>CM042014.1:77681328-78301328 GCA_023525715.1 Cichorium intybus | reverse complement strand
TTAGAGCAATTACTTCTGCATGATTTGAAGATGTGGCAACGAGTGTTTGCTTTTGAGAACGCCAAGATATTGCAGTGCCTCCATTCATGAATATATATCCAGTTTGAGATCTAGCTTTATGAGGATCAGACAAGTAACCTGCATCTGCATAACCAATCAAGCCTTGTTTTGAACTATTAGGAAAAAATAAACCTAAATCAGTAGTTCCGCGAAGGTATCGTAATATGTGCTTGATTCCATTCCAGTGTCTTTTTGTTGGAGATGAACTAAATCTTGCTAATAGATTTACTGCAAAAGAAATGTCAGGTCTAGTACAATTAGTAAGATACATAAGAGCTCCAATTGCATTAAGATATGGTACTTTTGGACCAACCAAGAATTTCTTCATTTTCCTCACAAGGGCGATATGGATCTTTGTCAATATTTAGTGATCTAACAATCATTGGAGAGCTTAAAGGTTTGGCTTTATCCATATTAAAACGTTTCAAGACCCTTTCTGTATAATTCGATTGATGGACAAGTATCCCATTTGGCATATGCTCAATCTGTAAACCAAGACAATATTTGGTTTTCCCAAGGTCTTTCATTTCAAATTCTTTCTTTAAGAATTCAATCACTTCGAGGATTTCTTTATTCGTCCCAATAATGTTCAGATCATCAACATAGACGGCTATAATCACATATCCAGATGTTGTTTTCTTAATAAATACACACGGACAAATAGTATTGTTTTTATAGCCTTTGCTTATTAAGTAATCACTTAGACGATTGTACCACATACGTCCAGATTGCTTTAACCCATACAATGATCTTTGCATTTTGATAGAATACATTTGTTTGGGTTTTGCACTTAATGCTTCTGGCATTTTAAATCCTTCGGGGATTTTCATATATATATATATATCACTGTCAAGTGATCCATATAAGTAAGCAGTAACAACATCCATACGATGCATATCTAAATTTTCAGAAACTGCTAGACTGATTAAATATCTGAAAGTGATTGCATCCATAACAGGAGAATATGTTTCTTCATAATCGATTCCCGGTCTTTGAGAAAAACCCTGAGCAACGAGCCTGGCTTTGTATCTCACAATTTCATTTTTCTCATTTCTTTTTCGTATAAAAATCCATATGTATCCCAATGGTTTCACAACTCCAGGTGTGAGTATAATAGGTCCAAAAACCTTTCTGTTATTGAGAGACGTTAATTCAGCTTGCATGGCCTCTTTCCATTTACCCCAATCCTGCCTATTTTGGCATTCAATGACAGATTGTGGTTCTGGATCCTCATTGATAATATTGCATGCAACTGAATAAGAAAATATTATATCTTCTAATTCATATTGGCTCCTTACTATTTTTATATGACCATAATTAATTTCAATCTCCTTATCATTTATTTCCTCAACTGGGGAAGTAATGTTATTTTGTGTTTCTTCATGAACACTTTCATTATGCTCAAACATATTTTCCATTCCTCTTCTTTTTCTAGGATTTGCATCCTTAGAACCAAATGGCCTTCCACGCTTCAGGCGTGCTTTGGATTCTTGAGTTACTTTTTTATCAGATTGTCTATCTGGGAGTTTAATTCGAGCTGGAGCGTTAACAGCAGGTATATATGATTTAGTAACTCTTTTTGTATCAATAAATGCATCAGGTAATTGATTTGCAACTTCTTGCAAATGTATTATTTTTTGAACACCCATCTCACATTCTTGTGTACGGGGATCAAGATATGATAAAGAATGTTCATACCATGAAACATTCTTTTCTTGGGTTTTCATTTCTCCCCCAAGCGTTGGGAAATTTTCTTCATTGAAATGGCAATCAGCAAGACGTGCTGTAAACATATCACCTGTCAAAGGTTCAATATATCTTATTATTGAATTTGTTTCAAAACCAACATATATTCCCAACCTCCTTTGAGGACCCATTTTTGTACGTTATGGTGGAGCAATAGGAACATATACCGCACTTCCAAAAATTTTAAGGTGGGATATATTTGGTTCTTTTCCAGAAACAAGTTGAAGGGGAGAATGTGTATGATATGCACTTGGTCTCATACGAATCAGTGATGCAGCATGTAAAATTGCATGACCCCATATGGAAACAGGAAGTTTTGTTCTCATTATTAATGGTCTAGCTATTAATTGGAGACGTTTAATCAGTGATTCTGCTAAACCATTTTGAGTGTGTACATGTGCAACTGGATGCTCAACAGTAATTCCTATAGACATACAATAATCATTAAATACTTGAGACGTAAACTCACCTGCATTATCAAGTCTCCCTTTATTGATGTTATAATCAGGAAAATGTGCTCTCAGTTTAATAATCTGAGTTAGGAATTTTGCGAATGCCATGTTGCGAGTTGATAATAGGCAAACATGAGACCATCTAGTTGATGCATCTATTAAGACCATAAAGTATTTAAATGGTCCAGAAGGTGGATGAATTGGTCCACATATGTCTCCTTGAATTCTTTCTAGAAATCTAGGTGATTCCCTTTCAACTTTCATTGGTGAAGGTCTTGTAATTAATTTCCCAAAGGAACAAGAAATACACGGGTTCTTATTACCTATTTGAGGGAACTTCTGGTCCTTCAATGGATGCCCAAATATATTTTCAATTATTCGGCGCATCATTGTTAATCCTGGATGGCCCAGCCTGTCATGCCACAAACTAAATATTCTAGGATCACAAAATTTTTCTTTAACCACCAAATTTGACTCAACTATATTTATATATGTAAAATGTAAACCAGAATCAAATTGTGGTAATTTCTCCAATATATGATTTTCATTTATTATAAACATATATTTCTTGTTTCCTATTGTTTTGATGAATGTGTCATATCCGTTAAGATATATATCATTAAAACCCAATAAATTTCTATTTGACTTTGGGGAAAATAACGCATTACTGATTACAAACTTCGTACCATTAGGTAACATGAAACAAGCATTTCTTGCTCCTACAATCAAGTCTACAGGACCTGATATTGTATTTATGTGCCCTTTTACGGGTTTTAGTGTGGAAAAATATTTCTTTGTTTTCAATATGGTATGTGTGGTACCACAATCAATTATTAAGAGTTCGCCAAGATTTCCTTGTTTTTGTGCTCCAGTTGAACTCATTTTGAACTTTATATAAGAAAAATAAATGATGAGTTATGAACACAATTTTAATAAAAGTGACTCGAAAAAACTTTATTAAGAAAGAAAAACATTACAATAAAAAATTAAAAACATGTTACAAAAGGAAACTAGTTTTCTGGGATGTCTAAATCATTGCAAAAGTCAAGAGTGTTTAGTTCAATGTTTCCTAGATCAACACCATCGATGAGGTTGACTTCTTTCCCCTTTCCTTTAATGGAATCTTGGTAAAGTTTACAAAGATGGGGATCTGTACGACAGGTCCTTGACCAATGACCTGTGCTACCACATCTATAACAAGAACCTCCGGGGTTCTGTGATGTTCCAGCATCATTTCTTTTTTCTTGTGGTTGGACATTATTTCCTTGTGGAGTGTGTTGATTATTGTTTCTTTGACCACGCCCACGGTTATAAGGATGACCGCGTCCACGACCATGAGTATAACCGCGTCCAAAATTTTGGTTTTGGTTAAAATGGTCTCGACCGCGACCACGGCCTCGTCCACGACCACGACCACGTCCTCGTCCATTCAAATTATTTCTAGGTTCATAAGTGATAGTAGCATTTGCTTCAGGAAGTACTACTGAACCTGTTGGACGGGACTGGTGGTTCTTTATTAATAGTTCATTATTTGGTTCAACAACAAGGAGAAGTGTATTAAGCTCAGAATATTTTTTGAGCTTTTGCATACGATATAGTTGTTGCAATGTCATATTTGATGCATGGAATGTGGAGAAAGTTTTCTCCAACATCGAAGCATCAGAAACCTCTTCCCCACAAAATTTTAGTTGTGAACATATCCGAAATAATGCGGAATTATAGTCATGTACCTTTTTGAAGTCTTGAAACCTCAACGATAACCACTCAGCCCTAGCACTTGGAAGTATAACTTCCTTTTTGGTGGTTAAATCTTTCTTTTAAGCTTTTCCAAAGAGTGCTAGGATCGGTGGTATTGAGGTATTCATACCTCAACATTTCATCGATATGTTTGCGAAGGAAAATTATTGCACGTGCTTTATCTTGCGACGTGCACTTATTTTTTTACTTTTATAGTTTCAGATAAATCCATGGACTCAAGATGCATCGTAACATCTATAGTCCAAGGCATGTAGTTCTTTCCGCTGACTTCAAGAGCGGTAAATTCAAGATTTGCAATGTTTGACATATTGTAGTTCCTAAGAAAAATAAAACTCATTAAATTTGTCGTTTAAAGGTGGGGATGAGTTTTACTATTTCTATTATAGTTACAAACATAATTAAATAGATGAATCTTCTCAAATTACTTTTATTTTAAAATTTAAAATGTTATTTTTAATCGGTTGCGCATAAATAAACGTTAGTATATATATAAATAGATGTCAGAGCATGAATAATAGTTAGTATACATAAATAAATGTTAGTGTGCGTAAATAAACATTAGTTTATATAAATAAGCGTTAGTATACATAAATAAATGTTAGTATGCGTAAATAAATGTTAGTTTGCATAAATAAATGTTAGTTGCCGTAAATAAACGTTAGTTTGCATAAATAAACGTTAGTATACATAAATAAATGTTAGTTGCATAAATAAAAATTAGTATGCGATAACAAAAGTTAGTTTGCAATAATAAATGTTAATAAAGCGTAAGTAAAGTTAGAATAAGAAATGAACTTCGTTAGTAGTCATAACGTCAACGATAAATAAGAAAAGAAATTTGTTAGTAGTCATAACGTCAAGGATAAATAAGAAAAGAAATTTATTAGTAGTCATAACTTCGAGAATAAAATGTTGTTTTTTTTTTCGTTGTTGTTGTTGTTATTATTATTATTAATTAACATTCTAGTTTTGATGAAATTACATACCTTGATTAAGATCGATGTGTCTTTTAATCGTCTTCGTTAGAGCCTCGTGCTGATAACGTGTTATAAATTCAGCGTTACCACGACAATTATGAACAAACTAAAAACTAGAATATAGATGAAGAAAGAAAGAAAGCTTGAGAGCTTGGAGAGAGTAGAGAGAGTTTATATCACTTGTGAAAGAGTTGATATGAGATGCATTTTCTTCCTTACATTGATGGTCTATTTATACTACCAAGTCTACTATTCAAATATAGTTGTTTAATTGGTAAATGCAAAGTGATGACAAAGTGATGACATAATGTTGTCATTCACCAATTACTTGTAACAATATATATATATATATATATATATATATATATATATATATATATATATATATATATATATATATATATATATATATATATATATATATATATATATA
Source organism: Cichorium intybus (assembly GCA_023525715.1). Taxonomy (NCBI): domain Eukaryota; kingdom Viridiplantae; phylum Streptophyta; class Magnoliopsida; order Asterales; family Asteraceae; genus Cichorium; species Cichorium intybus. The sequence continues at coordinate 78,295,902 of CM042014.1, read as the reverse complement.
TATATATATATATATATATATACACACACATATATATATATATATATATATATATATATATATATATATATAGATTTAGGATCATGTGCAAACTAAGTTTTTTGTGTGAAACCTGAGAACTTTATATGGCCCTTAGATATATATTTATCATTCGCGGTTACATTCATACCCGATTAACAATAGGGGATATATTTGTCTTTTCGATTTGGTTAATTAAGTAAACAATAATCACATGCCGTGAAATCAGGAAAAAGTATTATTATCTTTTTTACTTGGTCAATTTCATTCATTGTCTCTATATATTCATCTATTTTTATCGTTGTATTATAGTCGTAATCAAGATCATATTTGTGTTCGTCATATTCGTATTTTTTGTATTTTCTAAAAGTAAGATGTCTCAATCAATGGCGAATTCTGTAAACGAACAAGAAGATTTCAAGGTTCAAGCACCGTCAATTAAGTGTCGTCCTCCTAGGAAGTGTGGTTCATGTGGTGAGATTGGATTTCACGATTCGCGGAATTGTCCAACGACGAAGAGAATTAATAAAGAGAAATAAAAGGTTATATGATTTTATGAACTAGTTTATTAAGTTTTTTTCCAAATTTTGAGTTTTGTGTTATCCATGTACTTGTTTATATATTTACAATGTTTCATGACTGTTTTAATTATCCAATGAAGGATGTTTGCTTTTGTATTTATTTATTATGTGTTTTAATTTTTTATGTGTTATCGATTATAGATGGTGATACATGCAATTTTCATTTTGTTGAAATTATTTATGAATTTCTATGGGGATCACATACATCATGATAATAATCCATTATTTTTTTATATTAATTATGTGATGAATGATATTCAGGATGATCCTCTGATATATTCTCCACCATACTAACTCGAATTAATTTTTTGATAGTTAGTATGAATATTTGTTGAACATTTTAGAATTTGCTTGAAGACACTTTAATTTTTTATATTTGTATGATATATGGTTTTATTATTGTAGAGTTTATTAAGTTAATAATATTCAATTATGATTAATGTTTGGAAGACGTATTTTCTAATTTATGGTTCACCACACTCATATGGTTTCGTGTGATTTGAGATTGCAATTAATGTATAGACATTAATATAATACTCTATCGTTCTTTATTTCTAAAATGTGAATATTGGCTGCATTTAATGTACATGTAGTGATTTTTTCAAACCATGTCTCACTTTAATAACGACCTTTTGCTTTCTTCTAGTTCTCTATAAAAAGGAGTAATGTAGTACGTTATAATTTGTCAAAAGATATTTCAAATCAATTTTGTCTAAGATGAAAGGAAAGGATATTGAAGCTATGGTGAATATTTTCATTGAGCAAGCGGAGACTAACAAGAAGATGATGATGTTTTTCAAAAAAATTTTGGAAAAGGATGATTACATTAAGAAGGCAATGTATGAACGTATGGATACCAGACCAAGGTTTATGAATTTTTATCGAGGACAAAAGTTTATCGATGAGGCCAGAATTCGTCATGTAAATATTATGGGGGTTGTTTATGATATTCATGAACAATTAATGAAGGTGATTAAGGAGCTGAAGGACATCAAGAAGGGTATAGTGTAACGACCCAAATTTATAAAATTAATATGTAAAATAAGTTTTTGTGTGATTTAAAGCTTTATGCGCATTTTTTACGAGAAATTATGATTTAAAGGGGTAATTTAGTCATTTTTCACATAAAGGGTAAATTGGTCATTTGACCAATGTGGAAATTACTATAAACTTTATTTATGATTTAGGACTAAAAATGCAAGAATTATAGTTCCAAGTGGTCAAAATAAATGCTAGTGTCAAAAGTCTAAAGAATGCAAGCTTAGGGACTAAATTTGCAAAATTTTTATAAATAAAAATAAACATAAATGAGTGAATTATCACTCATTCTCCAGAAGATTGTAGAGGAATCGAGAGAAGAAGAGGAAGATACGGGAAGAAGAGGAAGAAGAGGAATTTTCACAAGAATTAGAAGAAGGAATTGAAGATTTATAACAACGCGGACTCCCCTCCTTTCTATGTGTGAGCGATGTGGGATGGTTGTACATATGTAATTGCTTCATAGTGTCGATGGAATCAAATTGCAGTCCCGACTTCAGGCGTCGCTCAACCAAGTTCCCGACTTCAGGTTCCACTTTGACTTCAGGCGTCGCTCAACCAAGGTCCCGACTTCAGGCGTCGATTCCAGGTTCCACTTTGATTTCGAAATTGAAGGTTCGATTCCAAGTCGATTCCAGGTATTCCCGACTTCAGGTATTGCAGGTTCGATTCCAAGTCGACTTTGTTTAATTTCGGTTCTGCACATCTGCTTGATTTCGAGATTGAATGGCTCGACTTTGATTTCGAGATTGAAGGTTCCATTAATTTCAGTTGAACGGCTCGACTTTGATTTCGAGATTGAACGTGATTGATTACAGACTAATTGAACGGCTCGACTTTGTTTATTTCAATTGAACGACTTGACTTTGTTTAATTTCAAGCTATCGGGACTGATTCAGTTCATCCTATTCGATTTTGTTTTTGTATTTTGCATGTTCGAATTGCAGACTCGAGATTAAGCATTGCAGGAACAAGATTCTGGTCAGGTCAAGCAATGGTTCTCATTCCAGTTTTTCTTGATTCACTCATGCACACCAAGTGTTTGTTAAATTGCCCAAGAGAGTTCTTCAAGGCTATTGATGGAAATCCTTTCATTCTGCATTCCAGGATAAGAGAAAAGATGCTGTTAAAAAGACTATTGCAGCCATGACAGTTGGAAAGGACGTATCATCACTTTTCACAGATGTCTTGAACTGTATGCAAACCGAAAATTTGGAGCTTAAAAAGCTTGTCTACTTATATCTCATCAACTATGCCAAAAGCCAACCTCACCTAGCAATACTTGCAGTCAATTGAATGTTGATTGCAGACTTGTGTCTCATTCGATTTCAATTATGCTGTTTTATTGGAAGTTTTGAAACTTGAACATTGTAATCCATGGAATCAGATTTGTGATTTATTGAATGTTATTGAATCTTTGTTTTCTGAAACTAGAATGTTGTTTTATATTGTTTTTTCATATTGTTGTATTAAAAATACTAATATTCTATTATATAAATTATAGATAATAAAAATTGTATATAATATCAAAAAACCGCTATATCACCGCTATACCACCGCGAAAATCGCTATTTCAAATAGCGATAGTCACCGCTATTTGAAATTTTACCGCTTTAACTGCTTAGTTCCTTAGTAATCAAGGTAAGAACTCCACTATTCATCATCTTCTTCATATGAAAACTGGAAATTTGTGTGATGAAGATCATGGGATGTTTCCAGGAGTTCATCTCCATCAAGTTAGACCAAAGTATCAAGTAGATACACATGAATTTCAAAGAGTTATTGGAATTTTGGTAAAAATCCATAGAAATGGGTTTGAGCTCATGAACCCTAGAAATTGGGTTTATGGGTTTGAAACTGATTTCCATTGTTTTAGCAAGTCCAAAGGGGCATAAAGAATGTAAGAAATCTGTACCAAACAAAAAAATCTAACAAAATGGTTTTTGGTCAAAAATGGACATTACGGGAATGTTTTAAGCCTTGGAATGGAATTGTTGATTCCATGGTTTAAAACTACAAGTAAGCTGCTATTCTAGGCCTAAAAATGACTTGAAAATGATTAAAATACGTATTAAGGACTTAACCCTCGGACTAAAGGACCTGCAGCACAAAAATCAGCCAAGGAAAAATTTCCCAGGAAACACACGAGTCGTGTTTCCCATAGAAGGAAAAGCACACGAGTCGTGTGCCCCCTGGAATTCCTTCTGTCCATTTTTTGAGTTTGGAATTCGATGTTAGACTTGTCCGATCGACCCGTAACTCATACCATGGCCTTAAAATGGTATGAAAACATATGGGAAATTGTTAAATCAATAATCCGACCTCGCGGAAAATCACTGTAGCAAGCAGTGGCTAAAAATCATAATCATCCAAACTTGATTTTGAGATTTTAGCTAGATTGGTCTGATAAACTTCAAACTTGAAACACAGGTTTAAAATGGCATAAGACTTCATGGAAAGGTGTTGGAATTAGAATACGATTCCCTGAGATTACTGTAGCAAAATACGTGCAATATACGACTTATTTAAAGTTGATCATTTTAAAGCTATCTACTTATTATGATCAACAAAAGTATTAGAAAGGACTCTAACATGTTATAGAGTCGATTTAAATGTAATTAATGTATCAAATACTATATATATAGGTGCAAGTCAAATAGGTGGACACCGAAAGGGTAAAGAACCGAGGGACGTCTAAACGACTTTCAAGAGTAAAAAGGTGAGTACATGCAGTATTTTTACCCATTCTGGGGTACATGGCAAGTAAGTATATTTAAGATTTCTTATACAATCTTTTTATGTGACATTATATACAAGAGTACTATTATCGATTCGTTTATGAAAGTATAATGCTATGTTTGAAGTTATGTTTTTAAATATAAGTCAAGTTAAATGATAGTATGTTTTGGTCTAAGAACCAAATTATGTGAAAGTATATTTTGATTACAATTATATGTGTTTTCAAATATAAATGGCATATAGCCACAAGATGTGTAAAAAGTATGTTTTGGTTACAAAGTGTATATATTTTTTAGTATGAATGGCATATAGCCATAAAAATGTGGAAAGCATGTTTTGGCATAAAACTTAGTATGTTAGAAAAATATGTTTTAAACGTATGATTATTATAAGAATAAAGCTATACTTGGCATATAGCCATAAAGACATATTATGATGAAGTTTGGCATCTAGCCACAAGTTATGTATATGAGAAATGTTTAAGCAAGCAGCAAGTATTTTTTTATGACTGGTAATTGTAGTAAGCAGCATTAGTAAAGGAACTATGTTCCAACCTACCCGGGTTAGGTAAGGGATCTACTGGGGGCGAGCCCCATCGCGAAGTAGATTGCCTCAGCACTTCTATGGTAAGGATTGATCCGTTCTTTCTAGCCATAGAGACTTGGGGTATCACTTATAGTGATTAACGCCCTAAGTATAAAAATCCAGCAAGCTTATAAAACCAGTCAAAGGAAGTAAGAACAATGTATTTTCATAAAGTATGTTAAAGAATGATTTACTTGAAAAGTACAGAGTTGTACTATGTTTCTATTATAAAGTTTTGAAAGAATGTAATTATGCAAAATATGATATGAAATGATTTTGAAAGGAATTAAGAAATAGTGATATGGTAATATCTTGAAACTTTGAAAGATGTTATTTTTGTAAAGAAAGTTATGAAATGTTTTCAAGAAGTAAAAAGTATAGTATGATATTATATAAAGATTTGACAGAAGTTTATGTTATAAGTTTTATAAAAGTTGGTAAGGGAGTTAAAGGTTGAGTCTAAAACTCATGTAACTCACGAGACAATTATTGTCTTACGTATTCTATTTTATGCCATGTATTCCAGGTTAAATGTTATTCTATAATGGAATGAAGTTTAGCTGGAGTGGAGCCCACATAGCTCCTATTTTGGACTTAAGGTTAAATCCTTACTTGCTTACTATGGTTAGTTTTGATATAGATTTGTACACCCACAGTTTTAAATTGTAAATAATCGGTTTTTGATAAACCGTATTTTTTTTGTATTCATGAAATTTTATGAAAAACCATAGTATTTGCAAACAGTAGAAATGGGGTGTCACAAGTTGGTATCAGAGCCATAGTTTAAGCGAATTAGGATTGGCTTGTTCCACTCCTAGGCTTAAACTCATGCTATAAGAAAGTCAGTTTATGAAAGTATACTATATGAAGTCTTAAATGATTAAGACATTATGTATTATTTAACATAAGTGGATATATAACACTAAGAAGTGTTAAGTTAACGTTTAAAATGAACAGAAATCTGACCGTTAGGAAAATTATATGATATTTTCCGTAACCGTCTAAATTTATTAAAGACTACGTTTATAAAGTAGTAAGATTTCTATTAGTGATCACATGTATTTATATGGTGTTTTATGATAAAGGAACCAGTGTCCCGTGAAACCTTGTGGTAACAGCAGAATCAATATGTATAGGTGATTATGGTAATATGGGCCCGTATTATCATAATCACAGGATATGTATTGAGACTGGTGGAATCACAAAGGAATAATGGTAATCTGGTGGGTAAAGTTTTAAAGAGAATGATAAGTAAAACGTAGGAATTATATGCCTATGTAATAACAACCAGTAAGGTTACGAGTATTAAGAGTTAGTATGGTGGATATATACCACTTAGTATAGTAAAGTAAAAGAAATAATGTGATAATTAACATTTTAGACGAATTGAAAAAAAAAAAAAATAGTAAAGTATGTGCCTGTAGAGGCAAGAGGAGGTATGAATAAGAGCGATATGGAGAAGAACATAGATACAGATTACCCATACGGGAGTTGTAAGACTCTTACATAAAGACTGTAAATTACCAGCGGAATGTATTAATAATATATACATTTCTATAAAAAGAAAAGAAGAAGTGTCCAAATATTGGACAAGTAAACAAGTTGTAAATTTCGTGGTGAGTCACGTAAAGTGACAAGTAGCAAGACAAGTGAAGAGTAAATGGAGGTGATGAATGAGGAACGATCGGTACAGAAGTCCAATAGCTTTGTTGTGCATAGTCGAAAAGAAAGAAATACAAGTAAAGCAAGGATATTAAGCCTTGTTTATTACATCATGCGAATGTGAAAACCATATTGAAATGGTAAGTCGAATGCTATATTTACATATAGTCTTGAAAGTTGTTGGCGTGAATCGGCCTGTAAAAGGAGTGGTATTTAAATGAAGATGCATGCTTATGATGTACCTGAATAGAAGTAACGTCACAATAAGTGAATGTGGATCGATATCCGCAAAGAATATTATTTAATATAAATCAATGGCAGATTGTAACCATTTGTAGGTTACACGAGGCATCACAACATGAAAGGTGATTATGAAGATTCTTGGTTGTCTTCAAGGAATTTTTTTTATAACAAAAGTTAGAATTTAACCAAAGACAAAAGTTAATAAAACTAAAGCTTGAAAGTAGAGCATGCTTACTCAACAAGCATGGGAAGGCAGTTTGAATTGTATAAAGTGATAATTTATTCTTAAAAGAAAAATATTAAAGTTGTCTCAGTACAAATAAAATATTAAGATAAGAGGTACCAGATTTAGTACCTGTAGATAAGAATTTACGAAGAAAAACATTCAAAGTATGAAGTATCATGAAATTGAGTTTGGAAATAGGAAATATTATATGGCTAAAAGTCTCCCAAGATTGTGAGAAATGGCCAGTACATGACTAGTAAACATGAAATACAAAGAAATGTAAACCTGTTTATACGTGCTTATAAATATAAAAGCATGAGAAAGTTATGAGATGTATGTATAAATAATGTGTAGAAAGTATAAAGGTGTTTATGAAATTAGTATTCTAATTAGGATACTGCAAGATAAGAAATAAAAGAGTAAAATAAGGTATTGGGCATATTGCCTCGAAATCCAAAAGAATGAAAAATGATGAGAAAATAAATGACAATTGTGTATCGCCTAGAGATATGTAAGAAGGAAGTTTAAAAAGAAACATGAAATATATAATGTTATAAAGAACTATATAGTGAAAAGAAGTTGAGTATAAATGAAAGAACAATGTTATGTGTTAGGCATGTAGCCTTATAACATATGACAGAAATAGTAAAAGATGTAAAAATGAGAAAAAAAATTATTGTTTTAGCACTAGCTATAACAAGTAAAGAGTAATAAGATATAATGGTAATTGAAGATTAAGACAAGAAATTGTCATGGAACGAAAATGACTAAAGTGTTAATCTGAAATTTTAAACCAAAAGAGCATTAAGTATATAAAACATACATTAAGAACATGTATGTATGTATTAAGAAGTTATTTGAGACAATGGGTTATATCATAATGTCAAGTTGGAATCATGTTATGACTAAAAGTATACAAGGTTGGTAAATGAAATTTTTGACAGCTTTGACTTCTATAAGAGTCAAACAGAGAATATATTATGAAACAAAAAAAAAATTTGGAGCATGTATGAATTGTATTGAAATTTAGATTAGAATAATGAAATACTAGATGGAATGAATTGGAAACACCAAAGAATCCGTATGGTAAGGTAGAGAAGCTAAGCAGTAATCAAGAGATAGTATTTATTTATAAAAGTCTAAGGTGGGACAAGAAATTGAAAATTTAAATTTTGAAATCAAGAAATTAACAGCTATAATTGTAAAATCTAATTACACCACAGGATGGTAATATCATGAAAAGTAAAATAAGTATAGACTGATACGGTATATGAAAAGAAAGTAGTACATGTAATGTACAAGAAATGACTAAGAGGAATGTGAAAATGTAAATTCATGATTTGAATCATTGGCAAGTAATATGACGGAAAAGTAAAAAGAATCAAGATATGTATGATTAGATACATGTAATATATAGTAGAAAATAATGACAATAATAAATTATTGTAAATGTATGAAAGATAGTAAGGATGTGAAATAAAACAAAAAGGAATGTATTCCTTATATGTGATGATAAGTCGAGAATTGTTAATAGATGTAAAGAATAATAAAGTGAAGTTTAAATGATCTAAAGAACAATTATGTAAAGATAAGAAGTTGAAAACTTCTAAAAAGAAAGAAGAAGTTATGATCGAGTAAAATGCCCATTAAGGAACAAAAATTTATACAAGAAAAAGATTTTTGATGTATTTATAAATTTATAAAAATTCGAGACATATATAAATATGTTGAATGGTATTGGAATTTTTATAAGTAAAGAATGCGGTGAGTCAAATCTCACATGTTTTAATAACGATATGAGAAGAATTATAAAGTAGATTGCTATTTATGATAAAAAGTATTGAAGTATGAAACTATTCTGTAAGATAACTTTACAAAAGATTGTGTATAAATGAAATGAGGTAAAATGTGAATTAATGATTAAAAGGTTGTGAAAGCAGATAAAATGACCAAAATTATATTTTTGATAACTGGAATGATATGAAGTTTTAAAGAAATTATGTTAATCCTTTATAAAGGATTGAAAGCAAGAACAGTTAAAGAACTGATTACAGAATTAAAAACAACTAAAGAATAAAAGATTACAAGATAAAATAATGAATTATATGTTCATGTATTGGTAAAAAGAAAGTACCTATTAGGTACCAACTTTGGCGGAGCACATGTGAAAAGAAAAGGGAAGTGATTTCCTTGATTTGGTAATGTTATGATGATTCCGAGGACGGAATCCCAATAAGGGGGAGGTAGTTGTAACGACCCAAATTTATAAAATTAATATGTAAAATAAGTTTTTGTGTGATTTAAAGCTTTATGCGCATTTTTTACGAGAAATTATGATTTAAAGGGGTAATTTAGTCATTTTTCACATAAAGGGTAAATTGGTCATTTGACCAATGTGGAAATTACTATAAACTTTATTTATGATTTAGGACTAAAAATGCAAGAATTATAGTTCCAAGTGGTCAAAATAAATGCTAGTGTCAAAAGTCTAAAGAATGCAAGCTTAGGGACTAAATTTGCAAAATTTTTATAAATAAAAATAAACATAAATGAGTGAATTATCACTCATTCTCCAGAAGATTGTAGAGGAATCGAGAGAAGAAGAGGAAGATACGGGAAGAAGAGGAAGAAGAGGAATTTTCACAAGAATTAGAAGAAGGAATTGAAGATTCCTTAGTAATCAAGGTAAGAACTCCACTATTCATCATCTTCTTCATATGAAAACTGGAAATTCGTGTGATGAAGATCATGGGATGTTTCCAGGAGTTCATCTCCATCAAGTTAGACCAAAGTATCAAGTAGATACACATGAATTTCAAAGAGTTATTGGAATTTTGGTAAAAATCCATAGAAATGGGTTTGAGCTCATGAACCCTAGAAATTGGGTTTATGGGTTTGAAACTGATTTCCATTGTTTTAGCAAGTCCAAAGGGGCATAAAGAATGTAAGAAATCTGTACCAAACAAAAAAATCTAACAAAATGGTTTTTGGTCAAAAATGGACATTACGGGAATGTTTTAAGCCTTGGAATGGAATTGTTGATTCCATGGTTTAAAACTACAAGTAAGCTGCTATTCTAGGCCTAAAAATGACTTGAAAATGATTAAAATACGTATTAAGGACTTAACCCTCGGACTAAAGGACCTGCAGCACAAAAATCAGCCAAGGAAAAATTTCCCAGGAAACACACGAGTCGTGTTTCCCATAGAAGGAAAAGCACACGAGTCGTGTGCCCCCTGGAATTCCTTCTGTCCATTTTTTGAGTTTGGAATTCGATGTTAGACTTGTCCGATCGACCCGTAACTCATACCATGGCCTTAAAATGGTATGAAAACATATGGGAAATTGTTAAATCAATAATCCGACCTCGCGGAAAATCACTGTAGCAAGCAGTGGCTAAAAATCATAATCATCCAAACTTGATTTTGAGATTTTAGCTAGATTGGTCCGATAAACTTCAAACTTGAAACACAGGTTTAAAATGGCATAAGACTTCATGGAAAGGTGTTGGAATTAGAATATGATTCCCTGAGATTACTGTAGCAAAATACGTGCAATATACGACTTATTTAAAGTTGATCATTTTAAAGCTATCTACTTATTATGATCAACAAAAGTATTAGAAAGGACTCTAACATGTTATAGAGTCGATTTAAATGTAATTAATGTATCAAATACTATATATATAGGTGCAAGTCAAATAGGTGGACACCGAAAGGGTAAAGAACCGAGGGACGTCTAAACGACTTTCAAGAGTAAAAAGGTGAGTACATGCAGTATTTTTACCCATTCTGGGGTACATGGCAAGTAAGTATATTTAAGATTTCTTATACAATCTTTTTATGTGACATTATATACAAGAGTACTATTATCGATTCGTTTATGAAAGTATAATGCTATGTTTGAAGTTATGTTTTTAAATATAAGTCAAGTTAAATGATAGTATGTTTTGGTCTAAGAACCAAATTATGTGAAAGTATATTTTGATTACAATTATATGTGTTTTCAAATATAAATGGCATATAGCCACAAGATGTGTAAAAAGTATGTTTTGGTTACAAAGTGTATATATTTTTGAGTATGAATGGCATATAGCCATAAAAATGTGGAAAGCATGTTTTGGCATAAAACTTAGTATGTTAGAAAAATATGTTTTAAACGTATGATTATTATAAGAATAAAGCTATACTTGGCATATAGCCATAAAGACATATTATGATGAAGTTTGGCATCTAGCCACAAGTTATGTATATGAGAAATGTTTAAGCAAGCAGCAAGTATTTTTTTATGACTGGTAATTGTAGTAAGCAGCATTAGTAAAGGAACTATGTTCCAACCTACCCGGGTTAGGTAAGGGATCTACTGGGGGCGAGCCCCATCGCGAAGTAGATTGCCTCAGCACTTCTATGGTAAGGATTGATCCGTTCTTTCTAGCCATAGAGACTTGGGGTATCACTTATAGTGATTAACGCCCTAAGTATAAAAATCCAGCAAGCTTATAAAACCAGTCAAAGGAAGTAAGAACAATGTATTTTCATAAAGTATGTTAAAGAATGATTTACTTGAAAAGTACAGAGTTGTACTATGTTTCTATTATAAAGTTTTGAAAGAATGTAATTATGCAAAATATGATATGAAATGATTTTGAAAGGAATTAAGAAATAGTGATATGGTAATATCTTGAAACTTTGAAAGATGTTATTTTTGTAAAGAAAGTTATGAAATGTTTTCAAGAAGTAAAAAGTATAGTATGATATTATATAAAGATTTGACAGAAGTTTATGTTATAAGTTTTATAAAAGTTGGTAAGGGAGTTAAAGGTTGAGTCTAAAACTCATGTAACTCACGAGACAATTATTGTCTTACGTATTCTATTTTATGCCATGTATTCCAGGTTAAATGCTATTCTATAATGGGATGAAGTTTAGCTGGAGTGGAGCCCACATAGCTCCTATTTTGGACTTAAGGTTAAATCCTTACTTGCTTACTATGGTTAGTTTTGATATAGATTTGTACACCCATAGTTTTAAATTGTAAATAATCGGTTTTTGATAAACCGTATTTTTTTTGTATTCATGAAATTTTATGAAAAACCATAGTATTTGCAAACAGTAGAAATGGGGTGTCACATATAGAGTATGAGTGTCCGTATGGGAATCAGTAATTATTTTAGAAGAATTTTGTAAGTTGTATTAAAAATTTTCTTTTAATGTTTTTTTTTATTTGCATTGAAAAGAATGTCTTTTATATGTGTTGGATATGGTTATATTTAGACAGTTAAATCAATATAATAAAGATTTTTTAGTATATACTGATAATTAGGAAAGTATTTTTGATAATGTATTACACGTTTTTAGATGACTTATATGACAACTCAAGGGAAAGTTATAATTACTAATACAACTTTTCAGTCTAATGATGACATGTGATTTTTAATAATGACTTTGGGCGCCAAATCGGATCGTCTTCCCAGAAAAATAATAAATTCACGAGTTTCAAGTTATCATATAACCCTATGATAACCCTAGAAAATTAGTTTTGCTATTTTTACTTTGAAAATAAACCCTAACTATAAATAGCATTCAAAATAAAATCTTTTCACAATTCTCGATATCATATACCTATTGCAAATGTCTGTGACACATCACTAATGGCGTCTGGTCCATCGAACAAACCTTTGATAAAATCTTCGATTAGAAAGATGGAACTCGAAAAGGAATTGAAATGCTATGGAAAAGAGTATGTTTGGGCAAACCAAACAAGGGATCTGATTAAACAAGAAATCGAAGACCAAGATGAACTTTTAGATCACATCCCTCTGATCCCGCCAACCCGTCCTGGTAAACTGCGAAAACATGTTTTGCAAAGGATTCAAAGAGGAAATCAAGAAATCATGCAAGTCTTAACAGCTTTGATCGAGAAATTGGTGAATAAGATGAACGAAATTGAATGTATGATTAAAGAAGCGGAGTAATATGAAGTTTTGATAAAAGTATATTTTTATTTGAAGGTTGAAGATGTAATCAAAGGTTAGGGTGAATATAATATACTTTACTCTCTTTAACTGATACTAGTCATGATTTGAATATTCCTTATCATATTATCATATACGTTAATTTGGTGATATGTGTATTAAATTTATGCACTGATTGATGCATGATATAATTGTCCATATATGTATGAATGTTTAATAAACTCTTTTGTTAGAACATCAGATTTTGTTCAGGATTCAATCAATAAAATAAAATTGTGTGTCGAATATGATTTACTGTCAGAATTCAATAAATAGAACGAAGACTATATACATTGCTATATTATTTATACAATAGATCATTCCAAACATAACAACAACTATTCATAACTAGACCTAAACATTAGGAAATCCTTCAATGTTTCAACTTGATTTGACATCAACATCTTGACTTGTTCTATCTGATTTTGTACATCCTTCATTGTATCGATCTCGCTGTTGATGTACTCAATACGCTATTTGTAGAAGTCTTTTAGATAGAAGGGAGGCATTGATTCTTGATTCTTCAACAGGAAAGATTGAACACTAAATATAGATTCTATATGGCATCGTAATGATACCATATAGAGATTTGCATCGTGAATCATATCCCTTCTGCTTCTCTTGTAATCCCTTGCGTATGAACGAACTCGATCAGCATTATTAACATTAACTTGATCCATGGAATACGTGAAAAGTGACAGAAAAGAAGTCTTGATACGGAATGAAATTTGTTAACCGTATCTAATCTACTGATATGTATGCTATTTATATTAATTTAAAAAAATTATAAATACCCCTGTGTGATTGTAAAAGCAAGTAACCCTAAATTTTAAATTAACTGATAATAGGTAATAAATGAAGTCATTAATTATAACAACCACATATTTACCAAAGAAGATATTGTAATAAATTCAAAATATAAAACACGAATAATGATAATTTTAGGTGTTTTAAAACTAATCTAGTACACAAGCAGTAAAAAATCACTGTTCCCTACGTGACATCTATATGAAGTCACAATTACATTAGATAAGGATTTGAAGACAAGGAATTAATTGCATGAAATAACAATTTTGGAGACGCGCTTGAGCTTAACTTGTAACCATCATCGGATGTTTCTGCAACATCAATTTTTTTGTTAATGTGTTTAACTCTTTTTCTCTCTTTTTGAATAGGTATGGGATTTTGTAATTCTGTCTGTGTTGTTTTTTCATCATAGTCAGTACCCCTTTTCCTCTTCTTTCCATTAGTTTCATTAACATGTAACTCTGATAGACCTTGAACAATTGTATCTATAGAACCTGATTCTATCACATTGAAGACAATCATTGAAAAAACATAATAAATGACATTTGATGATATGAAATTGTTATATCACATAATATTTGTGTATAACACTTTAACATATAAATATTATAACATTCTTGACATAAAATCATTTTAATCTTAGTGTTTAACACTAGTTCATGGTGAGAATATTTGGTCATGGGTAGATCAAATGTTCATGGGTAGAATTCTAGTCAATTTCAGGTTTCAAATTTTAAAATGAATAATGATTGCATTTAAAATTAGATTATTTCTACTATGAATATTGAAATTGTAATAAATTCATTAACATAGATCACAACATAATATATTAATGTCATGTATCACATTAGATCTCCAGCTTAGCTGGTAGTGATGCACCTGGTTTTTACCCATGTGGGCTGCAGGTTGTGAGTTCGACTCCCATTGGGAGCGTTGCGAAAGCGTAACTGTCTCACACCTCATATGGGCACATGTGGGGATTTTCCCTGGAAATCCCCTTGAGGGCTGGGTTTGCCCGCTTTGCGGAGCTCGAACTCGGGGTCACCTGTGAAATATTCGGGTGAGGCTTCCGCTTATATATCGTTTGCCGTTTCAAAAAAAAATAAAATAAATAATGATTGGATTTAAAAAAATTTTGATTCTGCTATGAATTTATTTTTTTTAATGAAATATTTTACATATTTCACAACAGAATCTATTAACAGTTTCACTAATTTCATAATGTTAGGTAACTAATTAACATCAAAATATATGTATTTTAAAAAGACAACAAACTATATATACAGTTTTGTTTTCTTTGGATAAAAAATTGATTCTGATATGAATTATAAAATTTTAATGAAATCTTTGACATATTTCACAACAGAAGGTATTAATAGTTTCAATAATTTCATAAAGTTAGGTAGCTTATGTATTTTTAAAAATACAACAAACTGTATATAAAGTTTTGTTATCTTTGTATAACACATGAACGTTTTCCCAAACAAGTTATACATTTTTAAACAAATATAAAAACAAGTGGTGTCATAATAATTCTATTAAGAAAATAACTAGATACATGATTTTGATCATCCAAAATATAATTCATGATTAGCCTAATACAAAACATATAGTTGAAGAAAATCGATTGATATGTATCAGATTTTATAGAGCATTACACAACAATAAAATAGATAAACATAATGAATAACATCAACTATTCAATGTTGTAATAGATCTTCAATAAACATTTAACTTAAAATATTACATAACCATCGGTTTGAGATTGCAAGAATGTAATGGAACATGTTAGGATATGTTATACCCATCGAAGAAAATAATCATAACCATATTAACTGGTAAGCAGATTCATTACAGATATAGTAAATTAATAACATTTCAGCATCAAGAATTTTTTTTTAATGTAGTTTCAAATATGATAAATAATCAAACTAACATGTTTCGTTAGGTGGGTTTTCGAATTCATATTCATTGTCATCAAGTATCGTAGTGGAAATGTTGTTTCTAAACATTATTCCAAACTCTTCACTTTGTTTGTTTGCAGATCTTTTTTGTACATTCGTAATGGTATTTGTTATTGAGTTTAAATGCAGTGAATATTTGTTTGAAAATTTTGTAAAATTTTAGTTTATAATTTTCGCGGTTAAATAAAAGATTTTGAAATCAGTTTGTTTGTTATTGAATTTAAACTGATTACGATATTTTGATAACTAATTAAACGCTAATTTATCAGTTTCTATATTAATTTACAGTTAAATTGACTGAATTACCCTTCCGTGTTTAGATATTATGGGTTTAAGATTTTTTTAACTACGGAAATTATGTAATAATCGTGATCATTGATATATATCATCTAAGGGCCATAGATAGTTCTCACAGTTCACACAAAATACTTAGTTCTTATTTGAACCTAAGCCTATATATAGGAATAGGTTCAAATGAGAACCACTAAAAGATTAAAAACCGTGAGAACCGACATTCACACATTAAGAATTATGTTTTTTTCTTTTTTTTATTTTTTCACACTTGTTTATTATGTGAAAATACATCAAAATTAATAAATTTCCTTATTTTTTAATACGTTTTACAATATTCACAATATAATAAAATTTCTAGTTATTAAACTGTGAATACTATAATGTAATGTTTTTATTAAACTGTAAATTAGTGGTTCTCACGGTTCTCAATCTTTTAATGGTTCTCATTTGAATCCTTTCATATATATATATATATATATATATATATATATATATATATATATATATATATATATATATATATATATATATATATATATATATATATATATATATATATATATATATATATATATATATATATATATATATATATATATATATAATGGGGGGTCCTAGTTGACAAGTGTTGAAAGCTTTGTAAGCATCATAATAATTAATTAGCACCCACGATCATTCTTAATCTTGTTGATTAATGATGCATTATACACCACAATCTTCGTTGACTTTATATACTATATATGATAATATGAAACTGGAAATCTCTTTAAGTTTAGGCATATAATTTGACTCGATGATGTACATTTGCATGCATTTTTAGAACATTTTGAAGCTAAAAATAAACTGCACCGCTCATAAACCATCGTTTTTAAAATTATGCATGATGAAAAGTTTGATATCAATAACATTAGAAATTAAAATATTACATTCTTTGTTATTTCTTAAATTGGATCTTTTCGAAGGTTTGACTGGTCACCAATTTTGGTTATATCTTGTACTTGATACCCTTTAACAAGGTTTATACTCTTTGACAAGGTTATGAGAGCTAAGCAAATATTTTAAAACGTATTTAGCGAGATGGTGAGAAAAATATTAACGGGCATGTTCATCATTTCATAAAAGATCAATGAGTAGAAAATAAAATGAGGCAATACTTTGAAGTAAATGTATTGTTTAAGTACCAAAGAGTTAGTAGACCCGCTGTAATAAAGTTTGACAGAAAAATATGTTTATTAACTAAAGGTCTAACATAATATCTTTTGTAAATTATGAAACTCAAATGAACTTTATATTTTTGGAAAAATTATAATTTTTTTGACAAATTAGGTATGCAAAACAAAATGTCAATGAAAACATTTATAACTAATGATTTGGAGATTTACATGGAATATTTTTTTATCCTACTCTTTGATTCTAATATTTTTGTAAGATGTAACTTGAGATTCATGACTCTAAACCGAAACGTAGTGCGACCGAAGCGGACTCTCCGGTTTTGAGCGAGGAACAGCCTGATGGCTGCGGTCAAGAGGAGACTTTAACCAAATCAACAAAAGTGATTTATGGTCGTAGTTGTAACTCTAACCGATCCAGTGTTTTGTCAACTGACTTGGATTGAGAAGGTCGCGGAGGGTATGTTTTTAGAGTGTGTATTGAATCTGGTACCAGGTTGATCTGAGGAAAATGTTGATGGACGATATGCCATCTGAAGTGCGGAAGCATTAGAATCAAGTCTTGTTGCATTTGATGCGTCACGATTAAGTCAACTATGCAACCGATGGAATCGCCTCGTCCGAGGCATCTCATAACCGGAGAAACTGTTTCGTCCGAGGGAGAGATGGACCGAGGAGGTGCATGAGCGAGGTGGTACTTCACCACGAAGATGGGCTGATCGAAGCCTGTTCTTCGATTAGATGGCTCAACTGCTGATGCAAGAAGGGCGTGTTAACTTTTAAATGGTGCTGACTTGAAGGAGCATGATGTAATATCTTGTCAGCGTATTTTTCCGAGATCTGATTGGGAGGTTCATACTTCTTGGGTGGCTGTAAGGTTGAGGGTCTGTGTTGTATAGATAGAGTTTAATCATGTAAACTGGCAGTATGGGAGTTCTTGTCTTACGAACATAGGTGTAGCACACTAGCAGATATGACAGAAACAGGTGGGCTGGGTGATAACGAAGAAAAGGATGCCAGATGCGGTGACATATGATGAGATGCACCAGAATCCAACATCCACAATGATGAAGGAATACCTGAAGTATTAGATGAAGACAGACCTGAGGGAGACATGGATGCTGACAAGGCAGTCAGATTAGCAGTAATAAACTGTCTAAACTGCTCAACAATATGAGGATCCAAGGCTGAGGTGGTGTAAAATTCGCTACAGTCTCTATTGAAGGTTCATCAGCACCACCAACAGTGTATTGTGGTGGCCGAAAAGGATGAAACGAGGGACGTGAAGACTGGTTTTGCTGTGGAAGCTGAAACTATGCACGTGGTTTGGTTTGTTGTTGTTGGTGCTGATTTCCCTTGTTTAACAGCAAAGGACACTAAGACTTCCAATGGTTTTTCTTCTTACAAAAGACACACTCATCAAATGCCACTTTGGGGAGACTCTGGTTTGAAGTTTGAGGTCATTGAGGGACAGTAAAGACAGCAGGAATGGTGTCCGTCTTGGGACCTTTGTCAGCTTGGGATTTGATACGAATTTCTTCAACAATCAGCTCATGAACAACCGAATCAACAGTGGGAAGGGGTGTGCGATGTAAAATTGATCCACGAAAGCCTTCAAAATCAGAACGTATGGCCATCAAGAACTAAAACAGGCGCTGCTCTTCCCTTCTATTAATATAAGGCTTGAAAGCCTTCAATTCAGCGGGTTCCGTTGCGGTGTCATATTTTGCCAACTGAGTACCAATAGACTAGATAACAGAATTATTAATCCAAGTAATAATCTTGGAGTTATCAGTCTCCCACGAATCTAACAAGGCTGCATAGCCTTCAACCCCTGCCCTAGGTTTCCCTTTTGTTCCTATTACAATCCCCCACATATTCTTTCCATGCAAAAAATCACTTATAACATAACTCCAATAGGCATAGTTCTTGTCATCGAATTGAGTGCTAATAGACTGAAGAGAATTATCTCTTAGAGCCATATTTCCAATACCATATATGAATCAACAAAGAAACAAGATAGCAACAAATACAAACCAAACAATCCGAAAACCCTTGAAAACAGGAACGATCGAAACCCTCGAAAACGGCCAAATCGAACAAATCAAAACAAACTGAACATAGAAATGAGCAGGAAAATCATACCATGAATCGCCAAAAAATTCCGAATAATCATGAACAATGATCAAATAGCTCTGATACCATGTAAACTAGTAACCAAAAGACAGAACACGGCCATAGTTTCATATTATTATCAAAAAGTACAAACGAAAAGGAAAAGACAAAATATATAGACAAATAATTAGGGTAAATCTGGCTAAAATGGGCTAAACATAAAGCCTTTATAAAAGGAGTCCAATAAACTTATTTGACTAACATAAACAATATTGAGAAATAATTTTTAAAATACATAATAATATGTTAGATATTTGTATTCGAGTTGGGATTTGCGTATACTCCCTTTTTTTCTCATAAACTAATGTAGTTCGATGCGATCAACGTCACATACTTTTTGGGTTAAAACGACGGAGTTGTCGTTTGTTCACCAAGGTATACACCACTCAGCTTCGTAGGACTTCCCTTTGAGTGTCTTGACAGCCTGTGATAGGTCCCACTCTTATAGCCTCTTCTACTCGTAGTTTGTATACAAACAATGACCATTAAATGTTTACCAATTTCAATCGTATGGTTATTAGAAAATATAGGCATCTGGAATAAAAATATACTTTTTGATGTGTTTAATTTGTGTCTTAAAAACTACTACTTCAAATAATATATTAAGAAATTACTTTTAGTAATTTTATCCATAGCTATATTTAGTATAATAATGTTAAGGTGTTTTTACGGATTATGTTAGTTAAAAAAGACCAAACACCGGCAAAGAAATTGTATTGATTTTAATTTGTAAATTTAAATCGCCTTTAATTTATAAATCTTTTAAAATTAAACCAACATATTAACCAAGATGGAGGATCGGAGTTTTTGATTTCGGCATCCTTAGGAGGAGGAGGCGGCTTTTGGAGTTGCTTCAAAATGTTATTTTGTCGTCATAGGTGGAAATGTGAGCTCGATTCTTCGGGAGACTTCACTATTGCATCAGTTAGGTAAAGGATCTAAAAGGTATCGTAATTATAGATGACACTCTTCTTGAAATAAGCTATTCCCGTCATGGTTAATATTTTGGTTTGGAGGTTAAAGTTAAACAAGTTTCACGTAAAAAGTAAACTTGACAACTATCGTATTGATTTGGGCTCATTGTGGTAAGAGTGTTGAAACACTTAATAATATGTTTTTTATGTGTTCCTTTGCGGTTGAGATTTGGATCCAAATTACAAGATGGGATATTCCCATTTAACTCTTTTGATGAATTCCAAGAGAGAGAATTCCCTAAAATTGAATTCGGAAGCAAAATTGTTTCAAGGTGGTAGCTCTTAAGACCTTTTGGGTTATTCGAAAGTTTCATATGACAAGATCTTTAGGGTGGTTAAAAGATAAAAAACGACTATTTATAATTTTATAGCCACGTAATCATTCTTTTTGCTTTTCAATTCTAGTAATAAATCGAAGATTAATAAATGAGATTGTTATAAAATCACGCATACTATAAACCATTTACAGTTCTCTATTTAATCCCTTGCTAGATTTATTTTAATAAATTATACCGTTCCAGAAAAAGATAATCAAAATATTAAAATTATTTTGAGCCAAAAATGAAGAAAAAAAATATAAAATGAGAATAACTGAAATGTATTAAATTATTATCAATCATGGACTCCAGTCCAGAGTGTGAGGATGCCATTTGTGTACCATATAAAATATTTTTATTACCCGACAAATTAATTAATTAATTAAGTAATATAGATGGAACAAAATTTTGGGTCCCAGTGAACTCGGTTCCATTTCCCTTTCCCTACAAATATCACCACCCCTTCCACCCTTCATCGGCATGTGCTTGTGTTCATCTACCATTAATTCACCTTCCCATTTGCAGCAAAATCATCTTCTGAAGTCGATCACATGACCCAGATGCAAGGTATAGTTTCTATCCTGGGATCCGACAACCACGAAAAAAGCACCAGGGCAGGATCGCTCCGCCGGACTTTGTCCGCTGACATGTCGTCCAAGCGGTGGTTGGCGGACAACGGCTTTTCTGTCTCTCCCACTATGAAAAAGATTGCGTCATCCGAGCAGATCGCGATTGATTGCTCTTCGTCTGAGGAGGACGAAGAAGAATGCGAGACAAATAGAAAAGGAGACACGAATCCAACACGGATCGATATTTGGACGGCGATTATGTCGCAAAAGGCACAAGACGATTCGGTGAAGCTTCCGCCACCTTACGTTCACCCGCTTGTTAAAAAGTCTGCTAGCTCATTGAGCGAGAAGAGTCTTAAGGTTTGTACCGAGAGTCTAGGGTCTGAGACAGGATCTGATGTGTTCTCGTCTTATCCGTCTTCAGAGACCGGCGAAAAGAACAGGGTTCACGAGAACCAAGAACAAGACGCGGAGATCAAAGAGGCAGATGCTGAAGAACAGAAAGTTGTGAAACATGCCACATGCTTGACAACTAAAAAATCCCAACAGGCTCGTTCGCTGCCTCCGCCTCTTTCATCTCTTGCAGCGGCCCACATAGACGGACCGTCGCTTCACATGCATTCTCACCGTGTTGACGGGCGTTTAGTCCTCGAAGCCGTCACGGTTCCTCAACAAAACTACTTTGAAGCTCAGCGCCAAGCCGGTCGCTTTCTCCTCACCCTCATCAACGACCCTATAGAACAAGCATCCGAACAGGATCTCAAGGACATCTTCCGCATATCCGAGGAAGAAAAATCACAAGAAGATAACAATCAAGATGAGGATGAAGATGAGATCGAGAGCAACTTCAGTGATAGTGAAATGGGAATCTTAAAAGTGAGACCACCGAATTTGACTAACGGGATGATAAAGCTTCACAAATCTATGGTACCGATTAAGAGGATCACTGAAAGGGACAACGAGAATCCTTCATGGTCCCGAAAGCTTAACGCAAAAACTGCAAACTTAGCAAAGTTAGAAGTTGTGGAGGAGGAGGAAGCATATGCAGCCCCACCACCAGAATCACCGATCACACAATCTCTTCCCCGACCACCCAGAGCAACCGGGCTGCCACCATTACCGCCACCATCTACTACCACGTCGTTCAACTCATATCAGTACTTCTGGAGGGCAAAACCAACTGTAGCCAGTGTCATTGATCCACTCATGACCCAACACCGCCCACCGACAAAAACCAAGGACCTCGTTCTGTTAAGAGGCAATAAAGCAGACTGCTTGCTACCTTCATTAAGGGGTTGTAAAGAGCCAAGACGGTCACTTTTGATGTGGGAGCCCTTCTGCATCGCCACCTCCTAATCTAATCATGCATTCTCTCTCTTCATTAGCCCGTCGTTTTATATTTATATATTGTATGTATACATCTGTATCTCTCGAAATAAGCATACGAAAGTGTGAGAGATGCCATAAATTTTAAAAGAAAAATGTACCAAAGATTTGCTCAATAACGAGTTGAAACAATGATTACGATTAAAGAATAATAGTAGTTTGAAACACCACTATGTTTGACATGGTGACGATGTCTCTTTGTATCATAATTGAGTTGGCTTTTGAGTAGCCAATGGAGTTCGTATTTAGGGTTCTTTTGGGCACCGATTGTTGTTGATTTGGAAGCAATAAAATCCATTTTTGATTGTTTATTACGTTCTTTTAGAAGGATTGAATTTTCTGTCGGTTTTACTTATATATATATATATATATATATATATATATATATATATATATATATATATATATATATATATATATATATATATATATATATAGATGCAAACTAGCCCTTCACCGAGATCTTCTGAATGGTTAATCCTTGGACCTGAGTTCACAGCAACGAAAACGGTGTCAGTCGCACTCCGGGAGGCGATCCCGGGAGGGCGCTCCGACAGTTAAATTAGTACGGTGATCGGAAAAGTATCAGACGATTGTGAATTAAAGTGAGGATATGTGATGATGATCTCACCAAGGGTGTGACCATCATATATCGTTACCTGTGTGGGGACCATCTGTCAGTTGGTAGCGGATCTTTTTCTTATTGGACGATCGCCTGCTGTTAACTGTGATTGGCCCATTCATCTGGTCAGGTGGTAGCTCGTGGACCACCTAGTCCGTTTGTGGCTTAACAGATCATGCGATGATCGTTACAGAGTGATGCGTCATTTTATTATTGGCACACGTGGCAATTGGCTGTTTATGATCGTTACAGAGTGATGCGTCATTTTATTATTGGCACACGTGGCAATTCACTGTTTATGATCGTCGAGACGACATCCAGCCAGGTGGGCCGCATGGTCCCTGGCGGCTGGCTGGCCGTCTAAGCGCTGGCGAGGTATGCCGCTGGCATGCTGGCGGACTGTTGTATGTATCCGTATGATACACTATCAAGTCCCCCCAGTCTTGGTAGTCAAGGCAATGACGTGGTCTAGCTTTGACTATCAAGATTGGAGAAGCGGTGGTTCGTTTTCCGATAAAATCGGCGTCATTATGGTTGACGTGAGTGATGCGACCCGTCCGTTTTCATCATTAGGGACGTTTTCCAATTTTCCGCTTTCCCTTATCTTTATACCACTTTTTTAGGGTTTTTCCAGTTTCTTCTTTTCTTTCCACTCTCTCTATTTGCTTTCATCTTTCCTTTGTCATCTTTCTCCTCTTTTTTTTCCCCCCTTTTTGAAAATGGCGGAACACGATCGGCAGGAGATCCCCGACGACGTCTATGGTCCCTTAGTTGAACGATACGGTTTTCAGCCTGAGGATGGGGTGCTTGTTCCGGACGCCGATATGGGGTTTTCCCTTCCTCCAGAGGGAAAAACCGGCGTTTACTTGAAAACTTTCAACGCTGGGTATCGCCTTCCAACGTCTGATTTCATGGATGAGGTTTTATGTCGCAACAGTGTTGGTTTGCATCAGCTAACGCCAAACTCTGTTAACAAAATAGTGGCTTTCGAGCTCTTGTGCCGCAGTTTAAGCATTATTTTCGCTTTGCTGCTTCTGGGGAAAATTATGCCTTTTACAGAAGAACCACCGTTCACACTCTGATCCCAGAACCCAAGTATTCCCCTAAGCATTGGCAAGATAAGTGGTTATGGGTGAATGCTTCTCGCGTTGGTACAAGGCATCATCGGACCGGTGCCGCTTCTGACCAAATCCCCAAATTGTATCCTCATCAAGAACCAGTGGTGAAAACCCTAAACGGTTTTCGCGTCGTTCCAGAGGAATTTCCTGAGTTCATCTTGGCTAGTGGCGGTTTGAGTACAGCATGGCATATGCGAGGAAAGATGCCAGAGTTCTATGTGTTACGGAAAAGTATGGACCATTTCCTCTTTGCTTTTTCCTTTCCTTGTTTATTGGTTTCTGACCTCTTTTTACTTTGCTTTTCTATTTTGCAGATAGCCCGTGTAAAGTACCTTTCGAAGATGTTCTTGCTAAGGAATGGGGGAAAGGAGAACTGAGATATCGCGACGTTGACTTGGTCGATAAAGTAGCTGCACCCTTTGCCTTCCGAAACCCAGATATAGTTGCGCGGGCAAAAGAGATCCAAGACTCGGAGGACGAGAAAGCCAAGGGAGAAGGATCTGGGAGTGTGCCATTGATAGATGCAAAGGTGGAGGGGTTGTCGAAGGGTGATCGCGAAGAGTCTTCTGAATCAGTGCGAGATAGCAAAGAGGGTATCTTGTGGGGGTTGCTAGGGCTCGGAGAATCCTCCTGACACAAAGTTGATCAGAAGAGTGAGTCGGCGTCAGCTGTTAAACAACTTAAAGCAGGACGACTTGGGTATAATTTCCATTCCTGATGATCAAGGTTGTAAAAATCGTTTGACGGTAGCTTGGCGGTCGAGTGTGGTTAAGGGATTAGTCGGATTAATCGGGGATTAGTCGGGGATTAATCGGAGATCCTAAATTGTAAAGGAATTCATTTTAAAATGTATAAATATTAAAAATAGCAAAGTTTGATTCATTTTATTTCGAGATGCATATCAAAGATTATTCATTTGTTTATTTTTATTCTTTAATATTGATTTTTTTAGTATTATTGAGTTATTAGAGAGTGTTTGTGTCTTCATTTAAAAATAAAAAAATTAAAAATTAATTAAAAATTTTTAAAAAATTCAAAAAATGACCGCCAAGACCGATTAATTGGCCGCCAAAGCCGATTTTTGCAGCAAACCGCCAAGCTGGCCGATTAGGCATAATCGTAATCGGTTGAAGACCGCCAAGCGATTAATCGCCGATTAATCGGCCGCCAAGGCCGATTTCTGCAACACTGTCGATGATGAGGAAGTGAATGCAGGTGAGAAAAAGGTTCCAACAGGGTCTGAGAGCGCTGGAGGTCATGGTGAGGAGTTATCATTTGACCAAAAAATCTTGTCTGGTTCCAGTGGGATGGAGAATTTGGGAGGCGTTGGGGGTAATGACTTTGATGTTAGTGGTGGGGGTGGATTTGAGATGGGCGGGGGAAGTGGGTTTGGAGCTGGTGGTAGTGGGGGTGCAGCTTTAGACACACACGTTTGGACCGACTTTTCATCTCTGCCATTCGTCCCCGAGTGGAAACTTGTTAATGGTTCTCGTCTGTTTCCTCAGGAGAATGCAGTTGATTTTGCGCTTCATGCGTTTCCACCAGCTGTTGAAGCAGAGATGGAAAACTTCTCTCATGACAATTTGGTCAACACCTTGAGGTTTGCCTCTGCTCAGTCTGTGTATTATCTAGCAGCGGCGGCAAAGAGGATAGAACGTTTATCAGCCTCTTCCTCTCTCCTAGAGTCTTTAAAGCTCGAAACTCGTGATGCGTTGGCCGAAAGTGCCTGTTTACGTGTACTAAATGTGGAGCTAGAGGCTCAAATTGCCCGTTTGGAGACTGCTGCTTGCCAGTTTGACCATAAGTGCGAGTTATTGGTTGCAGAGAAAATGTCAGTGGAAGAGCAGTTGGAGAAGCTTAACCAAGATAACGAGGCTTTGATGATCCGTTCGGAGAGTTTTGATGTCGAATTGTGCGAGAAAGGCCGCCTGTTGGAAGAGAAGGACGCTGCCCTGGAGAAGATGGGAAATGACCTGAAGTGGATGGTGGAAGAGGGTCCTGTCAGAATTGTGGAAAAGGTATTTCTGGTTCCCGAGTTTGTGCACGGAATTAATCGTATTCGCCAGGCGAGTTATGTGGCTGGCGAGGAGGAAGGTAGGCGTGGTCTCCGTCAGGAGTTGAAGATTGGCGGCCCAGATACTGGAGAGGGAGGTTCGGCTTCCAATTGTGCCAGGGAAGTTGACGATGCGATGGAGGAATTTGCAACCCTCGACTATGTAGGGTTACTAAGTTTGGGGCAGCTTGGGGTGGAGGGCTTGAAAGAACTGCTGAAGCTGGAAGCTGATGGGTAAGTTGCTGATTTTGCTTTTCGATATGGTTGTAATTGATTTGATGTTTTGGAAAACTTCTTTTGTGTTTGGTTGGTTTGGGATAGTTGTGGACAAATATTTTGTTTATATAACTGACGGACATATCTTTGGTCGTTTTCCCTGGCTTTGTTTAGCCAGTTTAATTTGTAAATTGTCTTTGGTTGAAGCGATGCTTAGTTATGCGTACTGTACATGTCGATGCGGGTGTTATTATTGTTAGGTCGGAGCTTAGTTCGAATGGTATTCGATTATTCGTGAAGTTTAGAACTTTGATATGGATGGTGCTCGGCCATTTGTATTAAGTTGTGACTTAATACGGATGGTGCTCGGCCATTCGTAAAGTTTTTAGAACTTTAATATGGATGGTGCTCGGCCATTTGTATTAAGTTGTGACTTAATACGGATGGTGCTTGGCCATTCGTAAAGTTTTTAGAACTTTAATATGGATGGTGCTCGGCCATTTGTATTAAGTTGTGACTTAATACGGATGGTGCTCGGCCATTCGTAAAGTTTTTAGAACTTTAATATGGATGGTGCTCGGCCATTTGTATTAAGTTGTGACTTAATACGGATGGTGCTCGGCCATTCGTAAAGTTTTTAGAACTTTAATATGGATGGTGCTCGGCAATTTGTATTAAGTTGTGACTTAATACGGGTGGTGCTCGGCCGTTTGTATTAGTTGGTTGGGTGATCAGTCCAACCAATTTTCCTGTTATCAGCATATGTAAACGTAAATGCTATGTTTTTAGATTTTCCAAGACCCATTTCCTTGCAACATTGAACTATTACATGCATTAGGAGAAAAGTAAAAAAGAGAGTCATGTAGTTGTTACAGTTCAGGTTGCATTGTTTTAATTTCTAAAAGTGGAAACTCTTCAAATGTTGGATGTTCCATGTCCTCGGTATTGGACTACCATCCATGGTTTCCAATATGTATGCTACATTCCGGTGTGCTTCCACCACTTTATACGGACCCTCCCAGGTTGGTCCTAATTTTCCTCTTGGCTGGGCATGGCTGACTTCATTTTTCCGCAATACTAAGTCACCTACTTTAAATGCTCTTCATTTTACTCGCCTATTATAGTACCTCTCCGTGTTAGACTTGTATCTTGCCTGCCTGACGCTGGCAAGTTCACGCCTTTCGTCCAACAAGTCCAGGTTATGCCTGAGATCTTCCTCCGTCTTCTCAGGGGTGAAAGCAGAAACCTGCAGGGAAGTTATTGAGAGCTCTGGCGGGAGCATTGCTTCCGTCCCATATACCAAACTAAACGTTGTTTCCTGAGTGCTGGTCCTTGGAGTCGTTCCATAGGACCAAAGGATGCTTGGCAGTTCTTCCACCCAATTTCCCTTGGCTTTTCCCAACCGTTTTTTAATCTCGTTTACAATGGTGCGATTGGTAACTTCCATCTGGCCGTTGGCCTGTGGGTGCGCGACGGACGTGAACTGCTGCCGGATTTGCCTTTCTTCGCACCATCCACGAAAAGGATTTTCGGCAAATTGTAGACCATTATCACTGATCAATATCCGCGGGATACCGAACCTGGTGAGTATGCTTTTCCACATAAACTTGATAATGCTTCGTCCTGTTATGGAGGCTCAGCGTCAACCCATTTAGTGAAATAATCCACCGCAACAATAAGGAACTTTACTTTCCCAGGGGCTTCCGGGAATGGTCCAACAATATCAATTCCCCACTGGAAGAACGGCCAAGGGCTCGTTATGCTCGTCAGAGGTGCCGCGGGCGGATTCTGGGCTGGAGAGAAGGTTTGGCATTCCACACATTTTCGCGTCATTTCCGTCGCGTCGGAATGGATATCAGGCCAATAGAATCCCATTCGTAAGATTTTTTCCGTTAATGCTCGAGCCCCCTCATGGGCTCCCGCCAGGCCTGAGTGTATCTCGTCTAGCACACGGTATCCTTCTTCTCTTGTTATGCATTTTAACCAAGGGGTTAAGTACCCTTTTTTGTAGAGAGTCCCTTCGATAATCGCAAAGTTAGGAGCTTTGACTCTGAACTTGCGTGCTTCCACTTCGTCCTCTGGCAGAGTTCCATATTGGAGGTATTCCATGTATGGTGTGCTCCAAGCCGTCGTCTCATTAACTTCTTTTTCCTTTAAGCTGCTTTCAGGCAACACCTCGACTCGTACCTTCTTGGTGAGGTGGTCAAATGATGTGGATGCTAGTTTACTCAGGGCATCGGCCCTTCTATTCTCCGACCGGGGAATTTGCTTGATTGAGAAGCTATCAAAGGATCTTGTTAATTTTTGGACCGCTTCCATATACTTCTGCATTCGTTTGTCTCTGGCTTCGTATTGACCGTTTATCTGGTTCGTTACTAGCAGTGAGTCGCTCAGGGCTGCCACTTGTTTTGCCCCGTTCTCGATTGCCAGTCGTAATCCTGCCAACAAAGCTTCGTACTCCGCTTCATTATTTGTCGTCCGAGAGTCAAATCGCAGTGCATATGTAATCTCCTCACCCTGGGGGCTTTTTAAAATTAAACCCGCCCCTGATCCTTCCCTCCCGACAGCTCCATCCGTAAACAAGGTCCATTCACACGGTTGTTCTGCGGTAAGAGGCTTTGTAACTACTAGTGTCTCTAATGATGGCTGCTCAGGAATTTCAATGAGGAAATCTGCCAAAGCTTGTGCCTTAATGCCCGTTTGAGGTCGATAAGTAATGGCGTGTTCCCCCAATTCTATAGCCCATTTAGCTAGTCGTCCTGAATTTTCTGGTTTTAGAAGGATTTGTTTAAGCGGCTGGCTAGTAAGGACTTCAATATGGTGTGCCTGGAAATATCGACGAAGGCGCCTGGCAGTGTGTACGAGTGTCAACACCAATTTTTCAAGCATCGGATAATTGACCTCTGGGCCTTGAAGTGCTCGGCTGATGAAATATACCGAGAGTTGTGTGTTATCTCTTTCCACCACCAATACTGCTGAGATCGCTTCATGTGATGCGGATAGGTATATGGACAGGATTTCCCCGGGGACAGGGCTGGCAAGCGTAGGTAAATTGCTCAACGCCTGTTTAAGATTTTGCCAAGCTTCGTCAGCTGCAGTTGTCCATTTGAATCCCTCTTTGTTAACTTCACCCTTTAACGTATTGAAGAGTGGTAGGGCTTTCTCCGCTGATTTTGCAATGAAGCGTCCCAGCGCTGTCAGTTTCCCGTTCAACCCCTGCATTTCTTTTAATGTGACTGGAGACTTGGTCTCGAGACCATCTTGTACCTTTGCAGGATTGGGAAGGATGCCTTGATTCGTCACGTAATACCCTAGAAAATGGCCTTCCTCTACGCCGAACACACACTTTGCTGGATTTAACTTCATCTTCGCTTGTTCCAATGTCTTTAATGTTTCCTCCACATCCGTTAACAGCGCAGTTTCTTCTAAGCTTTTAATTACCATATCGTCAACATAAACTTCGATGTTACGTCCGATTTGACTGTGGAATAACTGATCTACCAGTCTCTGGTAAGTTGCCCCTGCATTCTTTAACCCGAAGGGCATTTTCCTGTAACAGAATGTTCCTCGATCCATGTAAAATGTCGTTTTCTCTTCGTCCTCCTTCCTCATCTGTATCTGGTGATAGCCTTTATATGCATCTAGAAAGCATTTCCACCGAAAACCCTGCAATTAGACCTGGCAATGGAGCGGGTTTTGACCCTGATCCGCTCCAAACCCGTGCAAAATATATGGGTTTGGATCGTTATTTATGATCCGTTAACCCGCTAACGACCCATACCCGTTAACCCTTTAAGTAAAAGGGTTGGGTTTGGATCACTATTGATCCGCTCCGTTAATAACCCGCCCCGTATAAAATTATATTAAAATAAATTTATTATATATAAATTAATTAATTTACAATTACGGGACATAGAGGTATAGTCGATAGCATATAGGAAGTCACACGCAAACACAATACTCGAGAGTCAGGTCCTCGAGGAGTCGTTCCAAATCCTGATTCGTGAATCTTGAATATCATTCGACTCCAAGTGGAATAAAGATCAACGATGGCTTCGATCTTAACAACTTCCATCGACAATCATCAGACAACAATCGATTTTCTCATGCATGTTTCCAATAGTAGACGTTTGTTTTGTTTTGGAATTGTTATTTTAAGTATTAGGCTATATTAGACGTTTGTTTTATTATGAAAAAATTATTTTATAAGTATCAAGCAAAAATGCGATTCATGTTATATTTGTTACAATGCGGGTTACGGATCGGGTTTGGGTATCCGTTGATCCGGTGGATAAGGGTATGGGTTTGATTATTCAAAACCCTGCGGGTTACGGATCGGGTTTGAGTTAACTTTTGAAATTTGATAAACGGGTTTGGATCAATGCCGATCCGCTCCAAACCCGCTCCATTGCCAGGTCTACCTGCAATGACTCCACTTTTTGGTCTATTTCCGGTAGTGGATAGCAATCTTTGGGGCAAGCTTTATTTAAATCCGTGTAATCTATGCACATTCTCCAACTTTTGTCGTGTTTCTTGACCATCACCGGGTCACCAATCCGGTCAGGAAAAACTGCTTCCCTAAGTATTCCTGCTGCAACTAGTTTAGATACCTCCGCATTGATTGCCCTATTTCGTTCACCTGCCTGGCCTCTCTTTTTCTGCTTGATCGCACTGCTACCCCGGTTTGATGTTCAAATTGTGTTCTATGACACTCTTATCTACTCCCCACATGTCTGCAGGCTCCCATGCGAATACGTGCTTGTATTGCTTCAAGAGGGCAATTACTTTTTCCCTTGTGGCTGCAGGCAACATGGTGCCAATCCGGACCGGCTGCTTCGGGTAGTCCTGGTTAATGATTGCCTTGTCGCTTGGCTATTCTTTTCTAGCTTTCTTGGTCGGTCTAATAATGTCTTTTGGTTGCATGATCTGGTAGCAACTCAGTGTCTGTGGGTTGGTAGCCATGACGCAAACTACCCCGCCCGGTGCTCTAAACTTGAGGAGGCCATGTACTGTGGATGCCACCGCCCCGAATTTCAACATTCCTGGTCGACCCAAGATCATATTGTGTTCTGAGGGTGCCCGTACAACAACAAACTCAATAAGTGTAGTTTTATGAAACTTTCCGTCAAAACTTCTCAAGGTAAAAGGCAAAGGAATGGTTCCGATTGGCCATATGTTGTGGCCTGTAAACCCTACGAGTCGCCCTCTGGCGGGTTTCAGTTCATCTTTTATGAGTTGCGGTAGTAACTTGAAACAGTGTTCGTGTATGATGTCAGCAGCGCTTCCACTATCCACATATACCCTGTGGATTTTGATATTTTTAACATAACCATTGATGACCAATGGATTGTCTCCCTGCCAATTGTCGGGTCTTGGGTCATTGATAGAAAAGCTCAGGCTCAAGGGACCAACGTCATAACGCGTGCTCTCTCTATTGGCATGACCAGATTGCGCCTGGCCAGCACGGATAGTCAGAATTTCAAGAGCTTTACCGCCTGCTTTATCTTCTTTCCTGCCTCTTTCGGCTTTCCTATCTGCCTCGAATTGTTCTCGCAGCTTTTTTGCCGTCTCAATTACATTGCCTTTCAACTGTTTCTCTTCCATTTCCCGTTTTAACATGGCACAATCGATGGTGTCATGGGCTCTACTCTTGTGGTACTCACAGTATCGTTGTCTGCTATCTGGGGCTTTACTTGTGGTGGTCTCCTTTACCGCATAGATATTTGCGTGTTTGTTTGGGGATTTGTCTCCATAAGATGAGTTGAATCGCCGTGAGGGGCGACCACTCCTTAGGGGAAAACGAGAGTGATCTGATCGTCGGCTATGGGGATGATAACGATCGTTCCGCCTAGGCTGGTTATCTGTAGTTGCTTTGGGGTATTGTTGTTTTTCTGCCGTTCCTTCTTCCTGCCTGAGGAACCTCTCGACGCGTTCTTTCAGTTCGTGCCGTGTCTGTGGAGGTCTTCCCAGGAATTTTCGCGACAGGGGGCCCGACAATAATCCCCAAGTGAACGCACCCGTCACCATTCGATCGTCCTGTCCTGGCACATCCAACGTAGCCCTGTTAAACCGTTTGAAATAATCTTTCATAGATTCACCTTCCTGCTGTTTGCAACCCATTATAGCATGATTATCGCCCCTATATTTTCGCAATTGCATGAAGTTTGTAAGGAACAGCTGTTTCAACAGCTCAAAATTGTATATATTGTTTGGTGCTAAGCTTTTAAACCATGCACCCGCATTCCCATCTAATGTCGTCAGGAAATACGTGCACCAGAAACGCTGATCTAATCTCAACGAAGTCATGTGCCACTCATAAGTGTCGATGTTGCTATCTGGGCATGTGGTTCCGTTGTATATCTTCAGCGTTGGGAGCTTAGCAGTACTTGGGATCTCATAATCCAAGAGCTCCTTGACAAAGGGCGAATGAGGCGCCGTTATGGTAGGGATTGGATTCGGCGTTTGCGGTTGGAATGGGTGATAAAACGGTACAAATGGGTATTGTGGCGTTATGTAGGGTGGGTTTATTATCGGAGGAGTAGGATAACTGTTTGCATAAAATGGTGTTGGAGTGAACTGGGTTGGAGGAGTAGGAGCGCTTACAAAGAAATTCTGTGGAATGGTGGGCGTTGGAGACGGTGTTGACGGTGTTCCAGTGGCAAATGGTAACGAGAATGGTGGTAGGATGCTCGCCGGGACAGAGGTAGGCATCGAGATATTCGCCGTTGTAGATGGGATAAACGGAGGTGGGATCAACGGTTGTGTCGCCGACGACCCGGCATGGAAGAGAGGATTGAAGTAAGTCAACGCCAGTGTCGGTAGACTTGGCATCGGAGGTTGCCATGGTGATATGGGGGTCATTGTTGCTGTAGACGTGACCGCCTAAGGTGCAGTCGCTAGAGTCGAAGGCGTAACTGTTCCTAGAGACATCATGGGTCGTACCGGGCTTCGTTGGGCGTCGCCCTGCCGGTTGTCCGATGGTGTCGCCATTCAAGGTTGGGAGATCGTAGTTCTTAGTTCGTCACACAAACAGATGGCGCCAATGATGCAAACTAGCCCTTCACCGAGATCTTCTGAATGGTTAATCCTTGGACCTGAGTTTACAGCAACGAAAACGGTGTCAGTCACACTCTGGGAGGCGATCCCGGTAGGGCGCTCCGACGGTTAAATTAATACAGTGATCGGAAAAGTATCAGACGATTGTGAATGAAAGTGAGGATATGTGATGATGATCTCACCAAGGATGTGACCATCATATATACTTGTGTGGGGACCATCTGTCACTTGGTAGCGGATCTTTTTCTTATTGGACGATCGTCTGCCGTTAACTGTGATTGGCCCATTCATCTGGCCAGGTGGTAGCTCGTGGACCACCTAGTCCGTTCGTGGCTTAACAGGTCATGCGATGATCGTTACAGAGTGATGCGTCATTTTATTATTGGCGCACGTGGCAATTGGCTGTTTATGATCGTCAAGTCAGACACCGTCCAGCCAGGTGGGCCGCATGGTCCCTGGCGGCTGGCTGGCCGTCTAAGACTGGCGAGGCATGCCGCTAGCATGCTGGCGAACTGTCGTATGTATCCGTATGATACACTATCATATATATATATATATATATATATATATATATATATATATATATATATATATATATATATATATATATATATATATATATACTAGGCACATCATGAGGCCTGTGCTATGCATGACCAAGTGTCGTTTGTGTAGTGTAAGAGAGCATCGTTTATATGAAAGATGTTCTGCTTTGGTTTCGATGTACAAATAACGTAAAGCAATAATCTTTTTATACAAATTTATTTTTTTAAGTATATAAATTTGTAATATATAGCGTAACTAATTTTTTTATTATTAATTTATGACCAAAATAATAAGATTAGAAAACCATACAATGAATCATTTGAAAATTGAATAATGTCGAACCAACACTAATTATAATATTGTGATTATAGATTTCATTCTAATTGTTCATATATTATTCTAAAACACATCCAATGACCAAATTCTCCCAATAGCAAAACTCAAATTATGAACTCGCTATAGCTATAACTTGGGGACTAAAAATGAGATTTGTTCAAAATCAAAAAAGTTAACGTATTTGAACCAAAACCTGCATAATGTAATGAACAATCCTTACATGCACCATCTTCAGTTTCAAAAGCTCGTCAATCAACCGTATATTTCCAAGTTTGCAAAGCTTCACCATTCTTTCTTTATCTCTATGCTCGCCCTCTTCGTCAAGGGAAATCATCTGCCTTATTTCTTCACTTAATTTATCGACACAAGGTTAGGCCCCACACACACCCAAACCTGATATCACCATAACACAGTGAAGATCATAAATTAAAATCAAAGATTCAAAAATTGAAAAAGTATACAACTGGAAGGAAACTCTATATGAACCATGTACAAACCTCAACAAAATAGAAAATGCCACGGTCATCACTTTTTATCACAATTTAGTACCAACATTTGTTACTTTTCAAGGCATTAATATTTCAACTCTTTCTACTTTTCAAGTTTTTCTTATTATGACGATTTACTTCAAAGGATCACAAAACGTAAGTAGAGATGCCACCATAACCTGAAAAAAATAGAAAAAAGACATGTAAAATAAAAAAAGCATGCTTTATAGTCAAATCATTCAACAAATATCTTTTTTTTGCTGCAAATTGTGGCATAGCAAAAGGTATGCGCCTTTTTCCATTCACAAACACCTACATGAGAAAGTTCTTAAATAAATCATACCCAAAAGTATTCGAGAATTATAAACAACTAAACCGCAATTAATTGGACAGTAACACAAATATCAAGCCATCAAGAAAAGAATAAAAAAAAATCGAACATGAAAAAGGCATATACGTACATATCACTTATCTTATAGGCTCACACATAGTCTAAGCTATTGTCATGATGGAAATACCGATGAAACACATACATTCAAGATATCGCCATCTACTATCATCTTCCCTTATGAAGGAAGTTTCAAATTATTTGAAGTTTTAAGCACTTGCAGTTGTGTACGGTTAAATCTCCAAACACAACACCATAAATAATAACAATAAATTATGTCTAACCACCAAAGTAAAATATAATAAAATACATCGTCTAGCAAATTGAGTTATATTGAAAGTATTAAGGAATCCTTTTAATACAAACTCACCCACAAACGCACAAAAAAATCCGACGATCAATGCAAAAAAAAATAATGTATCACGATATATCATTAAACTTAATACCGTGTTTGTTAAATCAAGTTGAATGAAAAATAGCAACGTAGTTTCATGTAGCTGTGTTTTATAATATCCTACTTCCTCTCTTTCTATTGCAAATCTTTTCCTCAAAATCATAAGTATTGATTTGGTACTAATCTTTTCCTCAAAATCATATAAATAATACTGAATTGTGATTTGAAAGTTATTATATTTAAATTGTGTTCTTAATTGGTTGATAAAGTAAAAGGAGCGAAATATTCCCATTTAAAAAAGGACAGTTAGTCAGTTACATACCTGAACTACTGTGGAATTCAAAGATGTCTTTTTTAATTCCACCATATCATACGTAACTCGATGCTCAGTTTCCACTGCTTGTTAAGATATCCCCTTTCTTGTGGATAAACCCTAAACCACTCCCTCATCATTCCATAGATAATAAAAAAAATAACATCAAGGACTAATAAATTAAAGAGAACAGATATATACAAGTGAAGAAGTATATGGTACCGACCTTAAACTGGTGAGGCATTTCTTTCAAAAAGTATTGCGAGGCCTAACCACAAATCATTCAAGTAAATGAGTTCATCTGTGAGATTTTATGAAATACTTCATAGGCACCAAAAATTCCCAATTAGAAACAGCTTTAAATCAATCAATTATATCCAAATAAACTCAAATTTATCTATATTGTGATACAAAAAAATATAAATAGATGAGAAAAAGATACATATAGTATAGCACAAATCAGATGTCATCTTGCTACAAGTCATGGAGGAAGTGAATTCGTTATATCATGCTTAAACGAGACAATTGTAAGATCCAACGACCATCATTATTGTTTCGGTCCTCTATACCATCATCCTCGTGAACCCAAAATCAGCAAACAAACACTTTTGCTTAAAGAGAGACATAGGAGGGAAGGAGAAGCAGAAATTACATAGTTGTATGCCATGAAGAACAAAACCTTCATCAAGCAACTACCCAATTTTGGTTCCAACAACCACAATTGGAACTGCAGGGGCATAATTTTTTTTATTTTGGAATCCATGAGAGCATGAAGTTGCAAAACGAAAAAATGATGGTGCTCACAAGAAAAATTAGCCAAAGAGTGCATGTATTCATTGAATTTACCTTCCTTTCCTTTCAACTATACTCCTGTCATTTAGGTATCTGATAAACCTCGAATTACACCATAACTTGAACCCTAGCTCCGATCTTTGGCATTTTTTTCACGTTCCAAAGTAGATGTATGTGTTGATAGAAAATAGAAAGACTGATGAGGAAGGTAATTAATTGTGTAAGAATTTCTTAGAGCTAAATCGATTGAGGCATTGTCAAGCATTAAAAAGAAAAAGGGGAAAGCAATGAGGATGTGAAAGCGGCAACGGATTTTGTCAAGGAGAGAGAAGATGGAGAGTGGCGGTGGTGACAATCGGACTACTCTTGAATGGAGAGAAGAGAGCACGATGGGCACGTGTCTCTGTATCTGAAACGTGTTACATACAGGTGTTCATGGCAAGGTAGTGGAACTTAGCAGGTGTGATGCCCTCAAATAAAAGACTCCTATGATTTCAGTCGAGTATAATCGTATTAAATATTCATAATTTTGAAAACGATGAATCCGTAGTTTGATTTCAAAGCTTCTAATCTGAGCATAACTTAAAGAGGAGAACCCTAATTACTTACATACATATGTTTTTCCGTCTGAGTTCGTGAACACCAACTCGCATCGTCTCTTTAGGGTGAGACATAAGCAAAGAAGGGAGAGCGTTAGGGTTAATGTCGTGTGTATGTGTGTGTTAGAATACCCCTTGTCTGGAAATCTGATAAAATCTAGTGCGAACATGCAAAGTTAGATGAATATTAGTGTTAGTTCATACCACTGAGTGCCAAACGATTTTGAAGCTGGTTCGCAAGAGCAAAACTCGTGCGGCGTGACGGGCGTGTTGCGTGAAAATGAATAGATTGAATGGAGAGAAGAAGGTGGAGATGACGGTTCGGGAATGAGATAGTGAAGCGTACATGCCAAGTCGGACCTCTATTCAAGAAACGGTGGAAGCCATATGTGTCTTAAACAGTAGTCGGTGGAAGAAGCCAAATGGGGAAAAGGGCGGTGGAGGTGACTTGTTTTCCAATAAAGGATCATATCCAATTCATTTTGACCCGGCTGGAAACAATAGAACTGCCCACAATAATAACCCAAAAACTTATGATTCATGGAGACATGGAGCATGCAAGCAGATCCACTATTTAATATTGTTTTTTAAAGATAAAGGAAATATACAAGTGTCCTACCCTCAAATAAAACCTCCATTTCCTTATAATATATACTAGTAGGTTGTTAGGCCGTGCTAAAGCACGGCCCACGAAGGATACAAATAAGAAGTACAATGTTATAATTAGAGAAGTGTTCTAAAGTAGAATGTCTTGATAAGCATACAATTGAAAATACACTGTAATGATATGAAAGGGTCCACTTCTGGCATTTAACCCTAAAAAGAAGATAGTATAAGGGTTTGTACATGACATGTGAAAATAACCACGAACGAAAATTTCATAGCATAATCATTCATTACAAAGCCCTTTTTATTCTAAAAAGAAGTATGAGAAAACAAGCTTGTATTCTAGTTGATAAGGGCAAAAAGGAAAATTATGTTCACATTGCAAACATTTGAGAGCATTAGATTCTGAATCCTCAATATGACTTATTACATTCCCGCAACTCCAACAACAGTAAGTTGAACGATACCAATTCCCTTTAAGCATCTCCTGGAAAACCGCAATCATCAAAACTATGAAGTTTTGATTCAAAATGATTTAAACTAAAGTACAAACATAACTGCATAAAGTACAAGAAAAAGAAGCAACCAACCTGTATGGAGAAGCGCCCTTGATGAAAAGTGGAAGGGCAATTATCACAACATATCAATACACCTCCATCACCACAAAGTCAACAGGTATCATCATATTGGTCGATTGCCAACTGTACAGTTCGTGTCGCATTTTTCTAACCTTGTAATTAATTAGTTGAACAACCTTCCAGCTGACATAAAGTGAAAGACTATCCAAAATCCGTACAAATATTCAAACACGTGTTTTTCATTCTAAAAGGCCATAAAAATATTCCAATACGTGTTTTTCATTCTAAAAATATCCAAACGCACATGATTTTTGAACTCGGATACACAAAGCATTTTCCACGAAGAAAATAGCATTTTGTGTTACTAAACAATGTTTGACTATAGTATCATCCTGATCAGATTCAAATTTGAGTTAAATTTGTCCACTTTATGTCGTGACATACACTTGTATAGTTTGCATCTTCAACAAAATTGTGTCTACACCTGTTCCAAGCTCTAAGCTCTGTGAAATTCCCGAATTAGTCTTCCTGCTGGAGATTTGAAGACATATTGACTTGGAAGATTTAACAGGTTTTGTGATATAATGCTCTTCAGGTTAATTTTTTTTTCCGTTTAACTTCAACATCATAGACATTTCTTGTAGGTGAAGCAAACTCTTCAAAAGTGCAACACTGTAAAGAAACCTGCTGACTTGTCATGACTAAATTGCCACTGTCTGTCCGAAATGAGACGTTTAGGGATGTTTTGTCGTTTTGAAAAGTGATTGGTCTACTTACAAGACACATTTTAGTACTTCTACTATATACATGTTCAGAGAATACTTCTCTAAAAATGTGTTTATAGCGCATAGAACCTTCGAAACAATCATCATGTAAATCCTCGATGTTGCAGCTTTAAGGAATCATGCATTGTGCCTTCATTTGAAGGATCTATTTTGCTTCCCCGATTGAATAAACTTCAAAACGTAAATGGATTTATCAAAAATCGAGATTTCTACAGGTTTCTCTGGCAGATTTGGAAAGTAAAATCCAGGCAACTTCTCTTTTCTTTATATCTACGCAAGTGGAGAGAAACAATAAGAGAGAGAGAGAGAGAGAAAGAGAGAGAGAGTCATAAGAGGACTCTTAATGAAAGCGCTGAGAATCACCAAGCTGCACAAACTCCCAAAGGAGAATCCGGTTATCGAAAGCAAATAATTATCAAAGGAGTCATAGAATGCTATCAATTTTGAACATAATTACATAAATCTAACACAAAGACATACCCTCCTCCCAACATAAGCCTGCTCAAAATCTCCCTTCCCAAATTATATATAGAGGAGAACTACCAAACTGTACCTGCATGAAAACAACAGAACCCATTATCAAAAGGTTACAAAATGAAAAGACTACAAAAGGAGGATTAGCAATTTAGAAAATACCTGTATAGTCACTCCTTTCTAAACATAGTTTTCTTACAGTCAATGGTAACACCAAAGCAAGTCATTGGAACTCATTAAAGCCCAAATACCCCTATGAATTTCATACCTATCACCACAGGAATCATCAATTGAGTTAAAAATGTAATTGAAACTGAAATTGGAATCAAACACTGAAACAATGGCTTGTTTGACAAAAGCTCTAATTTATATGTCGTTGACAACAATATTTATAGGTCTGGTCTACTTCTTTACATTTAGTAGAATCAAGTTCTCAGTGCAAACTACCTAACACTAAACAGTTCAGAATTATCAGAGAAGAAAGAAGAGAAAACTAAAAGTATGAAAACCAAACCGGACCAGAAACTAATACAGCAAGAGATTATAAACATATATTTGAAATCAGTTGATAGTGCAAGTATGGATAGTGAGATTTTTTGTGGGAATTGTTTGCAAATAAAGAAGAAATGAGATTAGCTTCATCGAGCATTTTGTGTGCATCATGAAAGTTGTCACATTTAAACAACACAAACTGCAAACCATAATCCATGTTAAACTTGAAGCGAGAGAGAAAGATGAATAAAAGGAGAGAGCATTCAGTTTACATACCTAAATCAACTAATTAAAGACGATAATCAAAGTATATACATAAACCAGAAAAATAGAACTCACGTTCTTAAGGGTACTCCTGTTGAAGCCTAAAATCAAACCCCGGGATCAACTGGAGATCAGTCTTTAGAATAAATCAAATCTCAACCATTTAAATCGAT
The DNA here is from genome assembly GCA_023525715.1 of Cichorium intybus. Classification (NCBI taxonomy): domain Eukaryota; kingdom Viridiplantae; phylum Streptophyta; class Magnoliopsida; order Asterales; family Asteraceae; genus Cichorium; species Cichorium intybus. The sequence continues at coordinate 78,254,849 of CM042014.1, read as the reverse complement.
TAATGACAAATAGAAAAAGCGTTCAAACTCTTCAATTCGTGTTATAATTCGTTAATAACACAAACACAAGTTTTGGGTTTCGTTACAACAAATAAATGGCGTTATTTGTCAATTTAAGGGAAAAGAGAAATGAGTCGGCTGTTTGAGGCGGTTAAAGGAAAGTAGGAGTGGCAAGCAGCTTGGAAAGAAGACGTCCTCCCCTGCATCAGCATGACGGAACGATGCCGAATATATCTTCGTATGACAAACTCAATACGATATGACGACAGACAGCTAGTAGATGAACACTCAGCTGAGTTGGCATGAAAAACCGTTACGTCAGTGTAGGCGGCTGACGATCTCTGATTGGAAGGGTTGAAGCTGGTCGCCGACGTGGGTTCAAAGTTGCACCATCTTCATATACTTAACAAGGTGGCTGGTGAAGCTGGCAGGCAAACACCACCAAAGGGGAAAGGAGGGCAGATTTTATTGGACGAGCGTGAGGCAAATTGAAAGGAAAAATGGTGGCTTTTAAAGCCATCCCATTTACTTATAGGTAAATGACTAGTATGTTGTTAGGCCGTGCTAAAGCACGGCCCACGAAGGATACAAGTAAGAAGTACAATGTTATAATTAGAGAAGTGTTCTAAAGTAGAATGTCTTGATAAGCATACAATTGAAAATACACTATAATGATATGAAAGGGTCCACTTCTGGCATTTAACCCTAAAAAGAAGATAGTATAAGGGTTTGTACATGACATGTGAAAACAACCACGAACGAAAATTTCATAGCATAATCATTCATTACAAAGCCCTTTTTATTCTAAAAAGAAGTATGAGAAAACAAGCTTGTATTCTAGTTGATAAGGGCAAAAAGGAAAATTATGTTCACATTGCAAACATTTGAGAGCATTAGATTCTAAATCCTCAATATGACTTATTACATTCCCGCAACTCCAACAACAGTAAGTTGAACGATACCAATTCCCTTTAAGCATCTCCTGGAAAACCGCAATCATCAAAACTATGAAGTTTTGATTCAAAATGATTTAAACAAAAAGTACAAACATAACTGCATAAAGTACAAGAAAAAGAAGCAACCAACTTGTATGGAGAAGCACCCTTGATGAAAAGTGGAAGGGCAATTATCACAACATATCAATACACCTCCATCACCACAAAGTCAACAGGTATCATCATATTGGTCGATCGCCAACTATACAGTTCGTGTCGCATTTTTCTAACCTTGTAATTAATTAGTTGAACAGGCTTCCAGCTGACATAAAGTGAAAGACTATCCAAAATCCGTACAAATATTCAAACACGTGCTTTTCATTCTAAAAAGCCATAAAAATATTCCAATACGTGTTTTTCATTCTAAAAATATCCAAACGCACATGATTTTTGAACTCGGATACACAAAGCATTTTCCACGAAGAAAATAGCATTTTGTGTTACTAAACAATGTTTGACTATAGTATCATCCTGATCAGATTCAAATTTGAGTTAAATTTGTCCACTTTATGTCGTGACATACACTTGTATAGTTTGCATCTTCAACAAAATTGTGTCTACACCTGTTCTAAGCTCTAAGCTCTGTGAAATTCCCGAATTAGTCTTCCTGCTGGAGATTTGAAGACATATTGACTTGGAAGATTTAACAGGTTTTGTGATAGAATGCTCTTCAGGTTAAATTTTTTTTTCCGTTTAACTTCAACATCAGAGACATTTCTTGTAGGTGAAGCAAACTCTTCAAAAGTGCAACACTGTAAAGAAACCTGCTGACTTGTCATGACTAAATTGCCACTGTCTGTCCGAAATGAGACGTTTAGGGATGTTTTGTCGTTTTGAAAAGTGATTGGTCTACTTACAAGACACATTTTAGTACTTCTACTATATACATGTTCAGAGAACACTTCTCTAAAAATGTGTTTATCACGCATAGAACCTTCGAAACAATCATCATGTAAATCCTCGATGTTGCAGCTTTAAGGAATCATGCATTGTCCCTTCATTTGAAGGATCTATTTTGCTTCGCCGATTGAATAAACTTCAAAACGTAAATGGATTTATCAAAAATCAAGATTTCTACAGGTTTCTCTGGCAGATTTGGAAAGTAAAATCCAGGCAACTTCTCTTTTCTTTATATCTACGCAAGTGGAGAGAAACAATAAGAGAGAGAGAGAGAGAGAGAGAGTCATAAGAGGACTCTTAATGAAAGCGCTGAGAATCACCAAGCTGCACAAACTCCCAAAGGAGAATCCGGTTATCGAAAGCAAATAATTATCAAAGGAGTCATAGAATGCTATCAATTTTTGAACATAATTACATAAATCTAACACAAAGACATACCCTCCTCCCAACATAAGCCTGCTCAAAATCTCCCTTCCCAAATTATATATAGAGGAGAACTACCAAACTGTACCTGCATGAAAACAACAGAACCCATTATCAAAAGGTTACAAAATGAAAAGACTACAAAAGGAGGATTAGCAATTTAGAAAATACTTGTATAGTCACTCCTTTCTAAACATAGTTTTCTTACAGTCAATGGTAACACCAAAGCAAGTCATTGGAACTCATTAAAGCCCAAATACCCCTATGAATTTCATACCTATCACCACAGGAATCATCAATTGAGTTAAAAATGTAATTGAAACTGAAATTGGAATCAAACACTGAAACAATGGCTTGTTTGACAAAAGCTCTAATTTATATGTCGTTGACAACAATATTTATAGGTCTGGTCTACTTCTTTACATTCAGCAGAATCAAGTTCTCAGTGCAAACTACCTAACACTAAACAGTTCAGAATTATCAGAGAAGAAAGAAGAGAAAACTAAAAGTATGAAAACCAAACCGGACCAGAAACTAATACAGCAAGAGATTATAAACATATATTTGAAATCAGTTGACAGTGCAAGTATGGATAGTGAGATTTTTTGTGGGAATTGTTTGCAAATAAAGAAGAAATGAGATTAGCATTTCATCGAGCATTTTGTGTGCATCATGAAAGTTGTCACATTTAAACAACACAAACTGCAAATCATAATCCATGTTAAACTTGAAGCGAGAGAGAAAGATGAATAAAAGGAGAGAGCATTCAGTTTACATACCTAAATCAACTAATTAAAGACGATAATCAAAGTATATACATAAACCAGAAAAATAGAACTCACGTTCTTAAGGGTACTCCTGTTGAAGCCTAAAATCAAACCCCGGGATCAACTGGAGATCAGTCTTTAGAATAAATCAAATCTCAACCATTTAAATCGATTAATGACAAATAGAAAAAGCGTTCAAACTCTTCAATTCGTGTTATAATTCGTTAATAACACAAACACAAGTTTTGGGTTTCGTTACAACAAATAAATGGCGTTATTTGTCAATTTAAGGGAAAAGAGAAATGAGTCGGCTGTTTGAGGCGGTTAAAGGAAAGTAGGAGTGGCAAGCAGCTTGGAAAGTAGGAGTGGCAAGCAGCTTGGAAAGAAGACGTCCTCTTCTGCATCAGCATGACGGAACGATGCCAAATACATCTTCGTATGACAACATCAATACGATATGACGACAGACAGCTAGTAGATGAACACTCAGCTGAGTTGGCATGAAAAACCGTTACGTTAGTGTAGGCGGCTGACGATCTCTGATTGGAAGGGTAGAAGCTGGTCGCCGACGTGGGTTCAAAGTTGCACCATCTTCATATACTTAACTCACTGAGCGGAATCCACTTGGTTAAGACAGACAGACAAAAAGAGGATGACTCATCGGAAAAGGGAAGTAGGAGGTGGCAAAGGTGGTTGGTGAAGCAGGCGGGCAAACACCTCCAAAGGGGAAAGGAGGGCAGATTTTATTGGACGAGCGTGAGGCAAATTGAAGGGAAAAGTGGTGGCTTTTAAAGCCATCCCATTTACTTATAGGTAAATGATATATATATATATATATATATATATATATATATATATATATATATATATATATATATATATATATATATATATATATATATATATATATATATATATATATATATATATATATATATATATATATCATTTACTTATACGTAAATGAGAAGGGCTTAGAACCCAGTATTTTGCTCTTCGTTTCTCCTCAGCGTCCTCCAATAAGACTTGCCGCCATTTCCCCCTTCCTGGTGTTTTCCTGCCTGCTTCACCATCTTTCCTGCCAGCTTCACCAGCCACCTTGGCTGTCTGTTTCCATATCAAGAGTTCCCTTTTAATCACGCGTGTTTGTTTCTATTGGATTTAGAGCCACCGCCAATAGTCTGTCCAACACACTCTTGCTTGGTCGTGAGATAGTCTTCCTCACTATGATTTATTTCAAGTAAGCCTTCATCCCTATCTCTTATTTGAATAAAATCGTTCTAATTTTCCGATTAATTGAAGGTACTCCTACCATTGCTATCGCCGGTTCTCAATAACCATTTAGAGCATAGATAAGCCACATATCGGCACCATCAATTCCACTAACCACGACTGTTGTCTAACGATAAGTATGTTCTTATTCTTCAATACGATGAACAGTGTTTGTCAACAGAGCCACTACACCTCAATCCCCTTTTTTTCCGCACTGCCTTATCATTGGATCTATATGGTAAATCGGAAGGTTTATAAACCGGGGATGGTCAGTCATGACTAACGCACAACTGGTATGCCATTGTCTCCGTCTCTCCATCGCTTGTTGCCACCACATGCTCTATTTACATATCCCCTATACGCGTCTCTTGTCTCTCCTAGGTGCTTTTATCCCTAAACCCTATCACAGCTCGCCGCCAACTTTTACGGCCATCACCGTCATCTCCGACTAATATATTGATTTTTCTAAGTTGTCTTCACATTCTTCTTGCTGGGAGTTTGTTTTGAAGACGTTTTTTTATTTTGATTCATTAGTATGTACTAGGTTTTAGTTTTAGCTTCTGATTTTTTACAAAAAAGAGGGACATCGAAGCCCCTATAGAGGAAGTGGGTTTTTGACTACCCTGACCCTATAACCATTTCACTGTAACCATTTCACCACTGTTAGCTTTTGAAGAGGTTTGTTGACTGCCTTTTAATAATTTCACCACCGAAAATATGTATCGGGTTTCAATTGTAGGTCTTAGAAGAAGTTTTGCATAAAAATTTCACCAATGTAAGTAAGTTCATCATTAAAATTTCATTTTGTAAATCCCTTAAATCATTTCCACAACTTTATTTTAGTTTGATACTTTATCTTGAGGACGCTGCAAAAATATTGCTTAGTGATGCTCATAATCCATCACTAACAATAAGTAAAAGCTTGAGGTCATTGAAAATGGGGGAAGAAGTCGACAAGGCAGTGCCAAGTAGTACTCCAGGTGTCTAAATTATACATTATAATTTAGCAAATAAATTTATGGGTGGTGATTTGATCAATGTAATAATCCTTATGGGGTGTCAAATATTTGCAGTTATGCCAAAGATTCTTCATACTCTTTTTGAAATGTTGAAAATTTATTTAACTACACTGGATGTAGAGTACTAATTAGGTGATCGATATCCGGTTTTTTCAATTGCTGCAGACTGATGCTTAATGAATGGGGGGATAGTTTTCCAGTTATCACGGTGCATAGCAATAGAATAAAAGACAAAGAATCGGTTCTTTTTTAGTGGAAATTGATTTATTACAAGAAGAGTTGAAACAATTTAGGCATTGTACTTTTAAGAACTTACCCAATTATAGCATTGTACTTCCATTTTCTTAAAGATAACTTCAATACTGGGCCGTGCTTATGAAACTTCCTAGTATATATATATATATATATATATATATATATATATATATATATATATATATATATATATATATATATATATATATATATATATATATATGGTCCGGTTCCGGTGAGGACTTGCGAGGACACCTTAAAAAAATTGAAAAAAATATAAAAAAGATACAAATCATAAAATCGAGAATAATACTATATCATTATCAAAAAAAAATTTGAAATTTTTTTTTGCATCATTGCAAAACGTAATGATGCAATTTTTCTGTTTTTATTTTGAATCATTATTTCATTATAAAAAAATAAAGATAGAAAAGTTTTTTTTTGAATCTTTTTTTTTCGATATAGTAATATGATCCATTTTATTATTATATATATTTTTTATTTTTTTTAATTTTTTTAAGGTGTCCTCGTAAGTCCTCACTTTAAGAAGAGTCATCACCTGATCCTGATTATATATATATATATATATATATATATATATATATATATATATATATATATATATATATATATATATATACATATATATATATATATATATATATATATATATATATATATATATATATATATATATACATATATATATATACATATATATATATATATATATATATATATATATATATATATATATATATAAATATATATATATATATACATACATATATATATATATATATATATATATATATATATATATATATATATATATATATATATATATATATATATATATATATATATATATACTAGTTGTAAAACTCGTGTATTACACGGGATGATACAAAAAAAATTATTAATTAAGAATATTTAAACATTAATAATTTTACATAAGAAATTTGTTTGTGTATCGTGACATTTTACTTTTGATTTTTTTACTATAACGACTTTGTATTTTGAAAAATATAATTGATTATGAGAATTCACTATTATGATTGGAATCGTTCTTCATAATATTATGACGTCAATTGTCTCTTTTTTGAATCTTTTTTTTTCGATATAGTACTATGATCCATTTTATTATTATATATATTTTATTTTTTTTCAATTTTTTTAAGGTGTCCTCGCAAGTCCTCACTTTAAGAAGAGTCCTCACCCGATCCTGATTCTCTCTCTCTCTCTCTCTCTATATATATATATATATATATATATATATATATATATATATATATATATATATATATATATATATATATATATACATAGATATATATATATATATATATATATATATATATATATATATATATATATATATGTATATATATATATATACATAGATATATATATATATATATATATATATATATATATATATATATATATATATATATATATATATATATATATATATATATATATATATATACTAGTTGTAAAACTCGTGTATTACACGGGATGATACAAAAAATTATTAATTAAGAATATCTAAAGATTAATAATTTTACATAAGAAATTTGTTTGTGTATCGTGACATTTTACTTTTGATTTTTACTATAACGACTTTGTATTTTGATAAATATAATTGATTATGAGAATTCACTATTATGATTGGAATCGTTCTTCAAAATATTATGACGTCAATTGTCTCTTTATTGTCTCCCAAATCATTCTACACATTAAAAAAATAATGCGATATTAAAAAACAGTTAATTTTGAAATTGAATGATAATTAAAACGATCATTAAGGAGTTAGAAACGTTACAAACCAATTAGCTTTTTTTTTAAGAAATTTAAAATTATGAGAAAATGGCATATGGCAAAATGAACGTGGTGATGACATGTGTCTTTGAGTTACTTATTTATTAGGATAGAATATATATATATATATATATATATATATATATATATATATATATATATATATATATATATATATATATATATATATATATATATATATATATATATATATATATATATATATATATATATATACCATTATATAATACATATATAACTTACAACCCTTTTAAGCATTAACATCTTAAAATTAAGACTTTGTACAAGACTTCAATGCATGCAAAAACTTTTGGCTGCATTTCTAATACGCGTATCACACATGTGAAAACACATTTCAATTTCACCCAGATTTGCCGTGGTCACTCTGGATTGCCAACGTGGAGTTACTCAACCCTTGGATTATTTGCCATGGTGACTCTGGATTGCCAACGTGAAGTTTCTCAACCCTTGGATTATCTGACCATCCGTCTTCTCTCCCACCTTCACATTTTGAAATCCCTCTCAAATCCTCTTCTATCCCTCTCTTTTCTTAGATCTCCTGATAACCTAATCACCGCCTCCTCCATTTACCCCTGCTACCACCACCACAATCGAGCCACCACAACCACAATCAGAACACCATCATACGACAGACACATATGAACGAAGCAGCAAACATCTCGCTGTTGCGTGAACGAAGAAAAGCCATGACAATCTCTAAAGGATTCAAGCTTGGGTTCGCTGCTACTATCCTCCCCATAATCTTCCTCGGCCATATTCGCCACCATCCTTCCCGCCACTCTTGCCACAACCACTCACCCTCTCTCCATCTTTATTTACGCACCATGATGAACGCCCACCTTTACATCTCGAACATACCAGCACTGCACACCTCCAACTTCTCTCTTCATCCTTTACTGTCTTTCTATGAAACCTTAAAAACCTTAGATCGACACAAAAGTTGATTTGGTCCTCTGCTTGTCTTTATTTGATTTAATGCATGCACCCCTCTTTTGACTAACCTAATCTTTGCAATCGCGATTTCCCCCTACGATTACCGCTACCACTGGACCTCTATCGCACTATTGACAGAGCACCAGATACTACCGCAACATATGCCATTTTCAAAAACCCTAGCCTTCCACCGCACCTATTTCATCGCTACTACAAACGACCCCTTACATACCAATATCACGCGATTTCTGTCTCTTTCTCTCTCACACAACGAATGAAGCCACTCCACTGTTGTATTCGCCGCCATAAACAACCGTTGTTGTCTTTGCCATATGAAGAGGGAACACCCACGAAAGATCTGTGGTACGATTCATGTCTCCCTCCTTCTCTCTCTCTCTCTCTCTCTCCCTGTAAATTTATTTCCGAACTCAAATATTAAATTTTCTTACTAAAAACTCAAGTTCTAATATGGGTTTGTTTATGTTGTAGGTTTTTGGGGGGTTTATTTGTTGGTTCAACAGATGATAAGAGCAGAAATGTAGCACTGTGCTCATTGGCTCACGGGTAAAAGTAAAGAGCAACTACATAGGAAGTTAGTTTTCATGTCAAAGAAGTAAATAGTGTAAGTAGATGTATTTTTAACAACTGTAGCAAGAAACTTACAAGTTTTTACTCATAAAGGCAAAGTACTTATAAGACTGTGATTTTTAGTCGTTTTGATGCAATCTCTTTATGTAAAGAGTGTGGGGTGTCATGCCAGGTGGTCGTATCTATAATGCAATCTCTTTATGTTGATGCATTTTTATGCTTGCATTTGGTTGCACAAATGACAAGAAATTATAGGATTCAAATACTTCATTATTATGTTATTCCCTTACAAGTTGCAGGAACACTCATGATTGTCAAAGGGTGGTCCAATAGCTGGGAAAATGGAGAAAGGTTGGTCTGGAAAATGGAGAATATTGAAAATGACTTTTGTGTCTAACTCTTTGGTTGTTTTTGGTCGATTTGCAGGTACAACATAAAGGAGGGAGAGTAATGGATGGGATGAAAATAAATATTCCATCAAAATGTAATTCTGCCGCTTCTAGATGCTCTTATAATTTTTTATATTAGGTTTGATTTGTAACTGAAATTGTTTATGGACAGTTTCTACATGACTTTTTAAATTTTGAGTGATTCCAACGTTTTTAAACTTCTGGTTGACGTTACTCATTGTGGTTTTTTTTTCTGTTATGAAGTTAAAGGCTTCCAAACCGGTGCAACAATCCATCACCATGAAAGCTTACTGAGAAACAAACATGATGCGTGCTGATTCACCCAGATTCTTTGATTCTCAATTCATCTTTATTTATATGCCATTAAATATAACTTTTATATGTTGGTAGATGTTATTTTGTGAGTTCTAATTGTGCGTTTGCATGTTACTGTGTGTGTATGTGCAAATTTAACACTTTGCTAAATTCTATTCCAGTCGGTGATGCTTCCACCTATGAGAAAATGTTGGATCTGCAAATCAACTGAATTTTTATATGATTTGTAAGTACCTTTGCTTCAGTTTGATTGTCTATGAAGTGAAAAATGTAAGTGAATAACTGTCAATGGTCAAAGTAATTTGTTTGACTTCAATCATTGCATTTTTTCCCATAAATCATTGATTTCTCTTGATGTGTAAATGCAAGAAATAACAACATACTTTCATTTTCCTGTTTGTTATAGCATGTTACTTCTGTTTTATTCTATTGCAATATTGTTTCTCCAAAATTGTTGTATAAGATGGTCAAGCGTGCTTATGGTTAATCTAGGTTGAAAGTTCAGTTGATGTGCAAATTTAACATTTTGCTAAATTAGATTACAAATAATATTTGCGGATATGTTACATATTTTTTTAGATTATTACATGTTTCTAAAAGAAAACTAATATCCGACAAAAAATTAAGAAAACTAATCCAACAAAAACTTATTTATCATATGCAAGGGTACATTTATTTTTACCAAAAATGGTCATGTATATTTATTTAAATCCAAAATAGCCTGCTAAAAGGAAACTAATGGGCGTTCCAAAACTATTTATACATATGAATGATTTTTATACTAACTTAATTTATTAAAATATATAACAAAAGCAAAAATCGACTATACAAAAATATACCTTGCATATTTTTTGGAATATGACATGTTTACTAAAATATACTTATCGCCAAACGAACACTATTCGTTACCCACCAAAAGGAGGTGACCGTAAAAAAAACAAATTGACGCCCTCCACATTACGTGGGTACCACAATTGCTAATTAATTGCAAAAAAGGAACTATAGGCCGACATATAAATATTGATCGAAAATCGCTATTCAACGTCAGACGAAATGAAACTAATCAAACAGGTCTTTTGAACTCACTAACATGATCCAGTAACACATTTTCCATATGTAAATACAACAAACAAATGAGTTGAACCAATATTTACAATAGATAAACAAATGTCTCATCTCATATTTAAACCTCAAACCATACACCAACCTCAAGCTGAAACAAAAGTATACGTATACATGAAACTATTGATCGAAATTCACTATTAAACATCTGATGAAACGAAATTAATCGACGTCCGAGATAGAATTCACGTAAATGAAATTAATCGTTGTCCGCTGCATTGCGCGGGTACGCACCTAGTATATATATATATATATATATATATATATATATATATATATATATATATATATATATATATATATATATATATATATATATATATATATATATATATATATATATATGCAAAAGTTCAACAAGGAACTAATATAAACCATGGTACCAAGGGACTAATATCATCCACACGATTGTACACTTTATGGTCGACATGCATCTACCGGATTATAAAAAAACCCACTTCTTTTTTTTCGTTTTTTTAGTTTTTAGGGCTTATTTTTTATCGAAAAAAATCTGAATATATAGAAATTTATAACTTTTTATCCTCTACAAATAGAGATCCATATTGATATACAAAAATGATTTTTTTCGAAATTTCCGCTAGTTGAGATTCACATGTGAATCTGAACTGTTATAATGTTCACTTTTGACATTCACAATGTCATATGATATTGTCATCTGAATCTGAATAAATTTTTATGTGAATGTGAATGGAATTAACTTTATGAATCATAGTATATATTCATTATAAATGATTAAAATATTGAATTGTTAAAATTTTTCTAACTAAATTAATCATATTCATATTTCGAAGTATATTTAAAATACCATATGATATTGATATGTGAATCTGAATAAATTGTTGTGTGAATGTAAATTATTTATAGTGTGAATCAGAGTAAAATCATTATAAATGGTTAAAATATTGAAGTAGTAAAAAACTTCTAAGTAAATTCTCAATATTATATGATTTTGATATGTGAATATGAATAAGTTTTCATGTAAATATGAGTAAATCCACTTGTGAATAAAGTATATTACTTATAAATAGTTATAATATTGAAGTAGTAAAAGTTTTAAAAGTAAATTAATTACTCATATTCAAATTTTTACACTTCAGATTCAAATTTTCCGCTAGTTGAGATTCACATGTGAATCTGAACTGTTATTCTGTTATTCACTGTTGACATTCACAATGACATATAATATTGTCATGTGGATATGAATAGTTTTTTGTGTGAATGTAAATGGAATTACCTTATGAATCATAGTAAATTCATTATAAATGATTAAAATATTGAAGTATTAAAATTTTTCTAAGTAAATTAATCAAATTCATATTTCAGAGTATATTTAAAATTCCATATCATATTCATATGTGAATCTGAGTAAATTTTTTGTGTGAATGTAAGTAAATTCAATTGTGAATCAAAGTAAATTCATTATAAATTGTTAAAATATTGAAATAGTAAAAAACTTTTAAGTAAATTCTCAATACTATATGATATTGATATGTGAATATGAGTAAATTTTCGTGTAAATATGAGTAAATCCACTTGTGAATCAAGTAAATTACTTATAAATGGTTATAATATTGAAGTAGTAAAAGTTTTAAAATTAAATAATTACTAATATTCAAATTTTTTACAGTTCAGATTTACATTATGAATCTAGACTAGCTGTACTTATGAAAAACTTTATTTTTTGTATATCAATATGGATGTCTATTTGTAGAGGACAAAAAATTATGAATTTTGGTATATTCGGTTTTTATTTTTGAAAAAGAATATTGTCGAAAAATTAAAAAAACTAATAAAATGAAGTGAGTTTTTGTTATAATCCTCTACGAGCTGTACTTATGAAAAAAAAATTATTTTTTGTATAACAATATGGATGTTTATTTGTAGAGGACAAAAAATTATGAATTTTAGTATATTCGGTTTTTAGTTTTTGAAAAAGAATATTTTCGAAAATTAAAAAAAACTAAAAAAATGAAGTGGGTTTTTTGTTATAATCCTCTACATGTGCGTCGATATAAAAAATTTACAACCTGATTTTTAGTCGTTGATGGTTTTGATTCCGACGATCGAGATTAGTCCCTTGATACCATGGATAATTTTAGTCCCTTGTTGAACCCAACCATATATATATATATATATATATATATATATATATATATATATATATATATATATATATATATATATATATATATATATATATATATACTAGTTGTAAGACCCGTGTATTACACGGGATGATATAAAAAATATTAATTAAGAATATCTAAACATTAATAATTATACATAAGAAAATTGTTTGTATATCGTGACATCTTGCTTTTGATTGTTACTATTACGACTTTGTATTTTGATAAATATAATTGATTATGACAATGTCGCCGATACTAAAATCAAATTCACTATTATGATTGGAATCGTTATTCAAAATATTATGACGACAATTATCTTTCTATTGTCTCTCAAATCATTTTACACATTAAAAAATAATATGATATTAAAAAATAATTAATTTTGAAATTGAATGATAACAATTAATTTTGAATTGAATGATAATTAAACCGATCATTAAGGAGTTAGAAACGTTTCAAACCAATTAGTTTTTTTAAGAAATTTAAAATTATGAGAAAATGACATGTGGCAAATTCAATGAGGAGATGACATGTGGCTTTGAGTTACTTATTTATATATATATATATATATATATATATATATATATATATATATATATATATATATATATATATATATATATATATATATATATATATATATATATATATATATATATATATATATATATACTAGGTGAGTACCCGCGCGATGTAGTGGGTTTTTTTGTTCAAAATGATACTGTGTTATTGTTTTGAGTTAATATAAAAAAAATTGTTTGTTGAAAATAAATGTACAATGTTGCGGGCGGAAAAGGCCGTAGATTCTTAATTTCTGTAAATTGTTTCATTTCGTTGATTAGTTTAATTAAGGTGTGCTATGAATAATTGCGATTTGGCAAATAGTTTTTTTGGCAACTTGTTTCATTAGAGAAACATGTTATAATCCAAAAGAATGTACAAGTATCGTTTACCAAAAAAAAATAGTAAGAATAAAGTTTTCTAACTTTGATATCTAACTTTTGCAAAAAGGCTTAAGTAGATCGTATAACTACAAAAATATAGAATTTTAGTTATAATTAAAATTTTCTAGGTGGGTATCCGCACAATACAGCGAAAGGCAATTAGTTTTCTTCGAAAACATGTTATATTGGGAAACCTTGTAATGTATCGAAAACATGATATACCATTAAACATGTCTATAATGTATGTACATGTTTGTTTTCCCTTTCGATAGATAGTTTATTTTCGGACGACGATTAATTTACTTTAGGTTTTCATGTATCATCAATTGTGATTACTCGATTTAAGAGGTTATATTAGGTTTTAAAAACGATTTTAGAGGTCTATGTCTACAAACTTCTTGCACACAAATTTGGAGTTTTGAAATAATGGTTCTATCATTTTTGTTCATTACTTCTATTAATATTTAAAATGGTTCAATATTATTTCAAATTGAGTATGAAATTGGACATCTTTAAAATATATATACTTCAAAATGGTCATATTAAAAAAATGTATATGAATTCCGTTTGTTTGATGGTATTAGTAAAATGCATAGACATTTTTTATTCGTATTAAAATATATTTTGTTTTCTCAAAAATTATAAGATTGATGACATCTTTCGTCATTTCAACGATCTACAACTATGTTTCTTTTCGGATGACAGCTCACTTTTCGTCAATTTTACTTTGACATATAAGTTGTACCACAAAAAACCAATTAATATTTGAAACAAAAAGAATCATATTGGTAAAGCTTGAGGATAGACATCTTTCTCACATTAGAATGATGGTTCTGCGTTTTATGTTTATCATGTTTGATGCATATCTCTATTTTCATATATCTTTCACATTCGTTTTAATTGTTCAACATCAGAATATAAAACCAATTTACAACAAAGTACAACCAAGTTTTTCCGGTTATTATATTTTGTTTGCAAAATGCACAATGTGTCTAATTTAATCGATTCTGGAAACTTAGAGGTTTTCTAACTTCAAATCTGTAGGAAACATGAAAAATAGAAAATTTTGAAGGATCATTTTCTAACTTCAGATATGCAGAATACATGAAAAATTAACAACATGAAAATCATTTCCAACTTCAGATCTACAAAACAAACATTACAAAATAGATAGAATATTGAACGATTTTCAAACTTCAGATCTACGGAAGATATAAAAGATACATTAACTGTCCAAATTGCAATATACAAAATGAACTTCAGATCTCTACATTGAAATATTTCCATCTAGACAAACAAACATTTTAACAACATTTAGATGTGAAATTTGATCCAAATCTACAACGTCTTCAGCCTTTTCAAACCTGAAAACAATTTTATCAAAAGACTTAATTCTGATTTTATGAGTTTTCTTCATTCAAAACATACATGGAAACTTACATGACAGATACAACGTCTTCAGCCTTTTCAAACCTGAAAACAATCTTATCAAAAGACTTAATTCTGATTTTATGAGTTTTCTTCATCCAAAACACACATGAAAACTTACATGACAGATATGAAACATTTAACCATTTGAGTATTTCCGGATCTAAAAAATAAAACAAAGAAAAATTATTCACAAACCATCATCAAGTCTCAACTTCCGGACACCTCCTTCCAAGCAAACCCAATAACCACGTTCAAACTCTCAGTTTTGAGACAACATAATGTTGGCTATAAAACGAATCTGTTCCTGTTAGGAAATAGACCTAAATCTATAGCCTATTGCCCAGGAATAATAACGAGAATATAAATGCAGAAATATAAACACAAAGTATCGACACAGAGATTTACGTGGTTCGGTCCAAGATGACCTACGTCCACGGGCAGGAGAGAGTATTCTTTATTCCAGAGCTAAATACAAGTGTTACAGACCGTACCTAGATTGCTAGTAAATCGGCCTCCTCTGACTAGTGACTTCAGACTTGACAACTAACAACCCAACAAAACCCTAATGACCAGCCTTTATATTTATAGGCATTACAAGAAACCCTAGCCGTACCCTAGCTGTTCACGGCCCACGCGACGCGGACACATAATGGGCCGCGGCGCGTGTGTTTACAATTCATACGGGTTTTAATTCCCAATTCACTATTTAACAGTTCCTTTACTGTAAACCGTCATAACACTGTACCGAAAACCACCATTTCAGATCTAAATACCATCATATTATAATTGATGAAACCTTAATACAATGTTTCAAGTTCATACCATCATATCGTTGTACCCAAAAACAGCGAGTAATATATACAAATCGGAAAATCAAAAACCAAAAATATCTTGATCTGAAAAACAATGGCAGCGGTGGTGAAAACGTCCAGATCGGATAAATAAAACCAAAATGGTAATCCATTTTTTGAGTAACATTTATGTAAGAGAGTTTCAGAAAACATTATTATCAGAGATGCAGGCGATAGTGAGTAAAATAGTTTATAGCGGTTGTGATGTTTAGCGACATCTAAATCTCAAATATTGTATCTTGGATCCAACCTAAAAACCTGGTGCGATTTACACCATCATTAGTTGTAAGTGTATGAATATGCTTGAAAAATAGTAAAAGAGAAGAGAGTGAGATACATGCAAAAATCCTCGATGATAGCGGTGGTAAATTGTTGTAGGAAGTGCCGACAGATGGGTTTTCTTAGTGAGAGAAAGTAAAATCTGTGGTGGATAAATATATATATATATATATATATATATATATATATATATATATATATATATATATATATATATATATATATATATATATATATATATATATATATATATACTAGCAGCGGCCCCGCGCAATGCGGCGGCGGTGGGGGAAGGGGGGGGGGGGGGGATGGGGAGAGGTAATGGGTAGACGGTTAACTGTTTTATTTGGTCATTTCATTCGAAAATTTAGTTGGTTCATCGGATTGGTATTAGCATATTTGCAATTAATCCTTAAAATAATAATGATTATAAAATAAATTTTTCCCTTTAGAAAGTACATAACATATTCCAATTCTTTTGACAGATTCCATTCCTTCAAAAAACATTTTACAAACCAGACGATAAATTACAAAAGTAACATTATTATCGGTATCTCCTAGTTCCTTATTATTAATGCTTTTAACACATGTTAAAGCTGAACCGTGTGTTCCAAATGTCATGAATTCATAATCTTTTCATCTTGCAGAAGGCATATTACGGGCAAGCTCAATTTTCACCACTTCCCCATATTTGTTTAGTAGGTCCTGCGCTCGACCCTTGGCCCATGAAGCTGGCAGGCCATCTATAAAAACAGTCTTCACCTGCCAAAAGATAGTCAAACAGTCAAATCCATAGAATTAGTCATTTTGTGTTAAGGATTTTCAGTTTAGGTTAGTCGTTTTGTGTTAAGGATTTTCAGTTTAGGTATAGCGTTTGCAGTTTGCGGTTTAGGGTTTACGATTTAACGCTCAGCTTTATAGGTTATCGTTTAGGGTTTATGGTTTACGATGTAAAGTTTAAGGTCTATTATGTAGAGTTAGGTTTACGATTTAGAGTGTTCAATCTGTAATCCTACTCTGCTTGATCTACACACATATGTAATAAATAAAAAATAAACTAACACATAGCCACATGGGCACACAAACACATACACATAACCAAACTAATAGTACCAAGAACACAAATGTTCTTACTTGAATCAAAATAAAATATACATTTGAAAATATGTATTGTTTTGAACAGTATAAATTATAACCCACGACAATCCACAAAATTTGTTCAATTAGAACATTGATAGATAAAGCTCAACGAACAAATACATAGTTATGCACTGCAAGAAACATCAATTTATTATATTAAATACATATGGTAATATTTGTAAATGATTAAGATTTCGATTGTACATTATTCATCATATATGACTTCTTTATACACCACATTTGATGTGTAGCATCAATCATGAATGAATTTTTTGGCCCGCTTTACTAATACCTTTGTATTGACACGGGATATTTCTCTGGACAATGCCACATAAAGTTGGCCATGTGAAAAGAACGATTCTGGTAAATATACCCCAACATTTGGAATTGTTTGTCCTTGAGCTTTATTGATCGTCATAGAGAAACTAAGACGAATTGGAAATTGCTTCTTTTTTAGCTTGAATGGGAACATGTCTTCGTCAGACGGGTATAATGGAATTCTTGGCAAAAAGACTCTTTTGCCGGCATGTTGGCCAACGACTATTGGTCAAAGTTTTGAATTAGTAACCACCAAGGGCAATCTGAAGCAGTTGTCAACGACCCTTGATTGATGCAATCCCAATCGCTACTATCATATTGTAATTTTAGTCGTCTCTACTCTCAATCGATAGTACTATAGATTTTGAATTTTCAGCCGAGAACAATAATTTATTACACTTTTACCAAAAACAGTAGCAGGCATAGATGGGTCTCTAGTGGTCGAATAGGTTGGTTTGGGATGCATCAAGTTATGTCCGTAGGGACGATTTCATAGATCGAACAGTAAGTAATCAAGGGCTGATAAATGGATTTTTTAAATATAGCAAGGTACTTCTTCTTTCTATTTTGCCAATAACAACGTACTATCAAGGTCTGATTCTGTTGTTGTATTTGCAGAAGTGATTTAACTATAAATTGATGGATTTAGTTGAAATTTCAAAGTGGGCATTATTACGAAGGGGTTTAGTTTAGCATGAGGTATGCCTAATAACCTTATTTTCGAATTGAATGAGGATGGACTCCTAAACCTCTTGTCAAGTGATGCTTCGTGGAGGTGATTTTGATCGATCAATTAACTTCTGTGCAGGTTCTTAAAGATTCATCTTTGAATTGATTGCGGGTTCTTAAAGATTCATTTTTGAAACCTGAATGTTATAAGAATAGATCGCTAATTGGCTGCTTTTGTAGGAGTTATAGTTCCTTATCTTGACCTATGAACAACTTTTCAACCAATAACTTTTTAAGTTATTTACCAATATGGCCTTGTAAGGATAGAGATGGATTTTAGCAGCATGGATTTCTGTGAAGGGGAAGGGCAAATCAGGAAACTACTCTGAAAGGTAATGGTTTCCAGAGTATTTGTAAAACCTTGAAAAATCTACAAATTATAATGCTATACTTTCAAATTTTATTATTAGGACATTGTTAGTGATAGATTTTATGATTAAGACACGACACTTTGAAAAATCTACCCAATAAAAAAACTGCTATTACTATTGTGTGTTGCTATTAATGGTAAATTCAAAAGTCTATATGTTTATGGAAAATATCATTTTTTTAAGTATGATGTTATTTTGACAGATATACAATGTTCTATTACAAAAACAAAAATCAAAGTACATTGTTGCTTCTTTACCCAGGTGCTAAATGTGAGAAATAACAATGTACATCCAATAGTTATTCTAATATAGCATTGTATCTTTTTGAAATTTTATTTGGACCATTTAAGTAATTATTTAACGTTTTGCCCAAATGTAGGAATTTTTTGCGAGAGATGGACCATTTGACAAACTTTTTTTCACATAGTGGGGATGTTATCGGCGAGTGTGAAGTTAGCCGCGATTGAGAAAGTTATTGGCGAGTGGAAGTTATCGGCAAGTGGGGAAGTTGTCGATGAGTAGGAAGTTATCGGCGACATCGTGGTAAGTTATCAGCGAGTGGGGAAGTTATCGGCGAGTGAGAAGTTATCGGCGACATCGTGGGGAAGTTATCAGCGAGTGGGAAGTTATCGACGACATCGTGGGGAAGTTATCAGCGAGTGAGAAGTTATCGGCGACATCGTGGGAAACTTATCGGCGAGTAAGGAAAATATTGTCCAGTGGGGAAGTTATCGGCGAATGGGAAGTTATCCGCGAGTGGGGAAATTATCGGCCAGTAGGGAAGTTATCGGAGAGTGGGGAAGTTATCCGCGAGTGGGAAGTTATCGTCGATATCGTGGGAAAGTTATCAGCGAGTGAGGAAATAATCGTCCAGTGGGGAAGTTATCGGCAAGTGGGAAGTTATCCGCGAGTGGGGAAATTATCGTCCAGTGGAGAAGTTATCGGCAATTGGGAAGTTATCAGAGAGTGGGGAAGTTATCCGCGAGTGGGAAGTTATCGTCGACTTCGTGGGGAAGTTATCCGCGAGTGGGGAAGTTATCAGCTAGTGGGAAGTTATCGTCGACATCGTGGGGAAGTTATCCGCGAGTGGGAAGTTATCTGCGGGTTGGGAAGTTATCGGCGAGTGGGAAGTTATCGTCGACATCGTGGGGAAGTATCGGTGGTTGGGAAGTTATCCGCGAGTGAGAAGTTATCTTCCACATCGTGGGGAAGTTATTGGCGATTGAGGAAATTATCGTCCAGTGGGGAATTTATCGGCAAGTGGTAAGTTATCCGCGAGTGAGAAAATTATCGGCTAGTGGGGAAGTCATCAGCGAGTGGGAAGTTATCGTCAACATTGTGGGGAAGTTATTGGCGAGTAGGGAAGTTATCCGTGAGTGGGAAGTTATCGTCGACATCGTGGGGAAGTTATAGGCGAGTGGGAAGTTATCGTCGACATCGTGGGGAAGTTATCGGCGATTGGAAGTTATCGTCGACATCGTGGGGAAGTTATTGGCGGCGAATGGTAAGTTCTCCGCGAGTGGGAAGTTATCATCGACATCGTGGGGTAGTTATTGGCGAGTGAAAAAATTATCGTCCAGTGGGGAAGTTATCGGCGAGTGGGAAGTTATCGGCGAGTGGGGAAATTATCGGCCAGTAGGAAGTTATCGGCGAGTGGGAAGTTATCGGCGAGTGGGAAGTTATCATCGAAATCGTGGGGTAGTTATTGGCGAGTGAGAAGTTATCGTCGACATCGTGGGGTAGTTATCGGCGAGTGGGGAAGTTATCCTCGACATCGTGGGGTAGTTATCGGCGAGTGGGGAAGTTATTGGCGAGTGGGAAGTTATCGTTGACATTGTGGGGAAGTTATCGGTGAGTGGGAAGTTATCGTCGACATCGTGGGGAAGTTATCGACAAGTGGGAAGTAGGATGGTAAAAAAAACTAAAAATATTAAATAGGGTGCTAAAACAATCTAAAAATATGCAGAATGAAATCGTTCCGAGTTTAAATTAAAATAAAAGTCAGAGGAAGCCATGGTAAGGTTTGATCTTCTTGGGTATTGGACATCATTAGAGGCAAATGCATCCCATTTTGGAACTGTAATGCAACATTTTTGTAAATAAATTATTCTCCATGTATGATGGAAAGGGCAAAATTGGAATTTTGTAAAGAGATAGTACTTGGTTCGTGCAATCTAGCGAAATAAGATTTTGTTGTCCAAAATTTTCCTGGAAAAACAAGGCATTTAAGGTTAAATCAAGAAATAGCAATGTACTTCAATTGATTTGTTTATTATAACATCGTACTTTCATTTCTTCTCATTACAAGATTGTGCTGTATAAAATCTACCAAAGTATAGCTATAATTTTCACTTCTATAATAAGAAAATTCTTGAAAGTTGAATGCTATAATCGGGTGGCTTTTCTAAAATACAATGCCTAAATTAGAACAAAACTGAAAGTACAAATGTACAATGTTATAATACCTTATGTGTACGAATGCTGTCAAGTGATTCCCTTAAGGAATCTTCCATCTGTTTAAGATGTTCAATATTCTCAATCTTGTATGGATTACTCCAATAACTAATACATAAAAATTGTAGGAAAATAAGAACCATACTAAAAAATGTAGGAAAAGAATTACAGAATAATTAAATATGTAAAGGTTTCGAAGGTACCTTAGTCGTTTATGTAAGTCAGTAAGTTGAGATCGTAACATCATTGCATGATTGCTTAAATTCTAAAGATATTATTAACTATTAAAAATTATTATCAACAGAAGTTTTGATTTAATTTTTTAAAATATAAAGTAGAAAAGAGGAGTGTCTTGTGACCTCACCTGATTGACTGTTTGCAACAAAACCAAAAGAAACTAAGATTAGATGTCCTAAATTGAAGGGAAGAAAGATGTAGAAGATTGGCAAGGATTAATGACAACCTTGCCCCCACAAAGTCTTGTATATTTACATCATGTTCCAGCTTCTTGAACGTTTTCTTCAAAGCCTATTTACATAAGTTTTATTAAATAACCATTTGAAGATAGTGAAATTTGCAATATAAAGCTACGAATAGTCTACAGATAACATCAAAATCCTTACCAAAATCGGGAGAATTAGCTTATGAATGAAGAAAATGTCATTTGAGGTTTGCAAAAGAAACAAGTTAAAAAAAGTTAGACAGTTGAAACAAGTTAAAAAAAGTTAGACAGCCCACCAACAGACCCCAAGATGCTCTTCCTATAAAATCATGTTGGTCTTTTCTTGATTTCTTTTCTCCATCATCACCATGAATCATTTTATTATTCATCATATCGAATTTTGATAAATCTCCCAAATATCCTCTAGGAAAAAGGTATACCAGTGTTCTCGTTAAATAATGAAAAACAACCACAAAAAAGCTTCGATGTTGTGAAAAGTTCTTTCTTCCTGAAATAACCACATGTCTCATTGAGGCATATCAAACAAGTTAAGTGCAAGTTTGAAAAGAATGAACGAAATTTGAAAAGTACATTTAGTAAGTTCGAGACTTTTGTGAAGAACAAGATGAAGAACCTATATTACCGGGTTAAACTGATATTTCAAACAGCAGTAGTTTCTGAAACTGAATCATAATCAAGAACTCGTACTTACCAGGTCTCCAAGTCAAGAACCAAAAGTCAAAAGTGAAAAGTCAAGTTGGTTTCCGTAGTTCCTCTTTGTGTACCAGAAAGGTCTCCAGGTTAAGAATAATTCTTCAATCTTGCCTCATTGGCTCATTATTGTAACATAATCGAAACGGTTTATTGATAATCATGTATCAAAATCTGAAATCAACATCAACCCTTAACCTAAAATAAAAAACTATGTTAAATAATATATAAATAATTAGGGAAAAAAAAACCAAATTAAAAAGTATATATCATTGTACCGAAAACTGAAGTTCACCGCGATAAAGCCATCGGAATACTGAATAAACAAACTTCTTGCCTTCCTAAATTGTTAAAGTGGTGAGATCAATAAAATGAACAAAATGGTGAAACAAAAGGGAACATGTGAACCTCCAAACTGAATACCTATTTATAGTAGATTGTATCTGGTGCATTGTATTGCATTGCATTTGTGCAAATTAGATACACGTCATTCTGCATTCATGAAAAAGAAGCCAACTATACTCTCAAGAATTGACATAAAAGGCGAAAGAATTCAGTAAAAATAAGGAAAAACAAAATAAACTTACCTCAAAATCTTTCAAAGTTAATTACGCTCTTTTCACAAGCTTTTTCCTCATAGTGGCGAAGTCCATTAGGTGCTTGATCACATCATGATAATCAAGAAGCTCATCAGGATCAACTGGCTCAACGTAAACCCCATAAGTATCTTTTCTGCCACAATTAACCATTGCAAATTTACATACCGAAAAAGCTTTAACCCAAACAAAGCATAGTTTTGAATATTAGCCTACCGATACTTACTTTTGAAGTTTATCGAGAATCAACTCTAGAGTCCTTTTGTCAGGTAAAGGTGCCCCCTTTTGAAGATCTGACGCCGCCCCTAAATTCAATATCCCAATCAACAATTAGTAATAAATTAGCATAATGTTGAAGCAGATATGAACAGAACCGAAAATGGTAACGAACCACAAACAAAGTCCGACGCTCCTAGTGCTTCTTCTTCTTCTTCTTCGTCCTCTTCTTCCAATTTCCGCCCTCCTATCTGTGGAAATGAGAAAAACAGAACCTTAAAACTTGCAAACAATATTCAATATATAATATACTTGCAAATGTAGGTGACAGAGACATATACAAACAAAAGAAAGAGTGAGTGACATGAAATTAGAGAGGAAGAGAGAAAGAGAGAGGATGTGTGTGAGTGTCGTTGAGAGAGAGAGAGAGAGAGGAAAAAAGAGTGGCTGAAGAAGGGTCTCCCTCTCTTTATATAGGCAGACATCCGAGAGAAACGGGGAGTTGAGAGGAGATGGGAGGTTGAAGAGGAACTGGGAGGTTGAAGATGGAGTGGGAGAAGAGGTGGGAGGTGGGGAGTTTTTTAACGGTTCCATTTGATTCAGTCAACAACGAACATGGGAGGTTGAGAGATGTGGAGATAGTGGGAAGTTATAGAGATAGTGGGAACATGGGAGGTTGAGAGATGTGGAGATAGTGGGAAGTTACAGGATGAGAAACCGTAGAGATATTGGGAAGTTACAGAGATAGTGGGAACATGGGAGGTTGAGAGATGTGGAGATAATGGGAAGTTACAGAGATAGTGGGAAGTTACCGGATGAGAAACCGCCATCGATTTTGTGCATAAGAGGTGTTGTAACTTTTGTGTTCACTGCTTTAGACTTGTACATTGGCCCAATACGTTTTATAATATAGATATATATATATATATATATATATATATATATATATATATATATATATATATATATATATATATATATATATATATATATATATATATATATATATATATATATATATGATAGCGTATCATGAAATACGGACTGGCAGAGCTCCATCGGTCCAAAACCTTAAGCGCTGCCCTGCAGCGCTGGACTTACTCGAGCACGCCCCACGGCACCAGCAATCGCCCCTGGGGCGTCACCTCCATAACAACTTTCCCGCAGAGCTAACGAGGCGACAACCTGCGAGAAAGTTGACACATGCAGGCGACAAAAGGTGTACACGGCGCACAACCTGTGCTCCTCCCGTACGCCTCCTGCACCATGATCGCGTGCCAGGCGATCGCCCAATCATCCCATGAGCTCGCTGGAGGACTGACATCGGTGTCACCAAAAGCGAGTCCAGCCTCGGGTATAAAAGGCCAAGGGGCCTTTTGGTAACACTCATGCTCTCAACACTATTATCTCTCGCATTCTAGAGAAAATCACTCTCGATACCTTACTGACTTGACCGTCGGAGCGCCCTCCCGGGATCGCCTCTCGCAGCGCGACTAACGGTCGTTCCTTTCTTTGTTGTGATCACAGGCATCCGAGACTGTCGGAGCTTCCACCCATCCTTACCCCGGAGTCTGAAGTCACAACATTTGGCGCCATCTATTGTGTGACCAACACAACCAACCCTTAAGCAATACAACCATGACCGGTGGGGAAAGTAGTGGTGCTTCACCAAGTCCGGTGAGACCCATGGACCCACTGGACAACAATGAAACACCCACGGTCTCCTCCGTCGTAGCAACAACAACACCGCTAACGACGGTCCCATTTCTAACTTGGCAACTATCAACGCCCACCACACCGGTGTCACAAGGCATGCATTTCCCACCTCCCTACGTACCTATGCCGCTCCCAACTACAACGCAAACCATGTTAGCACCGATAATGAGAGCTAACCCCTCGCTGGCGACCCTCACCAACACAACTCAGACGCCGACAACCACGCACACAACGCCATACACGGTCTCCATGCCACCTTTGACACCGGTAACACCTTTCCCTCATGCGGACCTAGCGACATCAATGGGGAACCATCATCTCATACCCACATTTACAACCCCTCAACCATTTCCCTACACACCATTCTAGCCGTATATACCAATGCCAAGAGGCAACCAATGTCCGTTCATAAAAGAGCTGTTGAACTACGAGATACCAAGGACAGCTAAGCTACCAACCCTCAAAACTTACAATGGAACCACCGACCCCGATAGCCACATAGACACATATGAGTGGCACATGTAGTCTTTAAAGTTGGACGAGAGATTCTGGTACACATACTTCCCAACGACGTTGGATGGCAACGCAGGAGCCTGGTTCAGAAGCCTAGCTCCAAACAGCATCCATAACTTCGAACAGCTAAAGCAACAGTTCTTAATGAACTTCATGCAGTTACGAAAGTATAGAGGAGACAACAGCGCCATCATGGGGTGCAAGCAACGAGAAGGTGAATCCCTGAAAGACTACTTCCAAAGATTTAACAAGGCCACCCTAGACGTCCCAAGACAAGACGATAAGCTCATTACAGGGGCATTCACATGGGGTCTCCTAACAGGGTTACTCTCAAGGAAGTTCTTGGGGAGACCGCCACAATCCCGACACGAGATGAAGGAAAGAGTAGAGAGATTTATTCGACAAGAAGAGGGCACAGCTGAAAAACAAGCATACCTCCAGGCCGCCACAGAAAGACGAAGCAATAGATTCCATGGCCACCCCTATAGCACGGTGGCCCAAGGACACGCAAATCCAGGCAACCATCCGTTCCGGAGTTACAATGCACACCCTAAGGACGGAGGAAGGGGTAGGCGCAGCGATGTATATGCCATAAGAGACGGTCACAATCGACGAAACCAGGGAGATACAATCAGATACTGCGAATACCATCACAGCAAGACTCACAACATGCACGACTGCACCATGCTGCATAGAGAAGTTGCAGAAAAACAACTGAAGGGCAACCTAGTTGAAATCACAAGAAATCTTCGAGACAGAAACGAGAAAGAACAGCATACCATTAAACCACAAAAGGGCAATCACCAGCACAAAGTGCCAGAAAAGGAGATTCTCGCCATCCGATCATTCCAGCAGAGCAGGACACAACCGGTCAACCCTCCAGCAAAACAGACCGCCTAGAAGGCACTGAACGTGGAATTCTCAAGCAACGGCCCCAAGCCGGACCAATGGGAAGGCGATGATCCTCTGGTGATAGCAGGCTATGTAGGACAAACCAAAGTGCACAGGGTCTACATAGACGGGGGAAGCGCCACAGATATCCTCTATGAGAGCTGCTTCGCGCAGCTCCCTCAAATAATCAAGGATGGCCTCAAGCCAGCAAAGGGAAGACTAGTAGGATTCACTGGCCACAGCATCTGGCCGCTGGGAATCCTCCCAGTTCCCTTCACATTACGGAGTCACGACGACCAAACCAAGAAGACGGTCCTAATCGAATTCGTGGTCGTACGAACGCCTTCAGAGCATAACATTCTGCTGGGGAGACCTAGCCTCCTGAAATTCGGAGCGATAGCATCGACGGTGGATGGCACCCTAAAGTTTCAGACGCCAGAAGGGTCTGCCACGGTGATCGCCAGTGTATGTAAACCATTGGAGTGCTGCCAGATACTCCAACCGTCGGAACTCATCCGTAATCAGAAACGTCCAAAGCTGGAGGCGGCAGATGCCAATGTGATCATTAACCCGGATCACCCGGAGCAGCCAGTCAAAATAGGGACCACTCTGCTAAGGGAAACACGCAGCGAACTAGTAACCCTCCTGCAACAATAAAAACACGTCTTCGCATGGAAACCCACAGACATGGTGGGCATAGAAGGAGAAGTCATCAAGCATGGCCTCAACATCCAACCAGGTAGCACCCCAGTAAAACAAAAAAAGCAGGGGCAAGCTGGAGAATGCAATAATGCTATTAACAAAGAAGTAACAAAGCTGGTACAGGCAGGGATCCTAAGGGAAGCGATATTCCCTACATGGATTGCGAATCCCGTGATGGTCAAAAAATCTGACAGTAGCTGGCGGATGTGCATTGACTATAAAGACCTCAACAAGGCCTGTCCAAAAGACAACTATCCGCTACCAGAGATAGACCAGAATATCGAATTGCTGCACGGGTTTTGCTGGAAGTGTTTTTTGGACGCCTACAAAGGCTACCACTAGATCCTGATGAAAAAAGAGGACGAGGAAAAACAGCGTTCTACACAGACCATGGAACTTTCTGCTACCAAAAGATGCCCTTCGGATTAAAGAATGCGGGCGCCACATACCAACGGTTGGTAACCGGGTGTTCGCTCCCCAGATTGGCCGGAACATCGAAGTCTGCGTAGATGACATGGTGATTAAAAGCAGGAGTGGCCCGGACCTACTGGAGGACATACGAGAAACACTCACCACCTTGGAGAGAACCAAAATGAAACTAAATCCATCCAAATGTACCTTCGCTGTAGAGGAGGGGCAATTCCAAGGGTACTACATCACTAACGATGGAATACAGCCCAACCCAAACAAGGTAAGGGACTTAGTAGAAACGCCAACCCCAGCCACCCTAAAGGACATGCAGGGCCTGAACGGAAAACTGACAGCGCTGGGAAGATTCGTGGCAAAGTCGGCAGAAAGAGCAGTTCCACTATTCCATACCCTAAAAGGTGACGTAAACAAAGGCGGTTTCAAGTGGACCCCTGACGCGGACAAGGCGTGGCAACAGCTGAAGAAAGTCCTAACCACTCTGCCAATGCTATCCAGTCCAATCGCTGGGGAAATGCTGGTGATGTACTTGTCTACCTCCAGAGAAGCCATCTCAGCGGTGTTGGTAACAGAACGGGAAGGTAGACAATCACCAGTATACTTTGTAAGCAGAGCGCTACAGGGACCAGAAATCAATTACCCGATCTTAGAAAAACTGGTTCTTGCACTGATATACGCGGCAAGACGCCTGAGGCGGTACTTCCAGGCCCATAAAATCGAAGTAAGAACGAGCCAGCCGCTCAAGCAAAATAGTGTTGAAGCCAGAAACATCAGGAAGACTAGCAAAATAGGCAATTGAACTTGGAGAGCGCGACATAGAATACCGCCCACGAGTAAGCATCAAGGGGCAGGCATTAGCGGATTTCTTGCAGGAAGTACCAAAAACGGAGGGGCGGCAATGCAATACGATAGCGGCCCCTGAAAAAGAAAACACAACCTGGAAGTTGCACACAGACGATGCCGCTGGAAAAGAAGGCTGCGGTGCTGGGCTAATTCTCCAAAGCCCCCAGAACGAAGAAATGACATACGCATTGAGATTCGACTTCCAGACCTCCAACAATGAAGCAGAATATGAAGCGTTAATCGCCGGACTGCGTCTTGCAACGAGTAGCGGGGTTAAAGATTTGGAAGTCCTCAGCGACTCTATGTTGGTAACAAACCAAGTAAATGGAATATATGAAGCCCCGGACCCGAGAATGAAAGGGTACGTAGAAATGGTCGTCAGCATGGCCAAAGTGTTCAACTCGTTCACCATTAGGCAGATCCCAAGGTCGGAAAACCAGAGGGCCGACGCACTGAGCAAGTTGGCATTGACATCGTTTGACCATCTAACGAAGAAAGTACTGGTGGAGGAACTCAATGAGCGAAGTATAGAAGAAACCCAAGTGAAGGAGATAACAAACCAAGAAACAGCATGGATGACCCCAATCATTGAATACATCAAACAAGGAATCCTGCCAGAAGACGAAACGCAGGCCAGAAAGATCAGAATCAAAGCCCCATTTTACTCCATAATGGACGGGAGATTATACAAGAAAGGATATCTTGTCCAATGGCTAAAATGTATAACAAGCCGGGAGGGACAAGAATTGTTGCAAGAAACACACTCGGTAGACGCAGGAGCGCACGAGGGTGCGAGGGCACTAACTGGAAGAGTACTACGAATGGGGGTATACTGGCCAGAAATACAACAAGACGCGGCGGAGCTAACAAAGAAATGTGTCGCATGCCAAACATTTGCACCAGTACAGAGCCTGCCCTCTACACAGCTAACGAACATAACGTCCCCCCTGGCCGTTCCATCAGTGGGGAATAGACATAGTGGGCCCTTTCCTAGAAGCTCCTGGAAGGGTGAAGTTCTTGATCGTAGCAGTAGACTACTTCACAAAATGGATCGAGGCCGAACCTATGGCCAACATATCGGGAAGGTCAATAATCAAGTTCATGTGGAAGTCCATCCTTACGCGATTCGGCACACCAAGAACCCTAATCAGCGACAACGGCCTCCAATTCGCAGAAAACCCCTTCAAAGGGTGGTGTACTGACAAAAAAATCCACCAACGTTTCACTTCGGTGGCTCATCCGCAAGCAAATGGACAGACAGAGGTATCTAACTAAACAATAGTGAATGAGATTTAGAAACGGCTAGGTAAAGCAAAGGGGAACTGGGTGGAGGAACTACCCAGTGTCCTATGGTCCTACAAAACCACCCCCAGAACTGGCACCCAGGAAACACCTTTCAGCCTAGTCTATGGAACTGAAGCAGTCTTACCCCTAGAACTAATGGTAACGTCATTACGAGTTGCCAATTTCTCCCCAGAGAAAACTGATAAAGACCTCCGACAGAATCTTGACTCACTGGAAGAGAAGAGGGAAGTCTCCCTCCTACGACAAGAAACTCTAAAACACAAGGCAGAAAAGTATTACAATCAACGAGTAAAGGGAAGAACTCTCAAAGTAAACGATTGGGTTTTGAGGAAAAACAAAGTAAGTCACGCAGAACCCCAGGGAAAGCTGAGCCCAACCTGGGAAGGACCTTACAGGGTCGTCGAGGCAAACCGCAATGGCTCGTACACTTTGGAAACAACGGAAGGAAGAGCAATACCCAGAACGTGGAACATACAAAACCTAAGAAAATACCATTTCTAAGGAGGTCTAACGAAACGATGACGGCAACACAAGTACCCTTTGGGTGGTTCTCTAGAAAACTCGTACCAAAATGTATTGAAAGCACGACTTTAATGAAATGACAAGGCTTCGATGGGATTGATCACCCCGCCGGAGACCATTTTTTATTTTACCAAATTCTAAAACACTAGTGTGTTTTATCTCTTGCATGCATGCTTCGAATTGGCCAGGCGCCCCCAGCGGCCCAGCTGCCCTTTACAGGACTTCGTGTGCCTTTATCATGGCCTGGCGCCCCGAGCGGCCCAGCTGCCCTTTACAGGACTTCGTGTGCCTTTATCATGGCCTGGCGCCCCCAGCGGCCCAACTACCCTTTGCAGGACTTCGTGTGCCTTTATCATGGCCTGGTGGCCCCAGCAGCCCAGCTGCCCTTTACAGGTCTTCGTGTGCCTTTATCATGGCCTGGCGCCCCCAGCGGCCCTTTATAGGACTTCGTGTGCCTTTATCATGACCTGGCGCCCCCAGCGGCCCAGCTGCCCTTTACAGGACTCCGCGTGCCTTCATCACGACCTAACGCCCAGCGGTCCAACAACACTTAGCAAGATTTTGAGTATATCCATGTGGGTCTTATGTATCTACAAGTAAAACACAACTTCCGAACAAGTTTGCTGAATCCTAAGCACCACAGAATAACAGATAGAGCAATGGCAAAACAGCAACTTCACAGAAAAGGAAAAGGGACGACCAAAGGCAAACAACAAGCAAACACAAGAGAAGGACACACAAGATACCAAAGTTAAACAGCCATTCGCATATAAAAAACAAAAGAACGGGGTCACACACCATCAAGCCCCATTAGTTCAACAAACGGCAATAAACAACCGCAAACACCAAAGAAAGTATTGTCAGCACAAGGGAAAATATTGTTTAGAAGTTACAACCATATCAAAATTGATTAAAAGAAAACCAACTGCTCCAACAAACCACCAGCATGACCACCAAACCGCTACTACTCCTCTTCTGGCTTCAACATCTCTTTTAACTCCTCCACACCAACTTGCCCAAGCTTTAACAACGTGGCATAGTCCAGGGAGACAAAATCCTCGATAGCACGACCCATCTCTGCCTCATAATCAGAAGATGAACTCCCACCTGCAACATCAAAGAGGTCAAGAGAAGGATTAGCATGGAGACGAAGGCGCATAGCCTCCTCCCCGGCGGCATAACATGCACGCCTGATCTGACCAATGCCTTGGATGAACTCCGGCTAGATCATCACTTTCTCAATTACTCGAACAATACCCTCCCGTAACAACCACTCCAAATTCCCCTTGACCTCCACAAGCTCCGCACTCCCAGCGTCCAAAGCCTTATCTTTTTCAGCAACGTCGCAAACCAAGCTCTCGTTCTAAATGGCCAAACCCTCATTCAATTGCTGAACTTTCTCCAGTTCAGCCTTGCAAACACTTAACCTCTCCTCAACAAGCATCTTCTCCGAAATGGCTACCCTGACCCTGTCATCATGCTCCTCAGCGGCTCTCTCCAACACACTAACCTGCCTCCTCAGTTCTTGCTCGGAAGAACGGAGGGCCGGGAAAGGCGGCTCTCTCCAACACACTAACCAGCCTCCTCAATTCTTGCTCTGAGGAAATAAACCTCTGCAGGCGCTTGGCCCCAGCAGCAAACATGTAAGCGCTCTGGGCGGAAGCAAATTGTAAAGCTGAAACAAGGGCATCATTCGGATACAACTCCATGTCAGTCTCAGTGGCCGGAGGAAAACATGGGCAGCAAAGTCCAAGGCCGTGGAACGAACAGTCAGTCGGGAACCATTGACCAAACCCCAAGTTGGGGAGAAAGGAAGGGAAGAAAACTCAGCCAAAACATGGCGACCAAGCGCCGACTCGCCATTGGCCTCCAACCTAACCCCTGAACTTTCCTCCACCGCAGCCACACCAGCACTAACTGAACCACCACCCTCTGACACAGGACCTCCAGAAACAGCCTTTCTACCAACATCAACTGCCAGCTCTTCACCACCACCAACGACCTTAGCCTCACTAGCAGACTCATCCCTCACCTGCACTTCGTCATCAGGTATTTGAATTACCCCTTCCTTATCACCAAAAACTCCCGCAATCCTCAGACCAGACAAAAGCTTACGACGGCTGAGACGCCGAACCGGCACAAGATTGATCGACGCATCAACCGGATCCACAGAACCTTCACCAACCTTACGTTTACCAATCCTCATAACAGCTTCAACTATGCCCTCCTTACTATCCTTCACCGATTCACCGGAAACAGTAGGACCTTGGAAAGAGGATGTACCTACACTCGCATCAACCAGCGGTGACCCCCCCGGCAGTGTCACCCTCCTCGTGTCCCCCAGCGCTCGGAGTATCATCAGCATGAACGTCAGAAAAACCATGGAATGTAAACGGATTACGTACTTTGTCTACCAGGTCCACCTCCCGGTACTCCAGCGTCCGAGGGTACGCCAACACATCGGTAAAAGCAATTGGAAGAACGACACTTGGGAATAACAACGTTCGTGCCTCAAAATACGAAAGGGAGGGGAAAGAGGAACGAAAGACTATAAGAAAACACAGACAAAGGCATACCTTTCACCATAGAAAAGAATTCAGGCATTTTCCCTCTGGCCTTCCACGACGGACTCAACCCTCCACCAGCAAGGATGTATTCGGGGTAATCGTCAGGCACAACTTGAAAAGTGTTCAGAATTGCAATAGTATCGCGGTTGTGGGCATACAATACGGGAGCCGGATCGTTAACTCCACCACGGCGAACGAGCATCTTCCCGACTCGGCTCTAATTGACTCACAACCACTTTTCCGTCCAATTTTTAGGAGAAGCCTTCTCCCCAACCAACACATGGGTAGACCGCCCCCGGGAGTAAAAGGTATACCCCTCACTCGCTTGTAAAAAGCGGAAGTAGTGCTTGAAGACGAAATAGTCAGGCGCAATCCCTAGAGCACGACAAAGCAACTCGGAAGAGACAACCTTGTTGACGGCGTTAGGAGCAAGTTGATCCCTTCGCAAAACCTCGTCCATGAAATTGCGGGTCGGAAGGTGATACCTAGCATCGAAAGTCTTCACAAATATACCCACTTTCCCCGGAGGAGGATGATAGAGCCCGACACCGTCGCTAGGCAACAATACGCCGTCATCGAGACAAAACCCATACCGATCAACGAGCTGGGCCCATTGTTCGTCAGTCGGAACAACACCAGCATCAAATGCCATGAAACCAAGAAGAATGTAGACGATAAAAGAAAAAAGGGGAGGAGAGAAGTAAAGGAAATCACGAAAGCAACCTAGCAACCGGGAAAAAGAAAAACCGTAGAAGAAGTTATATAGCCAGGAAAGGAAGGGTTTCCTTAAAACAAGGAAACCAAATAAATAACTGGATAACTTGAAAAGACGGGCTTAGATACCAAAAACTACCGTAATGATGAAAGACTGTACGGGTCTTGTCACAACAGGCGGGAACTCATACCAAATAAACCACAGCCCTACACGTGTCCTTCCCATAAGTCTAGAACGTTACGGCTCCGCTGGGCCAACGCGATAACTACTAGACTGGGGGGACTTGATAGCATATCATGGAATACGGACTGGAAGAGCTCCATCGGTCCAAAACCTTAAGCGTTGCCCTGCAGCGCTGGACTTACTCGAGCATGCCCCACGACACTAGAAATAGCCCCCTGGGGGGTCACCTCCATAACAACTTTCCCGCAGAGCTAACGAGGCGACAACCTGCGAGAAAGCTGACACATGCAGACGACAAAAGGTGTACACGGCGCACTACCTGTGCTCCTCCCGTACGCCTCCTGCACCATGATCGCATACCACGCGATCACCCAATCATCCCCTGAGCTCACTGGAGGACTGACATCGGTGTCCCCAAAAGCGAGTCCAACCTCAGGTATAAAAGACCAAGGGGCCTTCAGGTAACACTCATGCCTTCCAGAGAAAATCACTCTCGATACCTTACTGACTTGACCGTCGGAGCGCCTTCCCGGGATCACCTCCTAGAGCGCGACTAACGGTCGTTCCTTTCTTTACTGTGATCTCAGGCATCTGCGACTGCCGGAGCTTCCACCCATCCTTACCCTGGAGTCTGATGTCACAACAATATATATATATATATATATATATATATATATATATATATATATATATATATATATATATATATATATATGTATATATATATGTATATATGTGTATATATATATATATATATATATATATATATATATATATATATATATATATATATATATATATATATATATATATATGTATATATGTGTATATATATATATATATATATATATATATATATATATATATATATATATATATATATATATATATATATATATATATATATATATATATATATATATATATATATATATATATATATATATATATATATATATATAGGTTCAAATAAGAACCACTAAAAGGTTAAGAACCGTGAGAACCGATATTCACACATTAAGAATTATGTTTTTTTTTCGTTTTTTTGTTTTTTCACACTTGTTTATTATGTGAAAATACATCAAACTTAATAAATTTCCTTATTTTTTAATATGTTTTACAATATTCACAATATAATAAAATTTCTAGTTATTAAACTGTAAATTAGTGGTTCTCATTTGAACCCTTCTCTCTCTTTCTATATATCTATATATATATATATATATATATATATATATATATATATATATATATATATATATATATATATATATATATATATATATATATATATATATATATTGCTAGTGTTTGGAACGGGTCGTTGACTAGCCCGGAGTTTGTATGGAGAATTTGATAGTTTGTGTTTGTGTTAGTTGAATTTGTGATGGAATGTTTTGGATAGTTTATGTTAAGGTATTTGATGAATGTTTGGATAATTACTTGCTTGTAATGATGAATGTTTAAATGACAATGAATATTCCATGTTTGCTCTTTCAATGTATGTTAATTTATATATGTTCGAATCCGAAAGATCCGAAATCCAAGTTTGGATTTCAGAACCATGTAAAAAGAAATTATTTCGGAATATGTACATAGTTCGGTAGACCATCTTCCGAAGATCAGAAGACATCAAGATCGGAAGACTAGAAGATCAGAAGACTGTCAGAATTCGGAAACCCATGTTCCGAATTCTCCATGTTCTGAAGATGTCTTGATACCGAAATCCACTCTGGATTTCAGAACAGCAACTCAAGAATATTCAGAAGACCTTTATACTCAACATTTAACAATGAAGACTGAAGACTGAAATTGAAGATAAGACAAATTGGATAAGTGCTTCAAGTTATAGGAAATGATTAGACTAGATCAGGCGTGACCTTTTAGAAGCATGTCGGGTGTACTGTTTGTATTTTTATATTCTAAATAAGCTACCCTAGTCTGACATTGTATTATTATATTAGTTAGAACCTTATTGTCTGACTGAAGAGAGACGTGTTGTCTGCTCTTCAGTCCATAGGATATTGTCCAGAGGTCTTCCCTTAGTCTATAAAAGGGAGACCAAGTCTTCACTCAGTCCTCATGCATTTTGAGAGACGATCTGTAACGTTCATCTTTGATATATATATATATATATATATATATATATATATATATATATATATATATATATATATATATATATATATATATATATATATATATATATATATATATATATATTGATGATATTAGGTCCATCGGCTGACCCGAATAGCATTACAGTACAGCTTGACGACTGCTGGACGGTTTTACTTGACAGCATGGCGTGGCTGCCAGCCCGGCTCGGCAGCACGGCGTGACAGCCCGC
Organism: Cichorium intybus; assembly: GCA_023525715.1. Lineage (NCBI taxonomy): Eukaryota > Viridiplantae > Streptophyta > Magnoliopsida > Asterales > Asteraceae > Cichorium > Cichorium intybus. The sequence goes on along the minus strand of CM042014.1, from coordinate 78,218,619 downwards.
CAGCCAGCCAACAGCATTGCTTGGCTGCATCTCCTGGCAGCTAGCTTGGCAGCCTTGCTTGACAGCACTGCTAGCTGGGCCTGAATTGGGCTGGCCCAAGGCCTGACCTAATTGTCCCCTATAAATAGAACAAGAAGGGAACCCTAGTTCCCTAAGTCATCAGCCTCCACTCTCCACTACCCTCTACACACTTACACTACGATGGTTCTCTCCGGCAAGGAGAAACCATCTCATCTCGCATACCGATCTGACTTGATCGTTGGAGCCTGCTCCCGGGGCACACACCCTGGGACAGTTCTAATGATCATCTTCTCTTATTGTGACTAGGATCCAAGTCGGGAATTCACTAACGGCACCAACATCAAGACCTTCGATCCAGATCAACTATCAAGACCCGACGCCAGATCTGATGTTGCATCATTGGCGCCATCCGTGGGACTTCGAACAAACAACCATTGTTGCTCGATTCAAACTTCTTCTCCTCAAGGATCTCATAGATCTGTTGTTCAAAGCTACAGAAAATTGTGATGGATGTTGGAGATTCATTCGATAAACAAGAAGAGGGTTCACGTAGTTGAGACACGCTCGAAATCAACTATTGGTACAAGCCTTCTTTCAGGTTCGGTTAAACTGGAATACTCTTTTCTCCTTATTTGTGGTAGGTAGCCATAAAATTCCGTTCTAAACCAACACTGAACGCCGAACACCCTTTTTCGTTGTTTTCTTCTATCACTTGGTCTCCTTGAGATAACCCAGAACAAAGAATCACCTCTGCTTTACTCCAGCTACACCTAATTACGCAATGAAAGCCCCAGTTCAAACCGAGGTGAAATAACCCACTATCTTCATCATCGGAAAGAGGGTTGGAACATTGGTCATTAATACAAAAGTGAAATCAATAGGTACAGAGTTCTCTTTCTCGTCCGATTAAGCCGCAACAATTTTAAAACATGCTTCAAAGCTCCACGGTTCTTTCTGGTGGCAGATTAGCACAAGAATGAACACCATATCAAGGTAAATTGGTCTGAACTTCTTAATTTGTTCATTGGGAGTGCTATTCCTCATCGATACGAAATTTGGTCTCCTAAAATACCACTTAACGCACACATGAGTAGAAATGCACCTTCCCTTTCTCTATTCTTACAGTGCCTGAAGTTACTAGCTTGTTTCAGACGTTAATGTGTTTAAGGAGGGTCTTGAATCTGTATCTATTTTCAAACGAACACATAAACCTTGTTGCACTTCAGAACCGTTAAAGAGGCTGTAATTTTAGTAGAGAATAGGCTAAAAAAAGGGGGGAAACAAGCTGTGTACTACAAGTGCTCGACTAAATGCCTGAAAGAAATTTTTTTTTATCTAAATCTCGTTGGTACCACATGGACGCACATAGTGACCGTGTATTTCTATTGTCTAAATGGGTGCTCCAATCGCCATTCATCCTTATCTTAAGAACCAACCAAGAACAAAAACAGACCTGTATCAGGAATTGCTCACAACACCCCGATTTCACGGGATTTAATCCAAACTATTGTACCAATACATGTGACAAAGGGAACAACTGGAGGTATTACAGACTTTTTTCAGACGACTTTGGGCCCACTCGGTTATTAATGCGATGAGGCACAGGGGAGAAGAGTTGTGCACTCCAAGTGCTTGACGAAATGCCTGAACTGATGGTCCTAAGAGCCTACATATCGTCTCGTGACCTGATAGCAGCTCCTTCTAAAAACCAATCAGAAAAGCCATTTATCGGGGTTAGCACCATCAAGCACAGCCATCTATTGAGGCTCAAACACACGACTCATGACCCGCTCCAAGCCTTACGTGAGCGTTCTAAGCGACTCAGATTCACTGCCTACTCCATGAAGATTCAGACCATATTTCTAGAACACAAGACTTTGAAATTAGCTAAGTATGCATGCACCGGGATGAATAAAAACAAACAACAGGAAATATGAACGCTTATTTCTTTCTTGAGTAAAACGCAACGGTATTTTTGTTCCATCTCACTAATTACATACCCCATCTCAATGCATTTTTCTGTTTTGCTAAATATGATGGTTGAGAAAGGGATGATCTAATATATGTGCTAAGAAATGGAGGAGGGAGATGAGTCAACCACTGCAGCTGTTCCACAAAATTCCCAAAAGAACAATTTTTTCTATATCCCATTGGAAGCCACTATTCAATGTGGTTGTGTTATTATCTAGAAGGCTCGCCTTGTATATCTTATTTACGCACCGAGCATGTTAAAAAGAACAAGTGCAAATTCTTGTCTCTTGAACCGAACACTCGAATGAATACTCTGCTCCAAAATATTTGTGAGAAAAGTTTCACTGTTCACTCGCTCTCACCCCTATGATTCCAACTCACAATGCACCAAAACATCGTTGATAACCCCCAGATAAGGTCGACAACAGCAAACACCGAAGCAGGAATAAGCTAACCCCCAGATATCATTTGAATTTCACCTTTCATTGGCATCCATGTCATCAATATGTTCCAAATAGTCCCGGGTGCATTCAGTTTGGATGGATTAAGAACAAGAAGCTTCTCTTCAACCCCCTGGTGCATTATCCTCTTGCTGTGGACTTAAAAGCAACAAGATAAAGGTTTCAGTCAAATCTATATACACGTTAGTTGCGGCAAAAAGGAACAATCATCACTTTTTCCTTTCTAAAAAAAAAGGAGGAGCCATGTGTAAGATACCCATCAGTGATATACATGTGCGCCAACTTTATATATGCGGAGAAGCACAATCAAGACATCATTCAGGAACAGCTCACTCCAAAGCCATGCATCAAAATGTTGTACTATTGAAGCCTGCATTTCAATCTCTTCAAATCGATCCAAGCTGTGACATTGGGCATTCAAACGATATTGTTACCAGGATACTTCATGAAGGGTAAACTCTCCGTCCTGAATCCCATCTCCACACCGAGGCCTCCATCAGGTTCTGTTGGAATTTCTTTGATACTTTTACTGTTCAACTTTTAGTTTCCCAATACCGAGAATGACACTTATGGTGTACTCACATGTTTCCATCCATTTGATTATTTTGACAAAAAAAGAAATTATTTTCAAGAGTAATAATCACCTACGTTTAGCTAAACACTCATCTATCAAAGATAATTCTCCAAATATTCCTACATCAGTTGCGTGGTATTCTATCATTGCGCATTATATGGCTCTGCAACTATCTTATCATATTTTAATACATATGTACAAAATCAATTTCAATTAAAAAGCCCCTCATAATATTCAAGGGTATCGTAAATTTCTTTTTGACATAAAAGAAACACATAATCATTTAATGCTCAATAATATTGCGAATACGAACAAGCGGAATACTCAAACTAAGCAACTCACTTCACTACACATGGTAGGTCTTCTGCTACATAAACGTGAATAAATGTTTTTGTTCTAAAAAGAGGGGGAGATGTCATACATGGTTGGCTTATAAAAAATTGTGTATCTTTTAGCAATTTAACTACGGAACAAAATCTTGGTTTCGATACCACGTGGCAACATGCAATGATAACAACTACATACATTTTGGCATCTATAATTCATTTATTATCTCTTGGGTATAGTTCAAACCTTGGAAACTTACTCTTATGTTGCTCGTTTTGACATGTACAAATAAACGAGGCACAAATATGTAAGAGGCAACTCAGGCACATAAATCACTGCCTACTAAATCCATGTCTAACAAGGCCCGAGAGCCACGCAAAGGTCCGAGTACCTAACATGGCCCGAGAGCCACACAAAGGTCCGAGTACCTAACGAGGCCCGAGAGCCATAAAAAGGTCCGAGTACCTAACAAGGCCCGAGAGCCACACGAAGGTCCGAGTACCTAACGAGGCCCAAGAGCCATAAAAAGGTCCGAGTACCTAACAAGGCCCGAGAGCCACACAAAGGTCCGAGTACCTAACAAGGCCCGAGAGCCACACAAAGGTTCGAGTACCTAATAAGGCCTAAGAGCTACAAAAAGGTCCGAGCACCTAACATAGCCTGATTTAGTACAAGGTTCAGAAGGTTCATAACCTTTGCCTTGACTTGCTAGCTGCTAAGCCCAATTCAAGTAAGATTTAAAAGTCTCATCACCTTTCCCTTGAATTGCCGGCTACTAAGCTCGATTCCACCAAGTGATCATTGGATGGAATAAACCTAGCTACCGCTTATCATGAACCACACATCACAAGCCTAAGCCATGCTTAGCACCATACATTAAATGTTTTCCTCTATAATGATCAACGAGGACAATTCACACAGTGGTATTCTATGTACTCTGACGATCAACAAGCATTTTCTCACTATACGTCTTACCACAATAAGGACAATCGTCCCGGCAGCTCTACTACACCTTATCTGGTTAGCAGCCATGTGGCTCGTTATCTTGTCAGCAGCCCTGCTGCATATTATTTGGACGACAGCCTTGCTGCTTGTTATCCTGACAATTTCCTCTTCGCTCATTATCTATTAGCAGCCCTGCTGCTCATTATCTATTAGCAGCCTTGCTGCTTATTTTCTGGATAGCAGCCGTGCTGCTTATTATCTTGTTAGCAGCCATGCTGCACATTTTCTGGATAGCAGGATACTGCTCATTATCTATTAGCAGCCCTGCTGCACATCTTCTAGATAGCAACCATGCTTCTCAGTATCTTGTCAGCAACCTCGTTGCACATTATCTGGGCAACAGCCCTACTGCTTGTTATCTCGACAATCGTCCCGTGGCTCGTTATCTTATCAGCAGCCCTACTGCTTGTTATCTCGACAGTCGCCTCGTGGCTCATTATCTTATCAGCAGTCCCGCTGCACAAAATATTGACAGTAACGCCGACATGCATATTCGTAATGACATCTTTTTCCTACTATAGTCTGATATGGCTACCTATTAGCTACCCACACCATACTGGGGGGAAATCGGTATGGTATAGCTTGTGTAAAGCACTATGAAGACGTTTATTGGTGGCGTTCTGGTAAGGTACGATCGCCACAGCCGTCTTACTGCATTATCATGCAACGGCTTCGCTCCGCGATCGCCACAGCAGCCCCGCTGCGTAATCATGGCAAGAACTATGCCATACCAAATTCACTGGATCACAATATCATAGCGCAAGAAGAGATTACCAAGCCAACTCCGCGTCGCGTAGATCCAACTCTACCGCAGGATCCGCTAACACACTAAGATTCCCATAGGCGAGGTTTGGTTGTTCCTCTTATATTTTCGGCACACGTCTGTTATATCTAGTCCTACGCGATTGTCAGCAAACCAATCACATCGGACTGGGGGGACTTGAAGCTATTAGGTCCATCGGCTGACCCGAATAGCATTACAGTGCGGCTTGACGATCGCTGGATGGTTCTACTTGATAGCATGGCGTGGCTGCCAGCCCTGCTCGGCAGCACGACATGACAGCCCGCCAGCCAGCCAACAGCATTGCTTGGATGCATCTCCTAGCAGCTAGCTTGGCAGCCTTGCTTGACAGCACTGCTAGCTGGGCCTGAATTGGGCTGGCCCAAGGCCTGACCTAATTGTCCCCTATAAATAGAACAAGAAGGGAACCCTAGTTCCCTAAGTCATCAGCCTCCACTCTCCACTACCCTCTACACACTTACACTACGATGGTTCTCTCCGGAAAGGAGAAACCATCTCATCTCGCATACCGATCTGACTTGATAGTTACTTGCTCTTTCAATGTTTGGATAATTACTTGCTTGTAATGATGAATGTTTAAATGACAATGAATATTCCAAGTTTGCTCTTTCAATGTATCTTAATTTATATATGTCCGAATCCGAAAGATCCAAAATCCAAGTTTGGATTTCAGAACCATGTAAAAAGAAATTATTTCGGAATATGTACATAGTTCGGTAGACCATCTTCCGAAGATCAGAAGACATCAAGATCGGAAGACTAGAAGATCAGAAGACTGTCAGAATTCGGAAACCCATGTTCCGAATTCTCCATGTTCTGAAGATGTATTGATACCGAAATCCACTCTGGATTTCGGAACAGCAACTCAAGAATATTCAGAAGACCTTTATACTCAACATTTAACAATGAAGACTGAAGACTGAAATTGAAGATAAGACAAATTGGATAAGTGCTTCAAGTTATAGGAAATGATTAGACTAGATCAGGCGTGACCTTTTAGAAGCATGTCGGGTGTACTGTTTGTATTTTTATATTCTAAATAAGCTACCCTAGTCTGACATTGTATTTTTATATTAGTTAGAACCTTATTGTCTGACTGAAGAGAGACGTGTTGTCTGCTCTTCAGTCCATAGGATATTGTCCAGAGGTCTTCCCTTAGTCTATAAAAGGGAGACCAAGTCTTCACTCAGTCCTCATGCGTTTTGAGAGACGATTTGTAACGTTCATGTTTGATATATATATATATATATATATATATATATATATATATATATATATATATATATATATATATATATATATATATATGATATTAGGTCCATCGGCTGACCCGAATAGCATTACAGTACGGCTTGACGACTGCTGGACGGTTCTACTTGACAGCATGGTGTGGCTGCCAGCCCTGCTCGGCAGCACGGTGTGACAGCCCGCCAGCCAGCCAACAACATTGCTTGGCTGCATCTCCTGGCAGCTAGCTTGGCAGCCTTGCTTGACAGCACTGCTAGCTGGGCCTGAATTGGGGTGGCCCAAGGCCTGACCTAATTGTCCCCTAATAAATAGAACAAGAAGGGAACCCTAGTTCCCTAAGTCATCAGCCTCCACTCTCCACTACCCTCTACATACTTACACTACGATGGTTCTCTCCGGCAAGGAGAAACCATCTCATCTCGCATACCGATCTGACTTGATCGTCGGAGCCTGCTCCCGGGGCACACGCCCTGGGACGGTTCTAACGATCATCTTCTCTTATTGTGACTAGGATCCAAGTCGGGAATTCACTAACGGCACCAACATCAAGACCTCCGATCCAGATCAACTCTCAAGACCCGACGCCAGATCTGATGTTATATATATATATATATATATATATATATATATATATATATATATATATATATATATATATATATATATATATATATATATATATATATATATATATATATATATATATATATATATATATATTGTTATAAATTCAGCGTTACCACGACAATTATGAACAAACTAAAAACTAGAATATAGATGAAGAAAGAAAGAAAGCTTGAGAGCTTGGAGAGAGTAGAGAGAGTTTATATCACTTGTGAAAGAGTTGATATGAGATGCATTTTCTTCCTTACATTGATGGTCTATTTATACTACCAAGTCTACTATTCAAATATAGTTGTTTAATTGGTAAATGCAAAGTGATGACAAAGTGATGACATAATGTTGTCATTCACCAATTACTTGTAACACTCCCCCTTGAATGACATCATTCTACATCAGAGTTCAACTTTGAAGTACTGCCTCATTAAAAACCTTGCTAAAGAAAACCCAGTGGGAAAAAACTTTAGCGAAGGGAAAAAGAGTGCAGTGTCTAGTTGACTCCCCCTCATTTAGATATCGAATGACCATTATGTATTGTGTAGATGTCTCATTCCAATACCATGAACATGTTTTCTAAAGATCTTGGTAGGAAGTGTGTAACACCCAAAATTTTTCGCAAAATATTTGAACTTTCAAAGATAACTTTTATAAAAATAGTTATAAGTTTCCAAAATAAATAAGTAGCTCAAACCCAAAACATGGCAAACTACTAAAGTAAAGTGCGGAAGCATAACATGTCATAGTCCCAAATAAATAAAACTCCTAGTAGTGGCAATCCCGGTGCTCCAATCAAGCCTAAGCCTCCTTGATCTTAACACCTGAAAAATGTTTAGGGAAACCGTAAGCAAAAGCTTAGTGAATTCAAACACAAACATCATATTAATATTCACATTTACCAGCTCTAATCCATTTCCAATTATAATTATAAAAACTAAGGAAAGAACAAATCAGTGCTTATATAAAATAGGGCGGACTTGTAGGTTTGAGCCGCACCGGGTAAATCCCGTATCCTTTGGCCCTGATCCCCGCACCTCATAAAGAGTATAACGTTGGTGATCTTACCTAACTACCCCTCATAGTAATAATCGATTACATACAGTGCACATGTACGATTTATAATAATAATATAGCATATTTTAAATAATAAATCTAAACAATCACACACGAGCTAACTAGTAAACACAAACATCAATACAACGGTGTGAGAGAACTCACCTTGAGTGAGTGATATAATAGATAGAAGTCAATATATGGCTACCAAGCTTGTGCAAACTTCAACACTTCACCTAATTAAGACTAAAGGTTAGAATGATGAAGTTGTGAAGCTAATGAAAGAGAAAGGAGTAATCACAACAAAGTCTCTAAAACAGACCTGCTATTTAAGACTGAATTACTCCAAAATATAAAACAGAAGGATAGGTTTAAATAATTTTTACAATAAACTTCAATGACTTAGGTTTCCAGAACCATAAAGAACTCCTCCTAATTCCAAAGGATGAAAAAGATATAAAATTTACAAAAAGACATGTCACTGCTGTCTTCAGACGGACAGTCAGGTGGTGTTGGCCAATTCTACCCAACTTGTGGGTGGAATTAGTCCCAACCAAAAATCAGAGGAACCATAGATACATAAATAAAAGTCTCAGAGTTGGAATCGATTAAAAAGGGCTTCCTAAGGTCTGGATATAAAAATCAAAATGTGGATAATCACAGAATCAGCATAAGCTGGTGACTGTCCACTGATCTGGAGTGTGGATCCTTTCTAACCAAGTTACAATGAGAATTAGCAACCAAACTTCTCCAGATCTTTAATTAAATATGTAATGTACATGTGGGAACTTGGAATCACTCTGGATCATTTTCCAAAAACTGGTAATGATAAAAACAAAATGACATATCACAGCAGACCCGGATTAGACCTAACAGCAAAGAAGCTGTTGTTGACCATGATAAAGCCCTTTTCAGCGAGAGTGGTATTCTTAAGAAAGTTACTCAACTCAATGTTTGAACTTTGGGCACTGGTTGTGGGTCTATTTGAGTCCTAGAACTCGATATATGATTTTTACAAGAAAGGAGACTCAGCAGTGAAATCTGACAGAAACCGAAGGTTATGTTGCAAAATTCATAACTCAAAATCTATACCTTGAAAACACAATTCCTTCGGTCAGAACCTTCATATATGTATTGGGAACCTTCAGTTGAAGTTTCGTAGCGATCCAACTTTTCAATATCCGGGAATCGTCCAAACACTGCAGATGTGTTCTCAGATTCAGGATTAAAGAGAGATGTAGAGGGAGAGAGAGAGAGAGAGAGAGAGAGAGAGAGAGCTTTGAGTGAGGAGGGAGAGAGTCCTTTGAGTGAGTGTTTACTAGAAAATGAGTGAAATGAATTAATTTGAGCTTTAAGTACTATTGGAAAGATGGGCTAAAACATAAAGCCTATGGGCTTGATTAATCCTTAAGCTTATTGGGTTTAGTCTCTTAACCCATGAACTTAAATTAAAAGATGACACTATAAGCCCACCACATAAATAATCAGATCTTAATTAATTAAATTAATATAATGTTACAAAATAAATTAAATAAAATAAATAAATGTACCGGGAAAATCCGGGGCGTTACAACTCTCCCCCACTAGGAACGGACTTCGTCCTCGAAGTCATCACCAACAAATAAATTCGGATAATGAGCCCTCATCTCGTCTTCCGGTTCCCACGTCCATTCCGAACCCCGTCTATGTCGCTACTGAACCTTAACCAAATTTATAGTTTTGTTCCGAAGGGTCTTTGTTTCCCGATCTAAAATTGCAACTGGTTGCTCAACATAGTTGAGACGCTCATCAATCTGGATATCCTCCAAAGGTACCACCGTGGTATCATCAACAACACATTTCCGTAGCTGAGAGACGTGGAAAGTGTCATGGATCAGGCTAAGCTCATCAGGTAACTCCAAGCGATAGGTGACCTCCCCAACGCGAGCAATGACCTTGTAAGGTCCAATGAATCGTGGTCCTAGCTTTCCCCGCTTCCGGAAACGAATCACGCCTTTCCAGGGAGAGACCTTTAACAACACAGAATCTCCCACCTGAAATTCAAGGTCGGAGCGTCTTTTGTCGGCATAGCTTTTCTGACGACTCCTCGCCATGGCCAAATGGTCTCGTATCACCTGTATCTTCTCCGTAGTTTGCCGCACGATTTCGGTACTCCCAAGTACCCTCTGCCCTACCTCGCCCCAACAAACAGGCGTTCTACACTTCCTTCCATACAAAGCTTCATACGGGGGCATTTTAATGCTTGAGTGATAACTGTTGTTATAGGAGAACTCGGCTAGATGCAGGTGATCATCCCAGCTACCCCCAAAATCGATCGCACATGCCCGAAGCATGTCTTCCAGTGTCTGAATCGTCCTCTCACTCTATTCGTCTGTCTGTGGGTGGAAGGCTGTGCTCAAGTGTAATCGTGTACCCATCTCTTCCTAAAATTTCCGCCAAAACCGAGAAGTAAATCGAGTGTCACGGTCGGAGATAATAGAAACGGGCACACCATCCAATGAGACAATCTCTCGATCAAAGATTTCGGCCAACTTCTTCGCAGATGAGCTCTCCTTTATGGCCAAAAAGTGAGCGCTCTTAGTCAGACGGTCGACAATCACCCAAATAGTATCAGCTCCACGGGCAGTCCTAGGAAGCTTAGTGATGAAATCCATGGTCAGATGCTCCCATTTCCATTCCGGAATCTCCAAAGGTTGCAATTTCCCATGCGGTTTCTGATGCTCTGCCTTGACCTTCCGGCAGGTCATACATTCTTCCACATACTGGGCTACATCATTCTTCATTCCATGCCACAAGTAACCCTCTCGTAGATCTAGATACATTTTGGTTGCACCCGGATGTATGGAGAATTTAGACTTGTGAGCTTCCTCCATTAGGGTTTTCCGGTTGCCTCCTGTATATGGAACCCAAACTCTACCATGGCGAGTCAGCAAACCCCGCCCATCTACTTCCATCTTAGGCAGTTCATTCTCGATTTTCTCCCGCTTGATGTTTATTGCCGTCTTTTGAGCGTCACGAATCAGGTCTAGCAAGGGCGACATCATCGTCATACGGAGGCACTTGGGTCGAATAGGCTCAGTAGTCGGTTTGCGACTGAGAGCATCAGCCACCACATTAGCTTTACCGGGGTGGTAGTGAATTTCGCAGTCATAGTCTTTCACCACATCCAGCCATCTAATCTGCCTCATGTTCAGATCCCGCTGATCGAACAGATACTTCAAGCTCTTATGGTCGGTATATACAATAAACTTTACCCCATAGAGATAATGTCTCCAAATCTTGAGGGCAAATACAACAGCCCCTAGCTCCAAGTCATGAGTGGGGTAGTTTTGCTCGTGGGGTTTTAGTTGTCGGGGGGCGTAGGCTATAACCCTGTCTCGCTGCATCAACACTGCACCAAAGCCCCGAAGTGATGCGTCACAGTAAACTACTATATCTTCAATTCCATCCATTAGGGCCAAGATTAGTGCATCACTCAATCGTGATCTCAACTCATCAAACGCCGCTTGTTGCTCCGAACCCCACACAAACTTCTCTGACTTCTTGGTTAGTCGGGTAAGTGGTAACGCAATCTTTGAGAAATTTTCTATGAATCTACGGTAGTAACCGGCCAAACCCAAAAAGCTACGAATTTCGGAAGGCGTTTTTGGAACCTCCCACTGCTTAACTGTTTCCACTTTGGCTTGATCGACCTTGATACCTTCTTTGTTCACCACATGCCCCAAAAACTGAACCTTATCTAACCAGAATTCACACTTCGAGAATTTAGCATAAAGTTTTTCTCTCGCAAGAGACTCTAAAATTTCCTGAAGATGTCGCTCATGCTCCTCCTTGGTCTTAGAGTACACTAATATGTCATCAATGAACACAATAACAGAGCGGTCAAGCATCGGACTACACACCCGATTCATGAGGTCCATAAAAGCAGCGGGTGCATTGGTGAGCCCAAAAGGCATTACCACGAACTCATAATGCCCATAGCGAGTACGGAATGCGGTCTTCTCAATGTCTTCTTCCCGAACTCGCATCTGGTGGTAACCGGACCGTAAATCAATCTTGGAGAACCAAGATGCTCCCTGTAGCTGATCAAAAAGATCGTCAATATGTGGTTGCGGATATCTATTCTTTATCGTGCACTTGTTCAGTTCCCTGTAATCGATACACATACGCTGGGTGCCATCTTTCTTCTTGACAAATAGAATAGGAGCTCCCCATAGTGAAGAGCTAGGCCGTATAAAACCCTTATTACTTAATTCATGAAGTTGTTCATGGAGTTCTTTCATTTCGGGTGGCGCCAACCGGTATGGGGCCTTAGCTATCGGAGTCGCACCTGGCAATAATTCAATGCGGAACTCCACTTGCCGAATAGGGGGCAAACCAGGAAGTTCCTCCGGAAAAACATCGCTGAAGTCTGAAACGACCGAAACATCATTAAGTACTTTGGCAGAAGAACAAGAAGCGATAGCCATGCAAGGAGTATCTCCCTGAATGATAAGTTCTCCACCCTTAGGGTTTTGAACACGGATTTGTTTCTTACGACAATGGATCTCCGCATCAAACGCGTCCAACCAATCCATACCCACGATAACACAAAGATCCCGCATCGCAATGGGGATAAGATCAATAGGGAATTCAACCCCGGAAAATTCGAGAGTACAGCCCCGATACACGTCGGTGACATAAATCATACGGTTATCGGCAACCTCGATAACCATTGGGCGAGCCAATTTTCCGATACTACGCCCCAAACGATTAATGAATGTGCGAGATACGAAAGAATGAGTAGCACCGCTGTCGAACATAATAGCAGCGGGCTCGGAGTCTAACAGATAAGTGCCTGATTCACAACATATAAATACATAGACAAACTTTAAAACTATCATCAAAGTAAACAATACAAGAGTGAAGGAGAATGAAGAAAAGTGAAATTTACCCGCCACAGTTGCTGTAATAGCCGGCTCCTCCGCAGTCAGCTGGTGAGCACGTCCTCGTGTCACCATGGCAGGTCCTTTAGAGGACGATGCACTTGGGGGTTTCATACCCCCGCCTCCACCACCATTCTTCAACTGCGGGCAATCAGGCTTCTTGTGTCCCTTCTCGTTGCAGTTAAAGCAGGTAGGAATCGTAGAAGGAACCTGTGGTGATGCTACCACTACTGAGGACTTACAATGCTTCCAATGATGACCCGGCTTCTTGCAATTGTAACATACTAACCGACTCTTGTCGTCCTGTCCCGCAAACGGCCTGTACTCGTATCTCGTCTTCCCACCGTTCTTCTGCTTCTTATGTGCATCCCCGGACGTCTTGGTCAGGGCGTTTTCTGCCTTTCTCTTGTGCTGCTGGGTCTGTAGCTCAATCTCCCTCCTCCTAGCGGCATCCATGATAGCTGACAATGTCGTGAACTCCTGCATGCTCACGAACTCCCATATCTCTGTACGTAGGGAATATTTATACCTACTAACCAACCACGCCTCTTCTCCGGCAAATGAGGGACAGAAGGACATCATCTCTAGGAACTTAGCATTTAGATCCGACACGCACTCCGTAGTCTGCTCAAAGGTAATAAACTGTTGCTACATCCGCTGCTGCTCCACCTGGGGCACATACTGCCTCTCAAACCTCTCCACAAACTGGGCCCAAGTCATGGCTCTCAGCTCCTCCTCAGTCATCAATGTCGTAACAGTTTTCCACCAGGTATTTGCTTTCTTCCTAAGTTGGCTCATAGTAACAACAACCTTGAATTGATCTGGGCACCCGCAAGTCATGAGAGCGCTTTCGATATCGGCAATCCAGTGTTTAGCCTCCACTGGATTCAAGTCACCATTCCACTGTGGAGGGTGGCACTTAGAGAACTTCTCGAAATAATAGGCTGAGTCGCGAACAGGCGGAGCGGGTAAAGCTCCTCCGTTAACAGCTGCGAGGCGCTCATCCAAGAGAGCACGGAATTGGGTAATTATGTCAGAAGTGACATTTGGAATGAGCTCGTTAAAGGCATTGTTGAATTCTTCAACGATGAGTTCCCTAACTTGCCCCATTTGGGTTTGATTAAGACGAGTTGTCGGAGCCATCTAGATTCGCAGAATAAAGAGATTATTAGGAGTTATTCACCCTAGATTTTCCTAGGAAGACTGAAACACTCAGCTCACCAGACATTTTCAACCTTGCCCCAACCCGAGATCGGCACCGGTGCTTCAAATAGTAGGGGCCCTTCTACTACCTTCCACACAAGTTCCAATCTCGCATTCGTGTCTAGTTTCAAATGTTCCAGTTTGCTCTAGCCGTTTATTTAAACAACTCTCTCACATGATATTACTAACATGGGGGAAATCTAACAATTTAAGGATAATTAAAGGTATGTTTGCAGATAAAACTTATAATAAACAACTCAAGATATAACAATCTATCGAAATAAGAATTTAAGAAACAAGGCTTACTTGGCTAACTGGCGCACCATAGGATCTTCCACTACTAGTCCTCAAAAGTCTTAAGAAATTCTTTTAAGGAAAATATTTTTAAAGAAAATAAAATTTTTACGAGCCTCAAATTTGAGTCTAGAACATTCCTAAGAATGCCTAGTTCCCTCAAACGTGTGCTCTGATACCAACTTGTAACACCTAAAATTTTTCGCAAAATATTTTAACTTTCAAAGATAACTCTTATAAAAATAGTTATAAGTTTCCAAAATAAATAAGTAGCTCAAACCCAAAACATGGCAAAATACTAAAGTAAAGTGCGGAAGCATAACATGTCATAGTCCCAAATAAATAAAACTCCTAGTAGTGGCAATCCCGGTGCTCCAATCAAGCCTGAGCCTCCTTGATCTTAACACCTGAAAAATGTTTAGGGAAACCGTAAGCAAAAGCTTAGTGAATTCAAACACAAACATCATATTAATATTCACATTTACCAGCCCTAATTCATTTCCAATTATAATTATAAAAACTAAGCAAAGAACAAATCAGTGCTTATATAAAATAGGGCGGACTTGTAGGTTTGAGCCGCACCGGGTAAATCCCGTATCCTTTGGCCCTGATCCCCGCACCTCATAAAGAGTATAACGTTGGTGATCTTACCTAACTACCCCTCATAGTAATAATCGATTACATACAGTGCACATGTACGATTTATAATAATAATATAGCATATTTTAAATAATAAATCTAAACAATCACACACGAGCTAACTAGTAAACACAAACATCAATACAACGGTGTGAGAGAACTCACCTTGAGTGAGTGATATAATAGATAGAAGTCAATATATGGCTACCAAGCTTGTGCAAACTTCAACACTTCAATTAATTAAGACTAAAGGTTAGAATGATGAAGTTGTGAAGCTAATGAATGAGAAAGGAGTAATCACAGCAAAGTCTCTAAAACAGACCTTCTATTTAAGACTGAATTACTCCAAAATATAAAACAGAAGGATAGGTTTAAATAATTTTTACAATAAACTTCAATGACTTAGGTTTCCAGAACCATAAAGAACTCCTCCTAATTCCAAAGGATGAAAGAGATATAAAATTTACAAAAAGACATGTCACTGCTGTCTTCAGACGGACAGTCAGGTGGTGTTGGCCAATTCTACCCAACTTGTGGGTGGAATTAGTCCCAACCAAAAATCAGAGGAACCATAGATACATAAATAAAAGTCTCAGAGTTGGAATCGATTAAAAAGGGCTTCCTAAGGTCTGGATATAAAAATCACAATGTGGATAATCACAGAATCAACATAAGCTGGTGACTGTCCACTGATCTGGAGTGTGGATCCTTTCTAACCAAGTTACAATGAGAATTAGCAACCAAACGTCTCCAGATCTTTAATTCAATATGTAATGTACATGTGGGAACTTGGAATCACTCTGGATCATTTTCCAAACCCTGGTAATGATAAAAACAAAATGACATATCACAGCAGACCCGGATTAGACCTAACAGCAAAGAAGCTGTTTTTGCCCATGATAAAGCCCTTTTCAGCGAGAGTGGTATTCTTAAGAAAGTTACTCAACTCAATGTTTGAACTTTGGGCACTGGTTGTGGGTCTATTTGAGTCCTAGAACTCGATATATGATTTTTACAAGAAAGGAGACTCAGCAGTGAAATCTGACAGAAACCGTAGGTTATGTTGCAAAATTCATAACTCAAAATCTATACCTTGAAAACACAATTCCTTCGGTCAGAACCTTCATATATGTATTTGGAACCTTCAGTTAATGTTTCGTAGCGATCCAACCTTTCAATCTCCGGGAATCGTCCAAACACTGCAGATGTGTTCTCAGATTCGGGATTAAAGAGAGATGTAGAAGGAGAGAGAGAGAGAGAGCTTTGAGTGAGGAGGGAGAGAGTCCTTTGAGTGAGTGTTTACTAGAAAATGAGTGAAATGAATTAATTTGAGCTTTAAGTACTCTTGGAAAGATGGGCTAAAACATAAAGCCTATGGGCTTGATTAATCCTTAAGCTTATTGGGTTTAGTCTCTTAACCCATGAACTTAAATTAAAAGATGACACTATAAGCCCACCACATAAATAATCAGATCTTAATTAATTAAATTAATATAATGTTACAAAATAAATAAAATAAAATAAATAAATGTACCGGGAAAATCCGGGGCGTTACAAAGTGCCTTTGTGAAAAGATCTGCTGCATTGTTGCTAGATTGAACATATTTTAGTTCAATCTGTTGATTCTTTATACGCTCTTGAGTGTATTCAAAAAACTTTGGAGGAATATGTTTTGTCCTGTCGCTTTTGATGTACCCTTCTTTCATTTGAGCGACACATGCTGCATTATCTTCATAGATTAAGGTTGGAGATTTATCTTTATCAATTCTACAAGAAGTCAGGATAAGTTGTGTCATCGATCTTAACCATGTACATTCTCTACTAGCTTCATTTAGAGAAATTACTTCTGCATGATTTGAAGATGTGGCGACGAGTGTTTGCTTTTGAGAACGCCAAGATATTGCAGTACCTCCATTCATGAATACATATCCAGTTTGAGATCTAGCTTTATGAGGATCAGACAAGTAACCTGCATCTGCATAACCAATCAAGCCTTGTTTTGAACTCTTAGGAAAAAATAAACCTAAATCAGTAGTTCCGCGAAGGTATCGTAATATGTGCTTGATTCCATTCCAGTGTCTTTTTGTTGGAGATGAACTAAATCTTGCTAATAGATTTACTGCAAAAGAAATGTCAGGTCTAGTACAATTAGTAAGATACATAAGAGCTCCAATTGCATTAAGATATGGTACTTCTGGACCAAGAATTTCTTCATTTTCCTCACAAGGGCGATATGGATCTTTGTCAATATTTAGTGATCTAACAATCATTGGAGAGCTTAAAGGTTTGGCTTTATCCATATTAAAACGTTTGAAGACCCTTTCTGTATAGTTCGATTGATGGACAAGTATCCCATTTGGCATATGCTCAATCTGTAAACCAAGACAATATTTGGTTTTCCCAATGTCTTTCATTTCAAATTCTTTCTTTAAAAATTCAATCACTTCAAGGATTTCTTTATTCGTCCCAATAATGTTCAGATCATCAACATAGACGGCTATAATCATATATCCAGATGTTGTTTTCTTAATAAATACACACGGACTAATAGTATTGTTTTTATAGCCTTTGCTTATTAAGTAATCACTTAGACGATTGTACCACATACGTCCAGATTGTTTTAACCCATACAATGATCTTTGCAGTTTCATAGAATACATTTGTTTGGGTTTTGCACTTAATGCTTCTGGCATTTTAAATCCTTCGGGGATTTTCATATATATATATCACTGTCAAGTGATCCATATAAGTAAGCAGTAACAACATCCATAAGATGCATATCTAAATTTTCAGAAAATGCTAGACTGATTAAATATCTGAAAGTGATTGCATCCATAACAGGAGAATATGTTTCTTCATAATCGATTCCCGGCCTTTGAGAAAAACCCTGAGCAACGAGCCTGGCTTTGTATCTCACAATTTCATTTTTCTCATTTCTTTTTCGTATAAAAATCCATCTGTATCCCAATGGTTTCACAACTCCAGGTGTGAGTATAATAGGTCCAAAAACCTTTCTGTTATTGAGAGACGTTAATTCAGCTTGCATGGCCTCTTTCCATTTACCCCAATCCTGCCTATTTTGGCATTCAATGACAGATTGTGGTTCTGGATCCTCATTGATAATATTGCATGCAACTGAATAAGAAAATATTATATCTTCTAATTCATATTGGCTCCTTACTATTTTTATATGACCATAATTAATTTCAATCTCCTTATCATTTATTTCCTCAACTGGGGAAGTAATGTTATTTTGTGTTTCTTCATGAACACTTTCATTATGCTCAAACATATTTGCCATTCCTCTTCTTTTTCTAGGATTTGCATCCTTAGAACCAAATGGCCTTCCACGCTTCAGGCGTGCTTTGGATTCTTGAGTTACTTTTTTATCAGATTGTCTATCTGGGAGTTCAATTCGAGCTGGAGCATTAACAGCAGGTATATATGATTTAGTAACTCTTTTTGTATCAGTAAATGCATCAGGTAATTGATTTGAAACTTCTTGCAAATGTATTATTTTTTGAACACCCATCTCATATTCTTGTGTACGGCGATCAAGATATGATAAAGAAGGTTCATACCATGAAACATTCTTTTCTTGGGTTTTCATTTCTCCCCCAAGCGTTGGGAAATTTTCTTCATTGAAATGGCAATCAGCAAGACGTGCTGTAAACATATCACCTGTCAAAGGTTCAAGATATCTTATTATTGAATTTGTTTCAAAACCAACATATATTCCCAACCTCCTTTGAGGACCCATTTTAGTACGTTGTGGTGGAGCAATAGGAACATATACTGCACTTCCAAAAATTTTAACGTGGGATATATCTGGTTCTTTTCCAGAAACAAGTTGAAGCGGAGAATGTGTATGATATGCACTTGGTCTCATACGAATCAGTGATGCAGCATGTAAAATTGCATGACCCCATATGGAAACAGGAAGTTTTGTTCTCATTATTAATGGTCTAGCTATTAATTGGAGACGTTTAATCAGTGATTCTGCTAAACCATTTTAAGTGTGTACATGTGCAACTGGATGCTCAACAGTAATTCCTATAGTCATACAATAATCATTAAATACTTGAGACGTAAATTCACCTGCATTATCAAGTCTCACTTTATTGATGTTATAATCAGGAAAATGTGCTCTTAGTTTAATAATCTGAGTTAGGAATTTTGCGAATGCCATGTTACGAGTTGATAATAGGCAAACATGAGACCATCTAGTTGATGCATCTATTAAGACCATAAAGTATTTAAATGGTCCAGAAGGTGGATGAATTGGTCCACATATGTCTCCTTGAATTCTTTCTAGAAATCTAGGTGATTCCCTTTCAACTTTCATTGGTGAAGGTCTTGTAATTAATTTCCCAAGGGAACAAGAAATACACGGGTTCTTATTACCTATTTGAGGGAACTTCTGGTCCTTCAATGGATGCCCAAATGTATTTTCAATTATTCGGCGCATCATTGTTAATCCTGGATGGCCCAGCCTGTCATGCCACAAACTAAATATTCTAGGATCACAAAATTTTTCTTTAACCACCAAATTTGACTCAACTATATTTATATATGTAAAATGTAAACCAGAATCAAATTGTGGTAATTTCTCCAATATATGGTTTTCATTTATTATAAACATATATTTCTTGTTTCCTATTGTTTTGATGAATGTGTCATATCCGTTAAGATATATATCATTAAAACCCAATAAATTTCTATTTGACTTTGGGGTAAATAACGCATTACTGATTACAAACTTCGTACCATTAGGTAACATGAAACAAGCATTTCCTGCTCCTACAATCAAGTCTACAGGACCTGATATTGTATTTATGTGCCCTTTTACGGGTTTTAGTGTGGAAAAATATTTCTTTGTTTTCAAGATGGTGTGTGTGGTACCACAATCAATTATTAAGAGTTCGCCAAGATTTCCTTGGTTTTGTGCTCAAGTTGAACTCATTTTGAACTTCATATAAGAAAAATAAATGATGAGTTATGAACACAATTTTAATAAAAGTGACTCGAAAAAACTTCATTAAGAAAGAAAAACATTACAATAAAAAATTAAAAACATGTTACAAAAGGAAACTAGTTTTCTAGGATGTCTAAATCATTGCAAAAGTCAAGAGTGTTTAGTTCAATGTTTCCTAGATCAACACCATCGATGAGGTTGACTTCTTTCCCCTTTCCTTTAATGGAATCTTGGTAAAGTTTACAAAGATGGGGATCTGTACGACAGGTCCTTGACCAATGACCTGTGCTACCACATCTATAACAAGAACCTCCGGGGTTCTGTGATGTTCCGGCATCATTTCTTTTTTCTTGTGGTTGGACATTATTTCCTTATGGAGTGTGTTGATTATTGTTTCTTTGACCACGCCCACGGTTATAAGGATGACCGCGTCCACGACCCTGAGTATAACCGCGCCCAAAATTTTGGTTTTGGTTAAAATGGTCTCGACCGCGACCACGGCCTCGTCCACGACCACGACCACGACCACGACCACGTCCTCGTCCATATGAATTATTTCTTGGTTCATAAGTGATAGTAGCATTTTCTTCAGGAAGTGCTACTGAACCTGTTGGACGGGACTGGTGGTTCTTTATTAATAGTTCATTATTTTGTTCAGCAACAAGGAGAAGTGTATTAAGCTCAGAATATTTTTTGAGCTTTTGCATACAATATTGTTGTTGCAATGTCATATTCGATGCATGGAATGTGGAGAGAGTTTTCTCCAACATTGAAGCATCAGAAACATCTTCCCCACAAAATTTTAGTTGTGAACATATCCGAAATAATGCGGAATTATAGTCATGTACATTTTTGAAGTCTTGAAACCTCAACGATAACCATTCAGCCCTAGCACTTGGAAGTATAACTTCCTTTTGGTGGTCAAATCTTTCTTTTAAGCTTTTCCAAAGAGTGCTAGGATCAGTGGTATTGAGGTATTCATACCTCAACATTTCATCGATATGTTTGCGAAGGAAAATTATTGCACGTGCTTTATCTTGCGACGTGCACTTATTTTTTTCTTTTATAGTTTCAGATAAATCCATGGACTCAAGATGCATCGTAACATCTATAGTCCAAGGCATGTAGTTCTTTCCGCTGACTTCAAGAGCGGTAAATTCAAGCTTTGCAATGTTTGACATATTGTAGTTCCTAAGAAAAATAAAACTCATTAAATTTGTCGTTTAAAGGTGGGGATGGGTTTTACTATTTTTATTATAATTACAAACATAATTAAATAGATGAATCTTCTCAAATTCCTTTTATTTTAAAATTTAAAATTTTATTTTTAATCGATTGCGCATAAATAAACGTTAGTATATATAAATAGATGTCAGAGCATGAATAATAGTTAGTATACATAAATAAATGTTAGTGTGCGTAAATAAACATTAGTTTATATAAATAAGCATTAGTATACATAAATAAATGTTAGTATGCGTAAATAAATGTTAGTTTGCATAAATAAATGTTAGTTGCCGTAAATAAACGTTAGTTTGCATAAATAAACGTTAGTTGCCGTAAATAAACGTTAGTTTGCATAAATAAACGTTAGTATACATAAATAAATGTTAGTTGCATAAATAAAAATTAGTATGCGATAACAAAAGTTAGTTTGCAATAATAAATGTTAATAAAGCGTAAGTAAATTTAGAATAAGAAATGAACTTCGTTAGTAGTCATAACATCAAGGATAAATAAGAAAAGAAATTTGTTAGTAGTCATAACGTCAAGGATAAATAAGAAGAGAAATTTGTTAGTAGTCATAACTTCTAGAATAAAATGTTGTTTTTTTTCGTTATCGTTGTTATTATTATTATTATTAATTAACATTCTAGTTTTGATGAAATTACATACCTTGATTAGATCGATGTGTCTTTTAATCGCCTTCGTTAGAGCCTCGTGCTAATAACGTGTTATAAATTCAGCGTTACCACGACAATTATGAACAAACTAAAAACTAGAATATAGATGAAGAAAGAAAGAAAGCTTGAGAGCTTGGAGAGAGTAGAGAGAGTTTATATCACTTGTGAAAGAGTTGATATGAGATGCATTTTCTTCCTTATATTGATGGTCTATTTATACTACCAAGTCTACTATTCAAATATAGTTGTTTAATTGGTAAATGCAAAGTGATGACAAAGTGATGACATAATGTTGTCATTCACCAATTACTTGTAACATATATATATATATATATATATATATATATATATATATATATATATATATATATATATATATATATATATATATATATATATATATATATATATATATATATATATATATATATATATATATATATATATATATATATATATATATATATATATCCTCTTATTCCATCAAATCTCTTGTTGTTCATATCTGTTTACATTTCTAGCATTTTAATCTTCCTGTCTTTACATTTCGCCTTAGATAACTGTTTGTGCATTTCATTATTGTTGAGCTGTTAAGGCCTAATCTAAGTAATCTCAAGTTTCCCAACTCAATCTTTCCACAAACCACTCAAGTCCTCCGACTTGTCCCACTTCCGGAATTTACTTACATTTTGGCGACAACAATTGGTATCAGAGCCATAATAGTTGTCTTTAAGGTTCTCGGTGCTAACTTTGCTCAACCCTTGGCTGAAGCAACAACCCTTGAATCCTCTGAAGACCTTGCATGCTATTGAAGCTCAAGTTCTTAAATTTTTCATTATCAAACAGTTAAAACTTCTTTCTCTTCAAAATTCATATCAATTATTCTCTTAACGTAGAAAAATGTGTGGGAAGCTCCAACCGAGCTCCCATACTCATTCCAACTGAGTACAATGGTTGGGCTACTAGAATGCGAAATTACCTTCGTAGACAAGGGAAGGATATCTGGCGTTCAGTTGAGGAGGGACCCCATGTCCCAATACTTACCCCTAGAGCCGACACAGCAGAAGGCACTCTGGGTGGTGCACCTCAACCCAGATTAACTCCATTGGATATAAAAGAATTAGACAATGATCAAATAGCATTCACTGAGATTTCGTGTGGTATTCCTCCAGAACTCTTTGACCTCATACAGAACTGCACTACGGCCAAACAAATCTAGGTTCTTCTGCAGAATATGTTTTTAGGGACGGAGGAAGCGAATGATCAAAATCTAGTATCAAGCCTTGCAGAGTACAATCAATTTACAACCTTTCCAAGAGAAACATTAAAACAAGCATTCACTCGCTTTTCTCTAATTGTCACTAGACTTCTGAGTTCAGGAGCAGAAAGGTCCAATCAAGAAATCAACTTACGATTTCTTGAAGGACTCGGAAGGGATTGGATGCTAGTCAAAATGATACTCCATGATTCTAGCAAATTAAAAACCTATAACATCTACAGGCTTTACAACAATCTTGTAGGACAGGAGAATGACGTAAAGGGCAACCAACAACAACTCGGAGGACCACTGGCGTTAGTGGCAGAACATAATCTTCCAATGCTGGGCAACACTCCTCAGCAGCTTGTGCAATACTAGCAATATGTTCAGCAACAGGCTTATATCTTGCCCGCCAACTATCAGAATGCTCCAGTTGTCCAAATTTCTCCTAGACAGATCAGTCAGCTAACTCAACAACAAACTCCTGTTCCATATTATCACCCTTCGCAACCAGAAATTTCATACCCTTTATATTATCAAACTCCAACAATTCAGTATCAGGCCCCAGCCCCACAACCAACCATCCAATCTGTAGCTCCAACCTTAGCACTTCCGGATCCAACTCAACATTCAAAATCCTGTTATTTTGAATACGACACAGCAAAAGAAGCTGCTTATCAACAGGAGATTGCATTGATCAGTAAAAAATTCAACTGAATTCCATCCTACACAAGTCCTAAGAAAAATTTTAAACCATCTAATCAGCGTGTAGGTTACCCAATAAGGAATCAGAACAACAACTACCAAAGAGGACAGTACGAGTTAAATCAGAATCAACACCATCAAAGTACCGAGGAACAGCATCAAGAGAAGCCCAAGACGAATTAAGCTCGAGCCGCCAGTTCCAATCGCATCCGTGCACCAAACAAAAAGGAAACGGATGTGATAAAATGTCACAATTGTGGCGGACTGTGGCACTATGCGGCTGATTGTAGAGCCCCTCACAACTTCCAGAAGAAAAAGATGATGAGAATGTGAAAGCTTTTGTAGCAACTTTGAGGAACGTCGAAGTTTGGTCTTCCGAAGACGAGGCCGAAGAAGCCTATGAGAACAAGCGCAAAAGAGGAAAAGGTGATGGTGAGTGTATGATTCTGCAGGGAACCTCAAGAATTCCAATCTCCGGTTTGGGGAGCATCAAGCTTGTTAATGACGTTGCTGAAGCTACCTCCTCCTACATGCCGAAGAATTATGCCTTGATGGTCACAGAGCCGACAATAGAGTGAGCATAATAGAACAGGTACGTCAAATGCTTCACTCTCATCATATTTATTCTATTGATTTAGAACCTGCATTGGAAAGAATTTCTAACACATGCGCAAATTCCTTAGTAGCTTATCAGTGGGTCCTGGAGGAAAGGGATGATGGGTATGATGAAGTGATAAAGTTGAAGAATAGATTAGAGGATAAGAATCTTTTTTGTGATAAACTTTCTGCTGATTTGAAAATCAAACAGACATCTAGGATTTTGTTAGAAAACTCAAATAAGCTTTTGACTTCACAGAGTGATATTTCCCGAAGTGACAATGTTCGCCTTAATAGATTAATCGATCAGTTGTATCATGCAACTAAAGTTTTCAAATCTCCCGCAAATACTAATAATTCTGAAAATAGTTTTAATTAGGGTTGGGCGAGAAAAGCGAAAAATAAAAATTATCTCGTCTATAACAAACAAAGTCCGTTCTGTAGATATCCGTCAAACAAGTATGATGATAAAAACGATGAGGACCTTAACAAAAGCTTATCCGAAACTCCTCTAACTGACTCAGAGACTGCAATCTCCGAATCAAACAAGGGTTAAATTCCCTTCTCTTATTTTTTGGAAGTTGACACGGCTGAAAGCAGTAAATTGTCAACAACTTCGGTCCCATTCATGCCTCGAAACTTGACCTCGGTCCCAAATGATTCTCCTTCAACTTCACACTAACATTCATTCTTTGAAATCTACAAAGTAACTATGTTTCTAAAGAATTCAATCCATGTCTTACAAACATGGAAAATTCAAAAGAAGAAATAGTTGATGAAGAAATTGAGATGGAGAAATGCCCAACCAAAGTTATCATCAGAACTGATTTCAATAAAATTACAATCAAAAGTCCCATTGTTGAAAATACATCTAAAATGACTGCTAAACCATCGGATCAGGCACCAAATCATATGTCGATGTCTTGCAACATAATCTTCCAAATATTTCAAATTCGGACAAAACTTCTCTCGAAAAACTTAAAATTAGTCAGCAGACACCTTAAATGATTATTTATCTGACTCTTCTTCACCCAGGGAAGATTTTCAAAAAGGAAATGGACAAAACTTAACAAAGAACGGAGCAAAACCAACACTTAACCGAAAGGATCTCCGATCTCCCCGATCCCATGCGAGAGTTGAACAGAAAATTCACTTTTACAATCAAAGAAAATCAAACCCCAAATCCTCTTTAATCACTTCGAATCATACTCCGAAACCCGTTCTTTCGGCACCACATAAGTACATCTACAAGGGGTTACTTCCGACCCCAAACACCAAACTTGTTCATTATTGTCAGTTTACTAACTGTTTAGATTATCATTCGGAATTTCCCAAAGTTGCATATGTTACGAGAACAACAAAGTCTGTTTTCTCAACCACAAGAAAGCATGATTCCAAGTCCATCAAACGAAGTTCTTCAAAATCAATCAATGTTTCAGAAACTTCAAACAAAAAAATCAACAGCAAAGTATTTTCAGAACATGAAACAACAATTCTCAAAAGACTGTTTTAAACCTTCCGAAGATTGAAAAATCTGATACTTTCCACAGAATTCCGAAAATTCTGAAACGACAAGAAAACAACATTTGATGTCTTTGTTGCAATATTTCAAAACCATCATTTGTTACTCCTCGAATTAATTCTAAACCAAAGAATTTCAACCATCAAAACAACAATCACTTTCAAAAATTCCAAAAGAAAATTGTTAAAAAATGGGTTGTAAAAAATCTAACTTCCGAACTCAAAACTTCTGACTCACTCATTCATGCTTCAGAAGTTGAAACTTCTCTGAACATGATAATCAAGAACAAGTCTCCCAAGTCTGGAAAAACCACAGGCCCCAAGCAAGTTTGGGTGCCCAAACTAACTGTTTAAATTTCAGGCTTTCAGTGCAGAAGAGTAGGATGACGAATGGCTTATTGATAGTGCCTGCTCAATGCACATGACTGGGAGATTGGAATTTTTGAGGGACTATCGAGAGGTCATCATGGAGGATATGCAACTTTCAGAAATGATGCTAATGGAATAATCAAAGGATACGGGGTTCTTACAAACAGAAACTTCACAATTCAGAAACTTGCCTATGTCCTTGGGCTCAAACACAATTTAATAAGCGTAGGACGACTTGTCATCATTGGTCTTTGGGTAGAATTTAATGACGAATTTAGCTACATTATGACTAAGACCAGAGACAGATGCTTGGTGAAGTCTCCGAGACATGTCAACACGTTTCCTCTGGATATCTCTCTATTTCTCGGAAAGCCTCGATTATGCTTACTGTCGAAGGCTCACTCCGAAATTAGCCGGTTATGGCATCGGAAGTTGGTCCATCTGAACTTCCGGTACATGAACTAGTTAGTAACAGGCGAGATGGTCAGAGGAATCCCACTTCTAAAGTTCGACAGTGAAAATTTATGTGCAGCATGTGCACTGGGTAAACAGAAGAAGAAACCACATAAATCCATCACTGACTCAAGCATCTCACACCCTTTGGAACTCCTCCATATCGACCTATGTGGTCCTTCAACAGTTGCAAGTCTGAATCACAAGAAATATATCCTGGTGATTGTGGATGATTTCACTCGCTTCACCTGGGTATTTTTCTTGAGGTTAAAATCCAGAACCTTCTTAGAACTCCGAAATTTCATCACATCAATTGAGCTCAAAGTACAACTAGCTGTCAGAAGGATCCGAAGTGATAATGGAACAAAATTCAACAACCGACAGATAGAAGAATTTCTCATATCTAAGGGAATCGAACACAACTTTTCAGCTCCATACACACCTCAGCAAAATGGCGTGGTGGAAAGGAGAAATCGAACCCTGGTTGAAGTAGCTAGAGTCATGCTTAACTTCGCCAACCTTCCATTATCATTCTGGGCAGAAGCTGTGGCAACAACATGTTTTGTACAAAATCATTCTATCATCAATAAAAGACTCCTGATGACTCCCTACGAAGTTTTAAATGGGAGAAAACCCAATGTTAAATTTTTCCATATTTTTCGGTGTCGATGCTTCATCAAACACAATAAAGATCATTTGGGAAAATTTGTCCCAAAAGTGATGAAGCAATTTTTAAGGGTTATTCATCTAAATCTGTTGCTTACCGTGTGCTGAACAGAAGAACGCGAGTTATTGAAGAGAGATTTGACATAGAATTTGATGATCAATACCTCTGGAGAAAACCAACATATGGAATTTTGTATGTCATGGATGCTAATATTCCAGAAGGTCATCAACCTATTCTGAAAATTAAGATTGATTATGATCTCCTCTTTGATCCTCGAGAGACAGCAACCCATGCAGAAATTCTCAGCTCTCCGGAAGCTATACAGTAGCTTACAACAACTTCTGGTCCTTCAACATCTACATCTTCAGAATCTTCAGTTCCGACATCTTAGGTTAGAACTTCAAATGTTAATGCAACATTTGAGGGGGAGCCTTCGCTCCCTTCACGTGTCCAACAGGTTCAGGGGGAGCCTTCGCTCCCAGCACAAGTCGAGGGGGAGCTCCCGCTCCCAACTCATGTTGATGGAATCCCACAATCTGAGGGGGACCATCATCACTCAGGAGATGAAAGAAATAACTCCTCAGCATACGCTTCCAATGATGCACCAATCTTCACATTTGAAGCTGATAAAAACATCTCTGCTGAAGAATCACACATTCAAGATGTAACTCCTAAGAACTCCGAATTCATCCAAGACATAGTGCCTCCTGAATCCGATCCAGCCCTGATTCCAAGACTTCACAAGTGGACTCGGAACCACCCTTCGAATCAGATCATCGGAAATCCTTCATCCAGAGTTCAGACCAAATCTAAAAAGTCTATCCAGGATGAGTGTCACTTTGCTGCTTATATCTGCAAATTTGAACCAAAGACAATAGTTGATGCATTGGATGACGATGACTGGATAAAAGCCATACAAGAGAAGTTAGAAGAATTTAAGAGAAACAAGGTATGGGATCTTGTGCCACGACCAGCCAATCATACTATTATTGGCACAAGATGGGTTTTCCGAAACAAGTTAGATGACATGGGTACAGTGGTCAGAAATAAAGTCAGACTAGTTGCAAAAGGATACAATCAAATCGAAGGACTTGACTATGATGAGACATACACACCTGTAGCAGGGCTAGAAGCAATCAGAATCTTCTTAGCCTATGCTTCTCACAAGAATATCATTGTTCATCAAATGGATGTGAAAAGTGCGTTTTTGCAAGGAGATCTTCAAGAGGCTGTCTATCTTCAGCAACCTCCGGGCTTTGAAGATCTGTCTTGTCCAAATCATGTTTATCGTCTAAATAAGGCTGTCTATGGATTGAAGCAATCGCCAAGAGCATGGTATGAAACTCTGTCGAATTTCCTAGTGAAATCAGGATATAGAAGAGGAACCATTGATCCTACATTCTTTGTATGATCCCATCAGAAACACATCATGATTGTACAAGTTTATGTAGATGATATTATTTTTGGTTCAACCGATCAAACTATGGTTGATGAATTTGCAAAAGTGATGACTGACAAATTTCACATGAGCATGAATAGAGGAATCAATTTCTTTTTAGGTCCTTAAATTAAACAAACAAATAGAGGGATATTCATTCACCAGTAAAAGTACACAAATGAACTACTGAAGAAATTTTCTCTCAAAAATTGCTCCACCTCGAAAGTCCCCATGTCTACCAATCACAAAATTTTTACAGATCCAGATGGTGAACCGGTAGATCACAAACTCTATCAAGGAATGATAGGTTCTCTCCTGTACCTTACTGCAAGCAGACCAGACATTATGTTTGCCACATGCATTTGTGCAAGATATCAAGCAGCTCCAAAGTTATCACATCTGACTGCTGTGAAACAAATTTTCAAATATCTTAAAGGCACAAAGGCAATGGGTCTCTGGTATCCAGTCGGAGATAACTTTAAACTACAAGCATTCATAGATGCAGACCATGCAGGATACAGATTGGATAGGAAGATCACTTCCGGAGGTTGTTGGGCCATAGTTTATGTTGGTTTAATCTTTGCATTTAATCGAACCAAATCCAAGGATTTTCGGGGCTAAAATGAAGATTTTATGGGCCTGAATGAGGATGTCGGTTGGGGCCGAAATCCCCTTGGTTTTTCGGTGATCATGACCGAAATCCTTGTGGATTTCAGTTGGGCTATCATGGTTTTTCGGTGGGCTTTTATAGAATGGGCTTAGGGTTTTAGCTAGGGTTTTTGTAGACTGTATACGGTAATGTAGCCGTCATTAGTCATGTTGGTTGCCTTGAAGTGTGTGCTAAGCTAGAGAGAGAAAGTTCTTGCATTCAAGCAATAAAGAACCTTATGTACTAGACTATATTCAATATAGTGTGCATTGAAGGTTGATAATCTCATTGTTTCTTGTGTTTGATTGATTGATTGATACCATTCATAGATCTAGGATTGTTTAGGACCTACAATTGGTATCAGAGCTTGAAAACTTAGTGTTTTTGAGTTTTTGGTATCAATCTTTTCATTTTGTTTGCTTGGATCTTGGAGATTTTTGAAGATTTTAGGTGTTTTGATCTGTTTTGGACGAGTTTTTGGGCTGTTTGGGTGTTTTTGTTCTTGGTGTTTGTTGAGTCATTGATAAAATTGAGTCAAAATGCGGATCGGATTTGTAGCCTGATTTAGCGCGTTTAGATTAGCTAATCAGTTATGGAATGGGTCTGTCATTCCATACTTAGTTTTCATATTTATAGCTTGCATGTACCCTAATTAGGGTTAACTTTTGTAATCTTCTTTACGGCACTCATACAGAATAGTTCTCTTGGAATTGTTCTTGAGTTGCAATATAATCATTCGACATCAGTTCTACATTTTACGTGTTCTTGTTTACTATTATATTTTCCGCATTACTTGAATCTTGATCCTACTCATTCTTGTTTCAACAATTGGTATCAGAGCGAGAGTTTGTGTAATTCTTTCTAATAAGTTCAGTCAAAATTTTAAGCTTTTGTTCGTAGATATATCTCTGATTATCTTTATCGTCTTAATCGATTTTAGATATCAAATCTTGATCTTTCTCTTAGAACTTTTTCTCAATTCAAAGATACACTTCTGATTCAAATCTTAAGCAAGTTCACATGGCTTACGACGATCAGCACACTCAGTCATTCAATCTGTCCAGCAGCATTGGATCCACCACCAGGACTCCAATTCTTTTCACTCAAGAATACGAGGTATGGGCTCTGCACTTTGAAGATTATGTTATTGGCATAGAAGAACATGGAGCAACCATATGGCAAGCCATCACTGAAGAAACATTCGCTCACACAACCATAAGGAGGGTTATCTAAACCCTAAAAGAATATAATGATATTCTTCACACTCACACAAATATCCCACAAGACGAAAAGGATAAACTGATGTGCAATATCAAGGCATTCAGGATTATTCGATTCGCTCTTCAAGCAAATACACTTCACTTAGTAAGCTCCTGTGAAACAGCAAAGGAGATATGGGATAGGTTACAAGAATTGTACTCTGGAGATGCTGATCTAGAGCACTCAGTTCAAACCACTCTTCTTTCCGATTTCGGATCTTTTGCACAAGGTCCAGAGGAAACTCTTACACAAACTTTCAATCGCTACAACCATCTTCTTACTCGGTTGCTGAAATACAAGATCGCTCGAACTGTGATTGAGCAAAAAGTCACCTTTCTGAATAGTCTTCGATCGGAGTGGAAGGTCATCGTCTCAACTATCAAGGCTCATGAACAGTTTAAAAACTATTCTCTTGCCAAAGTCATGGGGATTCTTAAGTCCCATGAAAAGGAAATTAATTTGGAAGCTAAAGCAACCTCTAGTCTGGGTTCTCTTGCTCTAGTTGTAGCGGGAAAGAAGATTGCTAAGGCTGACTCTGAATCTGACCCAGATGAAGACTTGACAAGGGAAGAAAAAGCCTTGATGGTGTCCAATCACAAAAAGTTCTTCAAGAAAAACTTCTCCAAGTTCAAAAATAGAAGTCGACAGGGAGGGTTCAATTCTGAGAAGATATTGGAGGATAATCAGAAAAAGAAAAACGAAGATGAGAAGAAGCTTGTAGGTGATTCCGGTTATGACTGTCACTTTTGCAAAGGCAATAATCACTTTATCAAAGACTGCTTGCTCCGAAAGCAGACTGAGAAAAAGGAGCAAGTGAAAGACGAGGCGTACTACACAAAGAAGATTGCTAAATTGAAGAAGAATGAAGCTTCTAACGCTAAGGCAACTTTTGTGGTCAAGGAGGACAGTGAGTACGGTGCCGTTGAAGTCTGGTCAACGGATTCGGAAGATGAAGAGGTGAGAAACCCAACACATGGTCGATGCCTGATGGTGAAAGCAGACAGCTTCGAAAGCAGGGGGTACTCTACAGATGGGTGCCAAACTTCAGCAAGTTGTTTTGCTGCTAAGCCTGTTTCGGAACAGGTTCAAGAATGTGAGGCTGTCGTAAACAAGGTACGCTCTATTCTTAAATCATTAAATATTTGCTCTTCCAGTTATGATAAAGAATTAGATGATCTTAGGTTCACTGTTTCTAGTTTTAGTGATAGTTTAAAAAGAACACGACTAAGTAATTCTATCCTAAATGATCAATTGAGCAGGGTATCGAATAAAAATGAGGAGAGGCAAATGAGAATCGAGGCGTTGGAACATGAGTTAATTAGAGCGAGGGATGATATTATTTATGTTAAAAGAGATAATTTTCTTCTTGTTAAACAGAGAAATATTTTTTGTTTGATTGCGAAAAGGCTTTACAATAACATTACTCAACTGCATCTTGATTGTGATATAGACAGGGGTTTACACAAAATGATTTTGCCCTTTCTTGAATTGAAAGAGGATGAAATCGATGCTGAATGCTACAGGTGTGAAACCATTGTTTCATCTGATGATGTCTCAGAAGCTTATCGTATCGAACTTGACAAAATTGAAAGTTACATTCAGTCCAAAGAACATAAAAACATGGTTAAAGAGTATTTTTCTGAAAATGATCAAGAAGAAATTAAAACTGCCACCTTAAAGAACTTTCACTCATTATGCGCCAAATTGAATTCTGATAATACTCCCATTAGTGAGAATATTTCTGATTTTGATGAAAGTGAAATAAGTGAGATATCTGTTGAGGATGAGATTGATTGTTCGGAATTCGTGAATAATTCAACTGAATCTAAGAAAAATCTAATTTCCGAAAATTCAGTAGTTTTTGCAAGAATTATTGAAAATAAAGGACCACAAGTCTTAAACGAACAAGCCACATTTTTTCCAAAAATACAAACTGTCCCGAATCAAGTTTTTGTTAAATCGGGCCTGAACTCTAAAGATGTCACTAAACTCAAAATCCTTGTTGATAATGATAATTCCGATGGTTGTGATGCCTTCTTTTGGTCCGAACCAATCGACAATTCTGATGAGACCAAAGGTCTTTCCGAAATGACCTCTTAGAAGTCTCGATGCAATTATATTTCAGGATCTCTTAATCGCAAAGACTCATTTACGCAGCCTGGCTCATGGGGCACAAAGCATTTGTTAAATTCCAAAACAAGTGTCTTCAAACCTGTTTCTAACACATGTTCAACATCTCGCATTCATAAGTCCCCTGAAGAGCTTATAGCCAAAAGGAAACAGATGAATGCAAGATACAAAAAAGAACTTGAAGGAAAGAAAACAATTCTGGAGGAATAAAAATGACAAAAGTTACTATCCCTCTATGCCAATTTCATCTCAGAAACAAAACACCGTTCCGATTCTGAAACCTGGGAAAACCCCAACTTCAAAATCAAAAGCCTCTACGCCCCCAAAGACAAGGGAATCTACACCTGTCTTTAAGTCCAACGACTTAAAGGGCAAAGCGAAGCTCTACTCTGAACCAGAAATCAAACAACTTCTTAAAAACATCAAATCGGAATCAAAACCTATCCTTCAATCAACTAAACTTCTGAATCATCCGACAAACTCTTCAATTCAGAAAGCTCATTATTTTCAATATTCAAATACATTTATTCCTACAAAATCACGATTTGCTAAAGAAGTTTGGCAAACAACAAAAACAAAAGTGTTCAGAATTGAAAATAAGAAAGGTCAAACACCTAAGAAAAAGTCATTTTGGGTTGAAAGATCATGCATATTTCCTATTTCTCAAAAATTCTCACATGGACCCACATTGGTTTGGGTTCCTAAATCTCTCTAATTTGTGCAGGTACTACGTGACGAACAGTATGATTCAGAATGGTATATTGATAGCGGTTGTTCACGTCACATGATAGGGAGAAAGGAAGAGCTACGAGAATATCGTTCACTACCAAATGGCATGAAGAGTTAGCTATGGGAACAATGCGACAGGAAAAATCAAAGGATATGGTATGATTACAAATGGTGAAATCTCGATCCGTAAAGTCGCTTATGTTGAAGGACTTCAGCATAATTTAATTAGTGTTTCGCAGTTAGTGGTCGGGACTGGCCTTAAAGTTTCTTTTGATGAAGAAGGTTCCGAATTAATTGAAAAGGAATCTAAAAAGATCGTTCTGAAGTCAAAACGAAAAGAAGAAATGTTTCCTTTGGATATGCGACTCATGCAAGGAAAACCTGCCGTCTTCTTGCTCACAAAAGCTGCGAATGATGATAGCTGGCTATGGCATAGACGTTTATCTCACATGAATTTTCGAGATATTAATAAGCTTGTACTGGGTGACCTTGTTCGAGGGTTGCCGCTACTCAAGTACGATAAAGACCCCCTGTGTGATGCTTGTGAGCATGGAAAACAAAGTAGAAAGAGTCATTCCATAATAATCAACACAAAGATTATCGAACCTCTTGAACTTCTACACATCGATCTTTATGGTCCATCTGCAATCGAAAGTGTTGCTCACAACAAATACATTTTGGTTGTAGTGGATGATTTTTCTCGATTCACATGGGTATTCTTTCTCAAGCTAAAATCCGAAGCAGCCACCAACATGATCAATTTCATCAAGCAGATAGAAATTCTTCTCCGAAAGCAAGTTCGGATGATCAGAAGTGACAATGGCACGGAGTTTAAGAATTAAACTCTTGATGATTTTCTTGTCAACAAAGGAATTTCTCATAACTTTTCTACTCCCTACACTCCTCAACAAAACGGAGTGGTGGAGAGACGCAATCGCTCTCTGTGTGAGGTTGCTCGCACCATGCTTTCTTTTGCGAAACTTCCTTTATACTTCCGGGCTGATGCCATCGCAACAGCATGTTTTACTCAGAATCGCTCGAACATCAACAAAAAGATTTCTTCTTACTCCCTATGAAATCCTCAACAAAAGAAAACCGAACGTGAAATTCTTTCAGGTTTTCGGATCTAAGTGCTTCATTTTTAACTCGAAAGAAAAACAAGTTAAGTGGGATGAAAAGGCTGACGAAGGAATTTTTCTGGGATATTCGCTTACCTCTAAAGCCTATCGTGTTCTAAACAAACGATCTCGGAAAATTGAAGAAACATACTACATCACCTTCGGTGATAGGTACAATTCTAGAGCGAAGAATTCTACAATGAAAACACAAGCAATGTTCCCCGAGTCTAATAAAACAACAATTCCTCTTATGAATCTATACGAGGAATTTGTGAATTTGTTTGATGAACCCGAAACGACGAAGTCAGCTGAAGCAAAAGCTAAAGATAACCAAGGGGATGACCTAATGAAAATCATTGACAGTGCAGTCAATGAAAACGAAAATGCACAAGAAAACTCATCCGATGTTCCAATTCCGACCACTGAGCATACAATTCCCACTACAGATGTTCTGGTTCCGACTCACAATACACAAGGCCCTTCAGAATTTGAAACCAACATCTCCGATTCACCAATCCAGTCGGAGAATTCTGCATCTATTCAGGGGGAGGGTCGGTCTTCTGAAACAGAGACAAACAGACCTTCTGTAGAAGAAGAAAACACTGATACTATTGATACAGGAACTAATGCAAATTTCCAGGGGGAGAATGAGGTTGAAAATAATGGCGGTGACAAGCAATCAGAGGTTCAATCGGAAACAGAAGAAATTTTTGCAGAACTTAATCCTGAGTATGATTCGAATTACCCTCCAATGCTCAAATGGATAAGAGATCATCCACAATCTCAGATTATCGGAGAAACATCTGTCGGTGTCCTTACTCGAGCTCAGATCAAAGAAAAACAATCTGCATTATTTTCCAAAGTGGAATTTTGCATGTTCCATTCGTTTATCTCTAAGATCGAACCCAAAACGGTCAAGGTTGCACTTGATCATGCTGACTGGGTCCAAGCTATGCAGGATGAGTTGCACGAGTTTGAACGCAACAAAGTATGGAGATTAGTTTCGACTCCGGAAAAGGCATTTGTTCTTGGAATGAAGTGGGTATTTCGAAACAAACTAGACAAAGAAGGTAATGTCATTCGAAACAAAGCTCGATTGGTAGTCAAAGGTTACTGTCAAGAAGAAGGGATTGATTACGAAGAAACGTTCGCACCTGTTGCTAGATTAGAATCCGTTCGGATCTTTCTTGCATATGCAGCACACAAGGGTTTCGATGTTTATCAGATGGATGTCAAGTGTGCATTTCTGAATGGAGAACTAGAAGAAACCGTCTTCGTTGAACAACCTCCTGGCTTTGTCAACAGCAAACATCCAGATCATTGCTATGCTCTGGATAAGGCAGTTTATGGTCTGAAGCAAGCTCCAAGAGCGTGGTACGAAACTCTAACTCGTTTCCTCAAGCAATCTAAATTCAAGCAAGGCTCCGTCGATCCGACCTTCTTTCGCAAAAAGGAAAGCAATCATCTTATGATCGTTCAAATTTATGTTGATGATATCATTTTCGGATCTACTCATCCAACCCTAACGGCTGAATTCCGAAAACTGATGGAGAAAAAGTTTGAAATGAGCTCAATGGGGAAAATCAACTTCTTCTTAGGCCTCAACATCAGACAAATTTCAGAAGGGATCTTCATCAATCAAGAAGCTTACACCAAGTCACTTTTGGAAAACTCGAAATGATGGGTGATTCTAAAGTTAATGTTCCGATGGCTTTTGGAACTAAGCTCACTCCTTCACTAGAAAAACCTGCGGCAGACATCACTCTTTATCGACAAATGATAGGTTCACTTCTTTACCTTACTTCGAGTCGACCTGACATTATGTTTGCTATATGTTACTGTGCTAGATATCAGGCTAATCCCATAGAGCCACATCTCACTGCTGTGAAAAACATATTCCGATATCTAAAAAGGACAACCTTACTTGGGCTATGGTATCCATCAGGATCTGGATTTTTCGTACAAGCTTTTTCCGATGCAGATCTTGGGGGATGTGGATTAGATCGCAAAAGTACCTCAGGAGGTTGTCAACTTCTAGATGGCAAACTCGTGAGCTGGCAATCAAGGAAACAAACTTGTGTCTCACTCTCCACAGCTGAAGCTGAGTACATCGCCGCTGGTTCTTGCACCTCTCAGATCATTTGGATTCAAAACCAACTTAGAGACTATGGTATTGGCATGAAACATATTCCTCTTTACTGTGACTCAGAAAGTGCGATTAGGATCTGCCACAATCCAGTGCAACACTCAAAGACCAAACATATTGCACTTAGATATCATTTCATTAAAGATCATGTTGAACATGGTAACATTGAAATACATTTTGTTCGTTCAAATGATCACTTAGCAGACATCTTTACCAAGGCCCTACCTAAACTGACATTCAACAGAATACTTCAAGGTCTCGAAATGATGGAAGCTGAATCTGTTCCGAAATCTATCTAATCTTCCGAATGATTCCGAAATTCGGAATACCTCAGAATCGTAATTGAACTTAAGTAGATTCGGAATGGAAGTATCCTTTCGTATATTTAGTCTCTTTACATTTTTCTCTTAATTTTTTTAAAAAACAACAAAAATATTTCCTCTTATTTATTTTTTTTTATTTTTTTTGTTTTGGATTTTCCTTGTTTTTGCTGTGCTTAAGTCTGCAGATATTGAATCATCAAGAAGGCAAAAGAAGAACATATTTTATTATCACTGAAGGGAGGAAGTACAGAACATCAAAAGAAAAGACAACAACTTCCTACAGTTTATAGTAGTGCCACATGGGAGAAACACCCAGATGGAAAGCTTGGTGGATTCGCACCTCACTCTCATCCACAAAGAGGCGAGTCCCATCAGCCAGTCCCACATGGAACTGGTTGTGGGGAGTTGTGCGAGTGATCACCGTCGGCCACCATCCCCGCCTGTGCCAGACCTCAACGAGGTCAAATTGTTTGTACTCCACCAAGACTCTTGGTGGGACAGGCTGCAAGTAGGGATAACTGGTGTGGATGGTCAGTGGACCACCATTCTCAACATCATTTAGTGTGGTCATCTTTATTTTGTAGCGGTGATTCCACACTCCCATGATCACTCCACCATAGATGCCACCCGCGTAGTCTCCATCCATCATTTTCACTTCCACTTTGTCAAAACGATTGTAGGGACGAAGAGCCATTTGACAAATTTTCTGATGGTAATTTACTTGGGTGTGTGTTGTTACTACTAACGTGGGTTCCTTTTATAGGCAAAAATTACACCGGTTTGGCTTCCCAATTATAGATATTAAATTACTTTTTGGGGTAATGATGGAGTCTGTAGCTATAATTACGTGTCATTAGGGCAGTGATGGCTGTTTGGAAAAACGATTGGAAGTTTCCATCCTTTTCGCCTAGCAATTAATGACTCCTCATGATGGCTGAGTCTACGTCAGCATTCTTCAGCAGGCGCTCTAAAGTTTTTTTATTTTTTTAAATCCAAAAATATCGTAATTACTGTCTTGTGCTTAGTATGTAACACTTTTGATTTGACGGAATTCTTCTTACCTCACTTTCTAAGTACCAAAACGAAACTCAATGATTATTGAAATATAAACCAATTTCAATATATGATTCGGAAACTCTAGTCGAAGATCGCAAATCATTTTCACCATGATGCGCTGTGAGACTCACCAACCTTTCTTGACCTTTCTATAATTTCTCCACCCAATACCTTTCCATATAACTGTGACCCTTATGAAGGTTTTCAGTAATACCACTGAAAACTGATGGTTACACAAAATCTGTGTTCATGATTTCGGAATCATCTTTACCACCATTCCAAATGAAACCCAAAAATCTGATTACCCTATGGAATTGACGGACTCCATTGGAAATCTCAATTTTTGTTTTGCGTGATCTTTATGAAATTTTCTTTAACCAAGATATTTCTACCCACAAAGATTCAGTTTTATTTTTTTTGAGATTCCAAAATTTTTCCTTAGTCAGACAAGCTTCTCCTACCTAACTTGTTTTAATGACTACACCGGTCAAACAAGTACTTTCTTCCGATTTCGGACACTTCTCACGATTCAGAATTCGGAAGGAAGCAATCCCAACCCAAACGAAAACCTCAACATTAAAAGATACCTTTCAATGATTCTTAATAATCATCTGATCGTAATTCAACGGGAAACCACACAAGCACTTCCGAATCTCTCTTGATTCAGAAGGAAGATATCGTTGCCCGGGATCAATCCGTCTTTATGTCTTTTCGACATCACAGATCCCCAAGAAAAATTTTGCTTTACTTCTTTATCCTTTTGGCACTCTCTTGCACAAAAATCGCTATTCATTTTTCTAACTCTGGTTATCTTGTATTGATGACTTGTACATATGACTCACAGGGTTCAAATTTTGAATTTTGAATGAAGTTATCCAGACGTGTCAGTTACAACGTCACCCTACTGGTAGCAGTTTTTTTGCTTTTCACGCGCCTGACCAGGCGACTCTTGGGGGCTATTCATCATCATGATGCGAGATTTTGGGAAACTGAATCGACTTTATCAGGATTCTCGCTTTTCACATTACTTCCCAAAAGATATTTAAGGATTTCTTGAAGACATCCTTCTCTCTTCTACGCATTCAACACTTTCTCTCTCAAGAAAGTTTATCTTCTCCAGACCAAACGCTCTCTCAAAGCCTTCTTCAATGGCCGGTTCTTCCTCAGCAAACGACAATACCTCTTCAACAATGATGTTGAAGATCAAAGCAAACCAGAACTTGATCATTGATCTCAACTCTTCTCACTACAATGAACCGATTCGCCCAATGATCGAGTGCCTGAAATACTCAAGAATTTCAAAAGCTTTGACTGCATCCGCCTCCGTTCCCATTTCTCTTCTCTCCACCGCCTACTCCACCGCCTTCTACAACAAAGCGGAGGAGATTGTTACTTTTGAAGTTGGTTCGGTGAAGACAAAAATTTCAAAATCAATATTTGGTAAACTTCTAGGGTTTACAGATACCACCGATTTGGTTGATCCAAAGTCTCTTCAACCTGTCACTCTGCCTCGTCTGTTTTATCAAATGGGATACAAGGGTGACATTACTCAACTGTCAAAATTTGCTAAGAAGGGTTTACCTCCTCACTGGAATGCACTGTTCACAATCCTCTTTAAGAGCTTCTCGGAAAGAACAACCGGCACTGACAGTGCAAGTAAGTTGTTTTACTCATTCTTTTATGGTCTCTATAATGATGTCAACCTTGACTATGGTTCTATCCTTTGGAGCCAATTCATTGACAGTGTCAACTACAAACTCAGACACACTGAGATTTCTTGTGCTTGCTTCTGGTCCTTGATAGTTCAACGAGCTATTGAAAAGCATGACATTCATGTCATGACTGATTCCGTTATGGCCATCATTCCCACGTTACCAACAATCAACTTCGGTACAAACAAAGCGGATGATTTTGATTTCATTGGCGCAATTCCCATGGCCATGATCAGTCGCGTTCCGAATGATATCAAGTGCATTGTTGACTATTGCAAAAAGACACGCTTTGCGGTTCACAATCTTGATGAAAAGCATCAGCTAGCTTTTGACAAGCTAGAAAATTCGAAGAAGATTGTAAAAAGGAAAGGAAGATGTGCCGCCTTCGACACGGAAAAGCCAACTAAGCGTTCCAAAAGGCTTCGGAAGCTGGTCATGACTCATCACTCGGAAGATGATCATTCCGATGATCAGCATGTTACACATCCATTAGAGGATGACATGGATGACAACGATGAAGGAGAGCCCATTGTAGACTCATTTCAAAGGCCTCCTACTCCGACTCCTGACCCCACTCCGAAACCCACACCTCCTCAAAGCCTTAAATCACCAAAACACCAGCCCACACCACCCACCTCATCACCACATAAACCAACTCCACCCAACTCACCACCACCAAAATCTCCACCCTCTACTTCAAAAACTCATAAATCCCCTGAGCACTCTACCCACCCTTCTCCAAAATTCTCAGACCCTTCTTCCGAATAAGAGGATGAAGATGTCCTGATTTACGATGATCAGGATGATATGGCCGATTACCTTGAGTCACCTTTCAATGTACACTTCACCACTTCTGAACCAACTGCTCCAATGACGCAGGAGCAATTTCAAGAACTGTCCACTAAAATGGACAAGATTCTTAAGGCAAACCAGTGTCCTTCTACCTCCGACTGGCAAACCCAGTTGGCAACTCACAATTCTCATATCGAGAAGTTGATTTCTGACAATGTCAAGATCATGGATGAATTCTCCTCTGCGATGGAGAAATCGAAAACCAATATCGATGACACTGCCACAAAGATTGGCAGGTTGGAGACTGATGTTCTAGCGTTTATGAAAGATTTCCGAGACTCCCATCAGTCCAACAATGATAAAATGAATAAGGTCATTTAAGGGTTTGCAGATACCCTTAAGGCGGAAAAAGAAGCTCTCGCCACTCTTCGTTCCGACCTTCAGAAAGAAAATTCCGAACTGGCTTCTTCTCTTGAAGCCAAGGTTGAAAAATTACGAAATGATCTCGCAATGGAAAATGAAGTAATGGATCATTTGGCTGCCAAAACTACAAATATCCAAATTTTAAAAGCTGAGCTCCAACATACCACAACAGTCCTGTCATCTGCTGTCTCGCAAACTCAGGCTGTTCGGAGCTGTGTCACCAAAATCGACACCTATATTCGTCGCCTGGTAGAAGAAGATGATCCGGTCCTCACTCCTTATCTTCGTGGTCACATCACGAACAAACTTCATCCGGTTCTCCTTTTGCTAAGCAAAAAATACAGGGTGTTTCGGAAGACGTTGTCGTTCCAAAACAAGGGGGAGACGAGCAATCAAAGGACGAACATGACTCTGACAAACTCAAAGAAACAAAAAAAGAGACAAAGCCAAATCAGAGAACTGAGATCCCAGAAGATGATGGTTTGAAAAAGACCATAGAAAGTCTGATCAAACACGCAAGATTCACTAAGGTCACCAACGTGAAGAAACCAGGGACTGAAGAGTCTGATGATGATATTCAAAAACCAAAATCTGATGGTTTGAGAAAATGAATATTGGTGACACAACCGTCGGTCCTTCGAAACGAAAGACAAGAAAGATCGGTGAAGATGATGTGGATGAAGAGGTTGAGATTTCCGAGGCAGCTAAATTACCAAGAGCTGCAAGAGAAAAAGAACTTGATGATCTTCTCCGAATCAGCAAAAAGCTAGATGCCGAAGATGCAGCCAGACAAGAAGCAGCACTCGAACTAGAAACTCGGAGATCGCTCTTTCCTGATTGGGA
Organism: Cichorium intybus; assembly: GCA_023525715.1. Classification (NCBI taxonomy): domain Eukaryota; kingdom Viridiplantae; phylum Streptophyta; class Magnoliopsida; order Asterales; family Asteraceae; genus Cichorium; species Cichorium intybus. The sequence continues at coordinate 78,176,410 of CM042014.1, read as the reverse complement.
TTACGAAACCATGAAGATGGAAGCTATCACTCAGCCAATTCAGAACTGGTTACGGCCGAATTGCTCTTACGGCATCGGAAATCAAGTGAATTCTCAATTCGACTTTCCGATGACGGCTAGAGTATTTCTCATTCGATGCTTTTACGAACTCATATCGAACACACAACCTCGAGCTGTCGTCAATGATATGCTGTTTAACTTCTATCTGGAACATTCGAAACCTCAATATCTCTCTTGGAGCTTGAAGAAGATTGTGAAGCTCACTCCAAGAATGCCAAAGGTTATCTCTCCTTTCAGAAATGCCATCTTCCTTGCTCGCAGGGGATCCAATGAGGAAAAGGATGAATTCACACTAGCTGATCTTCCTTTCATGAATCCATCTGATTTGGTGTCCTTGTTCAACATCCTCTCTAGGAGGGAAGACCATGAAATTCTTCTTGAACATGTTAAAAAGCTTCTCATGGGTTACATTCTTGAAGTTGCAAAACTTGATGTGGAAGTAGCTGCAGTTTTGGACTCTACTCCATAATGCTCTCCGGAAAAACCTCCTTCTGATCTTAAGAAACGGCGTCTCGGAAAAATCAAGAGTGATGATTGGAATGTGGCTTATCCTACCAAGGAAGGAAATGAGTCTGTGAAAAGAATATTCTTTCTGCAAGACAAACATTTGTATCGAACACCTGCACTGAAGAAAATTCTCGACCTCATCAACAAGACCAGGGTCAATTCTGAGAATGACAAAAAGTTCTTCAATGACATGCTGACCTGGTACATTGATTTCCGAAAGAGAATCTTACTTCTAGTTCCAAAGGTGTATAAGAAGGCTCTGAAAGTTGTGAAACCAGAAACTGAGGAATGAAGGCTCTTCGCAATTTGACTCAAAGGGGGAGATTGTTGAGTCATTGATAAAATTGAGTCAAAATGCGGAATGGATTTGTAGTCTGATTTAGCGCCTTTAGATTAGCTAATCAGTTATGGAATGGGTCTGTCATTCCATACTTAGTTTTCATATTTATAGCTTGCATGTACCCTAATTAGGGTTAACTTTTGTAATCTTCTTTACGGCACTCATACAGAATAGTTCTCTTGGAATTGTTCTTGAGTTGCAATATAATCATTCGACATCAGTTCTACATTTTATGTGTTCTTGTTTACTGTTATATTTTCCGCATTACTTGAATCTTGATCCTACTCATTCTTGTTTCAACAGTGTTCTTGGCATCTTCAAGCAAAAATCATCCAAAAAATGAGTTTTTGATCTTCAAAACCTGTTTTTCTGCATAAAATCGGTGTTTTTTGGTCTGAAAGGGTTTTTCGGTCACGCTCCAAACCTTTTTGGTGGCGGCGCTGAATTCAGATTTTTTCGGTTAGGGTTTTAAAGGTTTTCGGTCCGTTAAAGTGTTTTCAGGTGAGCTCATTAAAGCTTTTCGGTGTAACCTTAGGGTTTAAGGTTTTTCGGTTGGTGGACGTTTTTCGGTGTAAAAGCTTTTCGCCCCAGGTTTTCGCTTGACTGTTTTTCGGTGTAGTTTTTCGGTCAGAAGGTTTTTCGTCCTTGGTTTTTGGTGTAGATTTTTCGGTGCAGTATTTCGGTTCAATTAGCTTTTCGGTATTAGTTTTTCGGTGTGATTCAAGGTTTTCGGTCTATAGTGTTTTCGCTCAAAAAGAGAGGGGGGGGGGGGGGTAAATTAGCTTTTGGGGGTTTTCGGTCTACAGTATTTTCGCTCAAAAAGGGGGGGGGGGGGTTTCGGTCTACAGTGATTCAAGGTTTTTGGTCTACAATATTTCGGTTCAATTAGCTTTTGGGGGTTTTCGACCAATTTTCTTACATTTTGGTCTCGTTTTCGGTCCTTGTGTTGTTGACTTAGTGTTTTTCAGTTTGACTTGTTAGTTGACTTTTGGCGTTTTTCAGTTCATTTTCAATGGATTTGACTACTACCAATTTGCATTCCGATCTCGATACCGTGATGGGTACTGTTACTCGTATTCCGAGACTGTTAAATGCAGAAGGCTTTGATGAATGGAAATTTAGATTTGAGAAGTATGTAAAAATGAAGGACAATAAGATATGGAGAAGCATTGTGAGAGGTCCGGTTATAATAACAAATACACTTGAAGATGGTACGGTGGTTATAAAGACTCAGGAAGAATACTCGGATGCAGATTTCGAATTAACTGAAAAGGATGATCGTGCCCCCGCTACTCTCACGATGGCTCTTTCTCCTGACATCGCTCAAGGATTCAGGGAATACAAATCTGTGAAGGCTTTATTGGAAGCACTGATTAAGGTTTATGAAGGCAACGAGGACATGAGACAAAGCAGACAGGATCTTCTTAGACAAAGATTTAATATGGTTAATCATGTTCTCGGGGAGACACTTGAAATTCAGTTGCAACGATTTCACTCTCAACACTAAGTTGAGTACCGCTGGAATAGTGCTGTCGAAATCTGAAATCAACAAGAAGCTGCTGAACTCCCTTCCAAGAAATTGGGATATGCATGTTGCCATGATCAAGAAGACAAAAGATCTGAATAGTTTGTCCCTCTCTGAAACTTTGGCTGTCATCAAAGCATGTGATATGGATGACAAACAACGAGAGATAAACCACATCAATTCTTATCAATCTGCCAACCTAGGTGTTTCTACAAACAGTGCCTTTTCTGCTTTGCCTGCTCAAGCTCTAGTTTATCAAGCTTTTTCCTCTTTCAATAAGCCGATGGTATCTCCAGGCCCCTCTGTTCCTATTACTCCAGCTCCAACTCTTCCCAAAGGAACTGAAGAAAATTTAGGTTTGTTGGCTGGTCTCTTAAACTGTTATAATGCTCTTGTTGCTGGTGAGCTGGTTCAACCTATGACGGTGGGAGATCTAGATCAAATCAACCTGGATGATATGGAAGAAATGGATATCTCTTGGCACATTACTATGGCAGTTCACAGGGCCAAGAGATTAACTCAAAGGACAGGCAGGAACAACTGGGTCAACAACAATACTGAAAGGAAGGTGGGTTTCAGCAAAGCAAATCTCCGATGTTTCAACTGTAACGAACCTGGTCATTTCACTCGCGAATGTACTAAGCCCAGAATGGAGAATGCTGAGAGAAATCTAGTGCTTGTTGGAAAAAATCACGATGCTGCTCCCCATAACAATGAAAGAGCAATGGTGGCACAACAGTTTTCTTGGGATGACCAGATTCAAGCCTTAAACCTAACTGAAGGTGGTGGAGCACACTTGGCGCAGATCGAAGGAAACGTGGATGCTGATGCTGCAGAAGAACAAATGATGGATCTGCAATTTGCTTTCATGGTTTCTACTACTCTTGCTTCTACCCCTGCTAAAACTGAGGTTAGTGAAGTTTCTTGCTCTTCTCAATCTTGTATTGATATAATTGCAAAGTATCGTGAACATAATGATTGTCTTATTACAGAAGTGTTTAACCTTACAAATAATGTTTGTAATGCTAAAAAGAAACTGAAACCTCTACAAGAAAAACTTGATGCTAAAACACTCATTTTAAGAAAGTTCAAGAGGAATGGAGTAGTGTAAGCACTCGATATCGTTGTGCAAAAGAATCAATTGCTGAATTAACTGCTGAGCTTGATGCATTGAAAGAAAAATTCAATGATGCTGAATTTAATTTCAAAAAATTCGATGTGTCAAGCGAAGTAGTTGAGTCTATAATTGAACATCAAACTAAATGGGTCAGTAAACAGGGTGAAGGAGTTGGGTATAGATCTGTCCACCTCCTTTTAACAATAATTTTACTCCGTCTCTTGAAACCGAAGAGTCTGAGGAATGTTATCTCTCGAATTTCATCAAAAGTGATCAATCTGGCACCGCTGAGAGTAATAAACCGAACTCTACTGATGCTTCTACCTCATGTGCAGATAATTTGAAAGAGAAAGATGAGAAGAAGGAAGACAAGAGTACTTTTGATTCTGTTAAAACTTGTTCTAAGACTAATTATTCTAATTTTCCTGCTTTGAATTCGTCTGTTAAACAAACTGCCAAATCTGTTAGACCTTTAAAAATTCGTAATGATGTGAACTTTCAAAATTCTAGGTTTAAAAATTCTGATAAATGTTCTGTTGCATGCTTGTGTGTGTGGAAATGCTTTGAATATATCTGGACTGGACAAACATCCACTGCCCCTGTTAAAAGGCAAACTTGTTTTAACTGTGGAATCGATGGTCACATTTCCAGAAATTGTCCTTGATATTTGTATGCGCATCAACATGAATAGTTTTCGCAGAACGTGCCAAGGGGGAGATCTTATAAAAGAAAACCATCAAGGTCACGTTCTCGGAATAAGAATTGGAATGATGTGAAAGCCAAGAATCAAACTGCTCATAACAAAAAGACAGTTTCAAGAAATGACTGTGCCTTACCAAACTTTGTAAGATCAAAGTCATCTCAAGAATCAACTTCAAATAGCAGTTCTGATTCCAAATCAAATGCTAACGTTCCCATCTGGTCCAAGGATAAGACATTTAAATCAAATTATAGATGGGTTCCTAAAGGCAGCATTCCAAAATCTACTGTGAATTCCCCATTATCTGACAATTGTGATATGAGTTTAGAACCTGTAAAATATATCGATAGTTTGGGTCAACCCAGTTTCCGAATGGACTGGGTTCCTAAATCTAATTAATCCTGCAACTTGTGCAGGAATAGCTGTGGAGGAATATCAGCAGACCCTGGCATGTTGATAGCGGCTGTTCTAGGCACATGACAGGCGACATGTCCCAATTACACGACATTGAAAATTTTAATGGTGGATATGTTTGCTTTGTGGGTGGTGAAAAAGGAAAGATCACACAGAAAGGGATTGTTTCCGATGGCATGTTGAAATTTGAGAACGTAAACTTTGTTCCTGAGCTCAAGCAAAGTCTGCTGAGCGTCTCTCAAATCTGTGATAGAGGTTTTTCAACCCACTTCACGAAGACGGAATGTCTGATATTGAAACCTGGTGTTGTCATTCCAGAGGTGTGGATTCTTATCCGATCAGAACGTCAAAGCAATGCCTATATCATCAACATGAATCACAACACTCCTGAAAACGTCACTTGCTTATTCTCAAAAGCTTCTGAACAGAGTGCGATGCTATGGCATCGACGTCTTGGTCACGCCAACGCGAAGAATTTGAATCGTCTTGCGAAAAATGAACTTGTCTGGGGGCTTCCCATCAAAGACTTCATCACATTTGAAAATTATGTTTCCTTTGCTCAAGACAAACATCATCGGAAGCCACATTAGCCCAAATTGGTCAACTCCATTGACTCGCTCCTTCAACTGATTCGCATGGATCTCTTCGGTCCAGTCAACGTTCTCAGTATTAATAAAAGCTCTTATTGTTTAGTTATAACTGATGATTACTCACGTTTTACTTGGGTTTTCTTTTTGAAGCAAAAGAGTGAAACTACTGAGCTGGTCAAGAGATTCGTCACCTTAATAGAGAATCAAACGAATCAGAAAGTGAAGGCAATTAGGTGCGACAATGGGACTGAATTCAAGAACGTGGTACTGGATAAATTTTGTGCAGATAAAGGAGTGTAGCGTCAGTACAGTGCTGCTCGTACACCTCAACAGAATGGTGTTGCTGAGCGTCGAAACAGAACTTTAATTGAAGCTGCACGCACCATCCTCTGCGATTCTAAGTTACCTTTGTTCTTTTGGGCTGAAGCAATCAACACGGCTTGTTATGTTCAGAACTGGGTCATCATCAACAAGCGCCAAATGAAGACTCCGTATGAGATCCTCTATGGTCATAAACCATCTGTTGCACACTTTCGTTCTTTTGGTTGTCCTTGCACCCTTCTTCATTTTGAAGCTACACCAAATTTCAACTCTAAAGTAGATGATTGTTACTTTGTTGGATATGCTGGTAAAACTGCCTATCGAGTGTATAACAAGGTTACCAAACAGATCGTGGAATCGTTTGATGTACGGTGGCTAGAGGAGAATCAAACAGATGCTCGAATTGGTCCCTACTGGATATTCAACTATGTCGAATTGTTTAAGTCATTTAATGTGTTTTCTGATGTTGTCTCAGGCACATAGCCAGGTCCAAGTGGAGTCAACAGAGATAAAGATGAGGAAATCATTGCTGATCCCATCATATCGCCCTTGATTTTTGAAGATCCTATTCTTAACGATGGTGCATCTCCTGTTTCCACTTCGGTTTCAACTGAAGCTCCTGCTGACTCATCCCAGATTGTTGGTGAACCACCAGTTGCTGATGCATCTGCCTCTCCTGAAGGCGTTATCAATTCTGAAACTGCTGATCTTTTCAACTCCACACTCATGGACTCCCTCTTTCCCGAGAGAATTCCAGATGAGTATGTAGCCAGTACCTCCCACGATTTCAGAGACTCCGACAGAGGTACTTTAGGCTCAGGCAGAATTGAAAACATAACAAACCTTCCAGTTTCATCTACTTCGCTTGATCATGCTATTTCTTCAAGAGTTCAACGCGATCACCCGATTGATAATATCATTGGCTCTCTTGACGATGGGGTTCAAACCAGAAGCCAGAGCGGTCATGTCAACGAGTGTCTCTACTCATGCTTTATCTCACAAATTAAGTCGAAGAATGTGGAGATGACACTTAATGAACCTAGTTGGGTGGATGCAATGCATGAAGAGCTCAACCAGTTCGAGAAGCTGAATGTTTGACAGTTGGTGGAATTACCCAAGGGCAAAAGTCTCTTGACACGAGATAGGCTTTTCGCAACAAGCAAGATGATTCAGGAGTGATTCTGCGAAACAAGGCACGCCTATTTGTACGTTGTTTCCGTCAGATTGAAGGTCTTGATTATACATAAGTGTATGCCCTGGTTGCACGATTAGAAGCGATTCGGATTTTCCTTGCCTATGCCTCCTACATGAACTCTACTGTATACCAAATGGACGTTAAGACTGCTTTCTTGTACGGTGAGGTGAAAGAAGAGATTTATGTTGATCAACCTCCCGGTTTCGTCAACTCCAAGTGTCTGAATCACGTCTACAAGCTGGATAAGGCTCTCTATGGTCTTCATCAAGCTCCCCGTGCCTGGTATGCAACATTGACGGATCATCTTTTGCAGCATGGTTACACTCGAGGCACCATTGACCAGACGCTGTTCATCAAGCGTGAAAAGTCCGACCAAATTGTCATCCAGATATATGTGGATTATATCATTTTTGGTTCGACTAGCGAGGCCTTATGTAAATAATTTGAGCAAATGATGAAAAAGCGATTCAAGATGAGTTCGCTGGGTGAAATGACGATGTTCCTTGGGTTGCAAGTAAAACAAAGTTCAACGGGTATTATGCTTCGTCAAGGAAAGTATGTGGAGGATATTCTTGCGAAGTTCAACCTCAAGGATGCTAAAGTTGCTAACACTCCAATAGCTAAGCGACATTTGCTGACTTCAGACCCAGATGGCCAATCTGTTGATCAAACGTATTACCGTTCTATGATTGGATCTCTGATGTATCTGACGGCCAGCAGACCGGATATCGTTTTTTCAGTCTGCCAGTGTGCTTGACATCAGGCTAATCCTAAATTCTCTCATTTAAGCTGTCAAACAGATCTTTAGATACCTCAAAGGGAGACCTAAGTTAGGTCTCTAGTATCCAAAGAACCGTGAATTTGATCTTTATGCTTTTTTACATAGTAATTATGGGGGATGCGACATTGACAAAAAGTGCATTAGTGCTGGATGTCAATTCTTAGGAGACCGATTGATTTCCTGGCAATGCAAGAAGCAACAGACCGTGTCAACCTCTACAGCTGAAGCTGAATATGTTGTTGCCTCCGCCTGTTGTTCTCAAGTCATTTGGATGCAGCATCAACTTCTTGATTATGGTATGAATTTTGTTAACACTCCCATATTTTGTGATAACGATGCATCTATCCAAATTGTCAAAAACCCTGTTCAGCATTCTAAGACCAAGCATATCGACATCAAAATACATTTTATTCGAGATTGCTACAAGTGAAAATTAATTCATTTGGAACCAATACAAGTGAAAATTAATTCATTTGGAACCAATTCACACAGATAACAATGTGTCGGATCTGTTCACAAAACCATTTGCAAGAGCTCGGTTCGATATGCTTGTTGAACTTTTAAAAATGATATGCTTCGATGACTGTTAAATCATTTCTGTAAATATTTTACTCTATTTTTGTTTAGTTAAATTTGTTCATGGTTTTTACTTCCGCAATTCTCTTCCATGCAAAAATTTAAGGGGGAATTAAAAACAAAAAAAAAATTTCAAAACTTTAAAAATACAAAAATATTTTCCTTTTTCTTTATGTCTTTATTTTTAGAAAATTAAAAAATCCAAAAATATTTTGTCTTTATCTTTCAGAAAACCTAAAAAATTTCAAAAATATTTTATACAATTTGCACGATCGTCAATGTTCCTGATAAATACCAATCAGGAATACAAATCAAAATTTCATGTCAAAGTTGTGACTCACTTTTACAGTGACTCGCTAAGACACTCCTTACCTACCGACGACGCACAGAGTAATACCACTCACTGCTGAGGTAACAATTAAGTGCTAGTGATTCTTACTGTTACACCATAGTAAGTTTGAAGCACTGACAACCTTTCTTAAAAAAATCTAAATGTTTCTTCTGTAACACAAACTTCTAGACACTTTGAGTTAAACCGCTTAGATTCGAGAGTTAAAAAGTCTGTGCCGATGGTTAGATTGCATACCGCAATCTATCACACGCACCAATCCATTCTCAACCAACTCTATCTTTCTGTTGCAAGAAATAGACGACTCATCACTTTAAACCAAGTGATGATGATATTTCGACACTATATGCCAATGATCTCTGCTACAACACCAGTAGTAGATGTGAGGCATCGACAACTATTCTTACCTACAAAACTTCTAGTTCAAGAGTTGGATGACTTAGTGTAATAAACCATACACTGATGACAATTCGAAAGTCTAGCCGATGTGTATGTCTAATAACCAAGACATATTACACGCTCAAACCACTCTTGAACCTAAACTTCTTCTAAATAAGATGTTCGTGACTCAATGTGATATTACCTCGCATTGATGAAACATCAAAACTCTGGGTCAGTGATCGTTGTTGTTTACCACAATAGCTGTGAGACCCCAACAACTTTACCAGATTCAAATTGGCACTAGGATGGTACACTCCACAGAGTTTGGATACCATTGAACGTCTCACCAAGAGCCAAGTCAACTTGTTGACTTGTCAACTGCATTTAGTTCATTGATCAAGGATATGCAGTGGCCTAAATCAAAACAGCCTCTAGTAGTTCACCGATACTCAAACAATCACAGTGCGTTCCCCCGGGTTCACACTGATACTGCGAGAAATCTCATTCTTAGCCAAGGATGAATCCTTGAACAACTGTGGTGAGAGTTTATAACTCCGTGACTCACAGGATTTGCGGTCATTGTTCGTATCGAGAAGCATCAACAAGAAGTGAAGTTTGAAAGTTTCGACACGAACATTTTGTTCCCGAAGAAGGCGAAGCTTAATTCCATGAGACAAGCTGCTTGAATTCCTCCTCAGTCAGTTTGTTGCTACATTTGCACCTTCATGTGATCTAGAGTGAAGATGATGAATCATACTCCATGCTCAAGTCAAAGTCAAATCAGAAGCTGGATGTGTTGAGTCAAGACCTACGTTGAAGACCGGCTAGCCCAATGAACTTACAAAGTTAAACTCGAAGACAGTCCGATACTGAAGATGAAGTTGTCTCTGCAACGTGCTGAAAGCTATCAACATCTATACCCGTCACCTGCTAAGGGGGAGATTGTTGAAATGTTATGTAGTGTACAACCAAAGTCAAGATCAAGACAGAGCTCGAAGACAAATGAAAGCATTAAACCAAGGGGGAGATTGTTGGGCCATAATTTATGTTGGTTTAATCTTTGCATTTAATCGGACCAAATCCAAGGAGTTTCTGGGCTAAAATGAAGATTTTATGGGCCTGAATGAGATTTCGGTTAGGGCTGAAATCCCCTTGTTTTTCGGTGATCATGACCGAAATCCTTGTGGATTTCGGTTGGGCTATCATGGTTTTTTGGTGGGATTTTATGGAATGGGCTTAGGGTTTTAGCTAAGGTTTTTGTAGACTATATAAGGCAATGTAGCCATCATTAGTCATGTTGGTTGCCTTGAAATGTATGCTAAGCTAGAGAGAGAAAGTTCTTGCATTCAAGCAATCAAGAACCTTATGTACTAGACTATATTCAATATAGTGTGCATTGAAGGTTGATAATCTCCTAGTTTCTTGTGTTTGATTGATTGATTGATACCATTCATAGATCTAGGATTGTTTGGGACCTACAAAGGTTGTCAATTTCTAGGTGGAAGACTTGTGAGTTGGTTTTCAAAGAAGCAGAACTGTGTTGCTTTATCTTCAGCAGAAGCTGTTGAGTCATAAATGAGATTGAGTCAAAGATGCGGATCTGATTTGTCGCCATATTTTGTGCCATTAGATTAGCTTATCGGTTATGGAATAGGCCTATCCTTCCATACTTAGTTTTTATATATATAGCATGCATGTACCCTAATTAGGGTTAACTTTTGTAATCTCTTTACGACACTCATACAGAATAGTTCTCATCGAATTGTTCTTAAGTTGCAATTTTAATCATTCGACATCAGTTCTACATAGTGTGTGTTCTTGTTTCTTGTTTATCATTCTTATTCCGCATTGTTTGAATCCAGTTCCACTCTTTTTGTTTCAACAATTGGTATCAGAGCAGGAGATAGTGCAATTCACAGATCTACCTCTGATTATCTTCATCGTTTTAATCGACTTAAGATATCAGACCTTGATTTTTACGTTAGAATTTTCTCTTGATTTATCATTACACTTCTGATTCAAATGATAAGAAAGATCACATGGCTTTTGACGATTCACACACTCAATCTTTCAATCTATCAAGCAGTATTGGATCCACCACCAGGACCCCAATTCTTTTTACTCAAGAATATGAGGTTTGGGCGTTGCACTTTGAAGATTATGTTCTTGGGATAGAAGAACATGGAGCAACAATATGGCAAGCCATTACTGAAGAAACCTACGCTCATACAACCACACGGAGGGTTATCAAACCCTAAAAGAATACAACAATCTTCTTGTCACTCACACAGATATCCCACAAGACGAAAAGGATAAACTGATGTGCAATATCAAGGCATTCAAAATTATTCGTTTTGCTCTTCAAGCAGACACTCTTCGCTTGGTAAGCTCTTGCAAAACAGCAAAAGAGATTTGGGACAGGCTTAAGGAATTGTACTCTGGAGATGCTGATCTAGAGCACTCAATTCAAACCACTATTCTTTCCGATTTCGGATCCTTTGAACAAGGTTTAGAAGAAACTCTGACCCAAACATTTAATCGCTACAATCATCTTCTCAGTCGTTTGCTGAAATACAAAATTGCTCGAACTGTGATTGAGCAAAAAGTCACCTTTTTGGATGGTCTTCGTTCTGAATGGAAGGCCATTGTCTCAACTATCAAGGCGTATGAGCAGTTCAAAAATTACACTCTGGCTAAAGTGATGGGAATTCTTAAGTCCCATGAAAAAGAAATCACTTCAGAAGCTAAAGCGACTGCTAGTCTGGGTTCACTTGCTTTAGTCGCAGCAGGAAAGAAGACTGCCGAAGTCGATTCCGAATCTGACTTTTCCGATGATGATCTGACAAGGGAAGATAAAGCCTTAATGGTCTCAAATCCCAAAAAGTTCTTCAAGGAAAACTTCTCAAAGTTCAAAAACAGAAGTCGACAGGGAGGCTTCAATTCTGAGAAGACATCGGAGGATAATCAGAAAAAGAAAAGTGAAGAGGAAAAGAAGCTTGTAGGTGATTCTGGTTACGACTGCCATTACTGTAAAGGCAAGAATCACTTTGTAAAAGACTGCTTGCTCCGAAAGCAGACTGAGAAGAAGGAGCAGGTCAAGGACGAAGCATACTATGCAAAGAAGATTGCGGAATTGAAAAAGAATGATGCTTCGACTGCCAAAGCAGCCTTTGTGGTGAAGGAAGAAAGAGAGTTTGGCGCCGTTGAGGTCTGGTCAACAGATTCGGAAGATGAAGAAGTGAGAAACCCAACGCATGTTCGATGTTTGATGGTGAAGGCTGACCATTCCGAAAGCAGGGGGTACTCTACAGATGGGTGCCAAACTACAGCAAGCTGTTTTGCTGTCAAGCCTGTTTCGGAACAGGTAGAAGAATGTGAAGCCGTGGTCAACAAGGTACGCTCTATCCTAAAATCTTTAAATATCTGCTCTTCCAGTTATGATAATGAATTAGATGATCTTATATTTACTGTTTCTAGTTTGAGTGATAGCTTAAAAAGAACACGTCTAACTAATTCTAACTTAAATGGTCAATTGAGCAGGGTATCGAATAAGAATGAGGAACGGCGAATGAGAATCGAGGCGTTGGATAGTGAGTTAGTTAGAGCAAGAGATGATATTATTTATGTCAAAAGAGATAATTTGGTTATTGTTAAACAGAGGAACATTTTTTGTCTAATTTCAAAGCGTCTTTACAATAATATTACTCAATTGCATCTTGACTATGATATAGGCAGGGGTTTACACAAAATGATTTTGCCCTTTCTTGAATTGAAATAGGACGAAATTGATGCTGAATGCTACAGGTGTGAAACCATTGTTTCATCTGATGATGTTTCGGAAGCCTATCGAATTGGACTTGACAAAATTGAAAGTTACATTCAGTCCAAAGAACATAAAAACATGGTTAAAGAGTATTTCTCTGAAAACGGTCATGAGGAAATTAAAACAGCAACCTTAAAGAACTTTCACTCATTATGCTCTAAATTAAATTCCAATAATACTCCCATTAATGAGAATATTTCTGATTTTGATGAAAGTGAAATGAGTGAGATATATGTTGAGGATGAGATTGACTGTTCGGAATTTATAAAAAATTCTACTGAATCTAAGAAAAATCTCATTTCCGAAAATTCAGTAGCTTTCGAAAGGATTGTTGAAAATAAAGGATCACAAGCTTTAAACGAACAAGCCACTGTTTTCCCAAAAATTCAGACAGTACCAAATCAAGTTTTTGTTAAACCAGGTCTGAATTCTAAGGATGTAACTGAACTTAAAGTCCTGGTTGATAACGATAATTCCGATGTTTGTGATGCCTTCTTTTGGTCGGAACCAATTGACAACTCAGATGAGACCAAAGATCTTTCCAAATTGACTTCTTGGAAGTCTCGTGGTAAATATATCTCTGGATCGTTGAATTGCAAAAACTCAGTTTCGCAACATGGCTCATGGGGCACAATGAATTTTACGAACTCAAAATCGAGCAATTCCAAATCTGTTTCTAACGATTGTTCAACATCTCGCATTCATAAGTCTCCTGAAGAGCTAATAGCCAAAAGGAAACAAATGAATGCTAGGTACAAAAAGAATTTGAAAGAAAGAAAACAATTTTTGAGAAACAAAAACGATTTAAAACCTATCCAAGAAAGTCAATTCTATTCCGATTCAGAAATCTGAGCAAAATCCGATAACAAAACCTACATCTTCAACTTTCTTAAATACAAAGAATCTCACTCATATCATCAGAACAAACGATTTAAAATGGAAAGCCAAGCTTTACCCTGAACCAGAAGCCAGGAAAATTCTCAAAAGCAACAAGTCTCACCAAGTTGTTTCACCAATGCCAAAACCCATCCCTCAGTCAGTCAAACTTCCAAAACCCACTGATAACACCTTAAATCAGAAAGCTCATTATTTTCAAGTAACCAAAACATTTATTCCTTCAAAATCTCGTTTTGCTAACGAAAGTTGGCAAACCACAAAAATGAAAGTGTTTCGGATTGAAACTAAGAAAAATCAACCTCCTGTGAAAAAGTCATTTTAGGTTGAAAAATCAAGCATATTTCCTACTTCTCAAAAATTCTCACATGGGCCCACAATGGTTTGGGTTCCTAAATCTTTCTAATTTGTGCAGGTACTACGTGACGAACAGTATGATCCGGAATGATATATTGATAGCGGCTGTTCATGTCACATGACTGGGAGAAAGGAAGAATTACGAGAGTATCGCTCGCTACCGAATGGAGGAAAAGTTAGCTATGGAAACAATGCAACGGGAAAAATCAAAGGATATGGCATGATCACAAATGGCGAAATCTCGATCCGAAAAGTTGCATATGTTGAAGGAATTCAGCATAACTTAATCAGTGTCTCGTAGTTAGTGGTTGGAACTGGCCTTAAAGTTTCATTTGATGAAGAAGGTTCCGAGTTGATTGACAAGGAATCTATAAAGATAGTTCTGAAGTCAAAACGAAAAGGAGAGATGTTTCCTTTGGATATGAGACTCATTCAAGGAAAACCAGCCATTTGCTTACTCACAAAAGCTGCGAATGATGATAGTTGGCTGTGGCATAGAAGATTATCTCACATGAACTTTCAGGATATTAACAAGCTAGTCCTTGGTGATCTGGTTCGAGGATTACCGCTACTCAAGTACGAAAAAGACCGCTTATGTGATGCGTGTGAGCTTGGAAAACAAAGCAGAAAGAGTCATTCCACAATAATCAACACAAAGATCATCGAACCTTTGGAACTTCTTCATATCGATCTTTGTGGTCCATCTGCAATCAAAAGTGTTGCTCATAACAAATACATTTTGGTCGTAGTAGATGACTTTTCTCGCTTCACATGGGTGTTCTTTCTCAAGCAAAAATCTGAAGCGGCAACCAACATGATTAACTTCATCAAGCAGATCGAAACTCTTCTCCGAAAGCAAGTTCGGATGATAAGAAGTGATAATGGCACAGAGTTTAAGAATCAAATTCTTGATGATTTCCTTGTCAACAAAGGAATTTCGCATAACGTTTCTGCCCCTTACACTCCTCAACAAAATGGAGTAGTAGAGAGACACAATCGCTCTCTATGTGTGGCTGCACGAACCATGCTTTCTTTTGCGAAACTTCCTCTATACTTCTGGGCCGATGCTATCGCAACATCATGTTTTACTCAGAATCGCTCGAACATCGACAAACGTTTTCATCTTACTTCCTATGAAATTCTTAAGAAAAGAAAACCAAATGTGAAATTCTTTCATGTTTTTGGATCTAAGTGTTTCATTTTTAACTCAAAAGAGAAACGAGTTAAGTGGGATGATAAGGCTGATGAAGGCATATTTCTAGGATATTCTCTTACCTCAAATGCCTATCGTGTTCTAAACAAACGATCTCGGGAGATTGATGAAACGTACTACATCACCTTCGATGGTAGATATAATTCAAGAGCGAAGCAATCTACAATGAAGACACAAGAAATCTTTCCTGAGTCCAATAAAACATCAATTCCTCTTATGAATCTATTTGAGGAATTCATGAATTTGTTCGATGAACCGGAAAATGCAAAGTCAGTAGAAGCAAAAGCCAAGGATAACCAAGGTGATGAGTTGTTAAAAATCATAGAAAATGCAGCAAGAGAAAACGAAAATTCAAATGCTGACTCTTTCGATGTTCCAATTCCGATAACTTCTCCAACTCCCGATGCTCCGACTCCAACTCCTACTACGATTGAATCAACAGAATCTGAAACCAATATTTCCGATTCACCAATCCAGGGGAGACTTCTGCACCATTTCAGGGGGAGGGTGTGTCTTCTAAAACAGAGACAAGCACACCTTCTGTTGAAGAAGGAAACTCCGATCTTGTTGATACAGGAAACAATGCAATCTTCCAGGGGGAGAATGAGATTGAAAATATGACATTGATACTCAGTCAGAGATTCAATCGGAAGCAGAAGAAATTATTCCAGAGATTAATCCTGAATATGATCCGAATTATCCTCCAATGCTAAAATGGACGAAAGATCATCCATAATCCCAAATTATCGGAGAAACATTTGCTGGTGTTCTCACTCGAGCTGAAATCAAAGAAAAGCAAGCGACAGTATTTTCAAAGGTGGAATTTTGCATGTTCCACTCGTTCATTTCCAAGATCGAACCAAAAACAGTCAAAGTTGCACTTGATCATGCTGACTGGATCCAAGCTATGCAAGATGAGTTGAATGAATTTGAACGTAACAGAGTCTGGAGATTAGTTCCGACTCCGGAAAAAGCATCCGTTCTCGGAATGAAGTGGGTATTCTGAAACAAACTCGACAAAGAAGGAAATGTCATTCGGAATAAAGCTCGGTTGGTTGTAAAAGTTTATTGTCAAGAAGAAGGAATTGATTATGAAGAAACGTTTGCACCTGTTGCTAGACTGGAATCTGTTCGGATCTTTCTTGCATATGCGGCACACAAGGGTTTCGATGTCTTTCAAATGGATGTCAAGTGTGCATTTCTGAATAGAGAACTGGAAGAGACAGTCTATGTTAAACAACCACCAGGCTTTGTCAACAGCAAACATCCATATCACTGCTATGTTCTGGATAAAGTAGTTTATGGTCTGAAGCAAGCTCCAAGAGCTTGGTACGAAACTCTGGCTCGTTTCCTCAAACAATCTAAATTCAAGCAAGGTTCTGTTGATCCGACCTTCTTTTACAAAAAGGAAGGGAATCATCTTATGATTGTTCAGATTTATGTCGATGACATCATTTTCGGATCTACCCATCCAAGCCTAACAGCTGAATTCCGAAAACTGATGGAGACAAAGTTCGAAATGAGCTCAATGGGGAAAATCAACTTCTTCTTAGGTCTCAACATCAGACAAAGTACCGAAGGAATCTTTACCAATCAAGAAGCTTACACTAAGTCACTCCTGGAAAAATTCGGGATGAAGGGAGATTCTAAAGTCAAAGTTCCGATGGCGTTCGGAACAAAGCTCACTCCTTCGCTAGAAAAACTTGCAGCAGATATCACTCTTTATCGCCAAATGATAGGTTCACTTCTTTATTTAACT
This sequence comes from Cichorium intybus, assembly GCA_023525715.1. Taxonomy (NCBI): domain Eukaryota; kingdom Viridiplantae; phylum Streptophyta; class Magnoliopsida; order Asterales; family Asteraceae; genus Cichorium; species Cichorium intybus. The sequence continues at coordinate 78,159,508 of CM042014.1, read as the reverse complement.
TCAAGTCGACCTGACATTATGTTTGCTGTATGTTACTGTGCTAGATATCAGGCAAATCCCAGAGAGCCACATCCCACTGCTGTGAAAAACATATTCCGATATCTAAAGAGGACAACCTCACTTGGGCTATGGTATCCATCAGGATCTGGATTTTTCATTCAAGCATTTTCCGACGCAGATATTGGGGGGTGTGGATTAGATCACAAAAGCACTTCAGGAGGATGTCAACTCCTCGATGGAAAACTTGTGAGCTGGCAATCAAGAAAACAAACATGCGTGTCTCTCTCTACAGCTGAAGCTGAGTACATTGCTGCGGCTTCGTGTACCTCTCAAATTATTTGGATTCAAAACCAATTGAGAGACTATGGAGTTAGTATGAAGCATATTCCACTCTACTGTGATTCCGAAAGTGTGATTCGGATCTGCCACAACCCAGTGCACCACTCAAAGACTAAACACATTGCACTCAGATATCATTTTATTAAGGATCATGTAGAAGATGGCAACATCGAGATTCATTTTGTTCGTTCAAATGATCAACTAGCAGACATCTTCACTAAGGCCCTTCCCGAGCTGGCTTTTAATAGAATTCTTCAAGGTCTCGAAATGATGGAAGCTGAATCTGTTCCTAAATCTAACTGAGATTCCGATTGATTCCGAAATTCGGAATGCCTCAGAATCAAAATGCAACAAGGATAAGTTGGAACGAAAGTATCCTTTTTGTACATTTGTGTTTTTTTTATTATTATTTTTTTTCATTTTTTTTTCTTATTATTAACAAAAAAATCAAAAATATGTGTTATTTTTTTAATCAAAATATCAAAAATATTTTCTTGTATTTGAAGCTTTAGTTTTATTTTTTGGTTTTACTTGAGTTTTTAGTTTTATATTCTCTTTTCCTTTTATTTAAACTGTGCTTAAGAATGCAGATTAGGATTCAACAAAGCAAAAGAAAGACAACTTTTATTAAAACTGAAGGAAGGAATTTCGGTACATCATAAGACAAAGATAAAAAAACTACTTCCTACAGCTTGTAGTAGTGCCACATGGGAGGATCACCAAGATGGAAAGCCTGGTAGATGCACAACTCACTCTCATCAATGAAGAGGCGAGTCCCATCCGCCATTCCCACATGGAACTGGTTATGGGGAGTTGTGCGGGTGATCACTGCCGCCCACCACCCCTGCCTGTGCCAGACCTCAACGAGGTCAAACTGTTTGTACTCCACCAAGATCCTTGGTGGGACAGGCTGCAAGTAGGGGTAGCTAGTATGGACCGTCAGTGGTCCACCACCCTCGCCATCGTTGAGTGTGGTCATCTTCACCTCATATTGGTGATTCCACACTCCCATGAAGACCCCGTCGTAGATGCCACCTGCATACTCGCCTTCCTGCATCTTGACCTCCACCTTGTCAAAACGGTTGTAGGGACGACGAGCCATTTGATGTTTATTCTGATGGTAATTTTTCTTGGGGATGTGCTGATGCTACTAATAATGGTTCCTTTTTATAGGCAGAAATGACACCGGTTAGGCTTCCAATTGTGGATATTTAATTACTTTTTGAAGTAATGATGGAGTCTGCAGTCATTATTATGTGTCATTAAGGCAGGGACGGCTGATTAGCAAACTGATTGGACGTTTCCACCCTTTTCGCCTGAGCAATAAATGCTTTCTCATGATAGCCAAGTCCTCGTCAGCATTCTACAGCAGGCATTTTTTTTTTGAAACTACTCTGAATTGATGGATTTATTCTTACCACATTCTCTAAGTACCTAAATCGAATATCCATGATTATTGAAATATAAACCAATTTCAATATATGATTTCGGAAATTCTAGTCGAAGGTCGCAACTCATTTTCACCATGAGATGCTGTGAGACTCATCAACCACTCTTGACCTTTCTACTATTTCTCCGCATTCACTACATTTCCATATAACTGTAACCCTTATGAAGGTCTTCAGCATTACTACTGAAAACTGATGGTTACACAAATTCTATGTTCGTGATTTCGGAATTGTCCTTACCAACATTCCAAATGAAACCCAAAAATCCGACTACCTTATGGAATTGAAGGACTTCAAAGAGAATCTCAATTTTTATTTTTGCGTGATCTTTATGAAATTTACTTTAACCAAGTTATTTCTAACCACAAAGATCCAGTTTTTATTTTTTTTGAGATTCCAAAATTTTTCCTTAGTCAGATAAAATCCTTAATCCTTTACTTGTTTTTATGACTACACTGGTCAAACAAGTCCTTTCTTCCGATTTCGGACATTTTCACGTTTCGGAACTCGACAGAAAGTCATACCCACCAAACACAATCCTTAAATCTTAAAAGATACCTTTCAATGATTCTTATCAATCACTTGATCGTAATTCAACGGGAAACCACAAAAGCACTTCTGAATCTCTCTTGATTCCGAAGGAAGAGATCGTTGCCCGGGATCAATCAGTTTTATGTCTTTCCAACATCACACATTTCCCAGATACATTTTGATTTATTTCTTTATTTTTGGCACACCCTCGCACAAAAATCATTATTGATTTTTCTAACTCTGGTTTCTTTGTGATAAGGGTTCGAACTGATGACATGGCAACATCTACTCATAAAATTTTTGAATTTTGAATGAGGTCATCAAGACATGTCAGTTATAACGTCATCCTAACAGCAGCAGTTTTTCTCGCTTTTCAAGCGACTGATAAGCGACTCTTGGGAGCTACTCATCATCATAAAGCGAAATCTTGGGAAACGGAATCGACAAAAGCGGGATTTTCTCTTTCCTAGTTAATATCTAAAAGATATTTAAAGGATTTCTTGAGGACTTCTCTCTCTTCTCCGTACTTCATCTTCTTCTCAAGATTATTCAACCTTTCAGAGCGATTTCTTTCTCAAGAACTCTCCAATGGCTGGCTCTTCTTCTGCTAACGACAACACCTCTTCAACTCTGATGTTGAAGATCAAAGCCAACCAAAACTTGATCATCAATCTCAAATCCTCTCACTACAGTGAACATATTCGCCCAATGATCGAGTACCTGAAATACTCAAGGATTTCAAAGGCTTTGACGGCTTCCGCCTCTGTTCCTATCTCTCTCCTCTCCGCCGCCTACTCCACCGCCTTCTACAAAAAAGCGGAGGAATTTGTCACTTTTGAGGTGGGTAATGTCAAGACGAAGATTTCAAAATCCAGATTCAGTAAACTTTTAGGGTTTACTGAAACCACAGACCTAGTCAACCCAGAATCGCTTCAACCAGTCACTCTTCCTCGTCTATTCTATCAAATGGGTTACAAAGGTGACATTACCCAGTTGTCCAAGTTTGACAAGAAGGGTTTACCACCATAGTGGAATGCCCTATTCACTATTCTCTTTAAAAGCTTCTCGAAAAGAACTACTGGTACTGACAGTGCGAGTAAGTTGTTCTACTCTTTCTTCTATGGTCTTTACAATGATGTCAATCTCGACTATGGCTCCATCCTTTGGAGTCAATTTGTTGACAGTGTCAATTATAGACTCCGACATCAAGAGATTTCGTGTGCTCGCTTTTGGTCCCTCGTTTGTAACAAACAATACAGAAGCATGATATTCATATCATGACTGATTCCGTGATGGCTGTTATTTCAACCCTACCAACTGTGACCTTCACAACGAGCAAAGTGGAGGATTTCGAATTTATTGGTGCCATTCCAATGGCAATGCTGAATCGTGTTCCGAACGACGTCAAGTGTGTTGTTGATTACTGCAAACAGACACGCTTCACCGTTCGGAATCTGGATGAAAAGCATCAGCTTGCCTTCGACAAGCTTGAGAATCCGAAGAAAGTGGTTAAGAGAAAGGGTAAGGGTGTTGCTTCCGACACAGAAAAACCTTCAAAGCGTTCTCGAAGGCTTCAGAAGCTTGTTATGACACATCACTCGGAGGATGAACACTCCGATGATCAGAATGTCACCCATCCCGTAGAGGATGATATGGATGAAAATGATGAACGAGAGCTTATTAAAGAAACATTTCAACCGCCTCCTACTCCGACTCATGAAACAACTCCAAAACCAACACCACCAAATTCTCCTCCACCCAAAACTCCACCACAGCAACCAACACCACCAAATTCACCACCTCCTAAATCTCCACCACACCAACCAACACCACCACAATCTCCACCATCAAAATCACCTTCACAAAAATCCCCTCAACAAGACAACTTTACCCACAACTCACCAAAAATCCCAGACCCACTTCTGAACAAGAAGATGAAGACATCCTAATTTACGATGATCAGGATGACATGGCTGATTTCATTAAGTCACCCTTCAATGTAAACTTCAACGCTTCTGTACCCAATGCTCCAATGACTCAGGAGCAATTTCAATAATTGTCCTCTAAACTGGACACACTTCTTTAGTCACAGCAAGGTCCTTCTAATTCTGACTGGCAATCCCAGTTGGACACTCACAAAACTCAGATTGAGACATTGATTTCGGACAATGTCAAAATAGTGAAAGAATTCTCCTCAGCCATGGAGAAATCAAAGAGCACTATAGAGGAGACTGCCACGAAAGTTGGGAACCTGGAAACTGATGTTCTGCATTTCATGAAGGACTTCAAAGAATCAAATGAGTCCAACAATGAAAGAATGTCCAATGTTATTCAAGGGTTTGTAGATAATCTTAAGGCGGAAAGAGAAGCATTAGCCACATTTCGTTCCGACCTCCAAAAGGAGAATTCCAAACTGGCGTCTTCCCTGCTAGCCAAAGTTGATAAACTGCAGGAAGATCTGGCCGTGGAAAATGAATTAATGGATCTTGTGGCCTCTAAACCTACAAAGATCCAACTTCTGAAGGTCGAACTTAAGAACACTACAGCGGTCTTGTCATCTGCTGTCATGCAAACACAGGCGGTTCGGAATTGTGTCACCAAGATTGACACTTACATTCGTCGGATGGTAGAAGAAGATGATCCTGTTCTCACCCCTTACCTTCGTGGCCATATAACGAACAAGCTCCATCCTGTTCTTCTTTTGCTGAGCAAAATCTAGGGTGTTTCGGACGACGTTGCCGTTCCGAAACAAGGGGGAGACAAGAACACAAAGGATAAATCCGATAAGGATGAATCCGATAAAGACGATATGATGGGCCTGAAAACCCTAAAGATAAAAATAAGGAGAAGGAGAACGAAGGCAATGACACCAATATCTCCAACGTCTCCAAAGAAGATAAGGGAGATGGTAAGAAAAAGGCTACTGAGAGTCCTGTCAACCGACCCAAATTCTCTCACATCACCAACGTGAAGAAACCAGGGACTCAAGAGTCTGCTGATGACATTCAAAAACCAAAAGCTAATTGGTTTGAGAAAATGAATGTTGGTGACACATTTTCCGGTCCTTCGAAAAGAAAAGCAAAGAAGATCGGAGAAGATGATGTGGATGAAGAAGTTGAGGATTTCCGAGGCAGCCAAATTAGCCAGGGCTTCAAAAGAGAAAGAACTTGATGAAATTCTTCGGATCACCAAACAGCTTGATGCCGAAGATGCAGCCAGGCAAGAGGCGGAAATTGAACTAGAAGCTCGGAGAACCCTTTTTCCGAATTGGGATTATGAAACCATGAAGTCGGAAGCCATTACACAGCCCATTCAGAACTGGTTGCAGCCAAATTGCTCTTACGACGTCGGAAATCAAGTGGATTCGCAATTTGACTTTCCAATGACGGCAATAGTATTTCTTATTCGCTGCTTCTATGAACTCTCTACGAACACAGAACCGCGGGCTGTGGTTAATGATAAGTTGTTCAACTTCTATCTGGAGCATTCCAAGCCTCAATATCTCTCTTGGAGCTTAAAGAAGATTGTAAAGCTTACTCCAAGAATGCCACATGTAACCACTCCTTTCCGAAACGCTATCTTCCTAGCACGTAGAGGATCAAATGAGGAGAAAGATGAATTCACATTGGCTGACCTTCCCTTCATGAATCCGTTTGCTTGGGTGTCCTTGTTCAACATCCTTAAAAAAAGGGAAGACCATGAGATTCTTCATGAGCATGTCAAGAAATTACTCATGGGTTATATTTTTGAAGTTTCGAAGTTTCATGTTGAAGTGGCTGCAGTTCTGAATTCTACTCCATAATGTTCTCCTGAAAAACCTCCATCTGATCTCAAGAAGCGTCGTCTCGGAAAGATCAGAAAGGATGATTGGAATGTGGCTTACCCATCCAAGGGAGGGAAAGGATTCAGTGAAGAGAATATTCTTTTTACACGACAAGCATCTGTACCGAACTCCTACACTGATGAAAATTCTCGAACTTGTCAACAAGACAAAAGTCAATACCGAGAATGACAAGAGGTGCTTCGATGACATGCTAACCTGGTACATCGCATTTCGGTAAAGGATCCTGTTCTTAGTTACGAAAGTATTCGAGAAGGTTCTGGATGTTGCGAAACCCGAACCAGAGGAATGAAGACTGATCGCACTCTTGACTCAAAGGGGGAGATTGTTGAGTCATAAATGAGATTGAGTCAAAGATGCGGATCTGATTTGTCGCCAGATTTTGTGCCATTAGATTAGCTTATCGGTTATGGAATGGGCCTGTCCTGTCATACTTAGTTTTTATATATATAGCATGCATGTACCCTAATTAGGGTTAACTTTTGTAATCTCTTTACGGCACTCATACATAATAGTTCTCGTCGAATTGTTCTTGAGTTGCAATTTTAATCATTCGACATCAGTTCTACATAGCGTGTGTTCTTGTTTCTTGTTTATCATTCTTATTCCGCATTGTTTGAATCCAGATCCACTCTTTTTCTTTCAACAAAAGCAAAATATGTTGCTGCTTCTACTTGTTGCTCACAGGTCCTCTGGATGAAGACTCAACTTCTGGATTATGGATATAGATTCTTACAGGTACCTATCTACTGTGATTCCAAAAGTGTGATAGCCATTTCCCACAATCCTATTCAGCACTCAATGACCAAGCATATCGACCTTCGGTATCATTTCATTAAAGATCAAATGCTACAAGCTAATACTGAACTGTACTTCATTCCAACTGAGGAACAAGTGGCTGATGCTTTCACAAAGGCATTGGATTCTACTAAGTTTCACCATTTTCTAGAAATGTTGGGCATGTTGAATCCTGACCCAGATTTCTTCAGAGAATGATCTTACCTTATGCTTGTTTGTTTCTCAGTTCAATTCTTTATTTTTACTACTTCGGAACCCCCGCCCCCCCTTCTTTATATGTTTCGGAACCTTACTCTTTCTGAAAAAAAAAAAATTTTTGGAACCTTCAAATATTCCGAAAACAAAAAAAATTGAACCTCTGCACAGTTTAAATTTTCTGAGGAACCTCGTTTCATTTTCAATTCCTGAATGTTTAAACTCTGAATTTCAAGCTTTCTGAAAAAGAACCTCATTTAGTTTGGAACCTCTGAACATGTCAAACCTCTGAAATTGTCGACTTCTGAATAAATTTCTTTTGAAGAGCATTATTTAAATATTAAATTTCTGAACTTAACATCTAATTTTTTTTTAACTTCAGAATGTCGAATTTCTCCCGAACTTATTAGGCAACCTCGTTTCAAAATGCTCTTCTAAATGTTCATTTTCTGAAACACTCAATTTTTTGAGGGAGCCTCGTTTAAAACAAACTTTCTGAACTTTTCCTAGTTCTGAGCAACCTTGTTTAATTCTAACTTTCTGAATTCAAAGCTCAGAATTCTCAATCTTCCGAAATTTGAAATTTTCGAAACATTTTATAAGGGAACCTCGTATCAGTCCCTACTCCTGAACATTCTCTTCCGAAAATACATTCTTCAGAAACCCTTCACAAATTTTCTGACTTACTGCATTCTGAACACATTCGATCAGCAATAAAGGTACACATTTTCTGATCCTACACTTCTGTACTTGCTACTTCTCCAAAATAAAAAATGACCAATTAAATGCAAGAGGAATGTGAATTAAATTGGACTACATTTATTATCAAATACTTAGAATTTAATTTTATAAGACTTAGATGTCTGTGTCCGACGTGTCAAACCCTGACTGACTGGACCCTACTCCTTCATCATCCCTTGGCATTAAATGCCAAGGCAACACTTTTTCTGACACGTTCTTTCAAGAACTCGTTTCATTCCCGTCGACAGTTTTTCTCGAATTTCAAAAGCCTATAACTGTTCCCCCCTGTCTTTCTCTTTCCTCACTTCATCTTCCTCAAACACTCAGTCTCTCTCATTTTCTCTCCAACTGCAAAACCCTAAGTCTCTGCACCGCTTCAAGCAACTCGCATCTTCTCCGGTGAACACGCACACACTTCTATTCACTACTCGCTCCTTCTGATCATCGTCATCACTAAGGTATATTCCCAAGATCTTTATCTTCCTAAGTTTTGCAATTCGAAAATGTATGATTTCTTAACAATTCGTCAGACACCCTAATGTTTCTATCATAATACCTTGATGATTCATAATGTTTCTGTCATAATACCTTGATGATTCTTAATGTTTCTATTATAATACCTTGATATTCTTGTTGTTTATGTTTAAATTTGTTATATATTCATGAGGATAAAGTTTTCAGACCTAACACAGAAATCATTAAGCAATCTTTCTTTGATCTCGAATGATTCATCGATGTTATTCAACTGTTCTTATCAAAAGTCTAAAATTTTAGTATATTTTGCCGTTTGATCTTGATAGTTCATTGATAATATGGCAACATCTTCGAAGAGTGGTGGTTCTGCTGGTGGCGGTCACGTAACCATCCCTAAATGCAACATTGCTGTCCCAAGTGACCCATCTGCCTTCAAGGACTATCTACATGTAGTCATTCACATCTTAAGCAAGCACCCCCTCTCTCGAGCACTCTTTGATGCTCCCCCAGCCAATCCAGTACTCCCTCTTGATAAAACCATCCTTAAAGCAAAGAAACAAGAGGACCACATCCTCATCACTCTTTCGAATGGCAAAGAGGTGAAACTGGACCGAAAAGCATTTGGGACAGCCTTACACCTTAGGATCAAACAGGACCAATTCCATGAGCCTACCCAATCCGAGGTTATAACAATGATGTATCCAATGGGATACAAGTACATCCTTGACAATCTCTCTTCTCTCAAAAAGAGTTGTTCGTCACCTCTTTGGCAGTGCATCATGCACTGTTACGTTCATAGCTTGACAAGAAAAATTGGTGGTACAGACCAGATGAGCAGACGAATGCTCGAACTGTTGTGGAGTCGGTACACAAGCAGACCAGTTGACTATGCCAGGATACTTTTTGAAGACTTCATGTCCTATGTCACAGTCTCACAGAAAACCCCCAAACGGTTGCACTCGGTCAGGTCTTGGGCCATGTGCATCGAATTCCTGCACAGCATCAACCAAGTTTCGATTTCAGGAGAAACTGACGACAGACCACTGGTACTGGAACCTACAAATCCTCACACTCCGAAAATAGACCCCATCTTCGATCCAATTCGGAGACTTCCACAAGCTTTCTATAGCATTGGTGATCCGGAATACGAAACTCTTCTCAAGCACTTAGCAGACACCGAAAACGTAACTCCATACCTTCCAGCACCTTTACTAAATGAATATGCTCCCAAGAGCACATGCAAGAAACTGACTGAATCCTCTCCTGTAAAGAGGACAAAGGCCAAACCTCTGAACAAAACAAAGGTACATATCTTAACCCTTCCTTGTCTTATTTACCTTTGGTAACTGTCATCTCTGAACATCTGCTTTGGAACAAAATTTTCTGAAAAATATGTTTTTGAACAAATCTTTCTGAACTCCTTTGAAAATCATTTTCTAAAAACAACTATTTCGGAACATCCATCTCTGAATAACTAAAAACCACTCTCTAGACTACCTTTTCGGAACATTACCTTCTGAATAAAAAATTTTCGGATCATACTTTTCTGAACACTCATTTTTGGGACAATGCTCTTCAGCACACTCTCTTTCGGAACTAAAAATCTAATAATGTTAGAAATTGACCAAGGGTCATACTTTACTTATCTTACATAAGTCATAACTGAATGCCTTGTTAGCAATTCTTGTCTTTGTGATAAGCTTAATTCTGATTTCCCTAATTGGTATGTGTTACCCTGCTCTTAACTTTTATAATATAAGCACCACTTTCAGATTTTTACTGAGTGGGAGCTTAATGACTCCGAAGAAGAGAGAGAGAGAAGTCGAAAAAGATAAAAACAGAAAAATCTCCCGAAAGACATAACAGGGAAAAAGATCAACAAGATGCCGAAAAAGATAAAGAGGCACATCCGTTTAAATCTCCGGTTCCAGGTTCTTTTCTTGATGCTCGTTTCTGAACAGCTGTTGGCGATCAGAAACGGTTAGTCGTTCAGATGGAGCAAAGATTTAATGTTCGGAACACTCGAGCCCTGTAACTAAGAGCTCTAGGTGAACCTTCCGATTTTGATTCGGAAGAGGTTCAGTTGAAAAGAGCTAAATTACAAATAGAAATTAATGGTATCAATCGGTGTATAGAAATCGAGCTATCTCGCATCTCAACCTCGCAATTCGTCTTTAATGCTGCTGAAAAGAAGTGGGAGAATCTATCCCAGTACATTGTTCCTTTAACGTTTGAGCTTTTCATGAAACGCCGAAACGAGAAAAACAAACCCAAAATCACAAAGCCAATATCCCATCTACCAAAATCTCCCACTCGCTCTGCCGAATCTGGATCTAGGGTTGTCTTTTTAGAAATTGGATCAAAGACTATGAACTTCTTCAGGCCTGATGATGAGATGAATCGCCCTTCTCATGCCAAATTAGATATTCACGTTGAAGAATCCTTCTTCGCTTCTGATAAAGGTGGCACACGAAACGAAACAGGGATTCCTCCTCCTCCTCCAAAAGTTGATACTTCCGATGTTAACTCCAAACATGACTCCCTTCTGACCATGGTCTCTGCACTCAATACTGCCCAGTCCAACAAGACCATCGTCAAACAACTTTCTGAACTTCGTCAGAAAGTTGAGGCTCTTGAGAAGAAGGAATTATCTCTTGATGCATCTGTTCAGAAGGCCATAACTGAGGGTCTTCAGAAGATTGACTCGGAACGTCAAGCCGATGCAAAATCAAGTTTCTAGGAAGCCAACAGCGCAAAGAGTGCTGCTGTGAAATTGTTTAATGAAGTTCAGACATTCAACTCCTCCATTGAAGAACGATTCCTTTCATTGTTCGATGATGTTAAGACTTATATCAAAAGTATCTTTGAGGAACATCAGTCCCTGAGAAACAACAGCATTCTCTTGATCCGTCTTCTCTCTGTTACTCTCAAGGATGTTGCGGAATCTATTCGTACACCCATCAACAATCTCAATGTTTCTTTTGACCACCTGGAAGAATTATTCTCCAAACTTGAACAACTCACATCTCCATCTTCTGACACTATTTCCAAAGAGTTCAAGGAGTTTTCCGATAAAATCTTTGAAAAGCTTACCGATTTGTCTAGGCACCTGCTTGTGACCCCATCTGGCGAAGGAGCCCCAAGAGGGGGAATGGTGCCAACAGGTCCTTTCAGGCCATTCGGAACTGGTCCTTTCGGAACAGGACATTCCAAAGCTGGACCTTCAGGAGCTAGTCCTTTAGGAACAGGACCATTCGGGGATGACAAATCTCGTAATGATGAAGAAAAAGATGGTGATGATGAAAACGAAGAAGGCAGTGATGATGATGACATATCCATGTCAGAATCAGAAGACAAAGGTAATGATGAAAGAAAATCTCCTCCACCAACTATTCCGAAACACAATACTCCACTACAATCTCCAAAAATTCATGAAGGTGATTGCAAGTATTCTCCAATCAAGGAATCCGACCCTCCTGAGGTCAAAGCTCTGAAAAAAACCTACTATGATAAACTTGCAGCAATCTTTGCTGATCAAGTAGATGAGGAGCTTAAAGCAAAAGAAGCAGCCAAAGCTGAAAATCTCCCATTTCTGAACTGTTAACTCCTATGATCCTCCGAAATCCATTGCCCATAGCTGGGATGTGTCATTATCTCCAAATGGTGAAAATTTTTGTTATACTTTCTTAGGTCTTCTATAAGTGCATCTAAATGTTGAACTTAGAAGAAAAGTTCAAAGATTTCTTAACAGACATACCCATCCTCTCTCTATAGTATGGTCAACAGAGCCTATCACTTCGGTATCCGGATTGAAAAGAAGAATATTTGAAAAATCTGACTATTATGAATATCAAATAGTCAGGGACACTGCCAAGTCAACCATCACTGAAGCCGACTTCAGAAAATTGAATCCAACAAACTTATATTTAATTGTGATGCGGCTAGGTCCGAAAGTTGAGCAGAGTACAGACACCAGACAAGCATACGTAACTGCAAATATCCGAGTTTGCTCTTTCAATGTATGTTAATTTATATATATATATCTAAATCCGAAACATACGAAATCCAAGTTTGGATTTCGGAACCATGTAAAGAGAAATGATTTCGGAATATGTACATAGTTTAGATGACCATCATCCGAATATCAGAAGACATCAAGATCGGAAGACTAGAAGATCAGAAGACTGTCAAAATTCGAAAACCCATGTTCTGAATTCTCCATGTTCCGAAGATGTCTTGATACCGAAATCCACTCTGGATTTTGGGACAGCAACTTAAGAATATTCAGAAGACCTATATACTCAACATTTAACAACGAAGACTGAAGACTGAAATTGAAGATAAGACAAATTGGATAAGTGCTTCAAGTTATAGGAAATGATTAGACTAGATCAGGCGTGGCCTTTTAGAAGCATGTTGGGTGTACTGTTTGTATTTTTATATTCTAGATAAGCCACCCTAGTTTGACATTGTGTTAGTGTTGAAATCGAGTCGTTGACCAACTCGGTGTTTGGATGTGTTTGGTGGCATTCGTAGTTGATATGTTTTGATGGAATGTTTGAATATTTATCTGTTTGAATATTTTAAGTATTGAACAATAGTTATGTTTCTAAGTTGTATGATCGGATCATGTATGATCAGTTTATCTTTAATGATATGCCTTTGATTATGATTGTTATATGTTATGATTACTTCATATATGTCCAAAATCCAGTCTTGGATTTCGGAACCAAGTTCAAACGACATCAAGTCAGAAGCAGCTCATGTTCGAAAGTCCAGGTTCCAAACTCACTCGGAAGATCGATCAAGACTTAGAAGACAATGTTCAGAAGTTACTTAAATCGGAAATGCCCAGTCTCCGAGATCCACTCAGGATTTTGGATTAGCAACATAAACAACTTCTGATAACTTGTATACTTAAACATTCTACAAAGAAGACTGAAGATCTGAAGACTAACTCGATGATAAGACAAAGGGATAAGCACTTCAACTTATAGGGAATGATTAGACTAGATCAGGCGTGGCCTTTTCGGAGCATGTCGGTTGTACTGGTTGTATTATTTTGTTCTAGATAAGCCACCCTAATCTGACATTTGTGTTATTATATTAGATTTATCCATCTTTTCTGACTGAAGAGAGACGTGTTGTCTGCTCTTCAGTCCATAGGTTTTTATCCGAAGGTCTTCCCTTAATCTATAAAAGGGAGACCAAGCCCATCTTCAGTCCTCATGAGTTTGAGAGACAATTTGTAACACTTTCACGAATATCAATATAAACTCTCTCATTCCATCAATTCTCTTATTCATATCTGCATTTCTCCTCTTCTTTACATTTCTAGCACTTTAATCTTCCCGTCTTTACTTTTTAAGATATTTAACTGTTTATGCACTTTATTGTTGAGCTATTTAAGATCTATTCTAAGTATTCTATCTTTATCATTCCGCATCCATCTCAAGTCATCAGACTTGTCCCACTTCTGAAACTCTCCAGTTTCGGAACTTATCTTTCCGTAACCTTTCATATTCCGTAATCTACTTAGGATATTTAGGCAAAAACAATTGGTATCAAAGCCTGAATAGCTGTCTATACGATTCTAAGTGCCTAGTTTGCTCAAAGCCTTGGCAGTAGCAACAACCTCAGAATCCTCTGTGGACCTTGCATGCTATTATAGCTCAAATTCTCAAAATTTCTTTTTGTGTGTCAAATAGTTCAATCTTCTCTCTTCACTCATAATGCAGATGAACTACTCTCTAAATGTTGCAAATAGTGTCGGAAGTTCCAACAGAGCTCCCATACTCATTCCTACTGAGTATAATGGTTGGGATTCCAGAATGCGTAACTATCTCAGATGACAGGGAAAAGATATCTGGTGTTCTGTTGAGGAGGGACCTCATGTCCCAATCTACACTCCCAGAGCCGACACTGCTGAAGAAGCTTTGGGTGGTGTTCCTCAGCCTAGATTGACTGCCCTAGATATTGAGAAATTATAAAACGACCAAATTACGTTTACTGAGATTCAATACCGGCATCCCTCCGGAACTATTTGATATTATACAGAACTGCACGAGCCCAACAAATTTGGGTTCTCCTGCAGAACATGTTCTTAGGAACGGAGGAAACCAATGATCAAAAGCTTGTGTCAAGTCTTTCTGAATATAATCAATTTGCGACTTTTCCTGGAGAAACATTACGACAAGCATTCACCCGATTTTCCATAATTGTCACAAGAGTCCTGAGTTCAGGAGGAGAAAGGTATAATCAGGAAATAAACTTAAGATTTCTTGAAGGACTCGGAAGGGATTGGATGCTCATCAAAATGATACTTCAGGACTCTGGCAAACTGAAAACTTACAACATGTACAGGCTTTATAACAATCTTGTAGGACAGGAACATGACGTGAAGGGCAACCAACAACAACTCGAAGGCCCATTGGCGTTAGTTGTTGAACATAACCTTCCTATATCAGGCAACAGCCCTCAGCAACTCGTGCAATATCAGCAAGCCACTCAGCAACCCATCTACATTTTGCCCGCCAATAATCAGAACCCACCGGCCCTTCAAGTTGCTTATAGTTAGAATCCTCAGACAGTTCAACAGCAGACTCCTGTACCTTCATACCATCCTTCGCAACCGCAAATCTCATACCCTTCATAGTACCAAACTCTGACCGTTCAGTTTCAGGCACCACCAGCTCCACAACCAACCATCCAATCCGCAGCCCCAACCCTCGCTCTTCCAGCCCCACTTCAACCTTCGGAGTCGTATTATTCTGAATATGATGACGCAGAGGAAGCTGCATACCAACAGGAGATAGCCATAATTAGCCAGAAGTTCAATCGAATTCCATCATATACAAGTCCGAAGAAAAACTTCAGATCATCTAATCAAAATACAGGTTATCCATCAAGAAACAATAACAATTATCAGAGAGGACATCACCAGTCAGGCCAAAATCAGAATCGATACTATCAGAAAACTGAAGAGCAACATCAAGAAAAATCAAAAATGGATCTAGCTGCCAGCACCAACCAAGTCCAAACTCCAGAAAAGAGTGAATCTGAAGTAATCAAATGCCACAATTGTGGAGGACTTTGGCATTATGCTGCAGACTGCAGAGCTCCAAGAAACTATTCGAAAGAGAAGGAAGAAGAGAAAGTCAAAGCGTTTATTGCTACATCTCGAAACGTCGAGGTTTGGTCCTCCGAAGATGAAGATGAGCATTTTGAGAACAAACGCAAAAGAGGAAAAGGTATTGGCGAAAGCATGCTTGTGCAAGGAACCTCAGGAACTCCAATCCCCGGCCTGGGAGGCGTCAAAGACGCTGCTAAATCTACATCCTCCTACTTGCCAAAGAACTACGCTTTCATGGTCAATCACAAATCTGGCAAAGGAGTGAGCATCATAGAACAGGTACGTTACATGCTTCACTCTCATCATATTTACTCTAATGACTTAGAACCTGCTCTAGAAAGAATCTCTAACACATGCGTAGATGCCTTAGTAGCATATCAGCGAGTCCTGGAGGAAAGGGATGATGGGTATGACGAAGTGATAAAGTTGAAGAATATATTAGAGGATAGGAAACTCTTTTGTGATAAACTTACCGCTGATTTGAAAATCAAACAGACTTCAAGAACTTTGTTAGAAAACTCAAACCAGCTTTTGACTTCGCAAAGGGATATAGCTCGAAGCGATAATGTAAGACTTAACAAATTAGTTGATCAGTTGTACCATGCAACTGAAGTTTTCAAGTCTCCTGCAAACACTAACCCTTCTGATAACACTTTTAACTGGGGTTGGGCAAGAAAAGCCAAAAATAAAAATTATCCCATCTACAACAAACAAAGTCCTTTCTTTCACTACCCATCCAACGAATATGATGATAAGCACGATGAGGATCTGACAAAGAACTTAACCGAAACTCCTATTGTTGAGTCAGAGAATGCCATCTCTGAATCAAATAAGGGAGCTAAAATTCCCTTCTCATACTTTTCGGAAGTGGACACTGCCGAAAACAACAAATTGTCCATAACTTCGGTCCCATTCATGCCTAGACACATGACCTCGGTCCCAAATAACTCTCCATCAACATCCCACCAACACTCATTCTTAAAAAATCTACAAAGTAACTATGTTACTGAAGAATTCAATCCTTGTCATATCAACTCGGAAAATTCAAAAGAAGAAAGTGTTGATGAAGAAATTGAGATGGAGGAACGTCCAAATAAGATTATCATCAGAAACGACTTCAACAAAATCAAATCAAAAGTCCTAATGTTGACAATGCTTCTAAAATGACGGCTGAATCATCCGGATCAGGCACCAAATCATGTGTAGATGCATTACAACATAATCTTTCAAACATTTCAAACCCGGACGAAACTTCACTCGGAAAACTTAAAGTTAATCTGGAAGAGTTAAACTCTTTAAATGATTATTTATCTGACTCTTCTCCAAAAGAAATTTTTCAAAAAGTAAAAGGACAAAATCTAACAAAAAACGGGTTAAAACCAACTTTAAATCGAAAAGATGTCCGATCTCCTCGATCTCATGCAAGATTTGAACAAATAAAATTATTTTTACACTAAAAGAAAATCAAAAGTCAACTCAACTTTCAACACTCAGAATCATACTCTGAAACCCGCTCATTTGGCACCACAACAGTACATCCACAAGGGATTACTTCCGACTCCAAACATCAACCAAATTCATTATCGTCAATATACCAACTGTTTAGATTATCATTCAGAATTTCCCAAAATTACATACGTTGTGAAAACAGCAAAGTCTGTTTCCTCAACAAGACATGATTTTGAGCCCATCAAACCAAAGATCAATTTCTCAGAAACATGAAAAAGGAATGTTCAACAGAAAAATGCTTTCGGAACCAAAGATCACAAATTACAAAAAGGAAAACCAATTTCAAACCTTCCAAAGAAGGAAATCTCCGAAAAATTTCAACGGGTTCCGAAAATTTTGAAACGACAACAAAGTAACACATGTTGTCACTGTTGCAATCATATCTCAAAAACACCCATTGCTACTAAACCAACGATTTTCAATCATCAAAACAAAAATGTCTTTCATAAATCTCCAAAAAGAATTGTCCAAAAATGGGTTCTAAAAACATTAATCTCGGAACTCAAATCTTCTGACTCAGTCACCCATGTCTCAGAAGTTGAAACTTCTCTGAACAGGACAATTAAAAACAAGTCTTCCATGTCTAGAAAAACAAATGGGTCCAAACAAGTTTGGGTGCCCAAACTAACTATCTAATTTTCAGGCATTTAGTGCGGAAGAGCAGGATGACGAATGGCTCATTGATAACGCCTGCTCGATGCACATGACCGAGAGATTGGTGTTTCTGAGGGACTATTGAGAAGTCAATTATGGGGGATATGTAACATTCGGAAATGATGCAAATGGAATCATCAAAGGATACAGCGTATTAACAAACGGGAACTTCACCATTCAAAGAGTTACCTACGTTCTTGGACTCAAGCACAACCTTGTGAGCGTAAGACAACTAGTTAGAACTGGTCTCCGAGTGGAATTCGATAATGAGTTCAGCTATATCATGACTGGCACTCGAGACAGATGCTTAGTGAAGTCACCAAGACATGTCAACAAGTTTCCTCTGGACATCTCTATTTTTCTCGGAAAGCCTAGACTATGTCTATTGTCAAAGGCTCATTCTGAAGTCAGCTGGTTATGGCATCGGAAACTGGCTCACTTAAACTTTCGATACATGAAGCAACTAGTAACCAAAGAGATGGTAAGAGGAATGCCTCTTCTGAAATTCGACAACGAAAACTTGTGTGCTGCATGTGCACTAGGCAAATAAAGAAGAAACCACATAAGACAATCACAGATTCAAGCATCACCCATCCTCTAAACCATCTCCATATTGATCTCTGTGGCCCATCAACAGTTACGAGTCTGAATTACAAGAAGTATATTTTAGTTATTATGGATGATTTCAACCGCTTTACCTGGGTATTCTTCTTAAGATTAAAATCAGACACCTTCTTAGAGCTCCGAAATTTCATTGTATCTATTGAGCTCAAAGTGCAACTACCAGTAAGACGAATCCAAAGTGATAATGGGACAGACTTCAACAATCAACAAATTGAAGAATTCCTAGCATCAAAAGGAATCGAGCATAACTTCTCAGCACCCTATACACCTCAACAAAATGGTGTAGTGGAAAGAAGAAACCGAACTCTAGTTGAAGCAGCCCGATCAATGCTGAATTTTGCAAATCTTCCCTTATCCTTCTGGGCAAAAGCCATAGCAACAACATGTTTTGTTCAGAACAGATCAATCATCAACAAACGAATTCAGATGACTCCCTATGAGATTTTAAATGGGAGAAAACCCAATGTTAAATTTTTCCACATCTTCGGTTGTCGTTGCTTCATTAAAAATAACAAAGACCACTTGGGAAAATTCGTCCCCAAAAGTGATGAAGAAATCTTCATGGGTTACTTATCCAAATCTATTGCCTACCGAGTTCTGAACCGGAGAACGCGAGTCATTAAAGAAAGCTTTGATATAGAGTTTGACGATCAGTATCTATGGGGAAAACAAGCTCAAGGCATTTTATAGGACATCAACAAACCTAAACAATTGAAATTGACTATGATCTCCTCTTTGATCCTCGGGAGACAGCCACACACGCAGAAGTCATTCGCTCTCCCGAAGCTATTCAGTAACTTACCTCCGCTTCCGGACCTTCCATCTCCCACACTTCTGAATCTGCTCTTCCGACCAATCAGGTTAGACCTTCAAATACCACTTCAATTGTTGAGGGGGAGTCTTCGCTCCCTTCTCGTATCGAACAGGTTCAGGGGGAGCCTCCGCTCCCAGCACAAGTCGAGAGGGAGCTCCCGCTCCCAACTCATGTTGATGGAATCCCACAATCTGAGGGGGACCATCAACACTCAGGAGATGATATAAACAATTCCTCAGCAGATGCATCCAATGATGCACCCATTTTCACATTTGAAGCTGATGAAGACGTATCTGCTGAAGAATCACATATTCAAGACATAACTCCTGAGAACCCCGATTTCATTCAAGACATCTCACCTTCCAAATATTATCCAGCACTGATTCCGAGGCTCCACAAGTGGACTCGAAACCACCCTCCGAATCAGATTATCGGAAACCCCTCCACCGGAATTCAAACTAGATCAAAGAAATCAAATCAGGATGAATGCCAATTTGCCGCCTACATCAGCAAATTTGAGTCAAAGACCATCGCTGATGCACTGGATGATGATGATTGGATAAAGGCCACGACCAACAAACCACACTATCATCGGCACAAGATGGGTATTCAGAAACAAGTTAGACGACATGGGCACAGTTGTCAGAAATAAAGCCAGACTTGTCGCAAAGGGATATAGTCAAATTGAAGGACTTGACTATGACGAAACATATGCACCTGTGGCAAGACTAGAAGCCATTAGAATCTTCTTGCCTATGCTGCTCACAAAAACATCATTGTTCATCAAATGGACGTGAAAAGTGCATTTCTGCAAGGTGATCTTCAGGAAGTTGTCTATCTTCAGCAACCTCCTGGCTTTGAAGATTTTTCTCGTCCTAACCACGTGTATCGTCTAAAGAAAGTTGTTTATGGGTTAAAGCAATCGCCAAGAGCTTGGTATGAAACTTTGTCAAATTTCCTAGTAATATCAGGTTACAGAAGAGGAACCATTGATCCTACATTCTTTGTACGATCCCATCAAAAATATATAATGATTGTACTGGTTTATGTCTATGATATCATCTTCGGATCCACGGATCAAACTATGGTTGATGAATTCGCAAAAGTTATGACTGAAAAATTTCATATGAGCATGAACAGGGAAATAAGTTTCTTCTAAGGACTTCAAATCAAACAGACAAGCAGAGGAATATTCATTCACCAAGAGAAATACATGAATGAATTACTGAAGAAATTCTCTCTAGAGAATTGCTCTATAGCAAAAGTTCCGATATCCACCAATCATAAAATCTTTGCAAATCCAGAAGGTAAACCAGTAGATCATGAGATCTATTGTGGAATGATTGGTTCTCTCCTATACTTGACTGCCAGCAGACTAGACATCATGTTCCCCACTTATATTTGTGCAAGATATCAAGCAGCTCCGAAGCTCTCACATCTGACTGCTGTGAAACAAATATTCCGATATCTTAAAGGCACAAAAGCAATGGGTCTATGGTATCCAATCGGAGACAACTTCAAACTGCGAGCATTCACCGATTCTGATCATGCATGATGTAAGCTAGACAGAAAAAGCACCTCTGGAGGCTGTCAATTTCTGGGTGGAAGACTTGTTAGCTGGTCCTCAAATAAGAAAAATTGTGTTGCTTTATCATTAGTAGAAGTAGAGTACGTTGCTACATCTACTTGTTTCTAACAAGTACTTTGGATGAAGACTCAGCTACTGGACTATGGATACATATTTCTTCAAGTCCCAATCTACTGTGACTCCAAGAATGCTATAGCCATTTCCTACAATCCACTTCAGCACTCCATGACTAAACACATCGACCTTAGATATCACTTCATTAAAGATAAAATCTTACAAGGTAACATTGAACTATACTTTATTCCTACTGAGGAACAGGTACGAAAGCATTAGACACAACATTTAACAATTTTCTGGAAATGCTGGGAATGTTAAATACAGGCTCAGATTTCTTCAAAGAATAATTTTACCTACCTAACCCTCAGTCTCTTCACTCCTCTCTCTCTTGCTTAATAACATCCATTTCTAAACTACTCAACCTCTTCCGAAAAATTTTCTATCTTCCGAACCTCTTCTTCCGAAATCCAAAACTGAATCTCCGACAAAGACTTCCGACATCAAAAGTTCTAAATAAAATCCAAAATCATTCTCACAACTGGAAGTCTTCAGTTTTGTTTTACATCTTCTAATCTTACCTAAAACTTTATAGTTCTCTTTTATTTTACTTATTCCATTTTAAGTTATTACTTATTGTTTGTGTGTCCTTCACATTTAACAAAATTCTAAAATTAATCCAAAAACAAAACCAAAAACAACTTTCATTAACCAAACGAAGGTGATACAAAAAACCATCGAAAAGACCAACAAAACCATCAAACAAACAACAAAAACAAATACAACATTCCCTAGAGCTTGTAGTACTGCCACTTTGGAGGATCACTACGGAGGAACGTCTGGTTGATTCGTAGCTCAGATTGGTCAACAAACAACCGCGTTCCATCCTCTAGCATCATATGATACTGGTGGTGGGCAATTACACTGGAAATCGCCGCTCTCCACCAGCCCCAGCGATACCAAACGTCCACAAGATCGAACTATTTATACTCCACCATCACTGCTGGTGGAACCGGTCGAAGCACAGCAAACCCCACCGACACCACCAAGGGTCTGCCTATAGCTCCGTTAGTGAGAGTGGTGAGTCGGACCTCATATTGCCATGACCAGATCCTTGCGATTACTCCTCCATAAATTCCCCTTGCAAACTCCCCCTCCGACAATTTCACCTCAACTTCGTCGTGACGATTGAAAAATCGACGAGCCATGTGTGTGATATTAGTTGTGTGATAGTTGTTTTTGTTGGATTAGGTGTCTAAGCCATGACTTTATATTTATATTTATCTTGTTAATCGAAGCAAAGTCCATTTGGGTTGCCCTCATAGCTGGAGATTTAGTGTAGAGTTCAGTAGAGTGAAAGGTTGATTTATTAATTGTTTAATAAATCAATAGAAATAAATAAATAGTTTACAAATATATTTAAGTGTTAATATATTAATTAGAAACTATAATAATTAATTAAGATTTAATCTAGAATTAATTGGATTTAATTTAGTGATTAAATTAATTAATTAAAAGTGCAGGGACTGGTTTGCATTTATTCAATAGTTGAATAACTAGCAAACAGAAGTCTAGGGGCCAAAAAGTGGCACCACCCTGGATGCTTCTCTAGGGTTGGCGATAACCCTAATTAGGGTTTGGAGATCTGGTCCAAGTGGTCAACAGGCTTGCCCACTTTGGAGGCTCCTTAGGGTTTCAGGTGTAACCCTAGGAGGCTATAAAAGGAACCTCCTGGTACCCTAATTCCTGC
Organism: Cichorium intybus; assembly: GCA_023525715.1. Lineage (NCBI taxonomy): Eukaryota > Viridiplantae > Streptophyta > Magnoliopsida > Asterales > Asteraceae > Cichorium > Cichorium intybus. The sequence goes on along the minus strand of CM042014.1, from coordinate 78,137,016 downwards.
GCCAACTTCACTCTAAGATTACTCTGCTGGACTCTCTTCTCCATTGCTTTGGTTGTGACTACATTTGAGGAATGATCTGTTTGTTGCTAGCTTCAAGAACAAGATCAAAAGGTTGGTTAATTTATTATTTGATCTTTAGAAATAAATGTTGGCCTTAGGTTTTAGTTTATAATCTTCATAGAAGAAAACTTAGATCTTTCTAGGGTTGCATGTGAACCAAAAGAATTGTTTGTTCATTGATTGCTAGAAAACCCTTCAGTGGTATCAGAACTATGGCCTGTTTTCTTGTGAATTGATATAAACTGTTTATTGGATCATTGGGTTTTCGAAAATAAACCCTTGAGGAGGCATAATTTCGTTCATGGTGGCTAGGGTTTCAAAAACCTAGCCTCCCTCCCCTTATTTGGCGATTTTGCATGCTTATGGCAAGTAGGTTTCTTATTTTTTGTAATTGTGATCTATTAATAAATGGAAACCCAAATCCCATTGCTTTCCTTTTTCGAAAATTAGGGGATTAGATAGGATTAAATTAATTTGATTAATTTGTGATGCCTATCTAGATTTAATTAATTTAATTAATTGTTTTAATTAAAAGATAAATTAAATCACTTAAAAATTAATTAAATTTTCGAAAAATAGAAATAAATTTGCGAGAGTTCTTAGAAAATTAATTCTAAAATATTTTAATAAGATTAAAATATATCTTATATATTTATGATTAAAAGTTAATATTTATATATAAGATTAAACTGGTTAGTCTTACCGTTAGTAGGCCTCATTCACAAAACTGTCTTGTAAAGAGGGTATAAGGCGACTGCCTATAAAATGGTAGTCTAATGGGTATCTACTCTTACCCACCGCTCGCCTGGTCAGTCAAGTGTCGTTAGCCGAACGGGTTTGATAGAACCACTAAGCCTCTTAAAAGTATAATGCTATAATTGAAAGTACTAGAACTTTGAACAAAAACCCAATCTAATTACTTTAGGTTAAAAAGGTGAATTGGTGCTAATCCATGAAATTGCACATTGCACTTTGTGGAACGTTGGTGGAGCATGTGTGGTTTACCGGCACACCAACTGGGGTCCGCAAAGAGTCGTAATGGGTTTCTCGATTTTGTCATTATTAACGGAGCGTGTGTGGCTAACCGGCACGTTAATTAGAGATGACAATTGACTTCGAGAGTACCGAGCGAATTTGCATGGTTATTCACACCCGGTTTGTGATCCTCGGCATCCCAGTCACAAACAGTGGGGCATATCCGAGACTAAACATGCCATTGAAGAGTTCAATGTGTCTCAACAGATCTAGGAATGTCATAAGATGAAATTGATAAGTGTATTATCTACCTTAATGGCCACTATGTTGTGATTACGGCATCCCTCTTCACACCATAGTTGGGGTATTTTGGGTCCTAGCCTTAATAAATATTATATTAGGTAATTATTTAAAAGGATTAATTAAACTAATAAAATTCTGTTTATTGTAGATGTCTGAATCAAGTGTCTATTCTCCTCCCTCTCCTCCTTCACCCATTTCTAAGAGCATCAGAAAGCAACTGCTAAATGTGGAAAGGCTGACTAGCCCTAACTGTAAGGAATGGCTTCACAATTGGAGACTGGTTCTCGTCATTGTTGGCAAGCTACATCTCACAGAGTATCCGATCCCGGTTCCACCGGAACAAGTCATCATAAAGAGTTCTTATGATAAGCATAACTTCTTAGTTGATAAATCCGAAACAATTCGTGATCTCATGCTATTGACCATTGACCCCGAGTTCCACAAGGATTTTGAATCCTTGGGGGCATATGAGCTAATGCAGTCGGTTGAGGAAAAGTTCCAAAAATTATTTGAAGAGGAACGAGCTAGGATCTTCAAAAGACTTGCGGAGTGCAAGCTAAAGAAGGAAGTATCATCGATTCGCATGTTCTTCAGATTGAAGCTTACGTAGGCGAATTGTACAAACTTGGTTATTCCATGAGTCAGGAGATGAGTGTAAACATTTTACTCGCTTCATTGACTAGTAAGTACGATCTGTTCATTCAAACGTACAGAAAGGAAGACCAAAAAAAGACTCTTATGGAAATGCGTCCACTATTGACTTTATACGAGTCACTCTTGGATAGGCATATCTCTAATGGTTCAGCTACTTCTGGATTAAGTCCAGTGAAAAGACGCAGCAAGAAACGATCCAGATCGTCTGGACACGTCTTAAACTGGGAATCCACAGAATCGGGTACAGTCGCGGAAAGATTGGAAGACGCTCTCAGGTCAAAATCTTTTGAAAGATCAGGTACATCTAAAAACCTCAAAACTCCTGTTCCGTAATTTCTTGATACATAATGTGATAGTCACATTTTGATTTGTATGCAGGAAATCAGTAAGGTACGGGACTCTGGCTCATAGGAGAACATTTGGATTGGATTTATAGCTAATGCAATTTTGAAGTTGAAATCTTGTTATTAGGTTTTAGATGCATATGACATTGTCTATCATATAGTACATTGTTCAAGGATTTTTGTTTTAATAAAATTGCCATTTTTCTTTTAACACCTATTGTTTGAAATTATCCTTGAAATGTTGTATGATTTTGTTGAATGCATGATTGGTAATAACTTGAATGTTGAATGCATCCAAAGTGTTTGGATTTTAGGAATTGTGTCCCTTATGATTGTTAAAATAAATAAGAATCAATTCAACCAAAGGTCCAATTGAACAGGACTTTGGAATCATTTGACTTAGAGTCACATGATGAATTGATTTATTAATGTGCAAAGAAATGAATCAACCAAAGATCCAGTTGGAAAGGACTTTGGAATCATTTAACTTAGAGTCAGATGATGATTAAGTTATTTGTAAAGCACATATGACAAGAAATGAATCACCCAAAGATCCAGAGGATAGAACTTTGGAATCAGTTGACTTAGAGTCAACTGAAGATTGCAAGTCTTGAACAGAATTAACAAAGTCATAAGAAATGTAAAGACATTGAGATTAGGAGCAACGAACGCATCAGTTACTGTGTATTGCTCAAATCATCAAATAGAACACAATTGTTTGTACTTCACGATATTTGCAATTCGGTATGACGAATATGGCTTCGCTTATCAGAATAAGCGATTGAATTGAAACCTTGAACAGTTCAAGAACTTCAAAGGAAGTACAAGATCCAAAGAACCTGAGTGACAACATAAACTGGGAAAATGTTTCACAGTTCACTCTCTTCCAAGAACATTAATAGTTATAATGTGTCTTAGGGAAGATGATGGAGCATTGGTCGAAACAGTTCGATCCTCGATGTATGAGATACATTGTCAATTAGTTTTTGATGAATTAAATACTAAACCAGTCAGACCATAAAACCATATTCCTACCACGGTCTAGACTAAGTAGGTCTTGAAAACATTGTCTGAAATATGAAGCTGGGATTATCCCACTTGCACATAGACTAGCCTGAACCTGATCAGCAATGTCATTTCACTGGCTATCCCACTGTACCTGTAAAAGAAGAGCTCCTTTAGAAGGAACTCATGTTTTAAGGAAACAGTGGGAGTTGGGACAGTCCTGAATGAGTTCAGGATTAGCCAAGTGAAAGAACCTTTAGTCATCACTAGGCTTGGAGCAGAAATCAGATTTTTGTTTTTACAACTGACATAATCTCCTCTTAACCAGTAGTACAGATCACCATCATAAGTAGTTATGATCGGGGTGACATACCAATTGGTGGTAAAACACTATAGTTGGTACGGATTTACAATCCGACTACTTGGAAGCATTGGTGAGCCCGGTTGCTGCCAAACAAGAGGACCTTAGGGCGAGACACAGTCTATGTAATAGTTTGATTGATGTTACACCTGGTCTAAAAACCAGTGGGAGTAATTGAATCATCAAAAGAAAGCAACATGGACAGAAACGTACCTTCAGAACATCTACTTGAGTGAGACGATACTCAGAGTCAAGTAATTGATTTCGGGAGAAGATTCAAGATGTAAGCATGATCTTGGTAAGATTCAAGATGCATGATAAAGAGTCTCCGAAAGGAAATAATTATTAAAAGTCATGACACTGGCATTACAAGTGATCTCAAGATTCCAAAAGGATTGGAATAAGACTAGATCGGATTCCATGAGCTTCTTTGATCGATCAGAAGTGTCATGAACATGTCCTGATGACTTAATGCTTAAGACACAGCAAGTCAGATTCAGGATATGACCTGGCTGGGAATACTTAATGGATTTTGTATACACGTAAGAAATCATGGGAAATGATTGGGTGAATGATAATATTAATTTGAAAAGAGTTTCAAATAAGTAAAAGGACTTAATGGTTAAAGAATTTTGTTGGTATTCTGATGGAGCGCGTGTGGGTCACCGGCACATCGTAACATCTCGAAATAGTCTTAGGGTGCAGTCATGTGGACTAAAGATCCCAAGAACCATGGAAAGTCACAATGCACCAGAATGGAGATGTAAGTGAAAATGACAATGTATGACTAAATTGAGATATCATCGAAAGAATGTCCATTTGGATAGAGTGTACCAATGTAAGACATTTGGATACATAGAAAGAGTGAAAGGTCATATAGACATAGATACATAACATGAATTAAAAGTTAAAAGGAATCTAGAAACCGATAATAGTTTTATGAAGAATACGACTTGGTGATTACCTCGTGGATACTTGGTAATAAGCAAGAGTAGCTACTAGTCAGATTTTAAGTTTCAATTTTGCATGTTTCACTTCCCAAATAATTTGATTATTCAAAAATCCACAGTCGCTCATACTTTTCGGGAGTAAGTATGAATGAAGACTGTCGTGAAATGGTTTGTAGATTGTCTAAGGAGTTAGACATTGCAGTAAGACTGCTACAACGTTCACGAGTACTTAAAAATAGAGATTTAAGTATTAGATAAACCCGAGCTCAATAGATTGCTTCATGGATTACATCACGAGCAAAGTTGAGACGATAATATCTTATGATCTTGAAGCGGAGACATATGAGTTGAAATTTACGAGTCGGTTGTGCATTGATAATGCGTAAATGCATCGGTAACCCGATGTTATAAAACGCATTGTTGTGTACAATTTTGACAAGTAAAAGACACAAGCATATGAGTCGAAGCTTATTCGTTCCTTGACCCTGATGGGAAACAGATATCTGTAGGCCTCTCGATGATTTTGGAGTTGACTAAAGTGCTGGCCAGCCTGGATTGAATTGATGTGTTCAATTAGAAGTCTTAAAGTCATAAGCAGAATCGGAGATCGGGAAACAGTGTATCGGACAGAGATTGATCTCAATCCATGTCTCGTGTCTGAAAATATATTGTTGGACGAAGGATCATATGATCACTTATCTATGGACAGAACTGACTGGGTCAGAGTTCGACAACAGTTTCTTGGAAGCTGCAGGTTGTTTATTAATCAGAAGATAAATTAAAGTCATAGACTTATCCAAGTGGGAGACTGTTGGATTAGGTGTCTAAGCCATGACTTTATATTTATATTTATCTTGTTAATCGAAGAAAAGTCCATTTGGGTTGCCCTGCTGGAGAATTATTATAGAGTTCAGTAAAGTGAAAGGTTGATTTATTAATTGTTTAATAAATCAATAGAAATAAATAAATAGTTTATTAATATATTTAAGTGTTAATATATTAATTAGAAACTATAATAATTAATTAAGATTTAATCTAGACTTAATTGGATTTAATTTAGTGATTAAATTAATTAATTAAAAGTGCAGGGACTGGTTTGCATTTATTCAATAGTTGAATAACTGGCAAAGAGAAGTCCACGGGCCAAAAAGTGGCGTCACCCTGGAGGTTTCTCTAGGGTGGTCGAAAACCCTAATTAGGGTTTGGGGATCTGGTCCAAGTGGTCAACAGGCTTGCCCACTTTGGAGGCTCTTTAGGGTTTCAGGTGTAACCCTAGGAGGCTATAAAAGGAACCCCCTGGTACCCTAATTCTTGCACCAACTTCACTCTAAGATTACTCTGCTAGACTCTCTTCTCCATTGCTTTGGGTGTGACTACATTTGAGGCAGGATCTGTTTGCTGCTAGCTTCAAGAACAATATCAAAAGGTTGGTTAATTTCTTATTTTATCTTTAGAAATAAATGTTGGCCTTAGGTTTTAGTTTATAATCTTCATAGAAGAAAACTTAGATCTTTCTAGGGTTGCATGTGAACCATAAGAATTGTTTGTTCATTGATTGCTAGAAAACCCTTCCGTTTTTGGTGTAAGTTTTCCACTAAGCCAACTCCCCTTTTATAGGCGGACATTTGGCCGGTTAGTCTTCCATCGATAAGGCTAATCAATGCCTTAGAAGTAATTATGAGCTTAGCAGATATTTAATGCACACATCAAATCGAAATCGTGTCCAAGGCAGTCGATTAGACGGTTTTCAAATCCGTCGGCGTAATTAATGAGTCCTGCAGATATTACGGCGCTCTAATCCCTTCAAAAATTGACATGTGTATTCCAAAAACGCAAAAAATAATATTTCAATTCCTGACTTTCAATCTCTGAAAACATTTTCCATTTCAACTCCGGAACTCCCCATTTCGGACTCTCAAGCTTCTAAACTTTTTCTAAAAGGAACATCGTTTACGTTTTGAACTTCTGAATCCTTCCCCCCCCCCCCCCCCTTCTCCCTTTATCCTTCACTATCCTCAGAAACAAAAATCATTTTTTGATCATCCTTAGTTATCAAAAATTCTTCATCCTCAGATTTCATAAATTCTCAATCTTCAGAAACTTGTTATTTTCTGAACAGTCTCTTAGGGAACCCCGTTACAAAGCACATTTCTGAGCTTAAATCTTTCTAAATTTCAAAATGCACTTCTGAACTTACATTTCGGGAACCACAAATTCTTATGAACATCTTCTTCCTAATCTCATCATAACCTTCTGAATTAAATATATTCCGAGATCACTTAGTCAGCAATCAAGGTACGTACTTTCTGACCTCAACATTTTTTGAATTCCCATGATATATCTGACGAAAATCCTAACCAGACCAATTTAATGAAGGAATGAAAATTAAATATCGTTACATTAAATATCCAATAAGTAGAATTAAGCAATCAGAATTTCGTCAATTGAATCTCTATCTCGTCAGACGTGTCCGTCCTTTAGTGGACCATTTCTTTTCATCATTGTTGGTATTAAATGCCAAGCACACACTTTTTCTAACACGCCCCCTCAGACGTCTCCCCACTCTCCAACCCAACGGTTCTTCCCCAATATTCAAACCTTTTAACCGTTCCCTCCCTCCTTTCTCTCCCCTCTTTGTCTTCTTCAACCCTCTTGTCTTCTTCACTCTCTCTCGATCTGAAAACCCTAGACGCCCTCTTTTTCTCTCCTTCAAGAAACCGCCGTCATCTCTTCTCTCTCGTTTTACTTCATCTTCTACTACCGATCATCTTCCTCACCAGGTAAGATCTCAACACTCCTTCAAAGTAAATGCTCTTCGAAAAAGGTACTCATTCTCAGAATTTTTAATATTCACTCAGAAAAACCCTAAGAACACTGTATCTGTTCCTGGTGAATCTGAGAAAATGTGCCTATACATTCGACATATGGTGATAGTGTATGTGATTAATAAACCCGAATAACTTCAAAATCTAAACTTTCAAATCGGTATATGATATTTGATCATGTCTCTTGAACAAATCATCGTTTTTCTTAACTGTTCTTCACTGAAGTCTAAAATTGTGGTCTATTTTGCTCTTTGATCTTATTAGCTCTGTATTAATATGGCTACTTCATCCAAAAGTGGCGGATCTCCTCCGGGTGGCAATGTTACAATTGCTATTTGTAACATTCCAGTCCCAAGTGACCCCTTGGCATTCAAAGACTATCTGCAAGTGGCCATTCACATCTTGAGCAGACACCCCCTTTTGCAAGCATTCTTCGATGCTCTTCCAGCCATTCTGGTCCCCCTGCTTGAGAAAACCATTCTCAACGCAAAGAAGCAAGAGGACCACATCCTCGTCCCTCTCTCTAACGGAAAAGAGGTATGATTAGACAGAAATTCCTTCGGTATGGCCTTATAACTAAAAGTTCGACAGGAAAAATACCATGAGGCATCGCAAGAAGAGCTCATCGCCATGCTGTATCAAATGGGATACAAATACATCCTTCAAAATCTCTCTTCTTTAAAGAAAAGTTGTCTATCTCCCTTTTGGCAATACATTTTATGCACTACTGTGTGCGCAGTCTCACAGGAAAGACTGGTGGAACATAGGCAGACCAGTGGATTACGTGGGAATTCTCTTTGAAGACTTCATGTTTTATGTCACTGATTCGCAAAAACCCCCTTTTCGCTTACACTCGGTCCGATACTGGGCTATGTGTATAGAATTTTTACACAAATTCAATTAGGTTCCGATAACAAGTGAAGAGGATGACAAACCACTTGCACTAGAGCCAGTAAACCCCTACACTCCGAAAGCGGATGACATTTTCGATCCTCTACGAAGCCTTCCTGAAGCGTTCTATAATCTAGGTGATCAGAAAATGCAATTCTTATCAAACACTTGGCGGACACAGCAAATGTTGATCCTTACCCTGCTGAACCCCTGATACCACAACATCCTCGCAAAGGTCAAGGAAAGAAGAAGGCATCTGAAGCCTCCCCATCCAAACAGCCTAAAAAGAAGAAGCAAAAGAAACTCAAAAAGGTACACGCTGAATCTCTCTTTCTAAATCCCCCTTTCTGATTCTCTCTTTCTGAATCCTCCTTTCTGAATCCCCCTTTCTGAATCTCTCTTTCTGAATCCCCCTTTTTGAATCTTTCTTTCTAAATCCCCCTTTCTGATATCCCTTTTCTGAATTTCTCCCTTCTGCATAATCTTTTCGGAATACAAATCTAAACAATTTATTGGAAACATATTTCTCTCTAACTTATTCTAGATAAGTCAAAACTGAATGCCCTGTTAGTAATTTATTGTTTATCGTTATTGGCATTCGGGAAATCCTAATACATATTCAGTATTATTAGGCCTAATTGTTCTGACTCCTATATCAGAACAATTTGCATAACAAAAATCAAAGATTTTTGGGAATCCAATCTAAGATGTTGGTCATGAATTTTATATCTGCGTGATACTTCAAAATTCTGTTCCCCCTAATAAGATGATACTGGTATGTGTTACCTTGTTTTTACACTCCTAACATCAGAAACATTTTCAGACGTTTACTGAGTTGGAGCTTGACGACTCAGTAGAAGAGAGAGAGAAAATGAAAAAGAAAAAAACTGAAAAGTCTCCTGAAAAATAGAACAAGGAGCACGATAAAGATGCCGAAAAAGATAAAGAGGCACAATCTGTTAAGATTCTTGCACCAGATACTCTTACGGTCGTTCGTTTCCAAACAGCTCTCAGCGACAGAAAGCATCTACTTGTCAATATGGAACAACGGTTTAATGTTCGGAATATCAGACTCCTTCAACTCAGGGCCCTGGGAGAACCCTCTGATGTTGATTCAGAAGAAGCTCAAGTGAAAAGGGCCCAACTACAAACTGGAGCTGACGAAATCGATAAATGGATAGAGTTCGAGCTGTCTCGAATGTCAACCCCTCAATTTGTCTTTAACTCAAACGATAAAACTGGCAAAACCACATTCAGCATGTTATCCCGATTACCTTTGAAAGCTTTCTGAAGGCTCTCAACGAGAAAAACAATCCGAAGAAAACAGCAACCACCAAGAACTTCCCACCAAAGTCTCCGACTCACTCAGCCGAATCTGGATCCCGAATCATATTTTCGGAGACTGGTTCGAAAACCATGCAATTCTTCAGACCAGATGATGAGGTGGATCGTCCTCATACGAAATAAAATATTCATGTGGAAGAATCCTCATCCTCTTCCGATAAAGGTGGAAACAAAAATGAAACAGAGATTCCCCCTTCACCTCCGAAAGCTGATACTTCAAATGTCAACTCCAAGCTTGACTCCCTTCTGACCATGGTCTCTGCACTCAATACTTCCCAGTCCAAGGAGACCATCCTCAAAGAACTCTCTGAGTTATGTCAGAAGGTCGAGGCCCTTGAAAAGAAAGAATTATCACTTGATGCTTCTATTCAGAAGGCCATATCTGTGGGTCTTCAGAAAATAGATGAAGAGCATCGATCAGATGCAAAGGCAAGCGTCGAGGAAGCTGCCAAAGTGAAAAGTGCATCGGTGAAGTTGTTCATTGAAGTCCAGGACTTCAATTCTTCTATTGAAGCTAAATTTCTTTCTTTGTTTGATGATGTCAAGGAGTACATTCAAAGCACCTTCAAGGATCATAAATCTCTCAGGAAAAACAACATCCTCCTGACCCAACTACTCTCGGTCACACTCAAAGACAAAGTTTTTCTCAATCTTTCTGAAATTTTCAGGCACTTGTGAGTTACTCCTAATCTCGAAGGAGCCCCAGGAGGTGGAATAGAACTTCCTCCTCCCCCTTTCAGAACTGGTTTCTTCAGAACTGATCCGTTCGAAACTGGTCATTCCGGAGCAGGACCTTCAGGAGCCGGTCCTTCAGGCACAGGGCTATTCCATGATGTCAATGAGAATGATAACAATGATAATGACAACAATGAAAGCGATCGTGAAAATGATGATATGACAGAGTCAGAAAAAGAAAATGAAAATGAAAATGACAATCAGAAACCTCCCTCTCAAGACTCTTCGAAAAAGAACTACGCTCCTCCAACACCTCCAAAGAACTCCCCTCCTCCAACTCCTCCAAAACACAACACTCCACCACTCAACCCTTTTGAATCCAAGTATTCTCCGATCAAAGACTCTGATCCCCCTCAGCTCAAAGCATTGAAAAATGCTCACTATAATGAACTTGCGGCATTCTTTGCTGATCAAGTAGACGAAGAGCTGAAAGCAGAAGAGGCAGCCAAAGCTGCAAATCAACCATTTTACAACAACTTCGTTGCTCCCCGCTCCTTGAATGATACAGATTTCCATCCAGTCTATTCCTATGAACCTCCTGAACCGCTCACTCATAACTGGGATGTGCCATTATCTCCAAATGGCAAGATATTTTGTTATACTTTTTCAGGTCTCACCGCAGTGCATCTGAATCCTGTTCTCCGCAAGAAAGTTTAGAGATTTCTCAACAGGCATTCCAACCTCTGACTACTGTCTGGTCAAGAGATCCAATCACATCCATTTTTGGCTTGAAAATAATAAGGTTTGAAAAGCCTGACTATTACGAATATCAAATAGTCAGAGGCAATGAGAAATTCACCATAACTAAAGCTGACTTCCGGAAATTAAACCCAAATGACCTTTACTCAATTGTGATGTGGTTGTCTCCGAGAATCGAACAAAACAATGACACCAGACAAGCCTATGTGACTACAAGGAAATTCTTAGAACAACTTCTTCTTGAGTTTGTGTTCTATGATAAAGAATTATACAGGCTGGTTTGCACTGATATCAATAATGTGTTCTCTAAAGATTTAGATCTATCCATGCCTGATGATCGATCTGAATGGATCCTTGGAGCCACAAAAGATCTAGAACTTGGCATTTTCTATCGTTCTGAAGACAGACCCACAAGCTGTTCTTCAGAGCTTCTCAAATCAAAAGGGCTTCCAACTCCTTCCTTCGGAACTTCATAGAAGCAATTCAGAACTCAAGGAAGTCAGACCCAGAAGCCAAGAAGGAGATGATCATGTAGATGGAATCGATGATAGGTGTGAGACACTTCTGGTCATATGCATAGAGGCAAGCCATTATGGAAAGAGCATGAAGTTAAGAAGAATCAAACCCCTCGGTTGGTCAACGAAGGGGGAATTGTTAGTGTTGAAATCGAGTCGTTGACCAACTCGGTGTTTGGATGTGTTTGGTGGAATTCGTAGTTGATATGCGTTGATGGAATGTTTGAATATTTATCTGTTTGAATATTTTAAGTATTAAAAAAATTTTATGTTTCTAAGTTGTATGATCGGATCATGTATGATCAGTTTATCTTTAATGATATGCCTTTGATTAGGGTTGTTATATGTTATGATTACTTCATGTATGTCCAAAATCCAGTCTTGGATTTCAGAACCAAGTTCAAACGACATCAAGTCAGAAGCAGCTCATGTTCGGAAGTCCAGGTTCCGAACTCACTCGGAAGATCGATCAAGACTTAGAAGAAAATGTTCAAAAGTTACTTAAATCAGAAATGCCCAGTCTCTGAGATCCACTCAGGATTTTGGATCAGCAACATAAACAACTTCTGAGAACTTGTATACTTAAACATTCTACAAAGAAGATTGAAGATCTGAAGACTAACTCAAAGATAAGACAAAGGGATAAGCACTTCAACTTATAGGGAATGATTAGACTAGATCAGGCGTGGCCTTTTAGGAGCATGTCGGTTGTACTGGTTATAGAATTTTATTCTAGATGTGTCACACTAGTCTGACATTTGTGTTATTATATTAGATTTATCCATCTTGTCTGACTTAAGAGAGACCTGTTGTCTGCTCTTCAGTCCATAGGTTTTTATTCGAAGGTCTTCCCTTAATCTATAAAAAAGAGACCAAGCCCATCTTCAGTCCTCATGTGTTTGAGAGACAATTTGTAACACTTTGATGAATATCAATATAAACTCTCTCATTCCATCAATTCTCTTGTTCATATATGCATTTCTCCTCTTCTTTACATTTCTAGCACTTTAATCTTCCCGTCTTTACTTTTTAAGATATTTAACTGTTTATGTACTTTATTGTTGAGCTATTTAAGATCTATTCTAAGTATTCTATCTTTATTATTCCGCATCCATCTCAAGCCATCAGACTTGTCCCACTTTCAAAACTCTCCAGTTTCGGAACTTATCTTTCCGCAACCTTTCATATTCCGCAATCTACTTAGGATATTTTCACGACAACACATTGTATTATTATATTAGTTAGAACCTTATTGTTTGACTGAAGAGAGACGTGTTGTCTGCTCTTCCGTCCATAGGATATTGTCCAGAGGTCTTCCCTTAGTCTATAAAAGGGAGACCAAGTCTTCACTCAGTCCTCATGCATTTTGAGAGATGATTTGTAACGTTCATCTTTGATATATATATATATATATATATATATATATATATATATATATATATATATATATATATATATATATATATATATATATATATATATATATATATATATATACTAGGTGCGTACCCGCGCAATGCGGCGGCGGTAAATAGTTTCGTTTCGGCAATTACTTTTTAGGTTTTAGGTTGCATATGGGAGGGGGAGGTTATAGATGGGAGGGGCAGCGGGCGGAGATTAATTTCATTCATCTAAATTGTTTCCCGAGCGTCAATTAATTGCTTTTTGTCAGACACCGAATAGTGGCTTTCGATCCGTCAGTTTGATCCGTGTTTTAAAAAAAGTTTAAAAATAAAATTACATTGTCAATCAAGTTGAAAATTTTTCAGTCTCAATTGCGGCGGCGGCATACTGTTTCTTTTCGACAATTACAAGTTTAATTAGTTTTTTTATGGCTTATTACAAAAACATAAAGTACATTGCTATTTCTTGCAATGTACATTCTTTTTATTCATTTAATCCTAAAAAACTAATGAACGTTAGTTTCATTTCTTTGTTTTATCATCAGTAAAATAATTTGATTTTTAAGGAATATATGATAGAGAATTAGATACTTGATTCTCCAAATTTCTTTGTACACTTGCTGAGCATTCTCCACAAGTCATTCCCTAATAGAGTCTTCAAAGTACAGTGCTTTAATAAGAAAAAATGGGATGTTATAATAACAAATCGAGAGTATGTCGCTACCTTTTCTATATAATCCTTAATAACAAAAGAAGTATCAAGGGTAAAAATTACAAAAATGGTACCTCTGTCTTTTAATTTTTACACTTTTTTACTAAAATTATATTTTTTTTCTCAATTTTGGCTCTTACTTTCAAGGTTTCACGTCAACATTGGTCCGGGACCTTGAAATAAGGACCAAAACTGGAAAATGTTTCAGTTTTGGACCAAAGTTGACATTAAATAGAAAGCACAGGACCAAAGTTATAATTTACTTTAAATAGAATGACGCCAACATAATGGTGTTTGGATACATCGAAATTGAAACATGCTTGCATCTCAAGTGAAAATAGAGCGTAGTTTGTCATAATTATGTTCGTTATGGATGTGGAACATACGGTAAAAATGAGACATTTAAAACTTCTATAAAAAGGACATAACCCACTCGTTACTCCAATTGATTGCTTGAGTTGGTCTTTCGAAAGCCTTGTAAAAAATTAAGAGACAGTTGAGAAATTAGAGAAATAAATCAAGATTAGGATCAGTATTTCAAAAAAATGAAAGCCCTGAAAATGACTCTTTTACCCTTTTTCCCCATTGTTCAAAATCCAGCAAGGAAATTACATACAATACGATGAACCATTATTAGTTATTTATCAAATGAATAGGATGTATAAAGAAGGCAAAATTGCAGACACACATACATATATAACACACATACGGTACAAACACACCACATATTTTTGATAAATAACCATTATTAGTTATTTATCAAATGAATAGGATGTATAAAGAAGGGAAATCATTTTCTGGATAAAAAACATGAGTCCATCGGACATTTAACCGACCAAGATTATATTTCGCTGCTATGGGCTTCACTTTGGTCGAATAAATTACATGTTTGTCAATTCCTCCCCACCTTATCAGGATATACCTTTTAGCTTCCATTTCTTCCCCACTTTATCCTATAAAAATATGTTAAAAATTAGATTTGATTACATAAATCAAAAGGACTGAAAAGAAAAATATGTTAGGTATTCCACACCCGAGTGTCCTCAAGATCCTACATGGTGTTCGGGGATGCCTCGGCTACACCACGCCGCCGTAAGTGCTCCACCGCCCATTTGTACATACAGTGAAGCATGCAAAAACGGTTTAGTTTAATGCACCATGTTAAAAAAAACTCACCATCTGTCTTACTGGATCTGCTAGTATCTATGCTAAAAGTAAAAATAACGTGTAAATTACAAAAATGGTCCCTGTTGGAATCTATCCCAGGTTTTACAAACATGGTCCCACATACACCTACAGATTTGAAACCATAAAAATTAAAAGTATGTTGTTATTTAAGCAACATACTTTGAAAGTAAGTTGCTTAAATATCAACACACTTGATATGAACTTTTGGAATCTGTAATTTCAGACCTTACAGTAGCATACACATCTAGAATAGTTAACTATGTTGCTATTTAAGCAATTGACTACCAAAGTACGTTGCTTAATTAGCTAAGTTTCAAAAATTTCAAAGTTTTCAAATTTTGAAAAATTTGAAAAACTTGGACGGGAGCTAAGTTTAAAAATTTTCAAAGTTTTCAAATTTTGAAAATCCGAAAAACTTGGGCGGAATCTAAGTTTCAAAAAATTTCAAAGTTTATAAATTTTGAAAATCCGAAAAACTTGGGCTGAAGCTAAGGTTCAAAAATTTCAAAGTTTTCAAATTTTGAAAATCCGAAAAACTTGGGCGGGAGCTAAGTTTCAAAATTTTCAAAATTTGAAAATCCGAAAAACTTGGCCTGGAGCTAAGTTTCAAAATTTAAAAATCCGAAAAACTTGGGCGGAAGCTAAGTTTCAAAATTTTCAAATTTTGAAAATCCGAAAAACGTGGGCGGAAGTTATGGTTCAAAAATTTCAAAGTTTTCAAAATTTGAAAATCAGAAAAACTTGGGCGGGAGCTAAGTTTCAAAATTTTCAAAATTTGAAAATCCGAAAAACTTGGGCGGGAGCTAAGTTTCAAAATTATCAAAATTTGAAAATCCGAAAAACTTGGGCGGAAGCTAAGTTTCAAAAATTTCAAAGTCTTCAAATTTTGAAAAATCAATCAAATTTTCAAAGTTTTCAAATTTCAAAGTATTAATAAATAATTGTCTATTTGTTTTTTTAGACTATTCGGTTCTTGTTCTATAAACCAAAATCCAAAATAATAATTTGGTTTTTCTTAAAAACCAATCCAAAAATTCGAATATACGAACCAAATAGTCCAATCCAAATTATCGAATTGGACAATGTACATGGGAGGTCATTATTTCTCAAAGAGTAATATAATGAAGGGAAAGAAATGGCGTTACAATATACATGGGAGGTCATTATTTCTCAAAGACCAAGATGGCAACATTCGATGCAGCCCTGTTATTAGGGACTAACCTGCAATGAAAAATCAAGCAACTTAGTTCATTACAAAGTACAAACCATGAGAGAAACAAAAAAAAACTGTAAAAAGAATGATTATAGTGTACAAATCATAAAAACATTTCAAAACTATGCAAGTTGCCATAACAAGCTAATTAAGAACAATTACTCTAGTTTTTTCGACTTTTAATCTAATAGTAAAAGAACAAATAAACCATAACCAGTAAAGTAGCTTACCATCTGTACCGGTTCAAAACAGAGTGAAGAGAAGAGAAAGAGTGAACTTAAAATTACAAAGTAAAGATAGATTTTCATTCATATTGTAAGGATATCTTCAAGTTGAGCCCTAATAATAACAGCAACAATAATAGAGAAACGTTAGACATTTAATCTTCATCTTCCCCAACTTTATCCTGCATGAAAAGAACCAGAAATCAACACATATTTGAGCTTAGAAATATGAGTATATACCAGCCTTGATATCTGAAATATTGGTTTCACCTCGATGTACCTTCGTATCAAGCATCCAAGTCAGAGCTGCCTTTGAAATTTTCTATGTGACGACAAAAAGAGAAAATGTGAGCTGTGGTCGTTGATATGAAGCCTTGATCGGTTAAAGCATGATTGGCAAAAGCATCACCCATCATACCAAAATCTATATCAAATCCACAAACCAGATTCAAATAGAAAGAGAAAGAAGGATAAGAAGATGAAGATTCAAACATACTAGATCTAAAAACACACATTTTAATCGTCCCTATTCTGGATCTCCAACTTTAAAATACTGTGGTAAGGACTATAAAAGATGAGAATTTGCTGTTTCTAGAATTTGTATAATCAATTTTCAGTTTTGAAATAATTGAAACTATGTTGCTATTATAGACGAATAATGCAAGTAAATTACAATTTGTAGACATTCTTAAGAATGACAAATATGCTCCTGGTTTTCAGGATTTCATCGTCCGTTCAGGCACACATAGTCACATATAGAAATTCTTACAGAGTTACATGTACACATTCAGGCACACAACCACAAACACACACATGCACTCACATAGTCACATAGTCAGACACACACACACACACACACACACAAGGACAAACACTCGATCTCACAGCATATAAAAATAGAAAGTGAATGAAAGCTGCTATAATAAAGAATTAAGTGGAAATACGTTGCTATTTCTTGACATTATCCAAAACTACCATGCTATTAACCTGCAAAAAATCAAATGAATTTGTATGCCCAATACTCAACTTTATTCGTAGGAGACAGAATTGAATACCATTTGTAGTAAAAAAAATCAAATACCCCAACACCGGTTCATCTTTTGTTTAACCAAACAACACTCAATGTTCGGTTTGCTAGGGGTCTGATTTCAAGTTACCCCACCACAAAATGGTTTAAACTGGAGTCTAAAGCTGCAAAACCTAAAGCTCATTGAGTGTTGTCATCCTTGTCAGTATCTCGTTTCTCGCTTCTATTTACTGGTTATGTGATTAATATTCCACCTGCACAACCCCTAAAAGAGTTCCTTACCACTGAATCTGAGTATGTATAAGAATGTATAATGCTAGATATAGTTTTAAGACTTCATCATTAACAAAAACACTACACAAATCCAATTTAAAAGCTTCATATCTGTTCAAAATCACCATTTGTTCATCAATAAATTACCAGCGAACGCAGTTTTGTTCAAAAGAGCCACCTACAACGTCTTTAGTATGCATTATTCATAGACTGAAAAAAGCAGAGGATCCACAATTAGTATTTGATCAGCAAAAAACAGAGGACCAACAAATATTCGTTCATGTATAACCAAAACAAATTACAGTACAAAGATGAGTCAGAAGGTTATTTCATAAATATTCAACAAGTTTTCTTACACTATCTGTGGTGTTTCCTCAACCCACCACCACTTCCACTACAGACAATGGCAATAGGCTTCCACCACCGATCCACTTCCGATTGTAGCTTCAACCATCCACATAACTCCTTAGTTTTCTATACGATCTAATATCAGTACCATACCACCGGATCCGTCCATCTCTCCAGGTTTCCACTACACACGATGGTACCAAAGTCGATGCATCCAAAACCGATTATCCATCCAAAGCCGATAGACAGCCAACACCTGTAGGACCGTTGCAATACGAAAAGATCTAAAGAATAAGATGTCATAATCCACATCAATTAATAGTTAAGGAGGGGAAGATTAACAAATTTATACATCAGAAACCATATATACATACATAGATATTCGTACAAAAACCACTTCTTACAGTTCACTTTGCCCTATAAATGTCGATAAACCTCACAGACCCTGGGAATCTATGACGTCGACTTTGCCAGAACTCTGGAAAACAAACCTGTGGTTCGGTGGTGGTACAATGGAGCAATTCCGTTCTGCTGTGTATTGGCGGCGATCGAGAAGGCTGGTGGTAGTAGTGGGTGGTTCCAGAAAGTGAAGATTGGCAGAAATGTTAATTAGGTTTCTTTGTATTTGAAATTGAGATCGAAGCAAATAGTAGTGGCGGTGGCTGAAAAACCTAGCAATCGAGTGAAAAAAGGAGATTGTAGTGATTAGAAATTAGGAGTTTCAAATAACTTATCTGGTATGGCAATACAGCAGCAGTCGGGGATGATGCTGTCGACGGTGGTGGGACGATGAGGTAGGGTGAGACGATGAGGTAGGGTGGTTGCGGTGATAGCTTAGGTGCGTTTACAAAGGAGAGAAAGGCTGGGAAAATAATCGGGGGTGAGACAAAGAGTAGCAGCAATGCCGTGATCCCTCAAGTTAGGGTTTTTATATTGTGGTGACGAAAGGTTTATTGGAACAAAAGTCAGGCTCGCCTAAGGAAAGATTCAAACTTTTCAAAAAGTCAGGCAACAGCCTGTCAGGCACGCCTAAAGAGATTCAAAATTTTCAAAAGTCAGGCCCGCTTTCTTCCTTTCAGTGCTTTCTTCCTTTCAGTTTTTAGTACTGCGTAACAGAATTGTAACATAGGTATGATAAGTTGTGTATTATGTATTACAACTTGTACAGTCTTAAAAATTAAGACAATTGTGCATAAGGGAGTTGTAATTTATATATGGTTTATAGTATAGGATATATATATATATATATATATATATATATATATATATATATATATATATATATATATATATATATATATATATATATATATATATATATATATATATATATATATATATCCTCTTATTCCATCAAATCTCTTGTTGTTCATATCTGTTCTTTTGTTTGTTCTTACATTTCTAGCATTTTAATCTTCATGTCTTTACATTTCGCCTTAGTTAACTATTTGTGCATTTCATTATTGTTGAGCTGTTAAGGTCTAATCTAAGTAATCCCAAGGTTCCCAACTCAATCTTTCCGCAAACCACTCGAGTACTCCGACTTATCCCACTTCCGAACCTTCCTAGTTTCGGAACTCTATCTTACATTCCAGAATTTACTTAGATTTTGGCGACAGCAATGGGTATCAGAGCTATAATAGCTGTCTTTAAGGTTCTCGGTGCTAAGTTTCCTCAAGCCTTGGTTGAAGCAACAACCCTGGAATCCTCTGAAGACCTTGCATGCTATTGAAGCTCAAGTTCTTAAAATTTTCAGTATCAAACAGTTAAAACTTCTTTCTCTTCAAAATGCAAATCAATTATTCTCTTAACGTAGCAAACAGTGTGGGAAGCTCCAACCGAGCTCCCATACTCATTCCAACTGAGTACAATGGTTGGGCTACTAGAATGTGAAATTACCTCCGTAGACAAGGGACGGATATCTGGCGTTCAGTTGAGGAGGGACCCCATGTCCTAATACTTACCCCCAGAGCTGACACAGTAGAAGGCGCTCTGGGTAGTGCACCTCAACCCAGATTAACTCCCTTGGATATCGAAAAATTAGACAATGATCAAATTTCATTCACTAAGATTTCGTGTGGTATTCCTCCGAAACTCTTTGACCTCATACAGAAATGCACTACGGCCCAACAAATCTGGGTTCTTCTGCAGAATATGTTTTTAGGAACGGAGGAAGCGAATGATCAAAAGCTAGTATCAAGCCTTGCAGAGTACAATCAATTTACAACCTTTCCTGGAGAAACATTAAAACAAGCATTCACTCTCTTTTCTC
The DNA here is from genome assembly GCA_023525715.1 of Cichorium intybus. Lineage (NCBI taxonomy): Eukaryota > Viridiplantae > Streptophyta > Magnoliopsida > Asterales > Asteraceae > Cichorium > Cichorium intybus. The sequence continues at coordinate 78,116,695 of CM042014.1, read as the reverse complement.
TAATTGTCACTAGACTTCTAAGTTCACGAGCAGAAAGGTCCAATCAATAAGTCAACCTACGATTTCTTGAAGGAATCGGAAGGGATTGGATGCTAGTCAAAATGATACTCCAGGATTCTGGCAAATTAAAAACCTAGAACATGTATAGGGTTTACAACAATCTTATAGAACAGGAGAATGATGTAAAGGGCAACCAACAACAACTCAGAGGACCACTGGCGTTAGTGGCATAACATAATCTTCCAATGCTGGGCAACACTCCTTAGCAGCTTGTGCAATACCAGCAATCTGCTCAGCAACAGGCTTACATCTTTCCCGCCAACTATCAAAATGCTCCAATTCTCCAAATTACCCCTAGCCAGACCAGTCAGCTAACTCAACAGCAAACTCTTGTTCCATCTTATCACCCTTCGCAACCACAAATTTCATACCCTTCATATTATCAAACTCCAACGATTCAGTATTAGGCCCCAACCCCACAACCAACCATCCAATCTGCAGCTCCAACCTTAGCACTTCCGGATCCAACTCAACATTCAGAATCCTGTTATTCCAAATACCATGCAGCATAAGAAGCTGCTTATCAACAGGAGATTGCATTGATCAGTCAAAAATTCAACCGAATTCCATCCTACACAAGTCCCAAGAAAAATTTTAAACCATCTAATCAGCTTGCAGGTTACATGGAGATAGAAGGGGAAAAGACCACAATGGGAAGACAAGGCAAGAAGGACGATAAATCTCAAGGTATCGATGTTTGCAACCATGGTTGTCTTCTTTATTGCATGTTAATAAGTATATCTGTATAATCTCTTTCTTTCTCCACTTATTCATCTTAAATAAAACAGAAACCCTAAATGTTTTTTTTTGAAAATCGGTCGTCTGTTATCCTGATTCTTCTGGAGCACCCGGGAAATGACGGCATCGGTGGAGGTGGTGTTTGGAGTAAGCAACGAAAGGGTTCCCAACAAAAAAGAGACAAGTATGATCTAGGGTTTATGATCAATGAAGATGGGATTATTTCTGAATCAAGCTTTTCGGATTCAAGAACTGCAGTTATGATCAAGAACATCCCTAATAAATACAGGTTTAATTCATTCTTTTATTGTGTTATTCAGTCTATGGATTTGGAAGCGTAGATTTCAATTTTGTATTCATGAATGGGTGCAGAAACTGTTGCTGAACATGCTGGATAACTTTGTATTCACTACAACAAATAGATAACCGACGGTGATACTAGCAGAGAAGGAGAGTAGCCACAAACAGAATTCATCAATGAATTTTACAAAAAAACAAAGTGAATACAATATTCATCAATGATAATACAGAATTCATCAATGAATTTTATAGAAAACAAACTGAATATAATATTCATCAATGATAATACATAATTCATCAATGAATTTTACGGAAAACAAACTGAATACAATATATATTGATGAAAACGAATACAATATTCATCGTTAAATTGAATCAGGAAACATTTTGAGTAGGACTCAAAAACATACATTCATTAAAATCAGAAAATCATTGATAATTATTGATAACTATTGTTCACATTAAATCTATATTCATTGAAGAATATCGTCGAAATGTCAAATTTACCTATTCTTTATGTTAAGATGCATAAACGTATTCAATTAACTTTTAATATCACATAAACAAAAACCAAAATTCATTGAAGAATGGAATCTTGAATGTAGTTAACGTATTACTAAAAATTAGAATGCAGTTCACGAAATTCATTGACGAATGGCACAAACAAACATTCATTAAAATCAGAATGTACGTTTATGATTCCAATCCGAAGAATAAAAATTAAAAATGGTAAATGCTATATTCAAGGAATTATTATATCAATTCCCATTATTTTAGGCAATTGATGTTTATCTTGATTTTATTAATTATTACAAACATATTAAGATTACTATTATACCCTTGTGAAATGATTGGTCCAGAATTGTCCTCACGTTCTCAACCTTTTAGTTGTCTTCGTTTGAACCACTCCATATATATATATATATATATATATATATATATATATATATATATATATATATATATATATATATATATATATATATATATATATATATATATATATATATATATATATATATATATATATATATATATATATATATATATATATTGATGCAAACTAGTCCTTCACCGGGGTCTTCTGGATGACTGATCGTTGGACCTGAGTTCACAGCAACGGAACGATGTCAGTCGCACTCCGGGAGGCGATCCCGGGAGGGCGATCCGACGGTTAAGTTAGTACGGTGATTGGAGAGTATGAGGTGAATGTGAATGAGAGTGAGAAAGTGTGATGATGATCTCACCAGGGGCGTGATCATCATATATCGTTATACCTGTGTGGGGACCATCTGTCAGTTGGTGGCGGATCTTTTCCTTATTGAACGATCGCCTGCTGTTAGCTGTGATTGGCCCATTCACCTGACCAGGTGGTAGCTCGTGGACCACCTAGTCCGTTCGTGGCTTGATAGATCACCCGATGATAGTTGCAGGGTGATGCGTCGTTTTGGTATTCGCATACGTGGCAATTAGTTGTTTATGACTGTCGAGTTAGACGACGTCCAGCCAGGTGGGTCGCATGGTCCCTGGCGGCTGGCTGGCCGTCTAAGTGCTGGCAAGATGTGCCGCTGGCGTACTGGCGGACTGTTGTATCTATCCGCATGATACACTATCAAGTCCCCCCAGTGTTGGTATTCAAGGCGATGACGTGGTCTAGCTTTGACTTTCAAGATTGAGAAGCGGCGGTTCGCTTTCCGAGAGAATCGGCGTCATTATGGTTGACGTTAGTGATGTAACCCGTTCGTTTTCATCATTAGGGGCGCTTTCCAATTTCCCACTTTTCCTTGCTCTTATATTACCTTTTTAGGGTTTTTCTAATTTCTTCTTTACATTCCATTCTTCTTATCTGCTTTCATCTTTTCGTTGTCACCTTTCTCCTCTTTTCTCCCCCCTCTTTGAAAATGGCGGACCACGATCGGCAAGAAATCCCTGACGATGTCTACGGTCCTTTAGTTGAATGGTATGGCTTTCAGCCTGAGGATGGGGTTCTTGTTCCTAACACTGATGTAGGGTTTTCTTTGCCTCCGGAAGGGAAGACTGGTGTTTACTTGAAAACCTTCGATGCCGGGTACCGTCTTCCAACGTCTGATTTCATGGATGAGGTCTTATGTCGCAATAGCGTTGGTTTGCATCAACTAACACGGAAATCTATTAACAAGATAGTGGCTTTCGAACTTTTATGTCGCAGTTTAGGTATCGTCCCTGATTTTTACGTTTTTAAACACTACTTTCGCTTCGCTGCTTCCGGGGAAAACTATGCCTGCTACAGGCGAACCACCGTTCACACTCTGATTCTAGAACCCAAGTATTCACCCAAGCACTGGCAAGATAGGTGGTTATGGGTGAATGCCTCTCGCGTTGGGGCTATGTATCATCGAACTGGTGCGACTTCTGACCAAATCCCCAAATTGTATCCCCATCAAGAGCAGGTAGTGAAAACCCTAAATGGTTTTCGTATCATTCCAGAGGAGTTTCCTGGGTATATTTTGGCTGGTGGGGGTTTGAGTACATCTTGGTGTATGCGAGGGAAGATGCCGGAGTTTTATGTGTTGCGGAAGAGTATGTATCGCTTCTCCCGTTCTGTTTCCTTTTTTGTTGATCTGTCTATGATTTCTCTTTATTTTGCTTTTCCCCTTGCAGATAGCCCGTGTAAAGTGTGTTTTGAGGATGTTCTTGCCAATGAATGGGGAAAAGGAGAGTTGAAATATCATGAAGTTGATTTAGTTAACAAGGTGGCCACACCATTTTCTTTTCGAAATCCAGATGTTGCTGCGCGGGCCAAGGAGATACTGGACTCGGAGGGGGAGAAGACTGGGAGAGAAGAATCTGGTGAAGTTCCATTGATAGATGCAAACGTAGAGGGGCTTTCTAAGGGTGACCATGAAGGATCTTCGGAGTCAGTTCGGGACAGTAAGGAGTGTATCTTGAGGGGATCCGCTAGGCTAGCGAACAAAAGGAAAATAGCATGGGGGTTGTTGGAGGGCTCGGAGAACCCCCCAGGTACGAGGTTGATCAGGAGAGTAAGTCGTCGTCAATTGCTAAGCAATTTAAAACAGGATGATTTGGGTATAATTACTATTCCAGATGATGAGAAGGCAAATGTTGGTGAGAAAAAGATTCTGACAGGGTCCGAGAGTGCCGGGGATCGTGATGAGGAGCTTTCGTTTGATCATAAAATATTGTCTGGTGCCGGTGGTATGGGGAATTTAGGGGATGCTCGTGGTGACAAATCTCCATGCGTTTCCTCCGGCAGCCGAAGTGGAGATGGATAATTTTTCTCATGATAACTTGATTAACACTTTGAGGTTTACCTCTGCTCAGTCTGCATATTATCTGGCGGCTGCAGCAAAGAGGATAGAGCGCCTATCAGCCTCTTCCTCTCTCCAAGAATCTTTGAAGCTTGAGGCTCGCGATGCTCTGGCTGAGAGTTCACGTTTGCGTGCATTGAATGTGGAACTAGAGGCCCAAATTGCTCGTTAGGAGGCTGCTGCTCACCAATTTAATCATAAGTGCGAGTTGTTGATTGCAGAGAAAATGTCAGTGGAAGAACAATTAGTTGGTGCTCAGGGAAAATTGGATAAGCTTAGTCAACACAATGAGGCTTTGATGATCCATTCGGAGAATGTTGATGCTGAGTTATGCGAGAAGGACCGCTTGTTAGAGGAGAAGGGTGCTGCCTTGGAGAAGATGGAAAACGATCTGAGGTGGATGGTGGAAGAGGGTGCTGTTAGAATTGTGGAGAAGGTATTTATGGTTCCTGAATTTGTGCACCGGATTAATCGTATTCGCCGGGCAAGTTACGTGGCTGGCGAGGAGGCAGGTCGGCGTTGTCTCCGCCAGGAACTGAAGATTGGTGGTCTGGATGCCGGAGAAGGGAGTTCAGCTTCCAACTGCACTAGGTAAGTGGACGATGCGATGGAGGAATTTGCAACCCTTAACTATGCAAGATTGTTGAGTTTGGGGCAGCTTGGGGTGGACGGCCTGAAGGAATTACTGAAAGTGGAGGCAGATGGGTAAGTTATTGGTTTTGCTTTTTCGATGTGGTTGTAACTGGTTGAATGTTTTGGACAATTTCTTTTTATGTTTGGCTAGTTTGAAATGGTTGTGAACTGGTGTTTTGCTTATGTAACTGGTGGATAAGCCTTTGATTATGTTTTTTTGGCTTTGTTTGGTTGGTTTAATTTGCATGTTGCCTTTGGTTTGAACGATGTTTAGCTGTGTATGCCGTATATGGTGATGCAACTACTATTGTTAGGTTGAAACTTAGTATAGATGGTACATGATTGTTCGTAAAGTTTTGAACTTAGTATTGAATGGTGCTCGGCCATTTGTATTAAGTTATGACTTAATACGGATGGTGCTCGGCCATTTGTAAAGTTTAGAACTTAGTATGGATGGTGCTCGGCCATTTGTATTAAGTTGTGACTGAATACGGATGGTGCTCGGCCATAAAATGTTAGTTGAGTTGTAGTTTGCGATGATAGATATATATACATCGACTTTTGGTTGGGTGATCAGTCCAACCAGTTTGTCTGTTGACAACATGTGTAAACATAAATGCCATATTTTTAAAGATTTCAGAACTCGGTTCCTTGCAATATTAAACTATTACATCCGTTAAAAGGAAAAAAAAGAGAGAATCATGTTGTTGTCATAGTTCATGTTGTACTGTTTTTATTTCTAAAAGTGGAAGCTCTTCAAGTGTTGGATGTTCCATGTCCTCGGTATTGGACTGCCATCCATGGTTTCCAACATGTATGCTCCATTTCGGTGCGCTTCCACCACTTTGTATGGACCCTCCCAGGTTGGTCCTAACTTCCCTCTTGGCTGGGCATGGCTAACTTCATTTTTCCGCAGCACTAAGTCGCCCACTTTAAACGCTCTTCCCTTTACCCGCCTGTTGTAGTACCTTTTAGCGTTAGACTTGTACTTTGCCTGCATGATGCTGGCAAGTTCGCGCCTTTCTTCCAACAAGTCCAGGCTGTGCCTGAGATCTTCATTTGTTTTCTCAGGGGTGAAGGCAGAAACTCGTAGAGAGGTTATTGAGAGTTCCGGCGGGAGCATGGCTTCTGTTCCGTATACCAAGCTAAACGGTGTTTCTTGAGTGTTGGTTCTTTGGGTCGTACGGTAGGACCAAAGAATTCTTGGCAACTCCTCCACCCAGTTGCCTTTGGCTTTTCCTAGCCGCTTCTTGATTCCGTTCACAATGGTGCGATTGGTAACTTCCGTCTGGCCGTTAGCCTGTGGGTGAGCAACGGATGTGAACTGCTGCCGGATTTGCCTTTCTTCGCACCACCCATGGAATGGGTTTTCAGCAAATTGCAGTCCGTTATCACTAATTAATATCTGTGGGGTACCAAACCTGGTGAGTATACTCTTCCACATGAACTTAATGATGCTACGCCCTGTTATGGAGGCTACCGGCTCATCCTCTACCCACTTAGTGAAATAGTCAACTGCAACGATTAAAAACTTTACCTTCCCAGGAGCTTCCAGGAATGGCCCAACAATATCGATTCCCCATTGGAAGAACGGCCAGGGGCTTGTTATGCTCGTCAGGGGAGCTGCAGGTAGATTCTGGGTTGGAGAGAAGGTCTGGCATTCCACACATTTGCGTGTCATCTCCGTCGCATCGGAATGGATATCAGGCCAGTAGAACCCCATTCGCAGGACCTTACCCGTTAACGCTCGTGCCCCCTCATGGGCCCCTGCCAGGCCTGAATGTATTTCATCTAGTACGCGGCATCCCTCTTCCTTTGTTATGCACTTTAACCAAGGAGTTAAGAACCCTTTTTTGTAGAGGTTTCCTTCGATAATTGTGAAGCTAGGGGCTTTAACTCTGATTTTGCGCGCTTCCGTCTCGTCTTCTGGTAGCGTTCCATATTGGAGGTATTCCATGTATGGTGTGCTTCAGGTCGTTGTCTCTCTTGTCGTCTCGTTAATTTGCTTTTCTTCTATACTGCTTTCAGGCAATACCTCGACTAATACCTTCTTGGTTAAGTGGTCAAATGACGTTGAGGCTAGTTTACTCAAAGTGCCAGCCCTTCTATTCTCTGACCGAGGAATTTGTTTGATTGAAAATCTATCGAAAGATCTCGTTAACTTTTGCACTGCGTCCATGTACTTCTGCATTTGCTTGTCTCTGGCTTCATACCGACCGTTTATCTGATTTGTTAGTAGCAATGAGTCACTCAAAGCTGCTACTTGTTTTGCCCCATTCTCGATTGCCAGTCGTAGCGCTGCCAGTAAGGCTTCACACTCCGCTTCTTTATTTGATGTTCGAAAGTCAAACCGCAATGCGTATGTAATTTCCTCGCCTTGAAGGCTTTTTAATATTAATCCTGCTCCTGACCCCTCCTTCCCGGCTGCTCCATCGGTAAACAGGGTCCACTCACATGGTTGTTCCTTGATGGGGGAGTTCGTAACAACCGGTGTTCTTAGAGGTGGCTGGTCAGGAATTTCAATGAGGAAGTCTGTCAGTGCTTATGCTTTAATACCCGTTCGAGGTCGATAAGTGATGGCGTGTTCTCCCAGTTCTATAGCCCACTTGGCTAATCGTCCCAAATTTTATGGTTTTAACAGGATTTGCTTGAGCGGCTGGCTAGTGAGGACCTCAACATGGTGCGCCTGAAAATATCGACGGAGGCGTCTAGTAGCGTGCACGAGTGCTAGCACCAGCTTTTCGAGTATCGGATAATTGACCTTTGGGCCTTGGAGTGCCCGACTAATGAAGTATACTGGGAGTTGCGTGTTGTTTCTTTCCACCACCAGTACCGCTGAGATTGCTTCGTGCGACGCGGATAAGTATATAGACAAGATTTCCCTTGGGATGGGGTTGGCAAGTGTAGGTAGATTGCCCAGTGCCTGCTTAAGTTTTTTCCAGGCTTCATCATCTGCGGTTGTCCATTTGAATCCATCTTTGTTGACTTCACCCTTCAATGTATTGAAGAGTGGCAGAGCTTTCTCTGCCGACTTTGCAATGAAGCGTCCCAATACTGTTAGCTTCCCGTTTAAACCTTGCATTTCCTTTAACGTGACCGGGGGACTGGTCTCGAGGGGGTCCTGTACTTTAGCAGGGTTGGGAAGGATATCCTGATTTGTTACGTAATACCCCTGAAAATGACCTTCTTCCACGCCAAACACACATTTTGCTGGGTTTAATTTCATCTTCACTTGTTCCAACGTTTTCAATGTTTCTTCTATGTCTGTTATCAACGCAGTTTCTTCTAGGCTCTTGATTACCATGTCATCGACGTAGACCGCGATGTTACGTCCAATTTTATTGCGCAATAACTGATCCACCAGTCTTTGATATGTTTCCCCCGCATTCTTTAATCCAATAGGCATCTTTTTGTAACAGAATGTTCCCCGATCGGTGTAGAATCCCATTTTTTCTTCGTCCTCTTTCCTCATTTGTATTCGGTGATAACCCTTATACGCATCTAGAAAGCATTTCCATCGAAAACCCTGAAGTGATTCCACTTTTTGGTCTATCTCCGGCAAGGGATAGCAATATTTAGGGCAGGCCTTATTTAAATCTGTATAGTCTATACACATTCTCCAGCTTCCATTGCTTTTCTTGACCATCACCGGATTAGCAATCCAGTCAGGAAAAATGGCTTCCCTAAGTATCCCTGCCGCAACTAATTTGGATACTTCTGCATTGATCGCCAAATTCCGTTCACCTGCTTGGCCCCTCTTTTTCTGTTTGATCGTGCTGCTTCCAAGTTTGACATTTAAATTATGCTCTATTACGTCTCTGTCTACCCCTACCATGTCTACAGGCTCCCACGCAAATACATGTTTGTACTGCTTTAGAAGGGCAATTACTTTCTCTCTCGTGGCTACGGGCAACATGGTGCCAATCCGGACCAATTGCTCGGGGTGGTATTGGTTGATGATTTCTTTGTCGCTTGGTTCTTCTCTTCTAGCTTTCTTAGTTGGTCTGATAATGTTTTTTGGTTGCATGATCTGGCAGCAGCTTAGAGTCTGGGGGTTGGCGGCCATAACACAGGCTACTCCACCTGGCGTTCTAAACTTGAGAAGGCCATGTACTGTAGATGCCACCTCCCCGAATTTCAAGAGTCCTGGTCGCCCCAAAATCATATTGTGTTCCGAGGGTGCCCTCACAATGACGAACTCAATGAGCATAGTCTTGTAGAGTATTCCGTCAAAGCTTCTCAGAGTAAAGGGCAAGGGAATAGTTCCAATTGGCCATATACTGTGGCCAATAAACCCTATAAGTCGTCCTCTGGCAGGTTTCAGTTCATCTCTTATGACTTGCGGTAGTAACCTGAAGCAGTGTTCGTGTATAATGTCAGCAGCACTTCCACCGTCCACATATACTCTGTGGATTCTAATATTTTTAAGATAACCAGTAAGGACCAAAGGGTTGTCTCCCTGCCAGCTTTCAGGTCTTGGATCGTTGATTGAGAAGCTTAGATTTAGGGGACCCATGTCATGACATGTACTTTCTCCACCAAGACGGTCAGGTTGTCTTTGGCTAGCGCGAATAACCAGAATCTCGAGAGCCTTACCACCTGCTTTATCCTCTTTTCTTCCTCTTTCGGCTTTCCTTTCTGCCTTAAATTGCTCACCGTCTCCACCAAATTGCCTTTCAGTTGTTTCTCTTCCATTTCCCTCTTTAACATGGCACAATCAAGGGTGTCATGGGCCCTGCTCTTGTGGTACTCACAATATCGTTGTCTACTATTTGGGGCTTCACTCGTGGTAGTTTCTTTTACAGTGTAGATATCCGTATGCTTGCTTCGCGATTTGTCTTTGTAAAATGAGTTGAACCGCCGCGGGGGTCTACCGCCTGTTGGAGGAAGACTGGAATAGTCCGCGCGTCGGCTGTGGGAATGATAACGATCATTCCGCCTGTGTTGGCCGTCTGTAGTTGCTTTGAGGTACTGCTGTTTCTCTACCGTTCCTTCTTCCTGCCTGAGGAATCTCTCTACTCATTCCTTTAATTCATGTCGAGTTTGTGGGGGTCTCCCCATAAATTTTTGAGATAGAGGACCCGGTAACAATCCCCAGGTGAACGTACCCGTCACCATTCGATCATCCTGTCCTGGTACATCCAACGTAGCCTTGTTAAATCGTCTGAAGTAATCCTTCACGGATTCGCCTTCCCGTTGCTTGCAACCCATTATAGCATGATAATCGCCGCTATATTTTCACAATTGCATGAAATTTGTGAGGAATAACTGTTTTAGTTGTTTGAAGTTGCATATACCGTTTGGTGCCAAGCTTTTAAACCATGCACCCGCGTTCCAATCTAGTGTCATCGGGAAATATGTGCACCAGAAGCATTGATCTAATTTTAGCGAAGTCATATGTCACTCATAAGTGTCAATGTGGCTGTCCGGGCATGTGGTTCCATTGTATACCTTCAACGTTGGGAGTTTAGCAGTACTCGAGATCTCATAATCCAAAAGCTCTTTGACAAAGAGCGAACGAGGGGTTGTTATTGTCGGGATTGGATACAACGTTTGCGGCTGGAATGATTGTAAAATGGCACAAATGGGTATTGTGGTGTCATGTAGGATGCGTTCATTATCGGAGGATTAGGATAACTGTTGACATAAAATGGTGTTGGAGTGAACTGGGTTTGAGGGGTAGGGGCACTTACAAAGAAATTCTGTGGAATGGTAGGTGTCGGAGACGGAGTTGACGGTATCCCTACGGCGAAAGGTAACAGAAAGGGCGACGGGTTGCCCGTCGGGACGGGAGTATGCGTCGAAGTGCCCGCCATTGTGGGTGCAACAAATGGGGGTGTAAATAGCGATTGTGTTACCAACGGTCCTGTGTGAAGGAGGGGGTTGAGGTAAGTCAACGGCGGCATCAATAGAGTTGGCATCGGAGGTTGCCATGGTGATATGGTTGTCACTGTTACTGTAGATGTGACCGCCTGAGGTGCAGTCACCGAAGTCGGAGGCGTAACTGCCCCTAGAGATATCATGGGTCGTACCGGGCTTCGTTGGGCGTCGCCCTGTTGGTTGTTTGATGGCGTCGCCATTCAGGGTTGGGAGATCGTAGTTCTTACTTCGTCACACAAGCGGATTGCGCAAATGATGCAAACTAGTCCTTCACTGGGGTCTTCTAGATGACTGATCGTTGGACCTGAGTTCACAGCAACGGAAACGATGTCAGTCGCACTCCGGAAGGCGATCCCGAGAGGCGCTCCGACGGTAAAGTTAGTACCGTGATCGGAGAGTATGAGGTAAATGTTAATGAGAGTGAGAATGCGTGATGATGATCTCACTAGGAGCGTGAACATCGTATACCGATATACCTGTGTGGGGACCATCTGTCAGTTGGTGGCAGATCTTTTCCTTATTGGACGATCGCCTGCTGTTAGCTGGGAGTGGCCCATTCACCTGACCAGGTGGTAGCTCGTGGACCACCTAGTCCGTTCGTGGCTTGACAGATCACCCGATGATCGTTGCAGGGTGATGCATCGTTTTGGTATTGGCGTACGTGGCAATTAGTTGTTTATGACTGTCGAGTAAGACGACGTCCAGCCAGGTGGGTCGCATGGTCCCTGGCGGCTGGCTGGCCGTCTAAGTGCTGGCAAGATGTGACGCTGGCGTACTGGCCGACTGTTGTATGTATCCGCATGATACACTATCATATATATATATATATATATATATATATATATATATATATATATATATATATATATATATATATATATATATATATATATATATATATATATATATATATATATATATATATATATATATATATACATATATATATATATATACATATATATATATATATATATATATATATATATATATATATATATATATATATACACACACATATATATATACATATACATATACATATACATATACATATATATATCTATATATATATATATATATATATATATATATATATATATATATATATATATATATATATATATATATATATATATATATATATATATATATATATATATATATATATATATGTATTTCTTTAAACGCAACAGGCCCCGCGAGTAGTCGAATAAATGAGAGGTTGTCGACGAAGGGGTTGTATATATATATATATATATATATAAATATATGTATATGTATATATATATATATATATATATATATATATATATATATATATATATATATATATATATATATATATATATATATATATATATATATATATATATATATATATATATATATATATATACTAGTTGGTACCCGCGCGATGCGGCGGAGACGAACAATTCGTTCCGGCTATTAGTTTTTGGACGACGGTTAGGTTTCCAGTCGGCAAAGCATTGTTCTTATTTTCGGCGATTAATTACCGTTAGGTGGCGAACATTAGTTTCATTTCGGCAAATAATTTATGGGATGCAAATATAGGTACGTTGTTATTTCAAGCGGCTAACATAAGACGTACCCGCGCAATGCTGCAATGACGCCTAGTTATTTCGACAATTAGTTGAGTTTTGACTATTATTATTTTTCGCACAAATAGTTAATTTCAACAAATAGCTTTCTTTCGGTTACTGGGGTGTCCGCGCGAACCAAAATTACATATTAGAAAAGGGTGCTAAATGCCACCAAACCCAACATTTGGAAAAAGGAAAATTAAAATTGAGTTCTCAGTTATTTCAGATTCCATCATATGGGGAAATAATCATCATATCCATCAATTTACAATCAAATTAAAAATATATAAAATTGTCCTCCATTACCGAAAAAAATTTGGTTTATCGACAAAACCAAAAACATCAAACATTGAAAATTCAGAAAACGGAGTATTCAATATTGCATCGGCTCATACACAACACCCATTGATATATAAGGGTGACGGTAATCAGTATTTTTGATGCAAATATTTCAAATTAATTATAGTAATCAACATATTAAAGATTATTATATATTTATATAAAGTGTACCCCTCTATGAATTATCGATAGTTGGCATTAAAGTTAAGCCAAACAGTCAAACTTCAGACCCGTTTGATTACATATTACGGTAACCCTAACCCTAGATATCATATCATCCTCTACTAACTATAGCCGCATCCAGATCTGCTGCACCCCACACCACCGGCTACCTGCCTCCATTACAACGGAGGCCACCTTCTTCCCCTCAATAACCGACGCCAACATCTTCCACATCTCCTTCTCCTCCCACCTGCACAGATCACGCACCCATATGTTCTTCGGAGACTTCCTAGACCACGCATCTCCTTCTCCTCCCACCTACTGGCTCCGACACGATACTACCAGCTTCACTCCGATCTGCCAAGCTTCACTCCGATCTACCGGCTTCACTCCAATCTGCCAAGCTTCACTCCGACACGAAGCATGAATCCTACTCGATACACGAAGCTTCACCATCGTTCGGTACATCCTTCGATCAGGCTAGATTTTCCTGGTTTGGTATGAGACCGACCAACATCCTACCGATCCCGTCAACATCTGCTTCACCGAGACCATCTTCATCCGATCCGATCTGCTTCCTAGCCGTTCACTTCTCCAGTCTCCTTCCTAACCAGTCACGCGTCAGATCTGCTTCACCGAGACCGCCAGCTTCTCCTCGTCAGGCTTGATTTTCCTGGTTTGGTATGAGATCGCCTCCTTCTCCTCCCACCTGCACAGATCACGTATATAAAATCAAAGAACATGGATGAAGTGTCATTTACGGTTTTCGCACAAATGTTTTTATAGAATTTTGTTCATTTTCAGAGTTCGGTATTTGATTCTCAAAACTCATATTAAATGGATCTAAAGTGTTACAGTTCAATTCTGACAATTCACAATTTAAATGGATCCGTCATCAAGTTTTCGATTTTATTTGACAACAGCTCTTGACCATCACGCATCAGATTCAAACTACGCAAGTTCGACACCAAGCTACCAAGCTACCTACCGATTCTCAAAACTCATTTTGGGTTTCAAATTTGCGATTATGAGCCATTACCGATTCAAATGATTCACGGTTAAGAGTTTAATGAAATTGATTTTTAATTTTTTTGGATATCTGCAAATCAATGAAACTTAGAGCTTAATCAGTTTCTGCAATTGTTATATGTTTTTTGTTTGTGCTAATATGTTTTCTGATCTTGCTATTGTTTATTAGTTTGTTGTTTTTCAGATTTTGTTGTTGCTTATCAGTGAATCGTAGAGGTTCATCTTTAATTTTAGTTGTTGGTTTTCTGATTTTGCAGTTGTATTTAAAGTTTCTAACTTATCTTCAATTTTAGTAAGGTTTTATGGTTTTGATTTTGAACATTTCTATATTTCTAGCATTCAGTGTATACCATATATGCTAATTCAGCTATTGCTTTAGATATATTCGATGTAATATAATGTTCTATTTGGTAATTGTGTTCTATAGGCAAAACGAAGAGTTGCACATGGAAAACACCTTCAGGTATGATTCATATAGTCATACTAACCTTTTGTGGTGTTATATGCCAAAGAGGATGTTTAACTTTATACACATATACTCTATAATTTAAAACATGTGGTTTTGTATACTCAGATCTCTGGACTTTTTGTTTTGATTTACGTTTGTCAAATCTCTAGATTTTCAAAAGATCAATAGTATTTTTTCAAACTTACAAAACAGAAATGAGAGAGGTGAACTTGTGTTCTTGAGTTGAGGGTAGTTGGCAACTCCTTTCTTCTTTCTTTATAGAATCTGATTGAAATTGATGTAAAAAAATAACATTTAACTAAATAAAATATTATATTTCACATTCAGATAATAATTGATAAAATATAATCCAAACATCCGGTCATTAGTTCTATAAAAATGTATACAAAGCATTTACAAAAAAAAGTATAACAATGCAATGAGCTTCCTGCAGGTCTTCACACTCAATGGATAAATATATGCATATGTTGGGATGGGACTACTGCTTGGAAATGATCATCTAATTTATAAGCCAGATGTGTTTTTTGGAGTTGCATTTTCATCCATTGGATTGTGATCCGTGTGAAAATGAAGTTACAAGACCATTGTCATCCATTAGATTATTTTTTGATATTTGTCAATCCTGTGTTTCCTTGAGGTGTATTACTAGCCATTGGATTATGATCCATGTGCACAGAAAATTATAGGCCATTAGATTCTTTTTTAGACATTTATGATGGCCGTGAAAGCTGTCTTTTGCTTTTTGCTTTTTGTCTTTTGCTTTTTGTCTTTTCCAATTCAAATTTTCATCCGGGTTCATTGTTCTTGTCTGCATCAAAGGGTTGTACTGTCTTAATTTTAAGACTCTTGTGCTTTAAAAGATTGTAATTTATATATGCTTTATATAGTATATAGATATATATGTATATGTATATATATATATATATATATATATATATATATATATATATATATATGTATACATATATATATATATATATGAAAAGCAACATGAATTAGAACCAAGCACCTCTAGCAAGAAGCTAGAGACAGCACAAACAAAGTACAATTACACACAAAACACTGCTAATCTAGGTTCAATTAACCATCTATCCTTGTCAAGGAAAATTTTGGACGCTCGGTTATCAATCCACAGAAAAGACTCCTTTTGGATTTGAGCTAACACATCGGCAGCTTTCCTGTTATTGTCTTGGAAGACTTGAGCATTCCTATTTCTCCAGATTAAATAAAAAGTAGCGTAACACACAACCAGAATCACCTTTTGGACTGCCATACTCCTCGACTCAGTCAAAGCCCAAAACAAGATATCTTCCAAAGAGCTCAAAGCCTTGTCTTCAAGGCCCCACAAAATACGGATTTTATCCCAGACTTCCTTCTCCACAGAGCAATTGTAGAACGCGTGAAATATCGATTCTTCATCATCTTTACAGATTGGGCACAAACGTGAATTATGGTCGATACCCATCGAGGAGAGCACCGTATAAACCGCCACTCTGCTTCTGAATAGTTTCCAAATAAAAATATTGCATTTGATTGGAATCCACTTGTGCCATCGGTTCTCTCCAATATTGGGGTGTCTCTGTCTCGATAATTCTTTTCTAAACCAACAGACCTTAAACTCCCTTTTGGGACCTCCTAGGCATATCCATTGATCACTTTTAGAATTTAGTTCCACTTGCTGCAAAACAGATTCCAAGCGCTTTACATCCTCCAGCAATCTACCACTTGAAGTCTCGCACCTCCACTCCCATTTACCTGCTGTATGGTGAAGTCTATCGCTAATAGAGCAGTTACGATTAGACTCGAACCGGAACAGTCTCAAAAAATCCTTATCTAACGATTGTGATCCAACCCAACAATCAAACCAAAACTGCGTATTTTGACCATTACCTACCTCCCTTTTGATTAAGCTCCTCGGCTCAAGACCCCAGTCTCCTAGCTTACCCCATATATTGACGATTTTCTTCCATGTGTGACCAATTTTAATGTCTTTATAACCCGTCTCAACAAAACCTTTCCCATGAATGCTATTGATCACTTGAGTCCAAAGTGCCCCTTGTTCTCTCTTATACCTCCAGAACCACTTGGCGAGCAAAGCCATGTTCAAGTCTTCCAAAGAGCAAATTCCTAATCTGCCTCCCCTTTTTTCTGTCCAACCATACTCCCATCTAACCCAAGGGATTTTATATTCTGTTCCCTTAGTACCCCAAAAGAAATCTTTACGCTTTTTTTCCAGAATTTTCACGACTCCTTTCGGCACACAATGAAGAGAAAACAAATACGTGCCTAGACTTCCTAAGACGTTCTTCACGATCGTAAGTCTCCCACCTATCGAGAGTGTATTCGCCTTCCATGTACTTAATTTCTTGTTGTACCTTCCTATCAACTGCTTCCACGGGTTCATTGAGCCCATGTTGATACCAATCGGCATACCCAAAAGGATGCCCGGAAGTTTTTCGATTTTGCACCCAATTATAAAAGCCAAAGCTTCAATTGAAACTTGACTTTTACCGACTCCAATAATAGCGCTCTTTGAGAGATTAACTTCAAGACCTGCTAATTTACGAAAACACAGGAGAATACGGAGGAGATTAAGGATGTTTTCCACCGACCACTCTCCAAAAAAAATTGCGTCATCCGCAAAAAAGAAATGGGTTAGTAAAATCTTATCCCCGCCAACTTCTATTCCTTTGTACCCTCCACTCTCAACGCCTTTAGAAATTGCTTGATCTAAACCCTCCATAACAAGAGTAAAAAGAAAAGGGGACAATGGGTCCCCTTGTCTCAAACCACGGGAGAGAGAGAATTCAGCGGTTGGGCTAGCGTTGACCAAAACAGAAGTAAGACCCGACTTTAAACATTCTTGAACCCATTTCCTCCATAAATTTCCAAAACCCATTTGTTCCAACATGGAATCCAAATAATTCCAGTCCACCGTATCGTAAGCCTTGGCAATATCAGTTTTAAAAAGAATCATATTTTTCTTCTTGACTTTCACCCATTCGATAACCTCATTAACCATAAGAGGCCCATCAATAATTTGTCTCTCTTTGACAAAAGCAGTTTGTTTGTTGCTTATTATCCAGGGAAGAACTTTACGTAATCTATTAGCCATCATTTTAGCTAGAATTTTATAAACACTAGATATCAAGCTAACAGGTCTATAGTCCCTAACAGTAGAAGGATTCGAAACCTTGGGAATGAGAGTAATGAAAGACGAATTGACACCTTTAGGGAGTTTCGGTCGTTTTGCAAATTCATTATAGGCTTCCAACAGCTCGTCTTTCAGAAAATCCCAGAAAAATCTGAAAAACTCTACTGTAAACACATCCGGACCACGAGATTTATTCGTGCCACATCCCCATAAGGCTTCCTTTAATTCTTTCTCCTCGAAATCCTTCTCCATATTAGCTTTCTCTTGCTCGGTAATTCTAGATGTGTTTCCCAAATCTTGACTCCACGTACATTCTGAATCCTGATTGAATATACTTTCAAAATAGCTTTTAAAATGATCTTTAACTCTCTTCGGATCTGTCTCCCACACACCATCCATCTCAACTCCTCTGATATTCATTATATGTTTTTTCTTGTTCAAGGATTTGTGAAACAACGCAGTGTTTTCGTCGCCTTCTAAACACCACTTATTTTTATTTTTCTGGGCCACATCTTCGTTAACTTTCCTACTTTTGACATTGACTTTACTAAGGATATCAATTCTTTCTGTTGGCAACTCCTGATTTGAGTTTCCCTCCTCGATTATTTTATCAATCGCTCCGAGTCTGTTAAGCCACTCCTTCATCTCTGCCTCCTCCTTTCTTTTTTATCAAAAGCCCACACTTTAATTTTTTCTTTAACGGCTTTAAGTTTTTGCATAACCACATATATTTTCCTGTGGTTTCCTTCTAACGTGAAGTTACTCCAAGTATCTTTGACAATCCCTTCTAAATCTTCATCTTTTAACCAGGAATTGAAGAACTTAAACGGGACCAAACCATAGTTTCTTCTACATTCTTTTAAGGCCAGGGGTTTGTGATCAGAGTAGAGTCTAGTATCAGTAACAACCTCATATTCTGGCCACCAATCTCCAAAGTTTCCTGAAACCAAGAACCTGTCTAATTTTGAAAGTTTTGTTCCACCCCCTTTAACCCATGTAAAACTCGAACCCCCTATTTTGATGTCCACCAAATTATTTTCGTTGATGAAGTTATTGAAGTTCTCTGTAGCCCTCCTGTTTATCAAAGAACCTCTTCTTTCGTTGTCATTTCTCTCATCATTGAAATCTCCAAACATAATGGAAACACCTTCCCAGTTCCTGAGAAAAACACTTACGAACTTCCATAACTCTTCTCTCTTAGATGGGATTTGACTCGCGTAAACGTTAGTAATTGCGATCGGTACATTTTTATCTAACCAGGTACCTTGTACAATAATACAATCCTCTCTACACATCTCCGCCTCCTTTTTGAACAAGCAATTATTCCATATCGAAACAATTCCCCCTCCCTGACCTGAACTTTCCTTTACTACATAATCGAAGTTCGTACTACCCTACAAACTTCTAGCATTCAAATCAGGGAATTGTTTTCTTTTTAACTCTTGGATTCCCGCAAAAGCCACATGATGTTTCTCAATTAGAGACCGAATCCATTTGATTTTAAAATCACCCAGACCCAAGCCATTAGAGTTAAGAGATAAAAGATTCATTGCTTACCGGCTTTAGCTCCCTTTTTGACCTGGCTCCCACTTCTCTTCTAGACCTGCCCTCTACCTTTATCTTTCTTGAAACCGCATTGATTTACGATCTCCTCCAGCCTCTGTTCAATTCCAATACTCATCGACGATTCAATCAAATCTAAGTTGCTTTTGGTCGATTGCCAATTCGCCACTTCCTTGTTAATCAGTTGTTTCATTTGATTTGAATAAATGTGGACACAAGGATTTAACGTGGAAAAACCCTTTCGGGAAAAAACCACGGGCACAACCGATGATGATCACTATATGAGAAAAATGAGGAGGTTACAAGATTTGGAACTGAAAAATATATATCTCTCTTTTCTTTTAATACATAGAGCCTCACAATATATATATATATATATATATATATATATATATATATATATATATATATATATATATATATATATATATATATATATATATATATATATATATATATATATATATATATATATATATATATATATATATATATATATATATATATATATATATATCACTCAATGTTTTGTGTATTTTTGTGTGTATCTTGATTGTAAATAATCATCCCTATATATAGGGATGAAACAGCCAAACAATTTAGAAAAAAATGTGTGCGCCTGAAATTTGCCGCAATTGTTGAAAGAATTGTAGGCGCCGTATTCGTCGTTTATTGAAGAACGGTGCATTGTTGAAGAATTTATTTCCACGTGCAAAACCAAATTGGAATTGAATTTGATTACTATTCATGTGGGGCCCACATGATAATAATTCATTTGATTGCTTTTGATTGCTTTTGAAAAGTCATCTTTTACAATCTCCACCTTGACTTTAAAAGCAATAAGTAATCAAACAACTCCACCTTGAGACGAATTTCTTCTTGTAGAACTCCTCATTATAAAATCATCGTGTGCCGACAATCCTTGGAATTAGATTGTCATACCAACCAAGCTTGAGCAAAGCTCAAACTTAGTTGCTGGAACCGGCTTCGTCATCATATCCGCCGGATTGTCATGAGTGCTAATCTTTTGAACTTGAATATCACCTTTGGAAATAACATCTCGAATAAAGTGATAACGTACATCAATATGTTTCGTTCTCTCATGAAACATTTGATCTTTTGTGAGATAAATAGCACTTTGACTATCACAAAAAATCTTTGTGGAAGATGTGTCTCCACAAAGTTCACCATATAAATTTCTTAACCAAATAGCTTCTTTGCAAGCTTCAAAAATTGCCATGTACTCTGCTTCAGTTATGGATAAGGCAACAGTGGTCTGTAGACTTGCCTTCCAACTCACAGCACATCCACCAATGGTAAAGACATAACCTGTCAAAGATCTTCTTTTATCTAAATCTCCAGCATAATCAGAATCTACATAGCCCACCAGTCCTTCACATGAACTTCCAAATTGTAAACATGCATTGGAAGTACCGCATAAATATCTAAGAATCCATTGAACGACTTTCCAATGCTCTTTTCCTGGGTTAGCCATATATCTGCTAACAACACTTAAAGCGTGAGATAAATCAGGGCGAGAACATAACATGGCATACATTAGAGAACCAACTGCACTAGAATACGGAACTTTCGCCATGTGGTTAATTTCATCATCTGTCTTTGGACAATATGCTGAAGACAGTTTGAAATGTGCAGCTAACGGAGTACTCACTGGCTTGGCTTTATGCATGTTGAATCTTTGAAGAACTTTCTCAATATACATCTTTTGACTTAGGTATAGTTTTCCATGCTGTCTGTTACGAGTAATTTCCATACCAAGAATTTTCTTGGCTGGACCTAAGTCCGTCATCTCAAACTCTTTGCTTAGTTGTGTTTTCAGTTTTGCTATCTCTAGTTTATCTTTTGCAGCAATCAACATATCATCAACATAAAGAAGCAGATATATTGATGAACCATTGACTGACTTAAAATAAACACAACTATCATAATCTGATCTTTTAAAATTCTGAGATAGCATAAAAGAGTCAAACCTCTTATACCATTGCCTTGGGGACTGTTTTAACCCATAAAGAGATTTCTTCAATCTACATACCAAGTTCTCTTTTCCAGGGATAATGAAGCCTTCAGGTTGCTCCATATAAATATCTTCCTCCAATTCACCATGTAAAAATGCAGTTTTGACATCTAACTGCTCAAGCTCATAGTTATGCATGGCAACAATACTAAGTAAAGTACGAATTGAGCTATGCTTAACAACAGGAGAGAAAACATCAGTAAAATCAATGCCTGGAATTTGGGTATAGCCTTTAGCAACTAACCTTGCTTTAAATCTTTCTTCCTCATTAGGAGTAATACCTTCTTTTCTTTTGAAAATCCATTTGCAGCGGATAGGCTTCTTTTCTTTTGGTAATTTCACCAACTCCCAAGTGCCATTCTTTTCAAGAGATTCTATTTCATCATGCATGGCAGTTATCCATTTGTTGCAATGTTCTAAAGTAATGGCTTCTGTGTAAGTTGAAGGTTCTTTGATACCTTCAATTTCTTCAGCAATGTTTAAAGCATAAGCAACAATATTTGCTTCTTCTATCAGTCTCTTGGGAGGATGAATGACCCTCCTAGGTCTATCAGTTGCTATAGAATGTTGTGGTTGGTGAGTAGGAGTAGGAGTAGAAGACTCTTGCTCAACTGATTGATTTTGATCAATAGAGTTTTCTTTTTCTGGTGTATGTTCTGAGTCAACAGATTGCTCCACCTGCACACTTGTCTTTTGATGACTCTCAACATGAATATTAGTAGGAGAATCTTTATGTAGCATAGTTGATTCATTAAATACTACATTTCTACTAATCACGACATTTTTAGTTTCAGGACACCATAACTTATATCCTTTCACACCAGACTTGTAACCAAGAAAGATACATTTAATTGCCCTGGGCTCTAATTTTCCATTATCAACATGAGCATAAGTAGGGCAACCAAAAATTTTTAAATCTGAATAGTTTGCTGGGGAGCCAGACCATACCTCAATAGGAGTCTTTTTATCAAGTGGAATAGAATGTGACATGTTAATTAGATAACATGCAGTAGAAGCAGCTTCTGCCCAAAAACGCTTAGATAATCCTGCGTTAAATAACATACAACGGGCTTTTGAAATAATGGTTCTGTTCATACGTTCAGCTACACCATTTTGTTGAGGTGTGTGAGAAACGGTGTAGTGTCTAACAATTCCTTCTAGTTTACAATATGAATTAAATTCATTTGAACAAAACTCCATACCATTATCCGTGCGAAGCTTTTTGACCTTCTTAACGGTCTGGTTTTCCACCATGACTTTCCATTCTTTGAATGCAGAGAATGCTTCAGATTTAAGCTTCAAGAAATATGGCCAAACTCTTCTTGAATAATCATCAATAATTGTCAACATATAACGAGCACCTCCTAGTGATGCTTCTTGAGATGGTCCCCATAAATCAGCATGTACATACTCCAAAATGCCTTTTGTAGTATGTATCGAGGTGTTAAATTTCACGCTCTTGTGTTTGCCAAATATGCAGTGTTCACAGAATTCCAGTTTGCCAACGCATTGGCCATCAAGCAATCCTCTTCTGCTTAAAGTTGTCAAACCAAGTTCACTCATATGCCCAAGACGCATATGCCACAGGTTAGTAGTATCAGTAGATGAATTTGAAGTAACATTAGAATTACCTGTTACTGTACTACCTTGTAGATGATACAGGTTTGTAGATTTAATATCAGCTTTCATCACAATCAAAGCTCCTTTAGAAACCTTTAAAACTCCACCTTCACCGGAATATTTGTACCCTTTAAGATCAAGAGTACTTAAAGAAATAAGGTTTCTTTTCAAACCTGGAACGTGTCGAACATCAGACATAGTTCTGAACCTTTTTGACGGTTGAAATCGAGAGAAACAAGAGATAAAATTGGAGTTTGCGAGAGAGAGAAGAGAGAGATATCGGCGGTTAGGGTTTGCGAAAAGAAGAAATGAGGCGGAAGAGGGATGATATACACCGAAAACCAGGTGGGCCCCAAGGGTTTTCGGCCCATGGGTCCACCGATAACCCACTCAGCCCATTTATCCGTTTTCGGTCCGGATTGAAAAACAAATTTTCTTGAAAATTTTATTTCGTAACAAAATTTTAAAAATAGATGCAAAAATAGAATAAAAATTAAAAATAGAACATAAATAAACAAAGGTTACACATAAAAATTTTATTTTTGTTTTCGTAATTTTTAATTTTTGTTTTGTTTTCGCAATTTTTAGATCTTTAACTTTGTTTACTTCTCCCCCTAAATCAAAGATTTATCGAAATTTTTGATTTTCTAAAATTAAAACAAATACAGAAATAATTTAAATAACAACTTAATTAGTAACAAATGTACAAACCACAGTCCAATTAATCCTACCAAATTTTAAGCTCGTCCCACGTTTGGTTGATATTTTCAGGATAGACGTACGTTTTTCATCGCAAGTAAGACACACACAGTCACATTACCAAACAAATTTTCTTAAAATAGCACATATACAGTTTAGAATTTATAGAACAACATGAACATTTATTGTGTTGAGAGAATCGCCAACCTGGATAATTTTCTTAAAAAATTGTTTCATTTCGAAACGTCTTTTCGAATTTCTTCACTTTGAATGAAAAGCTTTATCTCGAGAATCTATCTCTCAACGAAATTTCCATAGCATACACATGTTATCTCCCCTTACTAATCAAGAAACTCTTTGGTTAACTGACTCTTTTCCTTAAGCCTATGTTCCTTTTTAGTCCACGCTCTTACATGTTTTCCTCACTCTTTTGACTTGTGCAACTTTGGCATCTTTTAAGGAGTTTTTACACAATTTTCATTGCTGCTCCTTTTGTGCATCATTGGCATCTTTTGAGGAGTTCTTATACAAATTGCATTGCTGCTCCTTAGGCTTTAAACATGTGAGCTCATTGGCCTCTTTTAAGGTCTCTAATTGGGCTAATTTTGTGCCGCTTTTCATTCAAACCTAATGACCTTTTGACATGTGAGCTCATTAGCCTCTTTTAGCCTAACCACACACTCTTTTAGTGTGGGTTGTGACAATTGGACACACTTAGTAGACCAAGATAGTATACTAAAAGTTTCTCTCAGACCCAAACCTTTGGGAAAGCCAAGTTTGATAAACCATGTACATAGAGGAAATTCGGTAGACACCGATTCTCAGATAAAATCATTTTCACAACAACTTGAAGTATAGTGAACATTTAAGCTCATGGTGATTGTACACAAACCAAATAAGCGACCACAATAATCATTCATATCCTTAAACAAACACTAGACCTTCTATGTATCATTTCAATTCCAGTTATTTTATTTTGCAACAAATGTGAATCTCATTTTACTAGAAAATCAGCTATTTTTATCTTCATGAATATCATTTACCAGGCAGGAACTTAACGCCCCAATTTCAAAATTTATAAAATTTCATTTATTACCAAGATTCTAAAATATTTATTCCAAAAAGTAAAACTGTTCGACATATTTATTAAACCAACAGCGGAAACATTTGAAAATCATAACATAGTTCATTAAAATAAATCTCTTGTATGTGATGCGCTGTCGTCAAGCCTTGCCCTTCCCTTTGTCATTTGAAGTACCTGAAATGTTATAAAATCAACGGGTAAGCTTAAAGCTTAGTGAGTCCACAAATTACCATACATGCCCACATATTAAACAACCCGTCCTCGATAACAACCCGACCCTACCCGTCATACAACAGCTACGGGCGTCCATCATACAACAGCTATGGACACGGGAAGGTTCTAGCCATCATACAACAGCTATGGGTTCCCGGTTATGGCCCAGCCCATCATACAACAGCTATGGGACAAGGCAATAGTCCAACTCGTCATACAACAACTACGAGGGGACACGCGTCAGTACTGAGCCCAACAACAAATAATCACAGATATAAAGCAACTCATATAACTGTAAAATACATACAAGATGCCTAACATGCAACATCATATGGTAAGGTGAGGATACTCACCTGATTCGAAACCGCACAGATATACTTTAATATCCCCACTTAGCTCGTCCACACACCTATATCCCACATACACAACATGTCAAGCACTGACTAAACTTCTATAGACTTGCCTAAAGGTCAGTCCCTACGTTTGGTAACCAACACTTGGTCGAAACTAAGCTTTTGGGTCAAACAGCCGCTCGCCGCGGCGTGGCTTCTTACCCTACGCGTCGCGGTTATCTCTGCATAGCTACGGGGATTAGCCGAACCCGCATCGCTGACATAGCCTGTCCGTGCCGCGGACTCGTATTAATCTAAAGTCTTCTAACCCATAAATCAGCTCAGTCATCGGCTAGGGTTTCACTCCATACCCTTCCTGGGATCAGAAACTATAACACCAAATACTTGTGATAATTATTTGAAGGTTAATTCTAGCAAAAAGGGGTAAATTGGTCATTTTACCACAAAAGGGTAATTTGGTCTTTTGGACAGAAAAGAATTTGGTTTGAAACAATATTTTGAGTTTTGGACTTAAAATGTTATAAAAACTAGTTTTTGTCATTAAATTTGATTATAGTGCCAAAAGTTCAAGAAAATGAACTTAGGGACTAAATTTGCAAAACTTGGAAGTATAAATAGGAGAGTTGACTCCCCTGTTGTGGCTGTCCATTTTTCAGCTTACGGGAAGGATTTTGGGTGCGATTTCTGGAAGATCATTGAAGCTTGAAGCAAGAACTTGGATCAATTGTTGGAAGATGGTGATTTCCAAGCAAATAAGGTAAGTAGATTGCCTTTTTAGTCAAGTTCTTGAAGAAGTTCTTAATGAGTTTTATAGAAACTGAAATCTGCAAATTTCAGTTATGATTATGTGGTTTAAATGGTTTAATACTTCCATTAAGTCATGCTAAATGGACTTAATCCAAGATTTTGGAAGTAGATTGCTATTTGTGATGAATTTGAAGTTTTGGGGTTTTTGGAACTAAGAACCCTAATTCTTCTTATGATTGATTGAGTGGGTTTTGAGGGTTGAAAATCTTGTATTAATAGAAGGTTTTAGCCTAGGAATAAACCCCAAACGATTAAGAACAACATTAAGGACTTAAATGTCAAAACTGCGTGCTGCAGTGCACAAATCGCGACTGATCAGGAAACTGCCCAAGAGCAGGGCGCAGTGCACCCAGGTTCCTGCCGGGGTGCGCCCAATACCTGGCGCAGTACGACCACCAGACAGGGGGTTCAAAATGCTAACTTTTGTTTGGCTTGTCCGATTTACCTCAAACTTGAACCATAAGTCCCTAATGGTTTGAAAAGTCTGGGAAAAATATTAAATTGATGATAAATGGAAAGTTTATCATCTAGGGATGGTTTATAGTTGCATAATATTGGACTCTTATGTATTAGAGTCAACTGAAATGATTATTAACCTATTATCATTTGGTATATAAATGAATATATATAGGTATGGGACAAATGGTTGTGGTGCACGCAAAGGCAAGAAACAACCAGGATTTAAATGCAGCTAGCATCCAGGTGAGTAACCTCACTGATATCACATATGATATGTGTTGATTGGACTGTTACAGGTTGAAACAGTTTTGGGGGACAAAAATGACAATTTAAAGATTTAATGAAAAAGACAATACCAGATAAGCCGTGAGTCTACGATAGACAAGAACGGAGCTGTGAGTCAATAACACAAATAATATGACAAGATCAGATAAGCCGTGAGTCTGTGATAGACAAGAACGGAGCTGTGAGTCAATAATGGTAATAAAAAGTAATGATACGACAATACCAGATAAGCCGTGAGTCTGTGAAAGACAAGAACGGAGCTGTGAGTCAGTAAATCAGTCATTGCGATGGCAAGAACGGAGCCGTGAGTCTAGGCAAAAGTGGGATAAACTCGTGAGCCATAATTGATTTTGATATTTGACTTTAAGTCCAAATGGTGCGGTCTTTTGACTATGATATCGGGTTATTGAACCCAGCTGATACAACCTTTGGGCTATGACTTGTATATTGAAAATGACATGATGCGGCTGATATAGCCATGATATATGATGCAGTCCATTGTGACTAAGAAACATGGGACAGAAATGATTAGACATGATTATATGTGTAAATAACTGACGTAGCTTGATAATTACAGGTTTTGTGATTCAGCCTGTAAGGCTACAGATTAGGATGTGAAATCCTAGAAGATATGTGGTCAGCCAGTAAGGCTAGGAATTTGGAACCGATATCCAGACAGAGATATACGGTTAATAGATTTATCATATATAGGAAATTATATATGAATGTATTTTTATACGTGTTATTTGCATATACGATTACTCACTGAGCTTTGTAGCTCATACCATTTGCTAAATGTCCCTGCAGGTTAGCATGATCCTGATAAAGTAATAGATAGAGTCCGTGACTCGAGAAGTAGGACTCTTAGATGCTGTCAGTAGCAGCCCGGCTTCAAAGGAGACTACGGTATTTTATACTCTCCTTGATACACTTGTACCCGTTTTTAATAAAATATACCCCTTTCGTTATGGTTTTATGTATTGAAACCTTTGTTAAAAATGAAAAATTTTCAGGGGTGTTTTTGTTTTAAAAGCCGGGTGCTACAAGTTGGTATCAGAGCCGTGGTTTAAGTGAACTAGGTGTCTATAGAGTAGATTCCTGGACTTAAACCTTGAGACAGTAGACACGATGTACCGTTAGGTGTATATAAGTTGTTATTATACATATATAACCTAACTATGGCTGACTTCTAACGTATAAGAAGTATGAGCAGCGAATATTACTGGGAGGAATTTAGGGCATGGAGCTTTAAGAAGTGAACCAGCCCTTTCTCAAGGCTCCATTGAACGAGGGGCAACGAGACAAGTAGCAGAAAATCCACATGGCAAGCAATAGTAGCTGCTATGGTCAGAAAAAGAAATTGGGTGCTCACCCTGATTGATATTCAAGGTGAAAGAAAAGTAGCTAAGACTACGTGAAAACCAGAAAAAGATTAGTGGACGCTTCAGGAGAAGTTACCACGAACTGGGTCCAACCTTAAAGGGAAGGGACCAAAACAGAGCAACTATGTATTGTGAGAAGTGCAGGAAAAGCAATCAGAAAATTGTAGAGTAGAGACTCTACCGTTGACATGCTGAAATTGCAGAAAATAGGAGCAGATTTGCTCGAGCTTGTTGGATGGATCGGAAGTGTGTCTAGCGCGGAGCTATAAAACACTTTCCTATGAAATACTCACATGCTAAATGTGGAGTAACGGGTAATGAACCCAGGAAAGAACGGGGAGGAAAGAAAGAAGAAACGAATGGTCGAAAAGGACCAGTGATACCATGAGCATTCCAGCAGACTGTGGAAAAAGCTTGTGAGTAGACTAATATAGTCTCAGATATCATTGTTTTGAATATAATCCCCGTATATGTTATATTTGATCCATGAAGCTGTGCTTTGGATCAGTGACTTTGATGTCTTATCTGAATATTTCATCAACGATTATGGATGAAATTTTGGAACTGGCTATAGCAAATAGCAAATATGTTCAAGATATTGAACACTTGGAAGGTAGTCTGCCTAGGATTTACGGGACCATTTTTCCCTATAAATCTAGAGCCGATGCCTACCAATGAATTTGAAGAAATCGTGCATATGAATTGGTTAGCAATGAATGGTGCTAACATGAATTGTAGAAAAATGAACATTATAGTTCAAAAATCAGAAATGAAATGGACGAAAATCCATGGTAAATGACCGTTGTTGAGAATACTGGTTATTTTCCTTTGCTTAAACTCGGAAAAGAGTTAGTAAAGGAATGATGTTGTAGTTGGCATACGTGGTATGGGCCAAGCTAAATAAAGCGGTGATAGTAGTGTACTACTTTAAATAAATTCTCGGATGTTTCTTTTGAAAAGAACTTCCAGGATTTCTGCCAGATTGGCGAGAAGAGCTTATGATTAAACTGGTCTTGGGAGCCGTTCCTGTTATTTAGGCTCTATATTGATTAGCATCTGCAGAGATGACACTGTGGGAAAACAATTAGAAGAAAACTTGGTGTTGGGGTCTCTTATGGCTGAATGTGTCATTGTATGAGCCCTATCTTGTTTGAAAAGAAGAAAGACAAGTTGAAGCATATGTGCATTGACTAATGAGAATCTAATATTCTCGAAACCAAATCGAAAATGAGGTACATTTGTACCAGATATTGGAGTTACTTCACTGAGTAAAGTGATATGTAAAATTCTCCAAGTATGGAAAAATTTGGCTAAAAGAAGCTTTATATTCTTTGGGCATGTTAATAATGCCAGAGATGATAAAGTAGATCCAGTGGAAATGGTGCTGTGATAAAACAGAAACCGCCTTGGAATTTGACTGAAATTAGTAGTTTTCTTGGATTGGCGGGTTAGTTTAGGAGAGTTATAGAAAACTGCTCCTTGATTGCTGTCCAGTTGACTAAGGTTGACTAATAAAAGTATAAAGTTTGAGGGGGTAGAAAGACCACAAGTATCTTGTAAAGGTTTGGAATAAACCTTGTGTGAAACTCTGACGTTAGCATTGATGCTAAGCGGAGAAAATAAATTGGATTAAAGAAATGTATCCAAATTTGACTGTAGATACATGATATTGCAGTAGCAATTATGAACTTGACATTGAAGCTTTAGAGACACTACTGGTATGGTGTAAAGCTTACTGTTGGTATAGATCATAAAAGTTTAAAACACTTAATTGATCAAAAGAAGCTAAATATGAGATAGCAAAGATAGATGGGTTACTTAAAGATTTCGGTTATGAAATCTTGTACCATCTCGGAAAAGCGGATGTGATTATAGACGCCTTGAATTAGAAAGAGTATCTTTTGAAAGATACAACCACATGCGTGAGTGTGGCGAATTGATTACCTGAGTTGATTCAGGTAGCACAAGAATAAGTGTGCCAGTCTGAAAACGTGAAAAGTGAATGAATGATTAGCTATTGAAAGAAGCTAGTTAGAAACTCACGGTGATTTAAAACCCTTGGTGGTTGTGTATGTGAGTTCCAAAGCAAAGTGAGATATGAAAATTTACCCTTAAAAGATGTATATTTGGGTAGATATGCAAAATGCCCGGGGCAGTACCAAACTGTGTAGGATGATGTAACCTACGCATTGGTGGCCGGGACTGAAGAAAGACATTGAAAGACATGTGAAAAGTGTTTGACTTGTGTGTAACTACAGTCAAATCATTAGAAACATACGGAAAATTTAGCCGTTGTATGTCCCAAAGAAGAAATGGGACGAAAATATTATAGACTTTGTAATAAAGTCTTTGCAAGTACCGCATGGGTATGACACCATATGGGTAATTGCAGGTTGATTGATGAAAACAGTGTAGATTTATACCGACTAAGGAAGTAATTAAGATCGAAAAGTAGTGAAAAACTACATAGAAAGATAAATTTGTCGACATGTGCTGCAGGTGTCGACTGAATCGGGTCGAGATACTAGAATTTTTTGCTGAATTTAGCATTAATTCTTAGAGTAATTAGTTCAAAAGTACTAGCAAGTACTGCATATGAATTGTAGATTGGTAGACGAGACGGGATAATGATGCAGACTCTAGAAGATATGCCCGAAATTTGCATAATAAACCCTGGTGAAAGATGAGAAAATCATCTGTTTTTGGTAGAATTTGTAAGAAATAACAACTTGCATACTAGTATTCTATTGGCTCGTATGAAGTGTTGTACGGAGTACCGTGTTATCCTTTGATTTATAGGATTGAAGATGTGGAAAATCCGTTGACTAGGTCTTAGATTGTGGTACAAGTTAAAAAGAAGACTTAATGAATACGAGAAAATTTGAAAATGGCTAAGGAGCAGTAACTGTAGTGCATGAACCAAAGAGTAAAACCATTGAAATTCCAGATAAGGGATGACGGGGTAGTCAAAAGATCCATTGGAAAGACTAAAAATCTATTTGGGACGAAAGGAAAGTTAAGCCCTCATCTATTGGACTTTTCCATATGTCCCAAAGAGTAAGAATTGGGGTGTACCGATTGAAGTTTCTTGATGAACTTCAAGATATTTATAAAGTTTTCTATGGGTCTCATGGTTCTGAGAACATAGATTGATAAATTTCAACAAATACCTCATGCTGAAATGAAGGTAGATAAGTAGTCAAGGTACCCGGGATAACCGGAGGAATGATAGAGGAACAGTGATATAATCACGAAATAAGAAGACTAGTATGGTTAAGTGCTTAGGCAATACCACAGAGATTCCGACGTGATGTGGAAGACCGAAAGTGAAACGAGGGAGTCATAACCTCAACTCCTTGTATGATTTCGGGGACGAAATCTTTTGAAGGATGGGAGAATTTATAACACCAAATACTTGTGATAAGTATTTGAAGGTTAATTCTAGCAAAAGGGGTAAATTGGTCATTTTACCACAAAAGGGTAATTTGGTATTTTGGACAGAAAAGAATTTGGTTTGAAATAATATTTTGAGTTTTGGACTTAAAATGTTATAAAAACTAGTTTTTGTCATTAAATTTGATTATAGTGCCAAAAGTTCAAGAAAATGAACTTAGGGACTAAATTTGCAAAACTTGGAAGTATAAATAGGAGAGTTGACTCCCCTATTGTGGCTGTCCATTTTTCAGCTTACGGGAAGGATTTTGGGTGCGATTTCTGGAAGATCATTGAAGCTTGAAGCAAGAACTTGGATCAATTGTTGGAAGATGGTGATTTCCAAGCAAATAAGGTAAGTAGATTGCCTTTTTAGTCAAGTTCTTGAAGAAGTTCTTAATGAGTTTTATAGAAACTGAAATCTGCAAATTTCAGTTATGATTATGTGGTTTAAATGGTTTAATACTTCCATTAAGTCATGGTAAATGGACTTAATCCAAGATTTTGGAAGTAGATTGCTATTTGTGACGAATTTGAAGTTTTGGGGTTTTTGGAACTAAGAACCCTAATTCTTCTTATGATTGATTGAGTGGGTTTTGAGGGTTGAAAATCTTGTATTAATAAAAGGTTTTAGCCTAGGAATAAACCCCAAACGATTAAGAACAACATTAAGGACTTAAATGTCAAAACTGCGTGCTACAGTGCACAAATCGCGACTGATCAGGAAACTGCCCAGGCGCAGGGCGCAGTGCGCCCAGGTTCCTGGCGGGGTGCGCCCAGGCGCAGTGCGCCCAATACCTGGCGTAGTGCGCCCACCAGACAGGGGGTTCAAAATGCTAACTTTTGTTTGGCTTGTCCGATTTACCTCAAACTTGAACCATAAGTCCCTAATGGTTTGAAAAGTCTGGGAAAAAAATTAAATTGAGTTTTCGACTCCTTGGGGACACTGTAGATCAATACGAATGCCCCGGTGAATAGTAAAACTTGTGAAAAGATGATAAATGGAAAGTTTATCATCTAGGGATGGTTTATAGTTGCATAATATTGGACTCTTATGTATTAGAGTCAACTGAAATGATTATTAACCTATTATCATTTGGTATATAAATGAATATATATAGGTATGGGACAAATTGTTGTGGTGCACGCAAAGGCAAGAAACAACCAGGATTTAAATGCAGCTAGCATCCAGGTGAGTAACCTCACTGATATCACATATGATATGTGTTGATTGGACTGTTACAGGTTGAAACAGTTTTGGGGGACAAAAATGACAATTTAAAGATTTAATGAAAAAGACAATACCAGATAAGCCGTGAGTCTACGATAGACAAGAACGGAGCTGTGAGTCAATAACAGAAATAATATGACAAGATCAGATAAGTCGTGAGTCTGTGATAGACAAGAACGGAGCTGTGAGTCAATAATGATAATAAAAAGTAATGATACGACAATACCAGATAAGCCGTGAGTCTGTGAAAGACAAGAACGGAGCTGTGAGTCAGTAAATGAATAAACAATGCGACAATACCAGATAAGCCGTGAGTCTACAATAGACAAGAACGGAGCTGTGAGTCAATCTTTGAAAAGGCAATCCGTGAGTCATTGCGATGGCAAGAACGGAGCCGTGAGTCTAGGCAAAAGCGGGATAAACTCGTGAGCCATAATTGATTTTGATATTTGACTTTAAGTCCAAATGGTGCGGTCTTTTGACTATGATATCGGGTTATTGAACCCAGCTGATACAGCCTTTGGGCTATGACTTGTATATTGAAAATGACATGATGCGGCTGATATAGCCATGATATATGATGCAGTCCATTGTGACTAAGAAACATGGGACAGAAATGATTAGACATGATTATATCTGCAAATAACTGACGTAGCTTGATAATTATAGGTTTTGTGATTCAGCCTATAAGGCTACAGATTAGGATGTGAAATCCTAGAAAATATGTGGTCAGCCAGTAAGGCTAGGAATTTGGAACCGATATCCAGACAGAGATATACGGTTAATAGATTTATCATATATAGGAAATTATATATGAATGTATTTTTATACGTGTTATTTGCAGATATGATTACTCACTGAGCTTTGTAGCTCATACCGTTTGCTAAATGTCCCTGCAGGTTAGCATGATCCTGATAAAGGAATAGATAGAGTCCGTGACTCGAGAAGTAGGACTCTTAGATGCTGTCAGTAGCAGCCCGGCTTCAAAGGAGACTACGGTATTTTATACTCTCCTTGATACACTTGTACCCGTTTTTAATAAAATATACCCCTTTCGTTATGGTTTTATGTATTGAAACCTTTGTTAAAAATGAAAAATTTTCAGGGGTGTTTTTGTTTTAAAAGTCGGGTGCTACAAGTTGGTATCAGAGCCGTGGTTTAAGTGAACTAGGTGTCTATAGAGTAGATTCCTGGACTTAAACCTTGAGACAGTAGACACGATGTACCGTTAGGTGTATATAAGTTGTTATTATACATATTTAACCTAACTATTGCTGACTTCTAACGTATAAGAAGTATGAGCAGCGAATATTACTGGGAGGAATTTAGGGCATGGAGCTTTAAGAAGTGAACCATCCCTTTCTCAAGGCTCCATTGAACGAGGGGCAACGAGACAAGTAGCAGAAAATCCACATGGCAAGCAATAGTAGCTGCTGTGGTCAGAAAAAGAAATTGGGTGCTCACCCTGATTGATATTCAAGGTGAAAGAAAAGTAGCTAAGACTACGTGAAAAGCAGAAAAAGATTAGTGGACGCTTCAGGAGAAGTTACCACGAACTGGGTCCAACCTTAAAGGGAAGGGACCAAAACAGAGCAACTATGTATTGTGAGAAGTGCAGGAAAAGCACTCAGAAAATTGTAGAGTAGAGACTCTACCGTTGACATGTTGAAATTGCAAAAAATAGGAGCAGATTTGCTCGAGCTTGTTGGATGGATCGGAAGTGTGTCTAGCGCGGAGCTATAAAACACTTTCCTATGAAATACTCACATGCTAAATGTGGAGTAACGGGTAATGAACCCAGGAAAGAACGGGGAGGAAAGAAAGAAGAAACGAATGGTCGAAAAGGACCAGTGATACCATGAGCATTCCAGCAGACTGTGGAAAAAGCTTGTGAGTAGACTAATATGGTCTCGGATATCATTGTTTTGAATATAATCCCCGTATATGTTATATTTGATCCATGAAGCTGTGCTTTGGATCAGTGACTTTGATGTCTTATCTGAATATTTCATCAACGATTATGGATGAAATTTTGGAACTGGCTATAGCAAATAGCAAATATGTTCAAGATATTGAACACCTGGAAGGTAGTCTTCCTAGGATTTACGGGACCATTTTTCCCTATAAATCTAGAGCCGATGCCTACCAATGAATTTGAAGAAATCGTGCATATGAATTGGTTAGCAATGAATGATGCTAACATGAATTGTAGAAAAATGAACATTATAGTTCAAAAATCAGAAATGAAATGGACGAAAATCCATGGTAAATGACCGTTGTTGAGAATACTTGTTATTTTCCTTTGCTTAAACTCGGAAAAGAGTTAGTAAAGGAATGATGTTGTAGTTGGCATACGTGGTATGGGCCAAGCTAAATAAAGCGGTGATAGTAGTGTACTACTTTAAATAAATTCTCGGATGTTTCTTTTGAAAAGAACTTCCAGGATTTCTGCCAGATTGGCGAGAAGAGCTTATGATTAAACTGGTCTTGGGATCCGTTCGTGTTATTTAGGCTCTATATTGATTAGCGTCTGTAGAGATGGCAGAGTGGGAAAACAATTAGAAGAAAACTTGGTGTTGGGGTCTCTTATGGCTGAATGTGTCATTGTATGAGCCCTATCTTGTTTGAAAAGAAGAAAGACAAGTTGAAGCATATGTGCATTGACTAATGAGAATCTAATATTCTCGAAACCAAATCGAAAATGAGGTACATTTGTACCAGATATTGGAGTTACTTCACTGAGTAAAGTGATATGTAAAATTCTCCAAGTATGGAAAAATTTGGCTAAAAGAAGCTTTATATTCTTTGGGCATGTTAATAATGCCAGAGATGATAAAGTAGATCCAGTGGAAATGGTGCTGTGATAAAACAGAAACCGCCTTGGAATTTGACTGAAATTAGTAGTTTTCTTGGATTGGCGGGTTAGTTTAGGAGAGTTATAGAAAACTGCTCCTTGATTGCTGTCCAGTTGACTAAGGTTGACTAATAAAAGTATAAAGTTTGAGGGGGTAGAAAGACCACAAGTATCTTGTAAAGGTTTGGAATAAACCTTGTGTGAAACTTTGACGTTAGCATTGATGCTAAGCGGAGAAAATAAATTGGATTAAAGAAATGTATCCAAATTTGACTGTAGATACATGATATTGCAGTAGCAATTATGAACTTGACATTGAAGCTTTAGAGACACTACTGGTATGGTGTAAAGCTTACTGTTGGTACAGATCATAAAAGTTTGAAACACTTAATTGATCAAAAGAAGCTAATTATGAGATAGCAAAGATAGATGGGTTACTTAAAGATTTCGGTTATGAAATCTTGTACCATCTCGGAAAAGCGGATGTGATTATAGACGCCTTGAATTAGAAAGAGTATCTTTTGAAAGATACAACCACATATGTGAGTGTGGCGAATTGATTACCTGAGTTGATTCGGGTAGCACAAGAATAAGTGTGCCAGTCTGAAAACGTGAAAAGTGAATGAATGATTAGCTATTGAAAGAAGCTAGTTAGAAACTCACGGTGATTTAAAACCCTTGGTGGTTGTGTATGTGAGTTCCAAAGCAAAGTGAGATATGAAAATTTACCCTTAAAAGATGTATATTTGGGTAGATATGCAAAATGCCCGGGGCGGTACCAAACTGTGTAGGATGATGTAACCTACGCATTGGTGGCCGGGACTGAAGAAAGACATTGAAAGACATGTGAAAAGTGTTTGACTTGTGTGTAACTACAGTCAAATCATTAGAAACATACGGAAAATTTAGCCGTTGTATGTCCCAAAGAAGAAATGGGACGAAAATATTATAGACTTTGTAATAAAGTCTTTGCAAGTACCGCATGGGTATGACACCATA
Organism: Cichorium intybus; assembly: GCA_023525715.1. Lineage (NCBI taxonomy): Eukaryota > Viridiplantae > Streptophyta > Magnoliopsida > Asterales > Asteraceae > Cichorium > Cichorium intybus. The sequence goes on along the minus strand of CM042014.1, from coordinate 78,080,003 downwards.
TGGGTAATTGCAGGTTGATTGATGAAAACAGTGTAGATTTATACCGACTAAGGAAGTAATTAAGATCGAAAAGTAGTGAAAAACTACATAGAAAGATAAATTTGTCGACATGCGCTGCAGGTGTCGACTGAATCGGGTCGAGATACTAGAATATTTTGCTGAATTTAGCATTAATTCTTAGAGTAATTAGTTCAAAAGTACTAGCAAGTACTGCATATGAATTGTAGATTGGTAGACGAGACGGGATAATGATGCAGACTCTAGAAGATATGCCCGAAATTTGCATAATAAACCCTAGTGAAAGATGAGAAAATCATCTGTTTTTGGTAGAATTTGTAAGAAATAACAACTTGCATACTAGTATTCTATTGGCTCGTATGAAGTGTTGTACGGAGTACCGTGTTATCCTTTGATTTATAGGATTGAAGATGTGGAAAAGCCGTTGACTAGGTCTTAGACTGTGGTACAAGTTAAAAAGAAGACTTAATGAATACGAGAAAATTTGAAAATGGCTAAGGAGCAGTAACGGTAGTGCATGAACCAAAGAGTAAAACCATTGAAATTCCAGATAAGGGATGACGGGGTAGTCAAAAGATCCATTGGAAAGACTAAAAATCTATTTGGGACGAAAGGAAAGTTAAGCCCTCATCTATTGGACTTTTCCATATGTCCCAAAGAGTAAGAATTGGGGTGTACCGATTGAAGTTTCTTGATGAACTTCAAGATATTTATAAAGTTTTCTATGGGTCTCATGGTTCTGAGAACATAGATTGATAAATTTCAACAAATACCTCATGCTGAAATGAAGGTAGATAAGTAGTCAAGGTACCCGGGATAACCGGAGGAATGATAGAGGAACAGTGATATAATCACGAAATAAGAAGACTAGTATGGTTAAGTGCTTAGGCAATACCATAGAGATTCCGACGTGATGTGGAAGACCGAAAGTGAAACGAGGGAGTCATAACCTCAACTCCTTGTATGATTTCGGGGACGAAATCTTTTGAAGGATGGGAGAATTTATAACACCAAATACTTGTGATAAGTATTTGAAGGTTAATTCTAGCAAAAAGGGGTAAATTGGTCATTTTACCACAAAAGGGTAATTTGGTCTTTTGGACAGAAAAGAATTTGGTTTGAAATAATATTTTGAGTTTTGGACTTAAAATGTTATAAAAACTAGTTTTTGTCATTAAATTTGATTATAGTGCCAAAAGTTCAAGAAAATGAACTTAGGGACTAAATTTGCAAAACTTGGAAGTATAAATAGGAGAGTTGACTCCCCTATTGTGGCTGTCCATTTTTCAGCTTACGGGAAGGATTTTGGGTGCGATTTCTGGAAGATCATTGAAGCTTGAAGCAAGAACTTCGATCAATTGTTGGAAGATGGGGATTTCCAAGCAAATAAGGTAAGTAGATTGCCTTTTTAGTCAAGTTCTTGAAGAAGTTCTTAATGAGTTTTATAGAAACTGAAATCTGCAAATTTCAGTTATGATTATGTGGTTTAAATGGTTTAATACTTCCATTAAGTCATGCTAAATGGACTTAATCCAAGATTTTGGAAGTAGATTGCTATTTGTGATGAATTTGAAGTTTTGGGGTTTTTGGAACTAAGAACCCTAATTCTTCTTATGATTGATTGAGTGGGTTTTGAGGGTTGAAAATCTTGTATTAATAGAAGGTTTTAGCCTAGGAATAAACCCCAAACGATTAAGAACAACATTAAGGACTTAAATGTCAAAACTGCGTGCTACAGTGCACAAATCGCGACTGATCAGGAAACTGCCTAGGCGCAGGGCGCAGTGCGCCCAGGTTCCTGGCGGGGTGCGCCCAGGCGCAGTGCGCCCAATACCTGGCGCAGTACGCCCACCAGACAGGGGGTTCAAAATGCTAACTTTTGTTTGGCTTGTCCGATTTACCTCAAACTTGAACCATAAGTCCCTAATGGTTTGAAAAGTCTGGGAAAAATATTAAATTGAGTTTTCGACTCCTTGGGGGCACTGTAGATCAATACGAATGCCCCGGTGAATAGTAAAACTTGTGAAAAGATGATAAATGGAAAGTTTGTCATCTAGGGATGGTTTATAGTTGCATAATATTGGACTCTTATGTATTAGAGTCAACTGAAATGATTATTAACCTATTATCATTTGGTATATAAATGAATATATATAGGTATGGGACAAATGGTTGTGGTGCACGCAAAGGCAAGAAACAACCGGGATTTAAATGCAGCTAGCATCCAGGTGAGTAACCTCACTGATATCACATATGATATGTGTTGATTGGACTGTTACAGGTTGAAACAGTTTTGGGGGACAAAAATGACAATTTAAAGATTTAATGAAAAAGACAATACCAGATAAGCCGTGAGTGTACGATAGACAAGAATGGAGCTGTGTGTCAATAACAGAAATAATATGACAATATCAGATAAGCCGTGAGTCTGTGATAGACAAGAACGGAGCTGTGAGTCAATAATGATAATAAAAAGTAATGATACGACAATACCAGATAAGCCGTGAGTCTGTGAAAGACAAGAACGGAGCTGTGAGTCAGTAAATGAATAAACAATGCGACAATACCAGATAAGCCGTGAGTCTACAATAGACAAGAACGGAGCTGTGAGTCAATCTTTGAAAAGGCAATACCGGATAATCCGTGAGTCATTGCGATGGCAAGAACGGAGCCGTGAGTCTAGGCAAAAGCGGGATGCGCCCAGGTTCCTGGCGGGGTGCGCCCAGGCGCAGTGCGCCCAATACCTGGCGCAGTACGCCCACCAGACAGGGGGTTCAAAATGCTAACTTTTGTTTGGCTTGTCCGATTTACCTCAAACTTGAACCATAAGTCCCTAATGGTTTGAAAAGTCTGGGAAAAATATTAAATTGAGTTTTCGACTCCTTGGGGGCACTGTAGATCAATACGAATGCCCCGGTGAATAGTAAAACTTGTGAAAAGATGATAAATGGAAAGTTTATCATCTAGGGATGGTTTATAGTTGCATAATATTGGACTCTTATGTATTAGAGTCAACTGAAATGATTATTAACCTATTATCATTTGGTATATAAATGAATATATATAGGTATGGGACAAATGGTTGTGGTGCACGCAAAGGCAAGAAACAACCGGGATTTAAATGCAGCTAGCATCCAGGTGAGTAACCTCACTGATATCACATATGATATGTGTTGATTGGACTGTTACAGGTTGAAACAGTTTTGGGGGACAAAAATGACAATTTAAAGATTTAATGAAAAAGACAATACCAGATAAGCCGTGAGTGTACGATAGACAAGAATGGAGCTGTGTGTCAATAACAGAAATAATATGACAATATCAGATAAGCCGTGAGTCTGTGATAGACAAGAACGGAGCTGTGAGTCAATAATGATAATAAAAAGTAATGATACGACAATAGCAGATAAGCCGTGAGTCTGTGAAAGACAAGAACGGAGCTGTGAGTCAGTAAATGAATAAACAATGCGACAATACCAGATAAGCCGTGAGTCTACAATAGACAAGAACGGAGCTGTGAGTCAATCTTTGAAAAGGCAATACCGGATAATCCGTGAGTCATTGCGATGGCAAGAACGGAGCCGTGAGTCTAGGCAAAAGCGGGATGCGCCCAGGTTCCTGGCGGGGTGCGCCCAGGCGCAGTGCGCCCAATACCTGGCGCAGTACGCCCACCAGACAGGGGGTTCAAAATGCTAACTTTTGTTTGGCTTGTCCGATTTACCTCAAACTTGAACCATAAGTCCCTAATGGTTTGAAAAGTCTGGGAAAAATATTAAATTGAGTTTTCGACTCCTTGGGGGCACTGTAGATCAATACGAATGCCCCGGTGAATAGTAAAACTTGTGAAAAGATGATAAATGGAAAGTTTATCATCTAGGGATGGTTTATAGTTGCATAATATTGGACTCTTATGTATTAGAGTCAACTGAAATGATTATTAACCTATTATCATTTGGTATATAAATGAATATATATAGGTATGGGACAAATGGTTGTGGTGCACGCAAAGGCAAGAAACAACCGGGATTTAAATGCAGCTAGCATCCAGGTGAGTAACCTCACTGATATCACATATGATATGTGTTGATTGGACTGTTACAGGTTGAAACAGTTTTGGGGGACAAAAATGACAATTTAAAGATTTAATGAAAAAGACAATACCAGATAAGCCGTGAGTGTACGATAGACAAGAACGGAGCTGTGAGTCAATAACAGAAATAATATGACAATATCAGATAAGCCGTGAGTCTATGATAGACAAGAACGGAGCTGTGAGTCAATAATGATAATAAAAAGTAATGATACGACAATACCAGATAAGCCGTGAGTCTGTGAAAGACAAGAACGGAGCTGTGAGTCAGTAAATGAATAAACAATGCGACAATACCAGATAAGCCGTGAGTCTACAATAGACAAGAACGGAGCTGTGAGTCAATCTTTGAAAAGGCAATACCGGATAATCCGTGAGTCATTGCGATGGCAAGAACGGAGCCGTGAGTCTAGGCAAAAGCGGGATAAACTCGTGAGCCATAATTGATTTTGATATTTGACTTTAAGTCCAAATGGTGCGGTCTTTTGACTATGATATCGGGTTATTGAACCCAGCTGATACAGCCTTTGGGCTATGACTTGTATATTGAAAATGACATGATGCGGCTGATATAGCCATGATATATGATGCAGTCCATTGTGACTAAGAAACATGGGACAGAAATGATTAGACATGATTATATCTGCAAATAACTGACGTAGCTTGATAATTACAGGTTTTGTGATTCAGCCTGTAAGGCTACAGATTAGGATGTGAAATCCTAGAAGATATGTGGTCAGCCAGTAAGGCTAGGAATTTGGAACCGATATCCAGACAGAGATATACGGTTAATAGATTTATCATATATAGGAAATTATATATGAATGTATTTTTATACGTGTTATTTGCAGATACGATTACTCACTGAGCTTTGTAGCTCATACCGTTTGCTAAATGTCCCTGCAGGTTAGCATGATCCTGATAAAGGAATAGATAGAGTCCGTGACTCGAGAAGTACGACTCTTAGATGCTGTCAGTAGCAGCCCGGCTTCAAAGGAGACTACGGTATTTTATACTCTCCTTGATACACTTGTACCCGTTTTTAATAAAATATACCCCTTTCGTTATGGTTTTATGTATTGAAACCTTTGTTAAAAATGAAAAATTTTCAGGGGTGTTTTTGTTTTAAAAGCCGGGTGTTACAGAAACTACCCTAAGATCACTTTCTCATGGACATGCAAGTCCATGCATGTCCTTGGTCCAAACCCTAAGTGTTACAAGTCACCTAAGACTACTAACCAAGGGATAACACCTTAATACGAGATAAAATGAAATATCAGAAGGTAGATCCTCTTACCTTGCTTCTGGAGAACAGAGGAATGACCCGATCGGCTACAAGCCTTTCCTCACGTTGTATCTCTTCTTTCAAACCTTCAAAGCCTTGGAACCAAAGAGCCTCTGCTGAAACCAGTCGAATCCACTCTAGAAATTTCCCAAAACCAAGAACCCTAGGGCTGGGACCCTTTATATAGGCGTTTAAATCCGAATTAGGGTTTTTCACATTAGCGGCGCACCGCGCCGCGGGTTCTTCCGAGCCAAGCCGCGCTTACAAGTCCTTCGCGATTTCAGATCCTTCCTAAAGTCGCGCCGCGGATTAGTCCGGGCCGCGACTTGGTGGAACGGGTCATACAATTCTCCTCCACTTAATTGGATTTCGTCCCCGAAATCCACGCCTGCAAACAATTCTGGGTAATGCCTTCGCATTTCCACCTCCGGTTCCCAAGTCCACTCGGACCCTTTACGATGTTGCCACTGCACCTTAACTAATCCTATTGTTTTAATTCGTAACGTCTTTGTCTTCCTTTTAATGATGGCAATTGGTCGTCCACATAATTTAGGCGTTCGTCTAATTGAATATCCTCCAAAGGAACTATTGTAGATTCCTCGGTAATGCACTTCCTGAGTTGCGAAACGTGGAACGTGTCGTGAATGTGACTAAGCTGCTCGGGCAGCTCCAACCGGTAAGCTACCTTACCTACTCGGGCGATGATTCGATAAGGTCCAATGTACCTAGGGCCAAGCTTTCCTCGCTTCCTAAAACGAATGACTCCCTTCCAAGGTGACACCTTAAGAAGAACATAATCCCCAACTTGAAACTCGAGATCCGACCGTCGCCTATGTGCATAACTTTTTTGTCGACTCTGAGCCGTTAACAATCTCTCCTGAACCTTCTGAATTAGCTCAGTAGTCCTGAGTACTACCTCAGTACTACCCAATACCTGCTGGCCAACCTCGCCCCAGCAAATAGGAGTGCGACATTTCCTTCCATACAACATCTCAAAGGGAGCCCTGCCAATGCTCGCGTGATAACTGTTATTATAGGAAAACTCGGCTAGAGGGAGATGGGAATCCCAACTCCTGCCGAAATTGATAATGCATGCCCTAAGCATATCTTCCAGCGTTTGAATAGTCCTTTCACTCTGCCTATCCGTCTGAGGGTGATATGTCGTGCTGAAATGTAGGCGAGTGCCTAATTCCTCATGAAACTTCTTCCAAAATCTTGACGTAAATCGGACATCCCGGTTGGATATCACCGAGACCGGTATACCATACCAAGAGATAATCTCATCTACGTAGACCTTTGCCAATTCCTTTGCAGAGAAGGTCTCTTGGATGGGGAGGAAATGAGCACTTTTTGTCAACCTATCCACGATAACCCAAATGGTGTCCATATGTCGAGGAGTTCTTGGCAACTTCGTGATGAAATCCATTGTGATATGCTCCTATTTCCATTCTGGGATCTCAAGAGGCTGCAATCTACCATGAGGCCGTTGGTGCTCGGCCTTGACCCTACGACAGGTCATGCATCTTTTAACGAACCAAGCTACTTCCCTCTTCATCCCTGGCCACCAATAATATTCACACAGATCCCTATACATTTTAGTTGCTCCAGGGTGGATAGAGAACTTGGATTTATGTGCCTCCTCCAATAGGGTTTGACGAACCCCGCCCAGCTTCGGTACCCAAATTCTCTCATGGCAAGTTAACAAATCTCTACTATCTTTGACCATAGCTGCCAACTGACCCACAATTCTCTCACCTTTCTGATTCTTGCTCTTGCTTGCTTCCACCTGAGCCTCCCTTATCAGCTCAAGCAGCGGTGTCACAATTGTCATCCTTAAACAAACGCCCTGAAGGGGTGTACCTGAAGTCTTACGGCTTAACGCTTCCGCTACCACATTGGCCTTTCCAGGGTGATAGTGTATCTCACAATCATAGTCTCTCAATACATCTAACCATCTCCTCTGTCTCATATTGAGATTGGCCTGATCCATCAGATACTTCAAACTCTTGTGGTCGGTATAGATGGTACACTTCACTCCATACAAATAGTGTCTCCAAATCTTGAGAGCGAACACCACCGCTCCCAATTCTAAATCATGAGTAGGGTAGTTAGCCTCATGGGGCTTCAACTGTCGTGAGGCGTAAGCAATCACCCTGCCTCGTTGCATCAAGACTGCTCCCACTCCCAAGATAGATGCATCGCAATAAACTACCATATCCTCCATGCCTTCAGGCAAGGTTAAAACTGGAGCTTCACACAATTTCTGCCGCAAAGTCTCAAAAGCCTGCTGCTGCTCCTCACCCCACCGAAAAGCAGCGTTTTTCTTAGTTAGCCGAGTCAAAGGTACCGCAACCTTTGAGAAGTCTTGGATGAAACGACGATAATAACCAGCCAGACCCAAGAAACTTCTAATCTCCGAGGGAGTCTTCGGAACCTCCCACCGCATCACATCCTCCACCTTAGCCGGGTCTACCATGATTCCTTGCTCGTTGACGATGTGACCCAAAAACTGGACCTCCCGCAGCCAAAAGTCACACTTGGATAATTTTGCATAAAGCTTCTCCTTCCTTAATGTCTCCAATACTTCCCTTAAATGTTGTTCGTGTTGCTCCCTGCTCCGAGAGTAAACTAAGATATCGTCAATGAAAACTATAACCGACCGATCCAACATCGATCAACACACTCGGTTCATTAAGTCCATAAAAGCTGCAGGGGCATTGGTCAGTCCAAACGGCATCACTACAAACTCGAAGTGGCCGTATCTCGTCCGAAAAGGCGTTTTAGGGATGTCTTCCTCCCGTACTCGCATTTGATGGTATCCTGACCGCAAATCAAGTTTTGAAAACCACAAAGCGCCCTGCAGTTGATCGAATAAGTCGTCGATGCGAGGTAATGGATATCGATTCTTCACTGTAAGCTTGTTCAGCTCACGATAATCTATACACATCCTATTGGAACCATCCTTCTTCTTAACAAATAAAATAGGCGCTCCCCACGGTGAGCAACTGGGTCGAATAAATCCCTTATCTAGTAATTCCCGAAGTTGAATAGACAACTCCAGCATCTCTGGAGGTGCAAGTCGATACGGTGCTTTAGCTATCGGAGCCGCACCGGGAGTTAAGTCGATCTTAAATTTCCACCTGTCTCTCTGGCGGTACGCCAGGCAGGTCCTCGGGAAAAACATCAGGAAAATCCCGAACCACCGGTATATCACCAGCTTTCGGATGTGGCTTCTTTTCTCGCACGTCTAAAACATAAGCCACAAATCCCGAGCCTCCATGTTGAAAATGTCTGCATGCCCTAACAACTGAACAGAAAACTGCACCTCGATTCTTTCTCTCGCCCTGCACAACAACCTCTCCCCCACTTGGGGTTTGAATCCACACTCGTTTGTTCTTACAATCAATCCATGATTCATGCTGACCCAACCAATCCATTCCGATGATGACTCGAGAGTCACTCAACGGTATAGGGATGAGATCGATCAAAAACTTTATTCCTTGAATCACTACTTCACATCCCCGATAAACACGAGTCGCTTGCACGGTTTTATCATCCGCAATTTCTACTTCTAACGGCCGATGAAGAGTTCCTAAAGCAATACCGAAACCCTTTCCCAACACGGCAGACACAAAAGAATGACTAGCACCCGAATCAGATAGTACAAAGGTAGGCGTAGAGTTGACTAAGAATGTTCCTAATCAAAGCATAATAGACACATTAATTACACACACCACAAACACGAGGCAAGTAAAGAAAGAGTACCCGTGACGACGTCGGGCGCATCGTGTGCCTCCTCGGCGGTCATGACGAATGCTCGACCCTTGGTCTTAGGGGCTTTCCCTTTCCCCTGCCTACCATCGGTAATCCGGAGAGTAGTGGATGCTGGATTCTGAACTACTCCCTGAGTTAGACGGGGACACTGGGCTTTGAAGTGGCCTACCTGATTACAATTAAAACAAATCTTGACCTCCTGAGGCAATCTTTAGCATAGTGGCCCTCCTTTCCACACTTATGGCATATTAGCACCCAGCAACGCCCCTCATGATTCCTTCCACACTTACCACACTTGCCATGGCTCCTTTGCCCTTGCTTTCCCTGATCTGCCCCTCGAAATTTCTTTGACGCCTGCTGAGTCTGAGTAGGCGCCGGACGCTGCTGCCTTTGTTGGGTTTCCAATTCCAACTCTCAGGTCCGAGCGGCCGCGATCATATCGGTAAGAGTTTTGTGCCTAGCAGCAGACACAAATTCTCGAATGTCTGTACGAAGCATCGCCAAATATTGAGTCATCCTCATGCGCTCAGTTGCCGCAAACTCTGGACAGAAGAGTGCTCACTCATTAAACTTTTTGGTGATCTCCGTCACCGTCTCAGTGGTCTGAGTCAGATTCAGGTATTCCTGCGCCAAGCACTCCATTTCCACCTGTGGAACATACTCCAGTTTGAACTGTTCCTTGAATTGCGGCCACGTAATAGCATCCAACTGAGCAGGGGTGAGATCTTTCGTTCGTATTTCCCACCAATCTTTCGCACCCTCTCTTAGAAGATTCACCGCAAATGTCACCTTTGAGTTCTCAGGACATGAACAGGTGCGGAAGGCACCCTCTACCGTAGAAACCCATCGCATGCTGACAATCGGATCCCTGCCCCCATCGAACATCGGAGGCGAACAAGTCGAAAAGTCCTTATAGCTTGCATCCCTGGCCCTTGACGTGCCCTGAGTAGCCAGTCGCTCCTCGAGCATTGCCCATAGCTCAGCTTTAATAGTACCAAATAACTGAGGTATCACAGCCAACACTTCTCGCGAGACCTCCTCCACTATCAGGTTGCAGAGATTTTCATCAGTCGGTCCTCCCCCACTCGAGGCACACGCATCTGGTCCACCGTTACTTCGAGTGACTACCATTCTGCAACAGTTTTAATATCAATACCCGGGTCACTCCTATCTACCCAACTACTTTACTTTCTAGGACTTTGGTTGACTACTCTTGACTCAAGCGTGAATCCTGTGCTTTCGGTAGTACTGGCCTGGTACTATCTTCCACACCTATTCACCCTTGTTGCAAGTTTATCAACCATCCTCCTAAATTGTCGCATACACGCTAAAACCACTTCCTATGAATCCTGCGATCATGCACCGTGATGCCTAATCATTGACTTAATTCTCCCTCCCACATGTGCCTAAAAGAACTACTGCTAACGTCGTCGAGTCGCCTCACGGACGCACAGCCGTACACAATCGGGGATGAGATAGACGTTTGAATAACTTATCTACCCTAAAGTCACAACCAAATAAGGAACAGCCAGTAAGGCCAGACCAAGAATTCTTAGGCTATCTTACCCTAATTGTATATAACCTACCAGCATTCACTAAGCAACCTAACGACAGTAGCATAAAATTCCAAAGCAACACATATGGCACAAAACAGTCTACAGAGTATATTATCCAGACAATTTTACACCCTAGCACAATACATATTATCACATAACACAAACTTGGCATGGGTAATTGGGAATCACAAAACTTACTTAAGCTCGGCTGACGGTTCACATCGCATCTTCTTTTACTTTAATTTAACATTCCAAAAACATTTTCTTGACAAAATCGCTCAGTCCTAAGTCTGAGTTTGGATTCCCAATACAGTTCATCCAAATCCCTCAAACCAAGGTCTCTGATACCAATTTGTAACGCCCCAATTTCAAAAATTATAAAATTTCATTTATTACCAAGGTTCCAAAATATTTATTCCAAAAAGTAAATCTGTTCGACATATTTATTAAACCAACAGCGGAAACATTTGAAAATCATAACATAGTTCATTAAAATAAATCTCTTGTATGCGATGCGCTGCCGTCAAGCCTTGCCCTTCCCTTTGTCATTTGAAGTACCTGAAATGTTATAAAATCAACGGGTAAGTTTAAAGCTTAGTGAGTACACAAATTACCATACATGCCCACATATTAAACAACCCGTCCTTGAGAACGACCCGACCCTACCCGCCATACAACAGCTACGAGCGTCCACCATACAACAGCTATGGACACGAGAAGGTTCTACCTATCATACAACAGCTATGGGTTCCCGGTTATGGCCCAGCCCATCTTACAACAGCTATGGGACAAGGCAATAGTCCAACTCGCCATACAACAGCTACAAGGGGACACGCATTAGTACTGAGCCCAACAACAAATAGCCACAGATACAGAGCAGATCATATAACTGTAAATAACATTCAAGATGCCTAACATGCAACATCATATAGTAAGGTGAGGATACTCACCTGATTCGAAACCGCACAGTTATACTTTAATATCCCCACTTAGCTCGTCCACACACCTATATCCCACATACACAACATGTCAAGCACTGACTAAACTTTTATAGACTTGCCTAAAGGTCAGTCCCCACGTTTGGTAACCAACACTTGGTCAAAACTAAGCTTTTGGGTCAAACAGCCGCTCGCCGCGGCGTGGCTTCTTACCCTACGCGTCGCGGCAATCTCCGCATAGCTACGGGGCTTAGCCGAACCCGCGTTGCTGACATAGCCTGTCTGCGCCGCATACTCGTATTAATCCAAAGTCTTCTAAGCCCTAAATCAGTTCAGTCATCGGCTAAGGTTTCACTCCATACCCTTCCTGGGATAAGAAACTACCCTAAGATCACTTTCTCATGGATATGCAAGTCCATGCATGTCCTTGGTCCAAACCCTAAGTGTTACAAGTCACCTAAGACTACTAACCAAGGGATAACACCTTAATTCGAGATAAAATGAAATATCAGAAGGTAGATCCTCTTACCTTGCTTCTGGAGAACAGAGGAATGCACCTGGTCGGCTACAAGCCTTTCCTTACGTTGTATCTCTTCCTTCAAACCTTCAAAGCCTTGGAACCAAAGAGCCTCTGCTGAAACCAGTCGACTCCACTCTAGAAATTTCCCAAAACCACGAACCATAGGGCTGGGACCCTTTATATAGGCGTTTAAATCCGAATTAAGGTTTTTCACATTAGCGGCGCACCGTGCCGCGGGTTCTTCCGAGCCGCGCCGCACGTACAAGTCCTTCGCGATTTCAGATCCTTCCTAAAGCCGCGCCGCGACTTGGCGGAACGGGTCTTACAGGAACAAACTTACAACTAAAGGAGGATTGGACGATGTGCAACATAATTTTTGAATTTCTGATTTTCTAATTTTTATTTGATTTTCATTTTCCATAAAACATGCAAAAACAATATTTTTGTAATTTTGAGTTTTATAATTTTATTTTGCTTTTTGAAATCTTTGAAATCTATTTGTATTTCAATAATTTTAACTCTCCCCCTAAAATTATGCATAGTGAAGATGTAAAGAGGAGCATAAGTTAAAATAAAAATCAGTCACGAAATAAAAGTCAAGAAAGTTCTATAAGCACATTAGACCAAAACCAGATAGAAGAGATTCGAGAGACCAAACCGTATTTCTGCAATTGAAGAACCTCATGAAATTAGTTATTTGAGTGAACACCATTTTTGTAACACCCTATTTTCGATTTAACGATTTTTGAATAACGTCGACTATTGTAGTTACGTATTATGAGAAATCAGAAATAATTTGTTAGGAAGCGTATTATAGAATAAAGCCATGTCTTTTACGTCTAATAATAAAATTAAAATAGAAGTATAAAATAATAATAATAATAATAAATCTAGAAAACAAATCACAAGTTGAAGGGGGTCCAGTGACATTGTAACAAACTTTATAAGTGGGGATTAAACGTTTTGGGTTAAAAGAAAATATAGCCTCATATCTAGGGGACCAATTGTTCAAATATCTCAAATTAGGCATTATTGGAATCACAAGTGTGCAGGTTGTTGTTTGACTTGTGCAACAATTTTCTTTTTCAGCCGATTCCTTGGCTTAGTCAAGTTTTAATATTGGATGGAGGAAATCAAAGCTTTATTATTCATCGTTTTCCCTTGGCCGTAATCCTCTTACTTTGTATTCCATCTCTCGTTCTTTTCTCTTGGGAGTTGCTGCTGTTGCTATCGTGAATAAGGAGAGGGGAGAGGGCAGGTGTGTGTTCAAGCAACCAAGAAGAAGGTGGGAAGGCTAGTGATCGAGTTGTGGGATTTTCCTTGAGGTAAGCTTTGTCTTTTTCCCTCCTATTCTACAATCGTGATGCACCACCACCACCACAACCCCACCGTGGGTTATGTGTGTGTGTGTGCAAGTGGGTGAGTTGTATTCAAAGGTCCACATCTGATCTGGTTCTAGGAATGATCGTGATCTCTTGTGGTTTAACTTTATTTGTTCTAATCAAGTTTTATGCAACACACACCAACGTATGTGATGTTGTGTGGGTGTTTGGATGGATCTTGATGCTTATGTATTCGGGAGAGGTGTGGTGCTATAAATTCTAAGTTTTGAATGTTCCTTGAAGCCCATTCAGATCTTAAAAGGGTCTTAATTGATGTCTTAATGGGTTAGGTGGGTGCAAACTCTAACCCGAGTTGTTATTTCATGTGATTTTAAAAGTTCCTGTTTTGGTCCTGTTCTTAGAAAATTGATAGAAAATCGTGTGTTTGGTCTTTTGGGGTGAATATTACCTTGTTGAAATGGTCTAAGTGTCTAGTTTCTTGGTCCAGAAGCCCTTGGACTAACTCGGATCCTAAGTCATGTGAAAGTTGCAATTTCCACTGACTGGTCCAGGTAGCTGTCATACTGAGAATTCTGTGTTCAAAAATTCATAGTTAAATGTACACAAATGTTTGGGGACAAGACCACTGGGAAACGTTCAGTACATGTGTCTAGTTTGTTCACACCAAATTTCAAAACCCAAGTCCTTCTGATTATCATTCTTGGTTAATATTTTTGAGGGTAGGTCCTGTGACTGTTTTTGTAATTTGTGGTGACTTGGTGGATTTTTCGTTTGCAAATGGAAAATGAAAATGATCTGAGGTGAGGCCCGGTGACCTTTTCCTTGGGTCTTGTAGACCCTTGATTTGTATTGGATTTTATTTTCAATCTCTCATTGGTTTAATATTAGAAATCTTTTCGTAGGTCCAAAATTCAGCTTTGCTGTCAAGTATTCTTTCGTGGTTTTTGGTCATGGTTGCGGCTTAGAGTTCGTAGCGGGTGTTCGGTCCTATATATGCTTATTAAAGATAATTAATAACCCTAATGAAGTATTTATAAGGCAAAGGGAGAGTATAGTGGGACACGGTACGTGTCGGGTATCGGGAAAATATTTTTAACATATATATATACTTATATAATTATAAGTAATAAATGTAAACGTCGATCCATTCTAAGCAGTACCGTGTGGAATGTAGGTTCGGGGAAGAAGGAGGGTTCTTGCGTATCACGTGCTTGTGTGTGCGACCTACTTCTACATACCAGGTGAGTTTCTCACTACATTATATTGATGTTATTCATTCCCTGCTGGGTTGTGTTGTGAATATGAGTTTGATATTTTATCTATGTTTCGTGATATATGTGATATGTGTGGATAATGCTATACTGTGTGCATTGTTCTGAATACTTTGGTGATACTATTGCTGGGTGCATTATGTAGTATTACCATTGCTGGGTGCATTATGTGATTATACTACTGCTGGGTGCATTATCTAGTATTACCGTTGCTGGGTGGATTATGTGGGTGGTCATGTCACTGCTAGGTGCATTATGTGGCGATACCACAGCTGGGTGCGTTATGTGGTAACCTGTGTTGGTTAGCAATGCATGCTTGATTGATATATTATGTATGTGTTGAAATTCACTAAGATGTGTGCTTACCCTTTCCCTATTAACTTACTGTTCTAGGTTCTTTAGATGTGGGAGATGGCAAGGTGTGACGTGTACACACTGCTGCGGTTTCCTTGGAATTTGTTTTAAAAATGTTATTAATTAAACCTTTGACTTCTGCTATTGATTATTTTTGAATTGAAGTTATAACATTTTTGTGTGTTTAGAAAATGTTCAATTTTAAATAATATGGTATTTGTTTAAGGAAATTTCTTTTCAAAATTTTTAAATTTGCTCTAAAATCTGGGATGTTACAATTTTTTCCGTAGAGGACACATACTCTCCATGAAAATTTGAGTGATGTACAGTAGAGAGATGTCTCCCATCATGTGCAAGGAGCAGCCATTACCAACAAACCGATGTTTGTTGATATTCCTCCATGGCCACTCCTGCATACAATGGAGGATTAGTTCCTTTTTGGAACCAAGTCCATTTTGTAACTGTGTTTCCCAATGCTGTCTTTGCCTTTTACTTGCTCCTACATCATGTCCTATTTATCAAAGAAAGAATTTGAGAAATTAATAGAACAACTAGGGGATTTAGAGCTACTCCCTTTGGGCACCCATTGATAATTTGGTCTTGATTTCCTTTTGGCTGACTGAATGGATGCTTCAGTGCTTGATTTGGAAGTAAAACTACCCTTTGATTTTGGCATGTACTGCCAGTGAGAGCTGGATGATGATCTTTGAGATGACGTTGATTTCACTGAATTTGATTTTGTATAACCATCTCTTGGATGAATCCTTCTGTCCCTTTGTGCCTGTTTCTTTGCTTTGGCGACATTCCAGTCACCATCCCTTGAGCAAGATCTTGAGGTGTTTCTTTTGCTGAATCTCCTTCTTGGCACATTTTTCTGGCTTTGAGCACGATAGGGAGTGTATATGTGATGTGGACAGTTTCTGGCTATGTGTCCAGGAGTTCCACAATTGTAGCCTGTTTGTCTTTTCATAAAAGCATGACTGGAACTAGATCCTGGTCCAGAAGTGGTTGGCTTTCGACAATGTCCACAGTTGCACATATAAGTAGCTGCTTGTTGAACAGATTTTCTTGGCTTGAATTTTTCATAGGCCCGATCATTTGAGCTTGTGGCAGCATCATCACTTTTCTTAGAACAGACAGTAGCTTCAGTGCCTTGGCCCACACAAACATCAGAAGTGTCTGCAGATGTGATTTTTTTTTGGAACCAGCGAATAGATATGGTTTCACCCGAGGGTAATCAGCCCCGCAACCTAATTCGCCTGAGGGTGGTTGGCGATTACCTAAGGTGCAAAGGCCTTTCCCCTCCACCTAATTCGCCTTCCAGGAAAATCCCCCACATGGGGTTAGTCGGAGTCCAACTCCAGACCTCCCACCACATGGGTATATAACCCGGGTGCATCCATATGAGTGTCTGCAGATGTGATGTTAGAAGAACTCTTTTTAGAGTCAGACATGTCATCATCCTCTTTGTTTTCATCTGCACACTGAGTAAAAGCATTAGTATTGTTTATCTCAACCTTCTTAGCCTGGCTGGATTTTTCGGCAACAAATATTTCGTTAAAATCGAGGGGTGGGGTAAAATTGTTATTGAAAGGAGGTGGAATACTTTTGTACCCCAGACCCTGGTTGTCATCTCATTTAAGCTGTTTCTCTATCATCGATTCGACTATCGCGCTTGACCCTTCGAATTTTTTGAAAATAAAAATCAGTATCCTGAAATTTAGCTTTCAAAGAGTCAAGCTCGGCAGTCAGTTTGACAATCTCTTCATTAGCAAATCTAAGATGATAACCTTTTACAGTATACAGTTCTTGTAATTTATCAATGTCGCTCTTTTTAGCTTCTAATGCTTGTTGTAGAGGTTTTACTTTCTTTTTAGTATTATAGACAAGATTTTCAAGATCAAATATTTCTCTGACAATATTTTCGTTTAATTCACGATATTTATTTATTTTAGCTTCGCAGTCCGAACAACATGAATTTTCACACTGGTCCATTTTCGTGGCAGCCATTTAAAATTTTTAATTTAGGAACAAAACGATATGCCTTTGAGAGTCAACGAGGTCAATAATTTGTTGACTGAAAACTCAAGTTTGACCAGAAATTTTGACCGAACACTCCAAATGTTGACCAAATTCTGACAGAAATCCCCAAGGTTGACCGAAAACCTTGAGGTTTGACCAAGTGTTGACCGAAAACACCCGATGTTGACCAAAAACCTTGTCTGTTGACCAATGGTTTGACCAAAAACCACACCTTGACCTGATTCTTGACCGATAACCTTCCCCTGTGACTAATGTTGACCGAAAACATCCTTTTTGACCTAGATGCTGACCGACAACCCTCTTGTGCCACCGAAATCCTCTAAAATCCACCACCGAGTACAAGGAAATGTTGATACTTTCCTTAATTTTTGAGATTTAATTGGTTTTTTCCACTTTTTGAGTCGATGAACACGATGAAGATATGAAGCTCCTCCATGAACATTAAACACATGAAATTAAAAGAAAACTTCAATATTTCTTGTTTCCCTCGAAAAATTGATTGATACCAAAACAATAAAAATTGTTTTCAAGCTCTGATGCCAATTGTAAGTCCTGAATTCTATCAAAACGATATCAATCACACAATATTCAATTGGTGCGGAAATCCAATTGAACAATAATCAAGAATCACAAGAAATAAGATGAACAATGAGAAACAATTTGATCAAATCACTTGTTTGTATTGATTGAACGACTAGTACAATGATCACTCGATACACAAACAACTCGAGTTCCCTTGTGCTCACCCTCACGATTTTGCCCAACCCCACCCCTAAACATGCCTAAACAACTAGTATTTATACTAGACTACTAGAAAAGCCCATTACATTATAAGCCCAAATACACAAACTAGTCCAAAAGCCCATACTAACTAAAATACCAACAAGCAAAGCATAAACCACCAAAATAGGGCCCAACAGAAACCTTCTTTCATCAAAGCAGAAAGTCGAGAACTACGATTTTTGAATAGCAGTTACAGATCGAAGGAAGTGAAAACATTAAAAAATGCCCGCTTTCTTGGCTATCACCGATTTAAGGAAGAAAAGGGTCAACTGGAGCAATGACAGAAGACTAACTTTCTCCTTTGCCTACTCCTCAAAAGAAAAAGCAGACACTCCTTTCGTATTGACATAAAGAGTAAGGCCGACTTCAATTTTGAGTCCATCGGCCAGGTTATTTAAATAGGTCCCACACTTTCTGGCCTTTATCGTTAGAAAAACGAAAACATGGATGGGGATCCTGTCATACAATATCCAATTCCAATCCCGATCCACGTAGAAAGAGGCAGATGAGCTCGATAGACTAAGCAGCTTTCCATAGAGTGTTATGAAGCATGGCTTCTTTCTATCTAATTCGGGATGCTTTTCTTCTTTCCTTTCTTTCTTTAGGTAGAGACTTAGCTCAGAGTCAAGAAGAGAGCACATGGGAGATCATGTTCAACAGGAAAGTTTGAAAGAAAGCAACAGTGGTCGGGTTGGTAGTTGTAAGGGCTGGATTGAATCCCCCTCTGGGAGAGCACAACCTCAATTTTGAACATGCGACTTCGAGACTTGCTAGTACCGTACTACATTCAAGAGATTCTTTTAGAAAGTAGCAGCTCTACAAGGAGCCTTCCTCTTTAGATGCTTTCTTTTGCATTGATCTGGTCGCAACCACTATCATATTAGATAGTGTTCGAGAATGCTTCCGCGCGGTTTAGCTCGACTATCCAACAAAAAGAACCTATCTTTGATGTTCTCGGGTTCAGCACCCCGGCAGCCAAGCTGAAATATGAATTGGGGCTATTGTGTGTGACTGCTTCTCATCGGCCTAGATAGAATGAAGAAAGGATGTGGCAGTAAAGTGCTAAAATCTTAAGCACCTGGTAGAAAAATATGAAAAGAATGGTATTTCCTCTCGCGCGGGACATAGGACGGCCCCTTTTTCCCTAGTCGGCTTTTTTCCCCATGCTTTGTGGCAGCTAAACATGCCACGTGTTCCTTAGTTTGCAAATTCCAAAATGAAATAAAGTAAAGTGAAGCAAAACTCAGAGGCAGCACTCTCCCAATTTATCTTTGCGAATGATGTTAGAATATAATGGCCATAAACGGAATCTCAAGAAGCTTAAAATCTTTCTGGAAACAAGTAAGAAGCTTATTGTAATGGCTAAAAGGTCAATTTCGATAAGAGCCAGTGCTTCCTCTCGAACAGAGCTCCTCGCATAAATTCCAGATCATTGAAGATGTTCCCTTGACCCTCACAAGAATAAAGAGAGAACATTGTCTTCCTCTAGTGGAGAAAATGAAAAATATAATCTTAGGTTGGAAAATAAAATTGTTGTCCTCTAGAGGTCGACTAACGCTTATGAAACATGTTCTAGTCTTCCGATGCATATGTGAAAGTTTTTTCCTTAATTAGCCGGCATACACTGCGGCTACTAATAAGGGGATAAGACCTTACAACTAGATTGGAGATGATACCTTCTCTCCAGTGAGTGCAGTGAAGGACTCTTGCCTAGTTCTGAAACTCTTCCCGCAGCCTTGTCCTTATTGCCCTGCCTACCTCGGCAGGCATACCCCGAAACCAATTCATCTCATCGGCACGCTTTGCTAATCTGTGGACCAAGGGATGTAGGCCTAGGAAAACTTGAAATAAAGAAGCAATACCGACGGTACCAAAAGAGCTAAGAGCTCAAAGGACAACTCTTTACTCACCTGTTCTACGTATACCATTCACTAACACTCACGGACACTCCCCCCGGGCTGGGAAACTTCCAACCTTCTATATTGATACCTTTCTTGCATACCACTTCTGGGATTTCTTGAGAACCTGCTCCATGATTCGTGTCATTCTTTTCAACCTGAATAAAGTAATGAACTAAAAGTCAAAGACAAGTTAACTCTAGGGGCTTATGGGATACGTTAGCTCACCTTATGAATAAGTTAGCTCAACTTATCATCCGAGAAGAGTGAAGTGTTGGGACTAAATCTGTTGGTTTATGCTTAGCATTGAAGATGACAAAAACAACATTTTATAGGCTTATTTGGGACTTCGGTCTGGACCGAAAGTGTCCTTGTTTTCGGGTTGAAGGACCGAAATCCTCGGTTGGGCTGTGGCCTGTTTTCGGTGGGCTTGTGTGTGGATGGGCTTAGGTCATTAGGAAATGTATAAATAGTGCTTTCCTTGTCATTTGTTAGTGTTGGTCGAATTAGAGGAGCATCACATAGAGATTCATTGTCATTCGATCAAGGAACCTTATTTACCAGTCTGTTATTCTTAAGAGAGTGCATTGAAGGTTTGTAAAAATTTCATTGTGCGTTTCGATTCATACTCGTTGGGATTCCACACCAATCGAGTGTGTTTGATTGATACCAAGTAGATCTAGGATTGTTTGGGACCTACAATTGGTATCAGAGCTTGAAAACTTAGTGTTTTTGAGTTTTTTGGTATCAATCTCATGATTTCCTTTGCTTGGATCTTGGATTTTGGATCGATTTGGACTGTTTTTGATCGTTTTAGGTGTTTTTAGTTCGAGTGTTCTTCGTGTTCTTGGCATCTTCAAGCAAAAATCATCCAAAAACGGAGTTTTTGATCCTCAAAACTAGTTTTTTATGCAAAAAAAATGGCGTTTTTGGAGGCTTTTTGAAGGATTTCGGTCATATCTGGAGGATTTCGGTCAGGCTCTAGAGGTTTTCGGTGGCGGCGCATATTTCTAGGGTTTTTGGTTAGGGTTTCCCTGGATTTCGGTCCATTAAGGAGGATTTCGGTCAGCCCATTGAGGATTTCAGTGCAGCTAGGGTTTCTGAGGTTTTCGGTCAGGATTTCGGTCAGAGCTGCTTTTCGGTCAGTTTTACTGGTTTTCGACCTGGGTGATTTCAATCAGGATTTCAGCCAAAGGTCAGAAACCTAGGTTTTCAGTCTACACTGATTTCACTCAAAAAGGGGGTCAAAATGGGACAAATTTTGGTTTTTCGGCAGAATTTTTTGTGGTTTTCAATCAATATTTTGGCATTTTAAGGCTTATTTGGTCCACTTGAACCTTTAAAATGGCAACAAAAGACGCTTCAAAAGTTGCTTGTTCTTCTCAATCTTGTGTTAATTAAAGAAGTATTCGATCTTACGAATGATGTTTACAATGCCAAAAAGAAACTGAAACCTCTACAAGTAAGTTTAAACGCTAAGATATCTGATTTTAAGAAAGTACAAGCTGAATGGAGTACAACAAAAACTGGATATGATTATGCCAAAGAAACAATTGTTAAATTGACTGCAGAACTTGACACATGGAAAGAAAATTTCAAGATGCTGAATTCAACTTTAAAAAATTTGATGTGTCAAGTGAAGTAGTTGAGTCAATGATTGAACATCAAACCAAATGGACAAATAAATATGGTGAAGGACTTGGATATAGATCTGTTCCCCTCCTTTTAATAATAATTCCGTTCCACCCCTTGAAACCGAAGAGTCAGAGGAATGTTATCTCTCCAATTTCATCTCAATTCAATCTGGCACCGTTGAGAGTACAAATCTGAACGCTACTAATGCATCTTCTTCTTCTGCAGATACAGTCATAGTAGAGGATGCAAGCGAGGAGAACAAAGATGGTCCTAGTTCTACTGAACACTTGTCAACTTCTAATGCCTCATGTTCTGTTGTACCTAAAAATTATAGCAAAACTGTTGCCTCTGTTTCTGCAACTTCTTGTGGTGATGCATTAAATTCTAAAAATCCTAATGTTAGGAAATTTAAGCCACAAAAGTTTGTGAAGGAGGGTGACATTCCCTGTGGACCAAGACCTAGTCCCATTAAATGTGGTTGTGCTTGTATTTGTGGAAACTCCTTGAAAAACTCGAAAGGACAAGGACCAAGTCACAACCTCGTCTACTTGAAAAGACAAACATGCTTTAATTGTAGGATTGCAGGTCACATCGCTAGGAATTGTCCATATCGTCCATACGTTCCCTTCTATGCACAACACTAGCATAATGTGCCTAAGGGAAAGTCTTCAAAAAGAAAACCCTCAAGATCATGTTCAAGAGATGGTAACTGGAACACAGAAAAGGACAAGAAGCAGACCCCCAAGGACAAGAAAACCGATTTGAAAGATAACTCTACCAAATTGAAATCGGTAAGGTCGAGTTCATCTCAATGATCATCCTCGAGTCATCACTGGCAACATAAGCATAAATCGAGGGGGAGTATTGCTTCAAAGTCAAGTGCTGAAACACCCATCTGGTCAAACAACAAGCGACAAAAACCAAATTACCGATGGGTACCAAAAGGCCTCGTTTCCAATTCATTAGATATTCCTGCTAACTCTTCATTCTTATATGATAAACAGGATATGTCATGGGAAAGAGTCAAGAGTATGGATAGTGATGGTCAACCCAGTTTCAAAATGGACTGGGTTCCTAAAGCTAACTAATCTCACAGCTTGTGCAGGAGCAGCTACGGAGGAATATCATCAAACCTCGATTTCTTGATAGTGGCGGTTCCAGGCACATGAATGGAGACATCTCTCAACTGCACAACATTCAAATCGCTTATGGAGAGTATGTGTCCTTTGCGAGAGGGAGGAAAGGAAAAGATGATCACGTAGGATTCGTCACCAAAAGATGTCTTGAAGCTTGAAAAGGTAAGTTCGTCCTGAACTGTTTTGATTCGTTTTGATGACTAATAGTTCAATTTTCGTATATTTTCCTTTTTGTTTTCAGTTAAATTTGTGCATTTTTGTTCATTCTTCTCCATGCACAAATTTAGGGGGAGAATTAAAAAAAACAAAACAAAAACAAAAAAAAATTACAAAATTTCAAAAATATGTTTTATGTTTTTCCTTTTAGAAAATTAAAAAATCCAAATTTTTTTTCTTTTACACATTTTGCACGATCGTCAATGTTCCTGATAAATACCAATCAGGAATACAGATCATTTTTTCATGTCAAAGATGTGGCTCACTATTACCATGACTCGCTAAGACATTCTTTACCTACCAACGACGCACCGAGTAATACCACTCACTGCTGAGGTAACAATTAAGTGCTAGTGATTCTTACTATTACACCATAGTAAGTTTGAAGCACTAACAACCATTTCTTAACCAACCTTAAAGTATTTCTGCAACACGAACTTCTAGACACTTTAAGTAAAGCCACTCAGAGTCGAGAGTTACAATTTCTGTACCGATGGTTATATTGCATAACGTAATGTATCACACGCACCAATCCATTCTCAACCACCTCTAGCTTTTTATTTCAAGAAATAGACGACTCACCATTCAAAACCAAGTGGTGATGATATTTCAAAACTCTATGCCAGTGATCTCTGCTACAACACAAGTAGTAGATGTGAGGCATCAACAACCACTCTTACCTACAAAGCTTCTAAATTCAAGAGTTGGACGACTTAGTGTAATAAACCATAACTGATGACAATTCGAAAGTCTAGCCGATTGGTATGTCTTGTAACCAAGACATATTACACGCTCATACCATTCTTGACCCTAATCTTCTTCTAGTAAAGATGTTCGTGACCTAATGTGATTTTACCTCACATTGATGAAACATCGAAATTATGGGTCAGTGATCGTTGTTGTCTACCACAATAGCTGTAAGACCCCAACAACATTACCAAATTCAAAGTGGCACTAGGGTGGTACACTCCGCAGAGTTTGGATACCATTGAACGTCTCGCCAAGAGCCAATTTAACTTGTTGACTTGTCAACTGCATTGAGATCTTTGATCAAGGATATGCAGGGGTCAAAATCAAAACGGCCACGAGTAGTTCACCGATACTCAAATAATCGTAGTGTGTTCCCCCAGGTTCACAGATACTGCAAGAAGTCTCATTCTGAACAAAGGATGAATCCTTGAACAACTGTGGCGAGAGTTTATGACTCCGTGACCCACAAGATTTGCGGTCATTGTTCGTATCAAGAAGCGTCAAGTAAGAAGTGAAGTTTGAAAGTTTCGACACGAACATTTTGTTCCCGAAGAAGGCGAAGCTTAAATCCATGTGACAAGCTGCTTGAATTCCTCCTTAGTCAATCTGTTGCTATATTCGCACCTTCATGTGATCTAGAGTGAAGACTTGAAGATTCAGACTCCAGTCAAGATCAAAGTCAAATCAAAAGCTAGATGTGCTGATTCAAGATCTATGTTGAAGCCCATACCCAATGCACGTTCAAAGTCAAATCTGCAGACAGTCCAATACCGAAGATAAAGTTGTCTCTACAACGTGCTGAATGTTATTAACATCTACACCCATTACTTGGTTAAGGGGGAGATTGTAGGATGATGCTACGGTGTTCAACTGAATCCAAGACCAAGAGAAGCCTGAAGATCAATGCAAGCAGTAAACCAAGGGGAGATTGTTGGGACTAAAGCTGTTGGTTTATGCTAGCATTGAAGATGACAAAAACAACATCTTATGGGCTGATTTGGGATTTCGACCTGGATCGAAATTGTCCTTGTTTTCGGTGTAAAGGACCGAAATCCCGAAATCCTCATGGATTTCGGTTGGGTTGTGGCCTGTTTTTGGTGGGCTTGTGTGTGGATGGGCTTAGGTCATTAGGAAATGTATAAATAGTGCTTTTCTTGTCATTTGTTAGTGTTGGTCGAATTAGAGGAGCATCACATAGAGATTCATTGTCATTCGATCAAGGAACCTTATGTACCGGTCTGTTATTCTTAACAGAGTGCATTGAAGGTTTGTAAAAATTTCATTGTGTGTTTCAATTCATACTCGTTGGGATTCCACACCAATCGAGTCTGTTTGATTGATACCAAGTAGATCTAGGATTGTTTGAGACCTACATGAAGAGAGGAACCTTCGGAGCTCATCTTCTATCGTATCAATTGAGCACTTCATATCTTCTATCATCTTCGTAGAGGGTTCAGTCTCCACTATTTTAAGTCCGTATTTATTTCTACTCCCGAACTCGAAAACCTAGTGGAGGACTCATATAAACCTCTTCATGGAGGTCTCCATGAAGAAAGGCCTTTTTGACATTGAGCTAATGCAGTGACCAAGATCTGTTAGCTGGAACTGACAGACTGACTCGTATGGAATTAGTTTCATTTGGTTCTAGAATATGATTTGATAGAGAATGATTTGGCACATCTTAGATTTCCTGGTATGAAAGTAAAGTCGTTAGGCTTTATTTTCTTTGAGTTCAAGATATTCGGCATAAGCCGTCTTTGGTTTTTCTCTTATCGATGTGATCCTTGTCTTTAGCTTGGGACTTAGCTTGGCACCAGGGCGGCTTGCTTACCTACCTGATGACTTTCGTAGCCGCCTAACCGCTTCATGTATCTCTTCCTTTCCTGCATCCTCTTACTTCACCGAATAGTAACCACCAGAACATGGAGTCTTTAACTACCTCTATGAACTGCCTAGTCCTACAGCTTGCCTTTTTAAAGCAATTGCTTCGCCGGATTCTCGTCTTCCGTCATCCTTCGTCATTCCCTTCCCCACTTCCCTTAGTCGAACTCCCAGCTCTTTTGCTATTGTTCTAGCTCTTTCTACTGACCTTCCAAGGTAGGTAGCGAGAGGGTACGTAGCGATGTAATAGCTCAACCGAGAGTCCGTGGGTAGACGAACGAAGTCAATCGACCAAGGGAGTTTTAGAAAAGTACACCTATAAGGGTGTGCCCTTTTACTCTTAAAAAGAAGAAATTATAGCTTTAATATCATCCACGATGTGTCCAATGTCCACTTCACAATTTTGGCAATCATTGCAAAAAGCCTTGGGAACCAGACTCGACATGAGTACAGCGTACCATCCACAGACAGACGGTCAAAGTGAAAGAACCATTCAAACGCTGGAAGACATGTTGAGAGCTTGTGTGATAGACTTTGGTAAGGCGTGGGACACCCACTTACTGCTCATTGAGTTTTCATACAACAATAGCTACCACACTAGCATCAAAGTTGCTCCATTTGAAGCTTTATATGGGCGCAAGTGCAGATCCCCTCTGTGCTGGGCTGAGGTAGGTGATACTCAACTAGCCAGAGGTCAAGTACCTAACAGCACTCTCACCGGTCCGGAGATCATACGAGAGACGACGGAGAAAATCGTTCAGATCCGTGAACGATTGAAAACATCTCGTGACCGGCAAAAGAGTTATGCAGATAAACGACGCAAACCTTTGGAATTCCAGGTTGGCGATCCAGTGTTGTTGAAGGTCTCACCATGGAAAGGAATGATACGCTTTGGAAAGCATGGGAAACTGAACCCTAGATACATTGGGCCCTTTGAGATCCTCGCTAGGATCGGTCCAGTAGCCTACAAACTCTAACTACCACAAGAGCTCAGCAATGTCCATCCCACCTTTCATGTATCCAACCCAAAGAAGTGTCTGTCCGATGAGACTCTTGTCATTCCGCTCGACGAGATCGAGGTGAATAAGAACCTCCAGTTTGTAGAAGAACTCGTGGAGATCATGGACAGAGAAGTCAAGAGAACGAAACAAAGCCGCATACCAATAGTGAAAGTCCGCTGGAGCGCCAAGCGTGGACCAGAATTTACTTGGGAGCGTGAAGACCAAATGAAACAAAAGTATCCACATCTCTTCCCAAACCCTTGAGGATCTACGCAAGAGCTAAATTTCGGGACGAAATTCTTTCTAACGGGTAGATGATGTGACAATTATAAATTTTGGTCAACAAAAGTCAACTGTAGTCAAACGAACCGTACGTTAATCCATGTGTTGAAAAGTTATTTTCCATAACTTTTGCGATGAATTATTAAATATTATAATACTACGTATGATAATTCAAAACAATTATCGAGTAAACGTCGAAAATACGGACAGTAAATTACTGTAGCGTAAAAATTCGATAATCGTACAATTATTATTTTGAGAATAATAATATTCATAAAACGATCTACTCGTGAATACGAACCTGTGGATATATAGAACGTCGAAAACGGAGTTCGTATGTGAAAGTTACAACGATTGAACCGCTGTGAACGGATAAATGTACACAGGGTTTGGACGCAAAATACAAAATATGGCGTCTTAAACATCAAATATGAAAAAAACAATTCATATAATATGGAACGTAATAATATATAGTATTTAATTTCAAAGCCAAATTCAATTTCCGGTAAAATGCCGAAAATCGCGAAATCGGAAGAATACTGCGCTTAAACGCGTATTTCAACATCCAACGAGTTAAAATTCAATCAAAATAAATGTTTGACAATTTTTTTATACAAAATAATTATTTAGAACTTCGTTTCGTCAAAAACTCATAAAAATTTACTAAAACGTCTTACGATTTTATAAAAATCACCCATTTATATAAGTAGAATGCTATTTCTTTAAAAACTAACCCACCCACCCCTCCTACCCCACCCCCATCAGCAGCCACACTTGGGAAGCACCAACACATTACAACAAGATCACCTAGGCACTATTCAAAATCTAGGAGGAAATTAAAGGCTAGGAATTTAATAATAAGGAAAATCAAATGCAAATCTATCAAAAACTAACTAGCCACTTTCACTTGAACCAACTCACCCAGCTCTCTCTTCTCCTCTTTCTCTCTTCCTCTCGGCTCTCTCCCTCCACCACCCTCCTTCCAATCCGCCACCACCATACACCACCACCATCATCCATTTTCAAGTGTTTTTGCAAATCTCTTTCATCTTGTTGATTTTAAACTCTATTACATAAGTTTTATTCCAATTACACACACTAACATCTATGAAAAACCTTTGGGTAATAGCATTGTCCAAGGGTCCTCCGAGCTCCAAGGCTTGGATCTTTGTTCCTACCGCAAATCTCTCAATACTAACCTAGTTTTTAAGCAAAGCACGCTTCAAGGGTGAGTTCATACCCCTCATTTTCATCTTTTCTAAACTTTTTGGGGGAGAATACAAGTTTATATACCATAAATGTTATTTTATTCAAGTTATTATGTGTTTGTATGGTATAAATGATGATTTACACAAGTTCATAAAACTAATAGTTGTGTAAAAATGTTTTTGACATGAAATATGGTTAGATCTATGTATTAGAAACATTGTGATATATTAGATTTGTGTAAAAATGCTAGATCTTGGATAAAAACGTTATAAAAACGAAAGCTAGAAGGTGTGTACAAATGACCTTGACATGAAATATGTTAGATCTATGTATTATAAACATTATGACATATCATGTTTGTGTAAAAGTTAGAAAACTATAAATAAAGTGTGTAAAAATACTAGATCTTTAACATAAACGTCATAAAAACGAAAACTAGTAAAAACTACGTTTTTATAACCGGAAAAATTAAATTCTAGCAAAAATGGTTATAACCAAGTTATTAAACCATTTTTGTGGGAAATATCTTAAAAGATGATATTTATAATCATTTGAATAAGTAATTTCGTTATTATTCGTAAAAATATGACTAGCATGACGAAATACTAAAAATAGACTATTATTGAAATAGTTTATGAACACAAAGTTATTATGACATTTTAAACAAGACAAAATAATTATATAAAAATATATAATTATTATACATTACTATATTATCATGGGAAAAATGATAATGGATAATTACAAGAGTTTTCATATACAAATTTTACGTAAACAAGTTGATTGAATACATATATTTTTGTGAGATGGATCTTCACAGTACTTTTATAAGTACCTACTATAAATCCTGAATTTATAACCAGAGTCTCGGTAAGAGAGCGTGATATTTGAGTATAGATCTATACGGGCTTGACAACCCCGCACCTGAGCTGTTAGCTACAGCTAGACCGGCAGGTCTGAGGTGTCCAAATGTCTAACATTCCGACGCCTGAAAAACGTCGCAGCAGGCCAACTAGTCACAGTATGGTTATAGGGTGTCTCACAGGGAAAAATAATCAACTTTATATTTTTATAAATTGTTTACGTGGAAATATACATTTCTAAGGAATTTTACACTACAATTTACGTATTACATTTTAGTCTTTGGGATTTAAAGACTTGGACATTTTTATGAGAAAATATTGGATTTTCTTGGTTTTCAACACTATCGATTATCAACAAAGGACTTTTCTTACGCTAAATCTTATGAACTCACCAACTTAATTGTTGACACTTTTTCAACTACTTGTATTCTGAGGAAATTGAAAAGGTAAACCACCAGCGCTGTACGAAGGGACGTTACGACGTCGTTTTTACTTATTTTTGACATCATTTGTAATTGTATTTGAAACATGCAACATTAAACTATGTAACCTTTGCAATTATTTAATGATGGTTGTTTTGCTTGGATTCACTATTATTCAACTTTGTTATGATATTGTTCATGAAGTCATCCACCCTCGAATGTTTCCGCCATTACGGTTTGGGGGTGTGACAGATTGGTATCAGAGCATTGTTTATAGTGAACTAAGTATATAAATCCATGTAAGATATACAACTATAAATACAATGGGACTAAAACTCTCAAAATATTTTCATACAAGTATACTTTTAAAATTACAACGGTAATTTTTATAAAAGTGTAAATACATACATACATACTAGAACGATATTATAACGAAGACATACAAAAATGGTAGGATGAGTTGAACACTACGGTTAGGCCTAGGTATTTAGATAATTATATCTTGGATAAATAGAGCCTGATCAACTGTATTGGTCCAAGATATGA
This sequence comes from Cichorium intybus, assembly GCA_023525715.1. Classification (NCBI taxonomy): domain Eukaryota; kingdom Viridiplantae; phylum Streptophyta; class Magnoliopsida; order Asterales; family Asteraceae; genus Cichorium; species Cichorium intybus. The sequence goes on along the minus strand of CM042014.1, from coordinate 78,050,189 downwards.
CTAACGAGTACTTAGGAATAGTCGTGGTGAACAACAAGTCCAAACACTTACCAATAACCAAATAACTAAACATAAAGTTAAAATACTATGGGAGTATTTTATGACGCTATAGAACTAACATAAAGTTAAAATACTATAGGAGTATTTTGTGTACATTACTTATATATATATATATATATATATATATATATATATATATATATATATATATATATATATATATATATATATATATATATATATATATATATATATATATATATATATATATAAGTAATGTACACAAAATACTCCTATAGTATTTAAGAATCTCTTTACATACTTCTTACACCCCTATTCTCATACAGACGTCATGGCCAGATATCACCTACCAGGAGACCCCTATTACTCGGAAGAAGAACCAGAGGAGATATCGAACAGTGAGGACCATTAGGACGAGGAGGAGTCCGAAGACGAGTCGGAGATTGTGAACCCTCGTGTTCCTATCCGCGATATGCATCAGCCACCTCTAGCACCGAGCTCCAGGGTATACCGACATCCTAATGGCCCAATGTGGATGCGTACTCCTCGAAAGAGCGTACTTCCCATACACCGTCCGTTACTAATCAATGAACCTCTCCAGGACCCGACACCCGTGTGGGGGAGAGCACCTATGCCAATCGAGCCGCGAGCAAGGCCTGATTCCCCCTTATGGCATGTGTCGAGACTTCTTCGACCTCAGCGAGGGAGGTTCCGCGGACAGAGCATTGCCGGTCATGGTTGGGCGTATTAACCGCCAGGAGGATCGGATCAGGGCGACTACCAGCCAAGTCCTAGATGTGGGGGCTGCTATTAAGGTCACCACCGCACGCCTCCGACGCCTCGATGAGGCTCATGACCGTACCTCCGAGAGGGTAGACTCGCTTGAGGAGGATGGGAGGATGACCATGGGGATGTCCGAGAGGCCTTCGAGCGATTATCGGATACCGAGCAGAGGATATGTGACGCGTAGCAGAGGGCCGAGGAGGCCGTGAGGGAGGCTGCCGACTTGAGAGCGCAGGTAGCCACGCTCCGTGGAACTAGGGGATCTAGTTCCCCATGAGTAGTACTCGTACTACTCAAATTTTGTTATAGACTAGGATTTTATGAGCAAGCGCTATACGCTGCTCGCTCTTGTATATAGGCGCGACCCTACAATTAAGTGATTACACTCTTTGTGGGTCGTTACGCCGTTTGTTTATTGTTGCATTGTAGACCTCTGCGAAGGTCAAATTTTCCCATCTCAAAATCATGTAACGCTAAAAAGTATTATTAATATGATGACATATTTTATTTATAAAATGTTGTACAAGTGTTTGATATGTATGTTTGTTACTGGGTTATGGTTACAACTTACGAAAAGAAAAAGACAAAGATAAACTTAAAATATAATCGCCGTATCCTAATGACAACATACTTATAACGATCCTTCCAGAAACTAACCAACGTCAAATCTTGAATCCTTGTGGCAGAAATATGCCACCTTGTCGAAGAAACACTAGGCGCGCACCAATCGAACACCCGAGCCACCTATGATGGACTCAGCAACCTTCCAAGCCGCCGTCACAGCCGCTGTAACAGCTGCTATTGCCCAAATTAACTCGAATGGAACGAATGGAAATGGAAGCAGAAATGGCACCAACGACTCCACAAATGGGGAAACACCAAACCAACCAAGAGTATGTACGTACAAGGACTTCGCTAATTGCAAACCTGTGGCTTTCCATGGTACTGGTGGTGTCCTTGCTCTCACGAGATGGATTGAGAAAACTGAATCAATCTTTGATATCTCCACATGCCCCGAGGAATTCAAAGTCAAATTCTTCGCTTGTACCTTTGCTGAGACGGCCATGTCCTGGTGGAAGGGTCATGTTAAGGCTCTGACACTTCCTGTGGCCAACTCAATGAGTTGGGAGGAACTGAAGACCATGCTGATGAAAGAGTACTGTCCCAGAGGGGAGATCCAAAAACTAGAACAGGAACTGTGGAACCTTACCATGAAGGGTTCAGATCTGACCACCTATACGAACCGATTCAATGACTTGGCAACCCTCTGCCCTACTATGGTCACCCCTGAATCAGTGAAAGTGGAACGCTATATCTGGGGGCTATCTCCTCAGATCTAGGGGAATGTAGAATCGGCGAGCCCCGCTACCTTCGACAGCGCCAAACGACTGGCCCAATGGTTAGTCGATCATGGGGTCCGTCAGGGCACCATGACACCTAAAACTGAACAATCAAAAGAGAAGGATCACAAAAGGAAACCCTGGAACAGGGGAAGGGGCCAGCCTAACCAAGAAAGTGCCAAAAGACAGCAGATTGTGGCAGTCTGTGCAGCCATTGTCCCGACTTCCCCAACAACAACCAAGCAATATAATGGAACTCTACCCAAATGCAACAGGTGCAATTTCCACCATACTGGAGCCTGTAGGGAAATGCACTGCTCGAACTGTAACAAAAAGGGTCATACCGCCCGTTTCTGCAAGGCGCCAGCTCCACCAACCACCCAAACCTCTAATGCTGGGGTGAGTCAAGCTTGCTACGGTTGTGGTGAGACGGGGCATTTCAAGCGTGATTGCCTGAAGACAAAGAACATTGGGAGAAATGGAAGAGTCCTAGCTATGGGACGCGCGGAAGCGGTGGAGGATCCCACCGTGGTTACCAGTACGTTCCTCGTCAATAATTCATATGCTTATATTCTATTTGATAGCGGTGCGGAGAGGAGCTTCGTAAGCCACGAGTTTAAAAACCTACTAAAACAAAAATCTCAACCACTCAATGAAACATTTACGGTAGAAATGGCTAATGGCAAAACAGAAAGCACAAACGACATATACATAGGCTGTACACTTACTCTGGATGATCACTCCTTCCAAATCGACTTGATGCCTGTTAGAATAGGATGCTTTGACATGATTGTTGGTATGGATTGGCTAATTCCCCATCATGCCGACATCATGTGCTACGAACAAGGAATCCGACTTCATCTACCAGATGACAAGACCCTTGTTGTCTATGGTGATAAACCCAGTACCAGCCTCCGAATCATGTCTTGGATCAAAGCGCGAAAATACCTACAGAAAAGATACCATGCCTTCCTAGCCCACGTTGTTGACGAGAAGAAAGAAGTAAAGAGCATCAAAGAGATCCCTGAAGTCTGCGACTTTTCTGACGTATTCCCAGAAGACCTTCCAGGAGTACCACCCGCATGACAAGTCGAGTTCAGAATCGATTTGATCCCTGGAGCCACCCCAGTAGCAAAAGCGCCATACCGATTAGCCCCGGCAGAAATGCAAGAATTATCCAGCCAACTAAACGAACTGCTAAGTAAAGGGTTCATCAGGCCGAGCTTCTCACCTTGGGGAGCGCCGGTCTTGTTTGTGAAGAAGAAGGATGTATCATTCCGTATGTGCATTGACTATCGGGAATTGAACAAGCTCACTATCAAGAACCGATATCCGTTACCCCGAATTGACGACCTTTTCGACCAACTCTAAGGATCGAGTTATTTCTCAAAAATCGATCTAAGGTCGGGGTATCACCAACTCAGAGTCTAATAAGAAGACGTTCCTAAAACGACATTCAGAACCCGTTACGGCCATTATGAATTCGTTGTGATGCCCTTCGGATTGACTAATGCGCCCACAGTGTTTATGGATCTGATGAACCGCGTATGCCGACCTTACTTAGATAAATTCGTGATAGTGTTCATCGACGACATACTTATCTATTCACGAAGTAAGGAGGAACATAGTCAACACCTACGGCAAGTCTTAGAGACGCTAAGGGCAGAAAAGTTGTATGCGAAGTTTTCGAAATGCGAATTTTGGATTCGAAAGGTGGACTCTCTAGGCCACGTAGTCAGCAAGGAAGGGATACATGTGGATCCCTCCAAAATCAAAGCCATCGAAAACTGGGAAGCACCAAGAACGCCGACAGAAATCCGCCAGTTTCTGGGCCTTGCGGGCTATTACCGACGATTCATACAAAATTTCTCCAAAATTGCGAAGCCACTTACTGCCCTGACACAGAAAGGTGTAACATTCAAGTGGGAAGATAAACAAGACGCCGCCTTCCAGACTTTAAAGAAAGCTTTGTGCAGCGCTCCTATTCTGTCCCTTCCAGAAGGAACAGAAGACTTTGTGGTCTACTGCGATGCATCGAATCAGGGTTTGGGTTGCGTACTCATGCAAAGAGGAAAAGTCATTGCCTACGCTTTAAGACAACTTAAAACTCACGAGGTCAACTACACTACACATGATCTCGAGATGGGGGCAGTAGTGTCCGCATTGAAGATCTGGAGACACTACCTGTACGACACTAAGTGTACGGTTTTCACTGACCATAAGAGTCTCCAGCATATCCTCAACCAAAAAGAGCTCAACATGAGACAACGACGATGGGTAGAGCTGCTAAGCGATTATGAATGCGAAATTCGTTATCACCCAGGAAAGGCTAACGTGGTGGCAGATGCCCTTAGTCGGAAAGAGTACTCGGGCCTCCGAGTAAAGTCTCTGTCGATAACGATCCATTCCCATTTGTCCACTCAGATCAAGGAGGCGCAACTAGAAGCCTTAAAACCTGAGAACGTCGCAAATAAAGCCTTGCGAGGGATGGATAAAAACCTCGAAGTTAAGGATGACGAAGCTCGTTACCTCATGAACCGAATTTGGACCCCGAGATTCGGCGGATACAGAGATATTATCATGAATGAGGCTCACAAGACTAGATACTATGTTCATCCTGGGTCCGACAAGATGTACCTGGACCTCAAGAAACTGTATTGGTGGCCAAACATGAAGGCAGAAATTGCTACTTACGTGGGCAAGTTCCTGACTTGTGCCAAGGTTAAAGTAGAATACCAAAAACCCTCGGGTTTGCTGCAACAACCAGAGATACCCGAGTGGAACTGGGAGCGAATAACTATGGACTTCATAACCAAATTACCAAAGACAACCGGTGGGTTAGACACCATATGGGTAATCGTCGATAGGTTAACCAAATCCGCTCACTTCTTGCCAATCAAGGAGACCGACAAGATGGAGAAACTTACAATGACGTACATCAAAGAAATAGTACGATTGCATGGTGCGCCAATTTCGATTATCTCAGATAGAGATAGTCGATTCACTTAAAGATTTTGGCAATCATTGCAAAAAGCCTTGGGAACCAGACTCGACATGAGTACAACGTACCATCCACAGACAGACGGGCAAAGTGAAAGAACCATTCAAATGCTGGAAGACATGTTGAGAGCTTGTGTGATAGACTTTGGTAAGGCGTGGGACACCCACTTACTGCTCATTGAGTTTTCATACAACAATAGCTACCACACTAGCATCAAAGTTGCTCCATTTGAAGATTTATATAGGCGCAAGTGTAGATCCCCTCTGTACTGGGCTGAGGTAGGTGATACTCAACTAGCCAGAGGTCAAGTACCTAGCAGCACTCTCACCAGTCCGGAGATCATACGAGAGACGACGGAGAAAATCGTTCAGATCCGTGAACGATTGAAAACATCTCGTGACCGGCAAAAGAGTTATGCAGATAAACGACGCAAACCTTTGGAATTCCAGGTTGGCGATCGAGTGTTGTTGAAGGTCTCACCATGGAAAGGAATGATACGCTTTGGAAAGTGTGGGAAACTAAACCCCAGATATATTGGGCCCTTTGAGATCCTCGCTACGATCGGTCCAGTAGCCTACAAACTCTAACTACCACAAGAGTTCAGCAATGTCCATCCCACCTTTCACGTATCCAACCTAAAGAAGTGTCTGTCCGATGAGACTCTTGTCATTCCGCTCGACGAGATCGAGGTGAATAAGAACCTCCAGTTTGTAGAAGAACCCGTGGAGATCATGGACAGAGAAGTCAAGAGAACGAAACAAAGCCGCATACCAATAGTGAAAGTCCGCTGGAGCGCCAAGCATGGACCAGAATTTACTTGGGAGCGTGAAGACCAAATGAAACAAAAGTATCCACATCTCTTCCCAAACCCTTGAGGATCTACTCAATAGCTAAATTTCGGGACGAAATTCTTTCTAACGGGTAGATGATGTGACAATTGTAAATTTTGGTCAACAAAAGTCAACTGTAGTCAAACGAAGCGTACGTTAATCCATGTGTTGAAAAGTTATTTTCCATAACTTTTGCGATGAATTATTAAATATTATAATACTACGTATGCTAATTCAAAACAATTATCGAGTAAACGTCGAAAATACAGACAATAAATTACTGTAGCGTAAAAATTCGATAATTGTACAATTATTATTTTGAGAATAATAATATTCATAAAACGATCTACTCGTGAATACGAACCTGTGGATATATAGAACGTCGAAAACGGAGTTCGTATGTGAAAGTTACAACGATTGAACCGCTGTGAACGGATAAATGTACACAGGGTTTGGACGCAAAATACAAAATGTGGTGTCTTAAACATCAAATATGAAAAAACAATTCATATAATATGGAACGTAATAATATATAGTATTTAATTTCAAAGCCAAATTCAATTTCTGGTAAAATGCTGAAAGTCGCGAAATCGGAAGAATACTGCGCTTAAACACGTATTTCAACATCCAACGAGTTAAAATTCAATCAAAATAAATTTTTGACAATGTTTTTATATAAAATAATTATTTAGAACTTCGTTTCGTCAAAAACTCATAAAAATTTACTAAAACGTCTTACGATTTTATAAAAATCACCCATTTATATAAGTAGAATGCTATTTCTTTAAAAACTAACCCACCCACCCCTCCTACCCCACCCCCATCGGCAGCCACACTTGGGAAGCACCAACACATCACAACAAGATCACCTAGGCACTATTCAAAATCTAGGAGGAAATTAAAGGCTAGGAATTTAATAATAAGGAAAATCAAATGCAAATCTATCAAAAACTAACTAGCCACTTTCACTTGAACCAACTCACCCAACTCTCTCTTCTCCTCTTTCTCTCTTCCTCTCGGCTCTCTCCCTCCACCACCTCCTTCCAATCCGCCACCACCATACACCACCACCATCATCCATTTTCAAGTGTTTTTGCAAATCTTTTTGGTAAGACATCTTCATCTTGTGATTTTAAACTCTATTACACAAGTTTTATTTCAATTACACACACTAACATCTATGAAAAGCCTTTGGGTAATAGCATTGTCCAAGGGTCCTCCAACCTCCAAGGCTTGGATCTTTGTTCCTACCGCAAATCTCTCAAGACTAACCTAGTTTCTAAGCAAAGCATGCTTAAAGGGTGAGTTCATACCCCTCATTTTCATCTTTTCTAAACTTTTTGCGAGAGAATACAAGTTTATATACCATAAATGTTGTTTTATTCAAGTTATTATGTGTTTGTATGGTATAAATGATGATTTACACAAGTTCATAAAACTAATAGTTATGTAAAAATGTTTTTGACATGAAATATGGTTAGATCTATGTATTATAAACATTGTGATATATTAGATTTGTGTAAAAATTTCCAAACTATAAATAAAGTGTGTAAAAATGCTAGATCTTGGATAAAAACGTTATAAAAACGAAAGCTAGAAGTTGTGTACAAATGACCTTGACATGAAATATGTTAGATCTATGTATTATAAACATTATGACATATCATGTTTGTGTAAAAGTTACAAATCTATAAATAAAGTATGTAAAAATACTAGATCTTTAACATAAACGTCATAAAAACGAAAACTAGTAAAAACTACGTTTTTATAACCGGAAAAATTAAATTCTAGCAAAAATGGTTATAACCAAGTTATTACACCATTTTTGTGGGAAATATCTTAAAAGATGATATTTATAATCATTTGAATAAGTTATTTCGTTATTATTCGTAAAAATATGACTAGCACGACGGAATACTAAAAATATACTATTATTGGAATAGTTTATGAACACAGAGTTATTATGACATTTTAAACAAGACAAAATTATTATATAAAATTATATAATTATTATACATTACTATATTATCATGGGAAAAATGATAATGGATAATTACAAGAGTTTTCATATACAAATTTTACGTAAACAAGTTGATTGAATACATACATTTTTGTAAGATGGATCTTCATAGTACTTTTATAAGTACCTACTATAAGTCCTGAATTTATAACCAGAGTCTCGGTAAGAGAGCGTGATATTTGAGTATAGATCTATACGGGCTTGACAACCCCGTACCTGAGCTGTTAGCTACAGCTAGACCGGCAGGTCTGAGGTGTCCAAATGTCTAACATTCCGACGCCTGAAGAACGTCGCAGCAGGCCAACTAGTCACAGTATGGTTATAGGGTGTCTCACAGGGAAAAATAATCAACTTTATATTTTTATAAATTGTTTACGTGGAAATATAAATTTCTAAGGAATTTTACACTATAATTTACGTATTACATTTTAGTCTTTGGGATTTAAAGACTTGAACATTTTTATGAGAAAATATTGGATTTTCTTGGTTTTCAACAATATCGATTATCGACAAATGACTTTTCTTACGCAAAATCTTATGAACTCACCAACTTAATTGTTGATACTTTTTCAACTACTTGTATTCTCAGGAAATTGATAAGGTAAACCACCAGCGCTGTACGAAGGGACGTTACGACGTCGTTTTTACTTATTTTTGACATCATTTGTAATTGTATTTGAAACATGCAACATTAAACTATATAACCTTTGCAATTATTTAATGATGGTTGTTTTGCTTGGATTCACTATTATTCAACTTTGTTATGATATTTTTCATGAAGTCATCCACCCTCGAACGTTTCCGCCATTACGGTTTGGGGGTATGACACAGTCATTCGAGGCAAAAGGGAAAGGAAGCTAAAACTATCTTCCCCGAAAAAGTAAATTTACTTCCTGAACGACAAGTGGCACCGCAGGCGAAGAGATAGCGTTCAATGAATCAGATAATTTCTTTTCATTAAATAACCTAAAAAAATTTATATAGGTTGTCACGAGTCTAGTTGAGTCAAGATGCGTGTGGAGATGATTTGAGTAAACCTTGTTCCAGTTCCTTCTGTCTTAGTTGCTTGTGTGCTTTACTCTATCTTAATGCTCGGATCACGAATTTATCTTATCGATAATGAGTTATTCGCCTTCAGAAGTAAGGTCGGGTAGGAATGATAAGTGGGTGGGGTCATTGAGTTAGCCTAAGGGGGAGCAATCCTCTCGGGAAAGGGACAGGAGTGCCTGGCTAACCAGACTTTATGATCCATTCTGCCTCAGATCCAATCTGACTGCACTGACGAAAGAACAATGTCCGCCCTGATCACCCATGTGACAGATGGTGACTCCTTCATCGCATCCTTTATTGAGGTAGAGTGCATGAAAGAGAAAGAAGATCTTACTAAGCCAAAAAGCTGAATATAGAGCCAAACATGCTGTTTTTTCTCGTCAAGTAGCAATCAAATCTTAGGAAAAAGGTAGGGTAGAATCGCAGAGTCGTGTAGCACCGTTCCCTGTGACAACGCCTAGTGATATCAAGTATTTTAGGCGTTGTTGAGCCCTGTTCTTGATGAAATTATATTAGTTATGTCTGGGTATTCTCACTTTTCGTGCCAGGACTTGTTTGGAGGAAAAGAATGGAAACAGGGACTAAAAGCGTGCAAAAGGAAGAAGTTTGGGAAAGAATGAAAAATCAAGAAAATACGTACGCGCGCCGCGGGTTTCTCAAATACACGACGCGGGCTTAAGGCGGTGTAACACATTCAAATAACGAAAAAACGGGATCTGATAAATACGCGCATCGCAGATTCTACATTTGCGCGGCGCGGCTGCGGGAAATTTGCAACTATAAATAGAGGCATTCCCAGCCGAAAACCCTAGCAAAGACCGGGTGTAAAATCGACCTTGAAGCTCTTTGACTCCAGGATTTCGTTCCAGCAACATCTCAATTGGTATTTTATGTTTTTGAATTTAAATTCCTTTTAGTAGCAAGTAGTATTTGTAGCTAAAGTCTTTGGGAGTGACAACCACTGACTTTGAGCACTTTAAGTTTCTGTTTTAGCATCATTAGTTACTGTTTGGATGTTTGGATTCGGTTTTTGGTTAATGAAATCATTTGTTTGCAATTAATATCGATTTTTCCGGTGTTTTGGATGTTTGTGTTTGGTTTTAGTTATTGGTTTGTGTTGAATGTTATTTTAACCTTGTTTGGGACTATTTCCTTTGCTGAAATCAGTAGCCAATTAGGTTAGCTTTAGGCATTGAACTTTAACTAGTAGCTGTTCAGTCAGAACCCTAGTTATTAGTTAGGTTATGCTTTGTTTGGTTTGGATGCCTTTGTTTGCTTCTGATTCAGAGATGCACTTCTGATTTCAAAAAGTGACTAGGTTATTTTGAGTTGAGTTAGCTTATGCTTAGCTTGACTTTGTTTGACTATTGTTTTTGGGTAGTTGAGAACTTAGAAACCAGGTCCTCCGACTGTAGCGTGACACTACTAGTTGGTAATCTGTCATCTGGTCTAACCACGAAGCTCCTGCGGATCGACCCTGACTACCACTGTACTAGTGTGTGTGTTAGGTTTTCTTATTTTTGACTGCACGACAACCTAGGCGTGTCAAATTTTGGCGCCGTTGCCGTGGAGTTGTGTGCTTAGGATAGACGATCAGTAGGGTTGTTTCTTTTGATGTTTGATTTGTTGATTTTTGGTATGTGTACATCTTCATAATGTGCGATTACATGTACCCGGATCAGTATTATGAATATTATGAAAATCCGGCCGTCACCTATTACGAGGATGATTGCTACAATGGATCATCCGATGACAATGGATGGCGGACCGATGAGTTATCTGAGCCTGAGAATTCTGCAACTTGGGCCCAACTTTGGGTACTCTGGTATAACACTCACCAAGAGCAGAAGGACCAGGCTGATGCTCTTGTAAGATTGCAAGCTTCTTTAGATAGGTTAGAGGAAAGTTGGAAATGTTCACCACCTTCGCCAGAACCGGAGGCGAGTGATTTTTATACCAATAATAATGTATGTGAACTTGCATCAACTGAATATGTGATGGAAGGGCATACACCGTGGGAAAGTCAAGAGACCACTGAGAGGGTCGAAAATGTTGTTGAGGAAGAGGTTGTAGGTGACAATGCTACTTCTAACTCAACAGCTTTTGATGATTTTGATGTTTTTGAAAATGTTGATAATCTTGATCTGGTGATGTGTGAATCTGTACCATTACCAGACAATTTGATTGATGAGGATGCTGTGGAGGAGATTGTAAGTGACAGTACAGATCCCAGCCTAGCAAGTCCCGAAATTGTTGAAGTTTTTGATACTATTGGGGAAAGGGGTGTAGATGACAATATTACCCCCGACCCTGAAATTTTTGAAAATTTTGAGAAATTTGAAAGTAAGGATCTGATGCCAGACTTTGTACCACAATCAGATCAAACCAGTCACTCACTCTTGGTCCCGATCCACTTGTTGGACGATGATCAAGAAGTTGATGCCGACGAGTTTATTTTTGAAAATAATAAAAAACATGATTTTATCACCACTCATGATCCATTCATGAATGGAAAATTAGATGTAATCAATACCATCGATGAGGACATATGGAAGCATCCCGATATGTTGACTTCCGATCCCATTCGATTGGAAAATCTTTATTGGTACTGCAAGCCAAAATTGCAAACTGGAAATAACACGCAATATGAGAGCAACAAACGAGACACAACACAACTACTGGGAGTGGCACTGGGCGTGCTTCATGTCAAGCCAGTGATTTTGAAGAGATATAGAAGGAAGGACCGAGCTTGGAGGTTCAAAGCTACCTCCAAGCATTCACGGGAGTTAATCAGAAAACAGCAACTGGGCAGCAGCAGGAGAACTAGCAAGCCATTCGACCCAGGAAAGTTTGAGGAGCATGTGGGCAACGAAGGGACGGTGGTGACTGAAAATCAGCGAAGAAGGAAGGCATATGATCCACCGTAGCTGTAGAAGGAGCAACACGTCTGGCTGAAGACGTTAAACTTAGCGCTTGTTGGGAGGCAACCCATCGTGTCATAGCTTCGGTTTTATATTCCTTAGAATTTAATTAGGAAAATACATCGATCATTTGCAGGTATTAGTGGTCTAAAACAAGTGTGGGGTCGTGTGAGAAGTTTTTTAAAATTTTAAAGACCGCGCCGTGGGTTTTTGAATTACGCGACGCGGGGTCGTAAACCAACCCGATGCGCAGGGGTTGATTTGGTGACACGTGCGACGCGCAAAGCGTAAATGCACGACGCGGGAAATGATCAGTCGGGTTTCTCCTATATTAAGGTAAGCCGCGACTCACACACACCTCACGCGACTCGGAGCTCTGATCGACAAATTTCTCTCGCATTTTTTTCCTGCTCATTTTGTTTCTACTACCAAGGTACACTATTCTAACTATCTATTAGTTGTTAAAACTAGTGATTAGGTAGTTAATTTTAGTGATTTGTCCAGAAAAGTTCAAAACCTAGAATCGCCAATGCTAACTCATAGGGTGTTTGTTTTGCCAAATAAAGACCCTAGATGAGTTAGTCGGCACTTAGGCTACCTTGTGGTATGATTGGATCGAGTTTTAGCAGGTTAAATCGTGGGTTTGGATTGGGGTTTTGAAACAGCCGCACGCCGCGCCGCGGTGCGGTGGGGAAGAAAAGGACTAATTTTGCAAAAAAAAAAATCTTTTGTTGCTATGTGTCTTTTTGCAGATGATGTTCAGGTTAGATCACCCTTTCCTCCAGTTCCCTGAGGGACTTGCTAGCTCTGCGGAGTACATATCGCGGAGAGACGCACTGACTAGTCGCCGGGTTCTTGAGGCGACAGTCATCGACCGGGACATTTTGAGAGACGCGGGGCTCTCGGGTGCGATTGAGCCATATTTACATCGCACCTGGACCCTCGGGGAGGCATCCTTCACATGCCGTGGCTGGGACAGGATTATGGCCACGGACGAGGACGTGGTCTACACAGAGCTCCTCCTAGAGTTCCATTCTACTATCCATTTTGCACCCCGGGCGTCAGACCCGTGGTCTAGGATAGTTCGATTTTGCTTGGGGGTGAGTAGAGGGAGTGCAACCTCCGCGAGTTCGGGAGGCGAGTCGGCTTATACACTCTGGCGGACCTCCAGCACCGCCATTTCACCTAGTTCTTTGGGGCTTGTACCCAGGGGCAGTCGGACAGGGCTGCCAACATGGAGGTTTGGGCACCGCTGTCCAATGTCATTTACGAGGCAAGGACCTCCCGGGAGAGCCACCTTCGCGATCCACTCCACCGCCCCATGCACCATATCGTCTCCAACTCCATCATGCATCGGGAGGGGGGCGAGAAGGTGTCGGGTGACGACATGACCTATTTTTGGGTTCTCCTAGATCCCTCCAGATTCCTCCACCTTCCATTTGCCCTCGCAGTCGCCCTCTCCACCCACTCGACGGGAGCATCTTCCAGCAGTCCGCTGGCCCGGGGGTATTTCATCACCCGCCTGGCCCGCTCATACGGGATCCTCACTGCTTCCGTGGCCACTTCTTTGACCGCTCTGCCTCCGTCTCGCACTACGGCGCGCACTCTGTAGAGGATGAGGCTCATCGAGCAGCAGCGTCCGGGGCAGTTCATTCGAGCACCGACGGAGCCATGCCAGGACCCCCAGCCGGCATATGCACAGCCGGCCCGGAGACCACAGAGGTGGGAGGCACCCGCCGAGCCAGCACCATAGCCACAGCAGGAGGACCTGGCAGCCAGGGTTGCTAGGATCGAGGACCAGCTTGAGTGGATCGGGGAGGTACTTCTACAGATTGCATCAGCTCAGGGCCAGCATCCCCGACCATTCCCAGCCAGGGCCCACGATCATGAGGTTGGACCCTCCAGGCCACCTGGTGATGATTGATGTACTTTTTCTTTCTTTTTATTTTTTGGGATATATGTACAAAACTTATGACACCTTTATCTGTATTCTGTTTATATTTTATCATGTTTGTTTTAATTTGTTTGTTGAGTCATGCATGATATACCAAATGAGAAGGAGTTGTCTTAGAAAAGTGTGGGGTCACCGTGCCCCCTCCACTTGTCTCGAGCACCGGCGTGTTCACTGTAGCGCTACAACTCCGGAATACGAAATCAGGGATCCGTTGTTCGCAATTATACCTGTAATACTGAGTACCAACCAAGCAATCTATCGTCCAAAAGGGGTAACTCTTTCTCCCTTGTTTTGAAATAATTTTTTTTGTACAACGGGGACGTTATAAGGTTTTAAGTGTGGGGTGTGGACGGTCGAAAGAAAAATGTTTTGAAATTTTTGCAGAAATGATCAATTTTCAATTTTTTAGCAGTATTTTTCAAAATTTTTAATAAATTGCAATTTTGAAACGAATGGTTTGTGATTGTGATAGCATTAGTATTTTTCAAGAGATACTGTTATTTGTGATCATGCTATTAGTTAGTCAAATAAGTTGAGTTTTACGAGATTAGAAGATTGAGCTGTTTTAGGATTGGAATTTAGGAAGGAAATGTCAATCTGTGGCCTTTGTTGTTCGAGCCGGTAAGTCTAAAATGGGTGGGACTTATGCACCTTACCACCTAAGATCGTCTGGTCTGGGATGGTATTTCTGAAAGCTCGTTACACGGACAACATCGAAAGTCATGGACAATTCCTTAATGGCCTTTAGAATTTGAATGAGTAAGTACACTTCATTGTGGACAGAAAGTTTGTAATCAAGGGTTCTCTAGAAAGCCATGAATTCCAAAGAACAATTCAATTATGTTTTCGCAAACTATTCCACTCTAACTCATAGAGCAATAAACTTTGAAACTGAACATAGTCAAAAATTGTTTGAGTCCTTATTATAATTTGTTAAAAACTCTCTTGCTTGGGGACAAGCATGGCACAAGTATGGGGTGTTGAGCCCTGTTCTTGATGAAATTATATCAGATATGTCTGGGTATTCTCACTTTTCGTGCCAGGACTTGTTTGGAGGAAAAGAATGGAAACAGGGACTAAAAGCGTGCAAAAGGAAGAAGTTTGTGGAAGAATGAAAAATCAAGAAAATACGTACGCGCGCCGCGGGTTTCTCAAATACGCGACGCGGGCTTAAGGCAGTGTAACACATTCAAATAACGAAAAACGGGATCTGATAAGTACGCACGCCGCAGATTCTTCATTTGCGCGGCACGGCTGCGGGAAATTTGCAACTATAAATAGAGGCATTCCCAGCCGAAAACCCTAGCAAAGACCGGGTGTAAAATCGACCTTGAAGCTTTTTGACTCCAGGATTTCGTTCCAGCAACATCTCAATTGGTATTTTATGTTTTTGAATTTAAATTCCTTTTAGTAGCAAGTAGTATTTGTAGCTAAAGTCTTTGGGAGTGACAACCACTGACTTTGAGAACTTTAGGTTTCTGTTTTAGCATCATTAGTTACTGTTTGGATGTTTGGATTCGGTTTTTGGTTAATGAAATCATTTTGTTGTAATTAATATCGGTTTTTCGGTGTTTTGGATGTTTGTGTTTGGTTTTAGTTATTGGTTTGTGTTGAATATTATTTTAACCTTGTTTGGGACTATTTCCTTTGCTGAAATCAGTAGCCAATTAGGTTAGCTTTAGGCATTGAACTTTAGCTAGTAGCTGTTCAGTCAGAACCCTAGATATTAGTTAGGTTATGCTTTGTTTGGTTTGGATGCCTTTGTTTGCTTCTGATTCAGTGATGCACTTCTTATTTCAGAAAGTGACTAGGTTATTTTGAGTTGAGTTAGCTAATGCTTAGCTTGACTTTGTTTGACTATTGTTTTTGGGTAGTTGAGAACTTAGAAACCAGGTCCTACGACGGTAGCGTGACACTACTAGTTGGTAATCTGTCATCTGGACTAACCACGAAGCTCCTGCGGATCGACCCTGACTACCACTGTACTAGTGTGTGTGTTAGATTTTCTTTATTTTTGACCGCACGACGACCTAGGCATGGCACCCTGCCTCAACTAAACAATCACAATCATTTGTGAATAAAAAAAGGTGGTCTGCTGCTGTCCCTGGCATTGGAAAGACCTGAAAAAGAATCCTTATATCGGGAAATGTGCTATATGGAGGTTTTTTTATGATTGTTGACATACTAACTCATGCTCAGGATCCGCTTATGGTGGTTCGACTTGCTTCTTTGTTGGCATTTCCTAAACCCAAGACCCACTAATATTATAATACTGCATACATAATGGATAGCATAGGTCGGAAGGGAAGAATAAGGGAGGAGTACAATGGAAGGGGCTTACGAAGATGTTCAACAACCATCTGCTTTCCGTTCAGAATGTAGTGTAGAAAAGAAAAGAATCTTTCCTGCTTCAGAGCTATTCAAAGCTAATAGGATAGGTATTCTATTTGAAATGAGGGGGCTGCCCTAAGGTGGGATAGTGTGTCAGTAAACACATAGTGGTTAAGGGCATAGACCTCTAGACAGGACAGATTAAATTGTGGGTTCCACCCGCTTCCAGTCGAGTTTTACAGATTCTGATAGAGTCACCGCTTGCTTTTTCTTTTGACAGGATACCCTAGTCCTTTTGGTAAGCGTAAGCATTTCGTAAGCAGAAAAACTAGATATGAAACTCATGGTATCAGTTACAATGCTCACTATTACGGATCCCATGTCGACAGCTCCTGCTGACGTAATTGTTGCAGCAGAGGTAGCTAAATTACCTATCCGCTATAGACAGAAAAGACATGCTATGGTGGACTTAAATAAACCTTAGTTGAAAAACAAATTATTGGTGGACCAGAAAGAAATTATTGTCCTTGATATAACCCTTTTTATACCGGAGTAAATGAAGACTCCTAGAATGGCACGCACGAAGAAGCCTACTCAGAGTAGGAATCCCGCACATTATAAAAAAAGGAAAATGACCTGCAACTACCTTAGACATTCTTTAAGGAAGATTGCAAATAAGAGCTGATCCTCTAATTGTAATAGTAAGATTAGGATCCCGACTCATCTATAAATTTTAGGCATATAAGGTAAATACATAGATATAGGTAAACTTACGTATACTATACCTATACGGCTATCTTTTCTCTTATGAAAAGGAAGACTACAGGATAGTTATGCCGCAGTCAAAAAGACATATTTATGGATATGTACTAAGCCAGCTCTTTAGACTAAGGCATATAAAAAATGGGGTTCGATATAGGGAGTCTTTGATGTTCAATGTTTACTTTACCTTTACCCAGCTTAAAGAACTATGCCATAAATTCATAAGAACTAATATTTGTAGAGATTCTATAGCTTCAATCCCTTTAGTTCGTTATCAAGCAGCTTAGAGGGTGATCGCTGGCCACAAACTTGCAAGAGTCAGCTATTTGTTCACATTCAAGCATTCGTTCCCCACGTGCGAGCTAGTCGAATCGGTACTTATTGTTATACCGTCCGTGCCCCTCTGAGCCACTTAACTCGCTTTCAAGAATCAAAATATTGCTTCCAATTAAAAGACTGAAATGAAAACTTTGAAAGATGTTATGGAAGGTTTCAAATCGGTGATGGAACTGTTACAATTGCTTTAGATGGAACAGCAGTCGGAATTGGAAAGATATTCAATTCGTTGATCCATTCAGTAGCATGGAGTCCGGAATTGGATACTAAATTGTTTAGTTATGCCATTTTAGGCTTTGCTCTCACGAAATCCATTGCCTTGTTTGCTCTTATGATGGCCTTTCTGATCTTCTTCGTATTCTGATATTCGCTACCGTCAGTAGCCTTTCTCCGAAGGCGAGCGAAGTGATATGAGGCGAGCGTCTAAGTGAGTTAAGAGAGGAAGTGAGGGCCCTAAGGAACCGGAGGAAGCAAAAGCTGGATCAGGTTTCACTGTTGTGTTGGTTAATGCCCAACCACCTTCAAGAAGGCAAAGAAGTAAAATTCATAACCTTTTCCATTACCGGTAGCAGCAGTGGACGAATCGAGACAATAAAAATACAGGTAGGAATCTGCTTATCTACTTGCCTTTTAACCTCAGAGCATTCAGTTCAGGTACCACAGTGGTCAACGACTTGGCTGGGGCAGATCTTCACCCACTATCCTTCTTCGAACCTTTTGGTTTGTATTGCCCCTATCTATAGATCAGATCCAGTACGAGAAAGAAAATTTCGCACTGCTGCTCAGTCATCAGACTTATCCACCAAGGGATTCGTGGAATTTCTGTAGATTGTGTTGGGGAAAATCTACCAAAGCTAGGCAGATAGATAGACTCATTCCCACTGCTAAGGGAGAGCAAGAAGGATAAAAATTATTGTTTTTTAACCAGCGCCCCCTTTTGGGTATGCAGGTACTAAGAGTCCTCTCACTACCAACCAGCAGACATCATCTGGCTGGGTCTTGTCGGTATCAACAACGATAAAAAAACTACCAAATGGAAACAACAACTAACTATGGCTCTTGGTGGGCCCAGACAACGTCCTAGGCGTAGGGGAGATCGGAGCAACAGGTAACGCCTAGAAGACGTTTTTCTTCCTGGGCTGTAGTAAGTAGATTGAGAGGTCGTTTCGCCCCTTGTCCCCAAATATGGGTAATATGTTCTCATACAATGTTGCTCCTATTGGATTAGGTATTTAGGTGTCTAAGCCATGACTATAATTTAGGAATATACTTGATTGATGGCAGCACAGTCCCTTTGGGTTGCCCTCAAAACCTAGCAGAGGACAAGATAACTTAAAGAGAGAGAAAAATATGATTTATTGATATATTATGAGAATAATATATTAATTAGAAATCATAATATTTAATTAATAATTGATCAGAAATTAATTGGAATTAATTTTAGGATTAATTGGATTAATTAAAGGTGCAAGGGCTGAATTGTAATTGTTCAATAGTTGAGCAATTGACAATTAGGGCATACCTAATTGGGTTGAACGAAATTGAGGCCTAAGGCCTTAGGGTTTCGCATTCCTTAATGGGTATTGGCATTTTTTATGGCAGTGATAAGTTATATGATAAAAGCCTTATCATATCAGGATCTTAAATAAGGCAGTTATACTCCTTATTGCTTATCACCTGGAGGCTATAAATAAAGGCCTCCTCCACCCCTCATAATCCACGAAATTCCAAGGGTTTCTACCCTTCTCCTCTCTTGTTTTCTTGCTTGCTTGGTTCTGGGTGTGAACCATTAGAGGCACGACATATGTGGTGCTTGCTTCCAAGAGATCTAAGGATCTAAAGGTTAGTTTTTCTTATTTATTTCTTTAGAAATTTATTATTGGCTTTTAGGGTTTTGTTACATGTTCAATGATAGAAAAACATAGATCCTTTTCTAGGTTGCATGTGAACTTAGGATTATTAGTTCATAGATTGCAGAAAACCTTTCAGTGGTATCAGAGCTTTTGGATGTTTTTCTGATTGAATTGTTGTAACTACTTTATTTGATCAAGGGTTTTTTGAAAATTAAACCCTTGGGGAGGCCAAAATCGTTTTTGGTGGCTAGGGTTTTGAAAACCCTAGCCTCCACCCCATTTTTGGCAATTCTATATGTAATGGAAAGTAGGTTGTTATTTTTGGTAACTATGATCTTTTAAATAACTGGAAACCTTAATCCCATTGATGCAATTTTTGAAATATATGGGGATTAAGATAGGTAAATTAATTTGATTAATTTTTTGATATCTATCTTAGATTTAATTAATTTAATTAATTGTTTTAATTAAAATATATATTAAATCATTTAAATGTTTAAATTTAATTTTAAATTAAAGAGTTAATTTTAGAAAAATTAAAAGATTAAACCATAAATATTTAAAAGGTTTAAAATACATCTTACATATTTTATGATTAATAGTTAATATTTTATATATAAGATAAAAATTGGTTAGCCTTACCATTAGTAGGCCTCATTCACAAAACTGTCCTATAAAGAGGGTATAAGGCGACTGCCTATAAAATGGTAGTCTAATGGGTGTCCACTCTCACCCACCGCTCTCCTGGTCAGTCAAGTGTCATTAGCCGAACAGGTTTGATGGGACCACTTCATTCTCATTAAAAGTATAATGCTGTAATTGAAAGTACTAGAACAATTCTTAATAAATCCCAAATCTAGTTACTTTAGGAAAAATGTGAAAAGATGCTAACCCATGAAATTGCACATTACACTTTATGAGACATTAGTGGAGCGTGTATGGTTAACCGGCACACTAATAGGGGCTCATAAAGAGTGGTAATGGGTTTCTCATGATTTATCATTGTTGATGGAGCGTGTGTGGTTAACCGGCACATCAACTAGAGATGATAAATGACATTGAGGTTACCGAGCATATTTGCATGGTTAATCACATCCGGTTTGTGATTTTCGGCATCATAGTCACAAACAGTGGACCATATCCGAGATTAAACATGCCATTGAACAGTTCAATGAATCTCAACAGATCTAGGAATTTCATGAGATGAAATTGATAAGTGTTTTATCTACCTTAATGACCATTATGTTGTGATTATGACATCCCTCTTCACACCATAGTTGGCGTATTTTGGATCCTAGCCTTATTAAATAATAAATTGGGAAATTATTTAAAAGGATTAAAATTAAACTAATTCAAAATTTTATAGATGTCTAAAGTAAGTGTCAATTCTCATCCTTCTCCTCCTTCACCCATTTCTGAGAGTTTCAGAATGCAGCTGTTACATATGGTAAGGCTGACTGGCCTGAACTAGGTGGTATGGTTTCATAAATTGAGAATAGGTCTCAATTTTGCTGGCAAGCCACACCTTGTTGAGTGTCCGCTCTCCAAAGCATGGCATCACACAGCAGTTTGTGATGAGCATGACACCTTGACTATTGAGTCCAAGGAAGTTCGCCGCCTCATGCTATTGATCTGTGACCCCGGGTTCCACAGGGATTTAGAATTCCGGGGTGTAGATAAGTTAGCACAGCTGGTTGAGGAAAGGTTCCGAAAACCGGTTGAAAAGGGACGAGCTAAGATCTTCAAAGAGCTTGAAGTGCGCAACCTTGAAGGAAGTAGCACCCATTTGCATGTTCTCTAGTTTAAGGGATACATAGGCAAACTGTATAAAATTAGTCATCCCTTTTGATCGGGAGTCAAGCATTAGCTCGACTCGCTGATCTGTTCATCCAGATGTACAGGAAGGGAAACCAGATTGACAATCATGGGAATGCATTCAATGTTGACTCTGTATGAGTCGTTCATGGAGAAGCATAGTTCCATTGATTCGGCTGCTTCAGGATTAAGTCCAGCAATAAGGCACATCAAGAAATGAACCAGATCGTCTGGACCGGTTCTTCGATGTCTCAAACTGGGAATCCACAAGGTGGGACACAGTCACGGAAAGATTGAAAAAATGCTCCGAAGCCGAACGGTTTGGCAACTCAGGAATATCTTAAAACTCAGAACTCCTGATCCTTAATTCCTTGATACAGGATGTGTTTCTCACATTTGCTCTGTATGCATGGACTCTGTAGGATGCGGGATGTTGCATAGGAGCATATTCAGATTGGATCTGAAGCTCATGTAGTTTTGGAGTTTAGTTAGATATTATGATCTTGTTATTAGCTTATTAGATGCATGCGACATTGTCTGTCATATAGTACATTGTTCAAGGATATTTTTGTTTTAATAAAATGTTGATTTCTTTTAATACATGTTTGTTTAAATTATCCTTGAAATGTTGTATGAGTGTGATAATTGCATGATTGACAATAACTTGAATGTTGATACATCCAAAGTGTTTTGGATTCATGAATTGTGTCATCTATGATTGTTAAAGTAAATTTTATAAGGATCAATTCAACCAAAGGTCCAGTTGGACAGGACTTTGGAATCATCTGACTTAGAGTCACATGATGAATTGAGTTCTTATTAAAATTTAGTTGTTTCAAGAAATGAATCACCCAAAGATCCAATGGATAGGATTTTGGAATCAGCTGACTTAGAGTCAGGTGATGATTGCATATCTTGAACAAAATTCACAAAGTCATAAAGTTACATAGAGATGTAAAATACATCAAGATTATGAGCAACATACACATTAGTTACTGTGTATTCCTCAAGTCTTTGAACACAACACAATTGGTTATACTTCATAATATTTGCCAATTAGTTTGACAAAAAATGGCCTGGTTTATCAGAATAAGCGATTGAATTGAAACCTTGAACAGTTCAAGGACTTCAAACGAAGTATAAGATCAATAGAAACTGAGTAACATCATAAACTGAGAAAAATATTTCACGGTTTATTCTCTTCCAAGAACATTAATGGTTATAATGTGTCTTAGGGAAGATAATGGAGCATTGGTCGAAATAGTTCGATCCTCGCTGTATAAGATACTTTTCAATTAGTTTTCGATAAATTGAATAGTCAACCAGTCAGACCATAGAAACCATATTCCGACCACATCTTAGACTAAGTAGGTTATGCATACACTGTCTAAAATGTCAAGCTAGGATCGTCCCACTTGTACATAGAAAGTCCAGGATCATGTTACGTTCATCCGAACCTCAAGACTAGCCTGAACCTGATCAGCAATGTCATTTCATTGGCTATCCCGCTGTTCATGTGAGTGAAGAGCCTTTTAGAAAGGACTCATATTCTAAGGAAACAGTGGGAGTTAGGACAATCCTGAATGAGTTCAGGATTAGCCAAGTGAAAGAACCTTTAGTCATCAGTAGGCTTTGAGCAGGAATCAGATTTCTGTTAAAACCTAACATACTCTTCTCTTAACCGGTAGTATTGATCACCGTCATAAGATGTTATGATCTGGGTGGCATACTGATTAGTGCTAAAACACTATGTTGGTACGGATTAACAATCTGACTACTTGGAAGCATTTGTGAGCCCGGTTGTTGCCAAATAAGATAACCTTGGGGCGAGACACAATCTATGTGGAAATTTGATTGATTTTACACCCGGTCTAAAAACCAGTGGGAGTAATTGAATCATCAAAAGAAAGCAACATAGAAATGTACCTTCAGAACATCTGGTTGAGTGAGACGATACTCAGAGTCAAGTAATTGATTCCGGGAGAAGCACTCTCAATAGAAGATGAAATCCGAAAGGATTCTACATGGCACATTGTGAGTCGTTAGTGGAGCACGTGTGGATCACCGACACACTAATAGGGACTCACATAGAGCATGCCGATACAAAGGTACATGGGCCCGGGATTAATCCCACGGACATCTCGCAAGAAAGGATATTCAGATTCTCAAAATGTGCCAAAGGTTTGGATTTTGTGAATAGCCTGAAAGATTCCCATTAATATGTCAGAAAGGTTGGATTTCGGATTCTCAAAATGTGCCAAAAGTTCTGGATTTTGTGAATAGTCCGAAAAAGTCATATAACCGTGTCAAAGCCAGTGGGAGTATCGTTGTTATCTACTAACACTGTATGTGGGTTACATACTGGTTCTAGGAAACGTCTCTTATCCTTACAAAGTGTAATGACTTTGTGTTAAGAGACGAATCGCTATGAAAAACTTAAAAGAGATACAACGTACTTAAGTGGTTGCGAACATCTATAAGATAGATCAAAAACTCTGCGAATATGATCTTGATAAGATTCAAGATGCATAGCCACAGGAAAAGAGTTTTCCATCATTACAAAATGTGATGACTTGGCATGAGAGATATAAAGAAGGTGTAACAGTTCACATACATCTATCGGATAGATGTGATCATCAATATAGACCTAGCCAGTGTAAGCATGATCTTGATAAGATTCAAGATGCATGAGAAAGAGTCTACGAAAGGAAATAGTTTTCAAAAGTCGTGACATGGGGATTACAAGTAATCTTAAGATTCTGAAAGGGTTTGGAATAATATTAGATCGGATTTCAAGAGCTTCTTGGATCGATCAGAAGTGTCATGAAGATGTCCTGATTAGTTAATGCTTAAAGCATAGTAAGTTGGATTCAGGATATGGCTTGGCTGGGAATACTGAATGGATTTGAACAGATGTGAGAAATCATTGGGAAATGATTGGGGTGAATGTTAATAATAATTTGAAAAGAGTTTCAAAAGTTAATTATTAACATCAGAACTTGGTGCTAAAGGACTTAATGGTTAAAGAGTTTCGTTGGTATTCCGATGGAGCGCGTATGGGTCACCGACACATCATAACACCTCGAAATAGACTTAGGGTGCAGTCATGTGGACTAAAGATCCCGAGAACCATGGGAAGTCACAGTACACATCACCAGAATGGAGTTGTAAGTGAGAATGACAGTATGACTAAATTGAGATATTATCGGAAGAATGTCCGATTGGATAAAGTGTATCAATGTAAGACATTTTGCATGCATAGAAAGAGTGAAAGGTTATATAGACATAGATATAAAACTGAATTAAAAGTTTAAAAGAAATCTAGAAACCGATAATAGTTTTATGAAGGATCCGACTTGGTGATTACCTCATGGAGACTTGGTAATGAGCAGGAGTAGCTACCAGTCAGATTTCATGTTTCACTTTTCGCATGTTTTACTTCCCGAATAATTTGATTATTCGAAAGGTCCACAGTCGCTCATACTTTGGGAAGTAAGTATTGAATCAAGACTGTCATGAATTGGATTGTAGACTATCTAATGAGTTGGACATAGCAACAGCATTGCTACAACGTTCATGAGTACTTAGAAATAGAGATTTGAGTATTGGATAGACCCATGCTCAAAGAATTGCTTCATGGATTATATCACGAGTAATTTTTGAGACGATAATATCTTATGGTCTTGAAACGGAGACATATGAGTTGAAATTTACAAGTCGGTTGTGCATTGACAATGCGTAAACGCATCGATAACTCGATGTTATAAAACGTTTTGTTGTGCACGATTTTGATGACTAAAAGACACAAGCATATGTGTCGAAGCTTATTCGTTCCTTGAACTTGATGGGAAACAGATATCTGTAGGCCTCTCAATGATTTTGAAGTTGACTAAAGTGCTGGCCGGCCAGGACTGAATTGATGTGTTCAATTAGCAGTGTTAAAGTCATATGCAAATCAGAAATTGAGAAACAGAGTATCGGACCAAGATTGATCTTAATCCATGTCTTGAGTCTGAAAAATATCTTGTTGGACGGAGGATCATATGATCACTTATCTTAGGACACAGAACTGACACGGTCAAAGTTCGACAGCATGCATTTCGAAGCCACAATTTGCTGGTCAATTTAGAAGATATATTGAATTATAGTCATAGACTTATCCAAGTGGGGGACTGTTGGATTAGGTATTTAGGTGTCTAAGCCATGACTATAATTTAGGAATATACTTGATTGATGGCAGCACAGTCCTTTTGGGTTGCCCTTAAAACCTAGCAGAGGACAAGATAACTTAAAGAGAGAGAAAAATATTATTTATTAATATATTATGAGAATAATATATTAATTAGAAATTATAATATTTAATTAATAATTGATCAGAAATTAATTGGAATTAATTTTAGGATTAATTGGATTAATTAAAGGTGCAGGGGCTGAATTGTAATTGTTTAATAGTTGAGCAATTGACAATTAGGGCATACCTAATTGGGTTGAACGAAATTGGGGCCTAAGGCCTTAGGGTTTCGCATTCCTTAATGGGTATTGGCATTATTTATGGCAGTGATAAGTTATATGATAAAAGCCTTATCATATCAGGATCTTAAATAAGGTAGTTATACTACTTATTGCTTATCACCTGGAGGCTATAAATAAAGGCCTCCTCCACCCCTCATAAGCCACGAAATTCTAAGGTGGCGTTTGGTTCGCTGGAATTCGAGGGAATTGGAATCCAATTCCCTCGAAATGCTGTGTTTGGTTGAAGATATGGTCAGGGATTGGAATCCTAGAAAGGGCAAACTTTCCTTCAAAAGCGTGGGAATGAATTCCACGGGAACTTGGAGGGAATTAAATGCTATTAAAGAAGGAATGTGGCAAATTACATTTTTACCCCTTTTCTCATTTAAACCCTATCTCATCTATACGTTCCATAAACAATTCACGCCTCCTTGTCTCTCTCGCTCCATCGTCATCTGTCTCTGTCATCGACTTGAAGAACTCACGCAATCGTCTGGAAGAACTCACGCCATAGACTTGAAGAATTGACGCTATCGACTGGAAGGATTGAGGCCATCGACTGGAAGGATTGAGGCCATCGACTATCGACTGGAAAGATTCACGCCTCCTTCCTGGTTTCACCTGTCTGATACGAGGAAACGATTCACGCAATCGTCCTTGTCTCTCTCGCTCCATCGTCTTCTGTCTCCGTCATCGATTTGAAGAACAGGAAGTGAGGTACTCTCTCTCTCTCCCTCTCTCTCTCTCTCGCTATGTTTCTTGTAAGCTATCGACTGCAAGGATTCACGAAGGGTTCTTCCCTAATTTGGTGGATTGAAGCTACCAAATCAGATTTTAATGTTATCAAATCCTTCATTACAGTGAATTATAGCTATTTTATGTTAACAGAAGTCGTTTATTTTGATTTTGATGTTATAAGTCTTTGACAGGAACTACTTTTCTTTCACTTTGATTTTGATGTTATCTTCCCTGACTTGTCTTTCCCCGATTTTGATGTTAATGCCACTGATTTTGTTTGATTAAAGTGTTGTATTTCATGTTTATATGCTATAAATAATTATTGGTTTGACTTTGTATGAACAGGGAAATGTCTCGACTTAGTTTAACAAAACACAATCGTAGTCAGAGGCAAACTTCATTGATTTTGACTTGGTGGAATGTGGTTTTGCATATTGTTGTAGTCCTCTTGTTGATGATGTTAAAAAAACAAGATAAACGACATCTTAAGCACTTTTCTTCAAATGTAGATCGATACCCTATACTACATAGATTCATTTATGAGAGTGACACTATGTCTATATCACAAATTAGAATGTCTCGACTATGTTTTACTAAGTTATGTGTGATGCTTGAAACATTCGGAGGCCTAAAACCAACTAGGAACATGGATATTGATGAACAAGTGAGCCTGACGAGGGAACCGGGGATGTTGGACATGACGATGTCGATACTACTACCTCTATCGGGACTTCGAACAAATAGACCATATTTAGAGATAATTTGGCTGAGTCTATGTTTGAATCTAGGGCCAATTAAATTAGTTTTCATATCGTTATATTTAGAGATAATTTCGTCGAGTCTATGTTGGACATGTTTTATTGTTAAATTATTGGAAAAATTGTTGCCTTCCTTTCATATACATGTTCTATAATATGTTGTATTACTTAACGTTTGCTTGTTGTAATGTTTATAGGAATGACAAGTCAAATTAGGAATTATAGGCCATGGACAAGTAGCGAAGAAGCGAAACTAGTTGAGGCGTTGGTGAATATGACAAACGTCAGAGGATTTAAAGCCGATAATGGTTTTAAATCTGGTTATTTACAACACCTCGAGCAAGCATTGAAACAATCACTTCCCACTTCGGGTCTCTTAGGTAAGCCGCATATTGAGTTGAAAATAAAAACCATGAAAAAAGATTGGCAATGCGTGTATGATTTGCTAAATGGTACAAACACAAGTGGGTTTGGGTATGACAACGTAAACCATTGTGTTACGGCCGAGGATCCAGTTTGGGAGGCGTACCTTGATGTAAGTGTTTTAATAATTATATTTCATTTGTTTACAAAGAAGCAACTATAACATATTTTTTATCATGTTGGTAAATAGATTCATAAAGACGCGGCTAGATGGAAACACAAAAAATTTCCTTACTATGAAGAGCTTTGCATTGTTTTTAGAAAAGACCGAGCTCAAGGAAATAGAGCTAAAGATTTCCTTGACTTAGAGCAAGAGGTGAACTTAGAAGAGGAAATACAAGGGTCGGATGATGGTTTCCTTGATTCAGAAGAAGTTAGCCGTAATACAAGTGTTCATCATGAAGCAACTTCACAAAGTGTTCGTTCCAAGAAGAGGAAAACCCGAAGCGACGATGGGTTCAACAATGCGGTTGGCTTGATCACAGAAAGTCTTAAGGAAATATCGAAGGACTTGAGTCAAGGTATTAAATTAGACATGAAGATCAATTAACTGAGTGAGAAAATCCCACCGATGATTTTAAAGATGACTTCACTAAGTCAACTAGAGAAGTTCAAAGCTTTGACAAAGATAAGAAGTGATCCTATAAACGTACAAAATTTCTGGGAAATTGAAGAAGGCGATAGAGAGGTTTGGGTCAAATACATTTTGGAAGGGTAGGATTATCAGTTGGGATGTTAAAAACATTGTGGATTTGTAAGTTTTTGGTATCTTCGATCGTGATGTATCGAAAGATTGTTATGTACTTTTGTTAACGTTATTGTAATGTGTATTAGAATGATTCTAATACACATAACCATATAAGTTATCATGTTTATAAGTTATGTAGTCTATGATGTTTATTAGCATGATGTTCGTAAATTGAAGTTCTATTGTTAGTATTATTTACGCAATATATTTTCACCATAAAATTCACTTAACAAAGTAAGTTTAATCCAAAAGGGCAATTATGTCTTTTAGTATAACATTTTTTTACATGTAAATTGAAAAACAAAGTAAAACTAAACCAAAAAGTAATAAGGGCAAATTTGTCAATTTACAAATATTGCAATTGCTTTTCCTTCCAACCAAACAGAAAATGGAATTGGATTCCAATTCCATTTACTGTCAACCAAATAGGATATTGAATTGGATTCCAATTCCTGACAGATTCCAATTCCTTCACAGATTCCAATTCCTTCAAAAACATTCTGCGAACCAAACGTCACCTAAGGGTTTCAACCCTTCTCCTCTCTTGTTTTCTTGCTTGCTTGGTTCTGGGTGTGAACCATTAGAGGCACGACATATGTGGTGCTTGCTTCCAAGAGATGTAAGGATCTAAAGGTTAGTTTTTCTTATTTATTTCTTTAGAAATTTATTATTGGCCTTTAGGGTTTTGTTACATGTTCAATGATAGAAAAACATAGATCCTTTTCTAGGTTGCATGTGAACTTAGGATTATTAGTTCATAGATTGCAGAAAACCTTTCAGCTCCAATCTGACCTAGCTGGCGAGCGATCCCGGTTTGCGACAGAGAACAAGACAGCAAGCGAGCGTACCTTTGTTCGCTTCTTCTCCACCAAGCACGGAAGTTTAAGGATAACTTTAGGTCGGTTTCTACATAAGGAAACTCTGATTCAATCCGCCCCCCGGCTGGGAGGCATCTACCTCATCCCGATCACAATGACAGGTTCACTATGATGGGGGTACTTCTTTTTTTCCCTTCCGGAAAGAATAAAATGCATAGGGGACCATCCTTTTGTTGCGGCATGCTCCTCAAATTTACGGATTCACAGGGGGCCTTAGGCCCTACTTAGTTGACTGAAAATGACAAGGCTTGCGAAACTACGTAGGGCCTTTTGAATTGAATCTTAAGTAGTCTATCAGTGGTGCAAAGCTAATTGCCCCTTTTCAGTAAGGGCGAAAGGCTAGACCTTAGAAAGTCAGCGAACAGCGGTTCTTCTATGTAGATATGGCATCCCCCTTGACTATCCTAATGCCGAGCTAAGTGATTTCATAACCTTTTCGTAGCGTAGTAGAATGAAGGCTACACACCGACGCTCTCTTTTCTATTAGCCTAAGCGTCTTTGCTAACTTGCTCGCCTACTATACCCTACTATACCACTTTTAGGGTAGGCTAGGCTAACTCAGCCGCTTACTTCTACTAATGTAGGGCTAAATAGCGCCTTTTCTTTTTAAAATAACCAATTTGAATTATTGCGAACCTGTAGGTCCTTAGTAGCGTTGACAAAGAAGAACAACCGGTTAAATGCAACGAATATTTTTATTTATATCTTAATTATATATATATATATATATATATATATATATATATATATATATATATATATATATATATATATATATATATATATATATATATACATATATACATATATATATATATATATATATATATATATATATATAATAAAGATATAAATAAAATTTTAAGCCAGCTTGACAAGCTACCCTTCCTCTTGATCTGAGGTGCAAAGATCAATATATCTGTTTTATGACTTCCATTCCACTTATCGATCCCGGCCATAAAAGTGACCGACCAGGGCCCTATTGATGAATGAAAGAAAGGCTTTTTGAGCGAATTGCCCCAGACTCTATCTATCGTGCTGTCAAATTGAAAATTGTAGTAGCTGCGGCCAAGCGAAATAAGTTTCTAGTTGTAGTTGACAAAAGAATCTTTCATCCAAAGAATTCGTAAATAGGGATTCGCTCAATGCTATGGATGACCCTTAGCAGAAGAAGAAGAGCTAACACGGGCGGGATACGCAGACTTTCATACTTCCCTAAACACAAACAAAATATTGATTTTCAGTTGAATGAATTCAATATCTCATTCCAATTTCAGGGATTGGATTCGGGCCTAACTCGCACTGCTTTCAAGAGCTAGCTTTCACATTCCTTCTCTATCTAAGATCCATAGCTTGAACAAGACAGCTGCACTGGGATACTCAGAAAAAAGTCAAGCGCATCCGCAAAAAGAACAGGCCGAAAGAGCCACATCAAGAACAAGAGCAGGTACCGCATATGCCGCAGGAATAGGATAACTATTTGAAAGCAAGGAGACAAAAGCCGAGGTTGAATGAATTATTCCACCTGGCAACAGCAAAGGTAGAGTTTGGCACTATGGAAAGGCCCTTTTTCTAAAGCAGTTCATGTACTTTGAATGGCTGGTAAAGTAGTCTGCTTGAAAGGGCCCCTCTGACGCCAAATCAAAAAATAGGAGCAACCTCTGAGACACTGAACCAATTCCCTAGACGCATATACTATGTCATCCCCCACCTTCACTAAGCTTCTTCAATTAGGCTATCTTACTGTCCATCTTTATAAGCCAATTCCTCCGTTTCAACGAAGTTTATCCTGTAAGAAAAGGTGCTTCTTTAGGGCCTTTAAAACCCGACCATAGACATTGCTCTCCCCCCTTGTAATTCTTCGACTCATTCATTTTCTTTGCCGTAAATGACGCCTAATAAGAGCAGAAAGAGGTCGAGTCCCTCGATCCACCCCTCTAGCCACTCTAGGTTTGGAAAGTAGGGAAGAAAGTACAACAACGCCCCAGGGACTAGAGGTTGTCTTACTTGAGGCCTTCTTTTTCTTTGCCATAGCTGAATCGATGGAACTAAAGGAAACCGAGCTACTCAGAAATTGCCATAGTCGATAGAAAGTCAACGCTTCTTCACTTTTCTCTTCTTCTCTTTCTTGTTGCATAACTCTGACATAGGTTGAAATTGAAGCCAGTTAGAGGGCTCTCATGGAGTCCCACAAAGACTGAATCTTGGTGTAATATTCAATCAAAGTTTTCTTATTGTGCTTCTGAGATTACTAGCTTAATCAAAGAGGGAGCCTTGAAACTGGATCACCTAGCATTCCTCTAGTTAACCTCTCGCAAGGTAGGGAGGTCCCTATAGTTCATAACCTTCCCTTTAGATTAGACCCATGACCTAGACTGGCCATCTCCCACTCGAGTGCTTGGGAACTGGAATCCAAAGGTTTGCATAGGCTACACATCCCTAGCAACAGCTGCAGTCTTTCTTCGATTATAGTATTGTAGGCCCCGACTGTTACTAGCCACTTTCTTCCCAGTTTGCTCAAGCCACGATGTGCCGTAGTGGTTTTCCACTATACGGATACCAAGAACCGAATGTTGAAGCTGCTCGGTGAGCTTATGGATATGCGCAAGTTATACCAAAAAGTAGGCTATTTTCCTTGTTATATCTGCAGACTACGAGCTACAGCCTCAATTCTTGTTCCAACCGCCTTCTCTTTTTATTTTATATGCCAGGTGGAAGCGGCTGGGCTGGAGTAGGATTCATCAGTCGAATCAGTTACACTTTCAACCTTGCCGGGGGAATCCACCCTTAATAGGGGAGTGAAACCAAAGTAGTTCTGACTACTCTTTCAAGCCTGAGGCGAGAGATGCAGAAGCAAGTTCCCAATTACTTTAACGTAATTTCACATTTCTTTCTCGCTAGTGAGTAGATAAGATCACGATTGTAGTTAGAAGTCGTAACATGAACAAATACTTCGACTAGCGTTTTTGTGGAGAGGGAAATAATCCTTATGCATTTAGGGTGACCCAACTTGTTCTATTATGAACTATTTGGCTAACCACTACCAACCGCCAACAGATAAAGTCTTCATTTGCGGTGTTAGCCGATCGAATCTCCTCCAGCATGAGCAGCCTTGCTATCTCGAGAGAAGGAGAACCTTTTCTCAGTTGTTCCCCCACCCATCAAGGTAACGGAATGTTATCATATCAGTTCCTGTCGCCAAAGGATTTTAAAAATCATTATTGCTTTCCCGAGGATGTTGACTTAGTCGTGACAGGTTTATTTGGAATACCCGAAATGGCTGTCAACAAGACTAAGTCCAGAATCACGGCCTTCCAATCTACTATTTACCATTTTGAGGAAGCTATTTTGCGGGTGTTTACCCACAGCTCGTGTTCTAGGGTTTATCCTACAAACGCAGTCTGACGTTGACAACCTGATAGGCTTCAGCAGCGGCTTTCAGCCATCTAAACTTCAACTCTCTGAAAGCCCTCTTTCCAGCTTTGAGAAGAACGTGCACTCAAACCTATCTTTCATCAACCAAGAAGAGGGGGTTCAAGCTCAATCGAACATCAATCACTTCACGGACGCTATTTATTGAGTAGGACAAGAAGAAAGGCGATTCAGACTCTAATCTCAAGCTTCATCGGTAAGGTAAGGTAAGGAAGCAACGCAGCTCCAACATCGAATCGGGAAATTTCTCTTCAAGCCCTTGTGACATCAATAAACAAAGCGAGTTTA
Source organism: Cichorium intybus (assembly GCA_023525715.1). Lineage (NCBI taxonomy): Eukaryota > Viridiplantae > Streptophyta > Magnoliopsida > Asterales > Asteraceae > Cichorium > Cichorium intybus. Next base: position 78,017,395 of record CM042014.1, on the reverse strand, counting down.
GGGCACTTTTTTGGGGGTGAATGATTGATTGGTACCAGTTAATGATGTGATGGGTCATAATCAATGTGATTGGCATAGTTCACTTTTAGCCCCAGCAACATATAGCACCAAGACCGGCTGTTGCATTTGACCGAGTTGAAGCAGCTGATCCAACCAATCCGTAGACCAAGTGAAGGCAGCATATCGAGGCACTAGTCACGAACGTCCAACTCGAAGTAGCTGATTTTACCTTCCTGCTTAGTTGAGCAAGGCTTAACTCAATGACTTACAGACATCTCATGTATATCCCTCTTTTGTTGAGCTAGAGTAGGGGGTTGCGGCATCTAGTTCTTTATCAGATAGAGTAGATAGTTGATTTATGCCTCTAGGCTGACAGCTTCCGTAGCATTTCCTTCTCCCCGTGTAACTGAGAGGCATACTACCATCGTCAAATCCTAGGCTGTCAATAGAACCTCTTATCAATAGGAGCTAATAATATCTTCTCCAAGGTAATTAAACTAAGACTCCCCTACTCCATTGACTAAGGTGGAATAGTCGGACATAGAATACATGGAATGCGCATACTATGAATAAGACCCCCTCCTTTAACGGAATTAGACCAATGCTAGATAGGATGCAGCTACTAAGCAGCAAAGATTGATTCTCTTACCAAATCGAAGCTTCGGAGAGCCAAACAACCTTCCATGTACGATCCATACTAGATCTAACCATCCTACCTCCTCTACGTTCTTGACGTTCTTGTGCTGCACTTTTTTTGTCTCTGTAGAGCCTTTCCATTTGTTTAGTGTTGCTCTTGTAAGGCCGGAGACGGCTACATTCTCTTTTCAAATACTTCCTTCGTGAATGGAATCTTCCAACTTGTGTAAGTCTAAATCAGTTTGATGGTGATTTGTTCCTGACTTGGAAGATGGGTGACGTGGCTGGTGACATGGCCAAATGTGTGTGTATGTTGATGTGGCAGCATAATTGTTGGTGCATGGAGCCGTTATGAAGCATTTATTTTCATTGAATAAGTCATTTATGACATTAGTGTAACGTTTTTCTTTACTGCTGTTTTATTTCTCTTTATTGTTGTTTTATGGTTTTGTAACGGCCATTTAGTAGTTAAGGCCTTATAAAAACGTTTCTTTACTTTGTAATGGAAGCATAATATTGAAGTTTAATCCATGAACACTTTGTTCATTCTCTGAATTGTCGAGCATAATTCAAACCTTGTCAATTTTAGGACGTGATTCTAATCTTGATACGATCTCAAATCAATAGGTCTTGGTTTGTTTTCACCGATTATTAGGTTATAGGTCTAGCCTGATTTTCACACTATCCGTTGTTACTTGATTGTTCGTTTATTCTCTTGCAAAAACACGAAAGACAGTTCCATTTATGCCCAATTGTTAGTAAATCACTAAACACTCAAAACAACTCTCTCCATACTCGTATCATTTGTGGTATCAGAGCACGGTTCAGATGGATTGGGAAGACCCTGATTTCATTCAAAAATCCCATGAAGCATTAAGAAACTTACCAGAAGGTGCAAATTGAACGTAGCCTAGACGTGAATTGCAAGGTGTGGATTAATTCAAAGTGACCGAATTGCCTGAATTTGGTGGTGGAACTGATCCAGAAAGATATTTAGATAGGGAAAGGAAGATTGAACATATATTTGATTCCAAAGAAGTGGAAGATGACAAGCGATGCAAGTATGAAATTCTGAAATTAAGTGGAGGAACTTCACTTTGGTTTGAAGGGCTGAAAACCAAGAGAACCCGTGAAGGAAAAGACAAAATCACTTCTTGGGAGTCTTTGAAACGAAAACTCTGGAAGAGGTATGTGCTAACAAACTATAGGATCACCACCTATAGGAGGATTGTTGATTTATAGCAAGGGAAGATGAGTGTGGGGGAGTACATTGATGAATTCGAGAAGTCTTCATTGATGGGTGATATTGAGGAGATATAAGAGCAAAAGATGGCACGTTTTCTACGTGGTATGAATTACAATATTGCAAACACGATAGAACTCTACCCTTATGTTGATTTTGAGACACTTTGTAGTATTTTTCTGAAATTAGAAGCCCAAGTGAAGACAATGTATGGAGGAGGTTCAAGCTCTAACTTGGAATTTGCCAAATCCAAATCTTGGTCCAAGCCTGAATCTAGCATGAAGTTAGCCGCAACATCTAGTCCCATTGGTGACATTAAGGGAGGCTGTTGAGATCCATGATGAATTGTTGGAAGAAGAAGAGAGATTGGGTGGTATCTTCACTGATGAACATGAAGATGAAGAAGAGGAGGAGGAGAAGTATGAGGCGCCGGTATATGATACAGCCTTAGTGCTTAGAACATTACAAAAGCAGGTTGTACAAGCTGATGTTGATCAACGTGACCAATTGTTCCACACCAAATGTTTGGTTAAGGACAAGTGGTGTAGTTTGATCATTGATGGTGGAAGTTGTACCAATGTTGCTTCTAGTGAGATGGTTACAAAGTTGGGCTTAATCACTATAGCCCATCCTAAGGAATATGCACTCCATTGGTTAGATGATGGTAATAAGGTGAAGGTATCAAAGCAAGTGAAGGTGGAATTGACCATGGGATCATATGAAGATGAAATTCTTTGTGATATTATTCCCATGGATGCTTGTCATATTCTTTTGGGACGTCCTTGGCAGTTTTGTAGGGATATGGTACATAAATGAAGGAGTAATGAGTATGAGTTGAGGCACAATGGCAAGAAGATTGTGTTCAAGCCTATGTCCTTAACAGCCGTGAAGTCTATTGGTAACAAACAAAGCAAGAAGCCAAATCTCACTATGTTGGCTAGTGAAAGGGAGGTGGAGCAAGCTCTAGACCATGGAAATATGGTGTATATACTCGTGGCTAATGAGGAGTTAAAAGAGGGGCAGATTGTAGACAGCCCAATTACTGATTTGCTTATGGAGCACAATGATGTGTTTCCTATTAATTTGCCACCACGTTTGCCTCCAATCCATGGTATTGAACATCAAATTGACCTTATTCCAGGTGCTTCTTTGCCTAATAAGGCTGCTTATCGCTGCAATCCGGCGGAGACAAAGGAGTTGCAAAAACAGATTGATGAACTCATGAGCAAGGGTTATGTCCATGAGAGTTTAAGTCCTTGTGCTGTTCCCGTGTTACTGGTGCCAAAGAATGATGGATCATGGAGAATGTGTGTTGATAGTAGGACAGTGAACAACATCACCATCAAGTATGGTTTTCCTATTCCAAGGCTTGATGACATGTTGGATGAACTTCATGGATCTATTGTGTTCTCAAAAATTGATCTAAGGAGTGGTTATCACCAGATTCATATTCGTGAGGGTGATGAATGGAAGACAGCCTTTAAAACTAAGCATGGGCTGTGAATGGATCGTGATGCCATTTAGCCTTACTAATGCATCAAGTACTTTCACGAGACTAATGAATGAAGTGCTTAAATCTTTTTGGGCAAGTTTGTTGTTGTCTACCTTGATGACATTTTGGTGTATAGAAAAAGCAGGGAGGAGCATTTGGTACACTTGAAACAGGTGTTTGAAACTCTTAGAGCTTAAAAGCTCTATGGAAAACAAGATGAAGTGTTCATTCTTGGTGGGGGGAAGTGAAATTCTTAGGATATGTGGTTTCCAAAGATGGTGTGTCCGTGGATCAATCCAAGATTGAAGCAATCAAGTCGTGACCTAGTCCTAAAAACATAAGTGAAGTACGTTCGTTTCATGGCTTGGCCTCATTCTGTAGGCGTATTATTCGTGATTCCAGCACTCTTACTAGTCCCATTACTAGTTGTTTGAAGAAAGGTACTTTTATATGGGCAGAAGATGCTCAAAAGGCATTTAAAAAATCAAGGAGTGTTTGTGTGCTGCTCGTATCTTGGCCTTACCAGATTTCTGTCAACCTTTTGAAGTTGAATGTGATGCAAGTGGTGTATGTATTGGTGCTATTTTGATTCAAGCTAAGCGTCTTATAGCTTATTTTTTAATAGAAAAGTTGGGAGGTGCTCGTTTGAATTATTGTACTTATGATAAGGAGTTTTATGCTATTGTTCGTACATTGAATCATTGGAGTCATTATTTGCATGAAAATCATTTCATTTTGCATTCAGATCACGAATCCTTGAAATACATTAATGGGCAGCAGAAGTTAAGCACAATACATGCCAAATGGGTGGAGTTTTTACAATCCTGTCACTTTTCAGCAAAATATAAGGATGGTAAGAGCAATGTGGTGGCTGATGCACTTTCAAGGCGTTACACTTTGCTTGCTACTTTGGATGTTCGTTTCTTGGGATTTGAGACATTGAAAGACTACTATGAAAGTGATGTTGATTTTGGGGATGTGTTTGGAAAATATGCATGTGGTCCCCATAGTGAATTTGTGGTGCAAGATGGATTCCTCTTTAAAGGCAATTTCCTTTGTATTCTAAAACACGCAATCCATGAGTTACTAGTTCGTGAGGCTCAAGGTGGAGGGTTAGCTGGCCATTTTGGTGTGGCTAAGACGTTGGAGGTGTTAAAAGAACATTTCTTTTGGCCTAAAATGTTGGGGGATGTAACCAACATTGTGGGTAAGTGTGTGACATGTCATATGGCTAAGAGTTCTTACAAGCCTGGTTTGTATACTCCTTTACCCGTGCATGTTCGTCCATGGGAAGATGTGTCTATGGACTTCATAGTTGCTTTGCCTCATACTCAAAAGGGGTAAGGATGCTATCATGGTGGTAGTAGACAGGTTCTCAAAGATGGCTCATTTTGTTGCATGCCATAAGACGGATAATGCTAGCAATGTGGCTGATTTGTACTACAAAGAAATTGTTCGTTTGCACGGCATACCAAAGACCATTGTTTCTGATCGGGATTCCAAGTTTTTAAGCTATTTTTGGAATACATTATGGAGAAAAGTAGGTACCATGTAAGTCCCAATACTTTTCCAAAACAATATCAATCACATGAACATTCAATTGGTGCGGAAAAACCAATTTAAACACAATCAAGAAAAGATTAAGATGAAGTAGAAATCGACACTAATGTGATCAAATGCACTTGGATTAATTAATCATGAAGAGTGGTACAATGATCACACACAAACTCATCACACGAGTTCTAGACCTCTCACCATGCAATCCTTGACCGACCAACCCCCTAACACGCATGCAATAGAGCTATTTATACTATCAAGACATTACAAGCCCAATACAAGACTAGCCCAACCCAAAATCTAACTAGCAAGCCCAAAAGATAAATAAAACAATTAATAAAGCATAAACCACCAAAATAGGGCCTACAATCTCCCCCTTGGTTTATTGATTTCTTCTGCTTCAGAGGCCAAGTTCTAGTAGGTTCATGTCAAGCCGCCCCAACCCTCCATACCAATAGCCTTTTTCAGCAATCTTTATAGCAGACACAGTGAAGGATTTAGCAGTTTCTTCCAGGATAGGGCTTTCACATAGAATCTGCGTACGAGCAAGCTGTTTAATGTCATTCTCACAGAACATCAACAAATCTTTAGGCTCAATCAGATGAATCTGTTTATCTTTAAGCTTGATCACAGCAGTGAAGGATATTGGATCATAAGCCCAAAAATCCATGTTCCGGAGAGTGTAGTTTGGAAGTGGATTAGCTATAGGAATAGCTTTAAGCTTGTCGGTGGCAAGCCATAAAACATGCTTGACCCTTTTTCCTTCAGCATCTCTTTCACTGTAGAGCTTCCTGAGAAAAGATTTGGCAGTCCTCATAGTTTCAAAGCCGGAAATCACATGTTTCTCCAAGAAATGGTAAAACTTTGTAGCCCTATCACATGTTTCTCCAAGAAATGGTAAAACCTTGTAGCCCTCTGTTCCTTGGATGGATTGAAGAAAGGAGCATTTGATAACTCTGTTAAGTCTACTCTGGTCCAAGATGTGAACTGGTTGGCGTCGTTGTAGTATTCCACATTGCCAGAGTTCCTTCTCACCCACCATGTTTTCTTCGCATCATCAAAACCCCAACCCTTTATTCCTGAACGATGTCCAAATCTGTCAAAGAACCGTTCTGCTAGATCTGTGACAAAAACTGTGGGTTCACCAGCGTCCTCAACACGCTGATCTCTATTTACTCGAATAAGAGTATCTCCCCGTTTAGCTCTATAAAGATCTCTTTGACGTTGTTCTTCTCTCCTATCCTTAGTAGTGTGAGGCCCAACAGCCATGTATTGATCAATGTTTACCGTGGAGGCAGGAGTGTGTGGTCTTGAACTAGAAGCACCAGTGGCTGCATTTTCTCCAAAATCAATGCCAAAGAAGTCACCACCAAATTTCTGGGACAGCCGCTCCCTTACATCAAGAAGCAATGCTGACATGCCACCCAGATTTGCTTCCAATTGGGTGATCTTTAGTGCTTTGGCAATGTTTTCTTTTTCAACTTCTGCCAACCTTACATCAAGATTCCCGATCAATAGTTGTTGATTGTTAATCTTTAGATCCTTCTCAGCAGATTGTTGCTCGAGCTCAAAAACTCGATTTGGAAGAGTAACCACGTCTACAAATTCTGAGTCGGGCATAATATTCTTGCCTTTTGAAGTGAATACAGGTGTTGCACCAGAAGCGCATCCACCAGCTTGAAATTCAGTGGTTGGAATCACCACTTCTTCAATAATGGGCTCGCGAGTAGTTTCACGGATAGGGCTTTGACGATCTAACTCCATAGGATTGGAATCAAACATTGGACTATGCATCTTAGGATATTCTTGGCTCGGTTGATCTTAAGCAGTAGAGCTTTGAACAGCAGGGGTTACCGGGCTTGGTTCTGTTTCAGTGGGTATAGAGGTTGTGGCTGTAGTGTCTTTAGGAGCTTCAGGACGATAAACTCCAAGTCGTGGATCTAGTCTTCTTCTTTTGAATTGGACAGGGGTAGCAGAGGAATCTTCTTGATTTTCTTCTTCTTCTCTTTCAGCAGTAGCAGCAACGTCTGGTTGAGGAGGAATCAACACAGACTGTTGGGGAACTTCTGTTTCGACTTCAGCTTCTTTTTCAATGGGACCAAAAGCATTCTCTATCATATCATCGAGCTCCTTTTGAGAAAGCTCAATAACCTCATCACTTTGAATCTCTTCATCTTTCTCTTTATCATTAGGAATATCAATTGCTTCTTCAAAACCGAACACCAATTTAGCTTTGACTTGCTCAACTTCGACATGTATCTCTACTTCAACATTTGGAACAACAGATACATCAACAGCTTCATCAGCAAATCTACCTCGCTTCACAAGCTTCTTTGTTCCCGTGTATGAATTCTTTCTGACCTGCTTGATCAACACAAAGGTGTGAGGACTCATAAGTTTCAAGTCCAGTGTGTTAGCAGTCCTTTGGAGCTGTGGGTACTTCTGATCAAAAATCTCTTGTAAGAATCGAGGATACATCAGGAAAATATCCTTTTTTTCCTTTTGAAGGTTGCTCTGAAATTCCTCAAACACGTATTTTGAGTAATTGTACACCCAGTCTAAAGTAAGGGAGACAAAGGCAGATGTAGCGACTTTGCTGATCTCGTCGAACCCTCCTTTCCTTCCAGATATACATACCATAAAGGTATGTGCAAGGAATGGTGGGTGGATAATCTCCTTCATTGCTCAATTGCTCTAAACCAGACTTCACTTTCTCCACTGGGTACTCGATTGGGAACCCAGGCTCATCACCAAACTGAAGGACTTCGTGAATTACTTGCTCATAAACAATAACTTCGACTCCTTGCACAGTTGATTTGATTGTCACAACACCTTCTCCCACCTTGCTTATTGCAGCACCTTTCCAAAAAGCATCTATCAAGTCAATGCAGATAACTAGATTCACACGAAGTGCGTGAGTGATGTGGCAGTTGTTTAGACCGTTGATCATCGATTGAAAATCCTTCTTGTGCGTCTCAGGTAATTCCACCAAATAGCTAGGAATGTTGTGGTGGTCCACGCTTTTCAGATAGTTTGTAGCAGCCATTTAATCTGCACTAAACTGGCTACGTGAGAAAACATCTCGTAGATATTAAAATTAAACGCGCAAAGTTACCCAAACAATTTATCGAAACAAATGAAAAAATATTAACTAGGTTTAAATTAAAATTTAATTTCACTTAATTTCAATAAGTTAGTCAATCCATTAAACTTGGTTCAAATCTGCATACGTGATCCACAAATGGTCCAAGATAGTTTAAGACGAATCCAATGGGCTGAAATGGCCCAAAAGGAGTATTTCGGTCCAAAATATGGTTACTCGGTCCATTTGGGAATGGTTTGGTCCAAATAAAAAATATCCGGTCCACAAAATGATTCTTCGGTCCAAAATTAAGGTTTTTCGGTTAAAAAATAAGTTGTTCAGTGCTCATCGGGTCAAGGCGTATAAAACTGGGTCGAAAACGGGTCGGATAAAGGTTGTTCGGCCCGGATGAAGTTGGTCGGTCGACATGGATCGGGTTGAGTGGTTTTTTGGTCCAATCCGAATCCATTCGACAACCCGGATGTTGGGTGACGTCAGCAAAGGGCGAGAAACCATTTCTCGGTACTGAACCACGAAACGTCCCGAAAAACCTGCATACACAAAATCAAAACCGAACATTCGATTAAACAAAACCATTTGATGCTAATACCACCTTTGACCAGATGGAAACTAGCAAAAATCAAGGAAGACGAGTGAGAACGGAGCAGCAAAGAGGGTTCGCGAGAGATAGAGAGAGAGAGAGAGAAACTGGTGGCGATTAGGGTGTGAAAAGAGGAGAGAGACGGGAGCGAAGAGGGTTTTATACCCCGAACAACAAAATATGGACCATGGATTGATTGGCCTAAGTCCACCGAACAACCAACTCCACTCAAGAATGATTGATCGGCCCAGTAGATATTTTCAATATAACAATTTGGTTACAAAACAAAACAAAATTAAATTAAATTAAAACAAAATAACTAGATAAGAATTAAAATTGAAAATTACGAACACATGAAGATAAATTTTTTCAATTTTCACAATTTCTAAATTTTTATTATTTGATTTTCAAGGCTTTTAAATTTTTATTTGATTTTTCACACGTTTTTAAATTTTTATTTGATTTTCCCACTTTCTCCCCCTAAATCAAAGATTTACGGAAATATCTTATTTTCTAAAATGCAAGTAAAAATTTGAGATGATTTTGACAACTGTGCTGACAACGATCCAATTATTCCTGTCAAGATTTAAGTTAGTTCCACGTTCGGTTGATATTTTTTAGAATAGGCTTACGTTTTCATTGCGAATAAAACTCACACAGTTGCATCAAAAACAATCTTAGGTAGTGTTTGATTTACCTCTTACTGGGTCCAGTAAGAGGTAATGTCTGACTCGGTCCGAGTCAGACTGTTTGATAGGCCCAAAAAAAAGTCTAACTCGGTCCACACCATCTGATCCACCCTCTGATCCGGTAAGCGATAAAAGTTCGCTAACTGAGAAAATAAGGAGCGTTTTCTTATGTTTGCCCTTTCCCCCCCGCCTCCATCTCTTCTTCTCCGCCTCCTTCTTTTTCTTTCTAAACATGATACACTTCTCCTCATCTCCTCCTACCGGTGGACCAGCCTCACATCTCACCTCCGGCCACGCTTGCGCCGTCCCACCGAAGAGCTCCATTCCTCCGGCCAGAGCCTGCGCCGTCTCCATCCAAAACCACCTCGCCATCAGCCATCAGCGGGATTATGGCCTGCGATTTGAAAAAATTTATGGCCTGCGATTTGAAAAAATTTACATGTCCAGACGGATTATGGCCTGCGATTTGAAAAAATTTATGGCCTGCGATTTGAACAAATATTCATGGCCTGCGATTTGGAAAAAAATTCGATTTTACTATATGCTTGGGAACAAAAATTCATGGTCTGCGATTTGAAATAAAGTAACAGGCGCTAGAAGTTGATTCCAGAAGAAAGCATTTTTATGTTCATTATCTTGTAAGTATTATTAACAAATCTATGTTCTTTTGATTCTAAAAACGACGTGCCACATAAAAATCTTGATTATAGTTTAGATTTATAGAACATCCATGTGGGGCTCAAATAAATGCTAACAGTTTATTGTTTGTTTTGTTTTTGCAGGGGTGGAAGCAAAAGTGAGTACTTTTATCTTCTTAGACGAATTCTGTCATATTTTATACTTGAACATTTGAGTTTACATAACTAATTTTGGTTAAAAATGATATTTTTTGGTTTGATAGATGGGATGAATGGGTAGACATGGATCGTCTAATGGAACACAACAAAGAGAATCTGGAAAAACAGAAAGCATTGGAGAAAGAAAAAACCTCAAAGTTGAAGCCCAAAAATCCCAATTGTTTCATTTTAAGATTGCTATATATGTTATGATCTTTTTTGGAATACTTCTAGATGTTATGTTATGTATTTTTAAGTTTGTGTCATTCATGTTACCCTAGTCATGTTAAACAGATACATTATATCCAACAAAATATAAAATAGAAGGGTAATATGGTCATTTTCATTATTCAGCAAATTCAGTCAGATGTATAATCAAACAGCATGTTTCAGTCAGAGGCCGACTCAGTCCGAGCATCTAACTCAGTCAGGCCTCTAACGCAGTCAGATCTTACTCAGTCAGCAACTACCAAACACAGCCTTAATTAAAATGGCTATATATAAAATTTAGGATTTATAGAAGGATATAAACAATTATTGTGTCAAGAGACTCGTCAACCTGGAAATTTATCTTAAAATATGTTTCAATTTAAAACGTCTTCCAGTTTCTTCACTTTGAGTAAAAGGCTGTATCTCAAGAATCTATCTCTCAAACAGAATTTCCATAACATACACAGGTTATCTTCCCTTTCTAATCGAGAAATCCTTTGGTTAACCGACTCTTTTCCCTAAGTATATGTTCCTTTTTAGTCAAAACTCTTACATGTTTTCCTTACTCTTTTGCCTTGTGCAACATTGGCATCTTTTAAGAAGTTTTGCTTCTTTTGTGCATTATTGGCATCTTTTCGAGGAGTTCTTATACAAATTAATTTGATGCTCCTTAGGCTTTAAACATGTGAGCTCATTGGACTCTTTTAGGGTCTGTAAGTGGGCTGATTTTGTGCCTCTTGTAATTTAATCCTAATGACCCTTTTGACATATGGACGCATTGGACTCTTTTAGCCTAACCACACACTGCTTTAGTGTGGGTTGTGACAATTGGACACACTCAGCAGACCAAGATAGTATACTAAAAATTTCTCTCAGACCCATACCATTGCGAAAGCCAGGATTGATAAACCATGTATGTAGAGGAAATTAAGTAGACACCGATTCTCAGACAACACACTTTCACAACAAATTAAGTTTAATGAACTTAAGTTCATGGTGACAGCACACAAACTAGATGACGACCACAATAAACATTTATAGTCCTTAAATAAATACTAAACCTCCTATACATTACTTCAATTCCAATTATTTCATTTTGCAACAAATATGAATTTCATTTGACTTGAAAAACAGCTATATTTATCTACACATATATCATTTCCAAACAGGAACAACCAATAATCAGGACAAGATTAGACAAATAATTGACAAAGTCTGTTTTGATTTACTGAAATTTTAAACACATAAGGACACAAATGAAAATATTTTTGGATTTTAATTTTCTGAAAGGAAAGATATGAAATTATAAAAAATATTTTTGTACTTTTACATTTTGTAATTTTTGTTTGTTTTTATGAAGATTACTCCCCCCCTAAAATTATGCACAGAGGGAGACAAAATAAAACAAAACTAAATTTGTCATGAAGCAGAAATCAAAACATCAATGAGCACAACATTTTAGAGTCAGAGATATAATTGGAGAGATCAAACCGAATTTCTGCAATTGAAGAGACTTTGATGAGATGCCATTTGAATATTTGAAATTTCCTTTTCATAATGGACACATATTCTCTATAAAGGTTTGAATTGATCACAATAGTGATATATCTCCCATTGTGTGCATGAAGCAGCCATTACCAACAAACTTAGGTTTGATGATATGCCTCCATGGCTACTTTAGCACACAATGCGGGATTAGTTCCTTTTAGGAACCCAGTCCATCTTATAACTGGGTTTGCCACTACCGTCTGAGTGTATCACCTGTTCCCATACCATATCCTGTTTATCAAGAATAAGGTTTGAATCGTTAACAGAATAGATTGAGGGTTTAGAAGTACTCCCTTTGGGTATCCCGTAAGACCCATTTTCATTTTGAGATGCTTACTATGGTAAGTAGAGTTATTACCTTATAAATTAGTATGGTTCTAGCTTTGAATTATTTAGAGTTGTGTGGCAATCTTCTATGATTACCTTTGAGTTATGAGTTGACTGATTAGTGAGAAGAGGTTAAAGCCTTTCTTATGTACAAATCTTGGTGTGATTATGATTAGTTAGACTGTTGTACGAGTTTGGGTGGTTAGAAACTCGTTTGGGAGGAGTTTGAGCTTAAAAAGTGAAATTTCAGATTTACACGGGGGCGTGCAGATTCTGCACGGGGGCATGTAGAATCATGTAGTAAGCCTTCCAGAGTTACACGGGGGCGTACAGATTCTGTACGGGGGCGTGTAGAATCCTGCAGTAAGCCTTCCAGACTTACACGGGGGCGTGCAGATTCTGCACGGGGACATGTAGAATCCTATAGTAGCAAACGGTAGAAGCGGTGGATCCACACGGGGTCGTGTAGAATCCACACGGGGTCGTATGGACCTGACAGACCTATATAATATGCAGAAAATGCTCATTTCAGGAAAAATACACCCAAATTCGATTTCAGAGCATAAAGAGGCAATTTTCTGTCAAATTGAAGCTAGAGATTCGTGGGGAAACATAAAGAGACTCGAATCTAACCCTGCAAACACACTCTTGATTCCTAAATCATCAAGGCGAGTACCTTCTTGGTTTTTGGGGTTTTAAACCCTAGTTTTCAATTTCTTGTTTTAAGCTATAAATTGTTGCATATGTTGTTAGTAGATTGTTAGTGGATGTTTCCTTGAGTCATTCATGTGATTATAGTCGAGTTTCAATGGTTGAATGAGTGGAACTGCGGATTTAGGGGTTTTGGTAAATATAGAATTGATATTTACCGTTTATACTCCTTTTTCCTCTTTTGATTTATACATGTTTGAGATAGATGTTATTGAGATGATTATGAATGTTGTAGAATTGATTTAGACTATGGTGATATAACCAAGTCTAGCGAACAGGAGCCCGGTATGCATAAATTGGGGGTTCATATACTAGGCCGATATCAGGTGAGTACTTTTAAATACTTGAGTAAGAGTTATACCTTGTTGTATATATATGTTGAACATATATGTGTGTTATGTTGATATTGCGTGACTACTTTTAAATACTTGTGTAAGAGTTATACCTTATTGTATATATATGTTGAACATATATGTGTGTTATGTTGATATTGTGGTAGCTTAGAGTTAAAGTGGGTTTGTTATCTGTGGATAACAAGAGATGAGTTACAGTCTATACTGAGTATAATAGTAGAGTGAGTGAGTTAAAGAGTTTTTGAGTTTGATTGCTACAACCATGAGGGGTGTTATAATTGAGTATAATTGATTGTGAAATGAGTATATGCGAGTGTGTGTGTGTGTGATTGAGTTTATGAGTAGTATCAGTTGTGATACTTATTATTGATTTGATATTACTACTAATTAGTTGGGGTTTGTAAAGCTAATATGTTTACAGATTTCAGAGTAAGAGAAAGTGAATAATTGCTAATGAGACTAGCAAAGGAGAATGATGAGAGAGTTTACTGAGAGAGATTGTAGAGTATGATTGAGATTACTCACTAAGCTTTTTATAAGCTTACACTTGAGTTATATGTTGTTTTGCAGGTATCTATAGCTGTGATAGGGGAAGGCATGTGATAAAGAAAGACGGACAAGTTTAGAGCCTGTCCTTTAGTTGAATTAGATTTATTTGTAATTCCTGGATGAAATTTGTAAGAACGTTTTGTGTAAATATTCAAGTTGATAACATCTTGATCCTTGGTTTGAGTACAAGTATACCCATTTTGATGTATAATTATTGAAAATTTTTAGGTGTACTTCGTATGAGAAACAGGTGTTACAATTTGGTATCAGAGCATGGTTTAAGTGAAATATGTCTTTGAGTGTAGAGTCCTAGACTTGAACCGAGGAGAGAAAGAGAGAGCCCCTATCACATGCTTGGGAAAAGATACTGCTGTAGATTTTAGTTTATGAGTTAAGTATAACTTTTATATTATCTTATTGTTATATTTTGTGTGTGAATATAGATGTGGAGACAGATAAGGACGAGTTGATAAATCGGTCACATTCGGTTGGACCTACAGAGGATGATGAGACGAGATTTTGATTGATATGAGATATCAACTAATGAGAAGATGAGAACTTCAGTTGATAATGAGATGTCAACTGAATACGAGATGAGATACTAATTGAGATGAGATTATGGCTAATGACGAGATTCCAACTGATGATGAGATAAGATCCTGGTTGAGGCGACATTCCAACTAATGATGAGAAAGGGTATGAGCATAAGCTGAGCATGAGCTAAAAGTTAAAGTTGAGACATGTGAGTGTAGCCGAGTACACTCGAGTGTTGAGATTCGAAGTATGTAAGTTTCATCTAATGAGAAAACAAGATTTTGTTGCTATGAGGTATGTAAATAATTTACTTAAAACGGTAGTTGTAACGAGTTATATGTGTTTAATTGTTGATAATACATGTAGTAGAATATGTGTGAAATGTTTGGACACATAAAAGATCAATTGAAATTACATGTGTTAGATAAATGTGGTTATAAAGTGTAGTAACCGGCATTGAGATGAGAATCTCGTGTTCACTTGAGGTGAGGTTTACATATAACATGACGAGTGCTTGATATGAGTTAGGATGGATAGAAACCCATCTAGGAAAAGTTGAATGTTAAAAAAAAAGAGTAGTAGAACAAATTTTGGCTTCTGCAGTTTTAACACGGGTCGTGTTCAATGAACACGGGTCGTGCTGTACCTACATGAGCAAACAGAAGAAATATTGTGGATTTACACGGTCCGTGTTGAATCTACACTGGTCGTGCTACGCGTACAGATCTGTTTTTAATGTGTGAGATTCTTTCATTTTGATATTGTATATATATTGCTAGTTGTTTCACAGATACGACGAATTTTCTGTATACGAGTACTTTATGGTTGAGACCACATATTTTGTGGGACCACATAACTAGTACTTATTATTGATCACAAAAATGGCTGAAATACCCAAAAGAGTATGAGTTGAGAAAGATGATGAGTGTGTAGTTGATTGCACACCATAGTTGATTATGAGTTGACATGTTGTTGAATTCTATGATTTGGAGTTGTCACATAATGAGATATTTGTGACAGAGATGTCAGAGGACATTTGAGTAACTACATAAAGAGTACTTTGTGGTATAATTGAGAGAACCTAGAGTGGTTTATATAGGCCCTATTGGCCTAGAGATTGTGTTAATTACCGAGTAAATGTGGTTGAGACCACTTATGCTGTGGGACCACATATCGAGTAAAGTGGTTGAGACCACATATTCTGTGGGGCCACATAACGAGTAAATGTGGTTGAGACCACAAATGTTGTGGGACCACATATCGAGTTAAGTGGTTGAGACCACATATTTTGTGGGGCCACATAATGAGTAACTGTTATTGAGACCACATGTTATGTGGGGTTACATATTGAGTAATTGAGGTTGAGATCACATATTTCTGTGGAACCACATAACGAGTACCTTGTGGTTAGAGTAGTGAGGACTTTTGTGACTCAAACAGAAGAAGGAGTGATGGTGAGTCTTTATGGCTCTATACCGAGAGGGAGATCCGCTAGAGTCAAAGAGGAGATGGAATGAAATCAGAAAATGGTACGAGGTACCATGATTTGATTAGAGGACGGTATGAGATACCGTAACACATCATTGAGTGGTGAACCCAGGAGATGATACGAGGTACCGTGAAACAGCGATGAATGGCGAGTTTAAAGGACAGTACTAGGTGTTGTAAAATAGTGTTGGGTGAAGAAATTAGAGGAAAGTACAAGGTACAATGAACTGAGGTGAAGTAGCATTATAATGTAGTACTTGTGTGTAAACAAGTATGCACTGTGTAATAATGTAGAGTGTTGAGACTATTCTATCCTTGAGTGCGGATAAGTATGGTACAAAGGTGAGCTTGTATGGCCCGAGACTTTATGGGTGAGAAGAGGACGAATCTGAGGCTGAGTAACAGTACAGGAGTACTATGAGATAAATGCATGAATGTCGAGATGACAAAACTATTTATTCGTATGAGACGATGGATAGTGGATTTTGCTATAATAATCTGAGTTATTTTCTTGAGATTAATGAATTAATCGGATAATGAGATATGATCTCACCATAGAGATCGCGGTGTCAGATTTTATTATTTTTGAGTTATGTGTAGAGATTTCGGTGGGTTGTATATATCACCTGTTCTATGTCATTCTTATGAGTTGGAGATTGAAATGATAATGATGGAGAAATGGCGAGAAGAAAATCTTTATTAGTGGTGTGTCAGAAGGAATATATACATGGTTGTGTTGAGAATTTATTTAATAATAAATTATTGAGTTTAATAGAGCTAATGATTTATTGAGAATGTGATGTGGATTATCCACATAGAGAGGATATAATAAGTGAGTACATCGAGAGAAACAACATGAGGTATGTTGTTGAACTGAGATAAAGAGGAGCCATTTGGTGGAGGATTGTTAGTTGTATATTGGGTGAAAAACCTAATATGTGTGCTGAGGTGGGAGTAGAGAAAAACAAGCTTTCGGAGAAGTTGTAATTGATTGTGGTGATGAGACAACTGAAACGAGTCTTGCATGACCAGAGTGTCGAGAGTTAAATAACAAATTCAATAAAAGGCGTGAGTGAAACTTGAGATAGTTTCTAGTATTTTGTTATTTCTAGATTTTCCTAGTATTCATGAGTTGCGTTGATGAGGAATCAATAATTAACATGTTTCAATTGGAGGAGTAAATTCGGAGAGAATGAGTATTGGAATCGGTGAGACCGTTTTTCCTTATCAAGTTAGAGTAAATTCTTTCGAGAAAATTTGAAACGGAAGTTGATTTCCAGATGGCTATATGAGACAAGGTGAACTAATACGCGTACATTATGTTTAATTATGCTACTTGGGTTGCTTCTGGATAAACTAGTTATTATCCAGTTCTTGTACATTGTGAGTGGTTATCCACGTGGAAATGATGACAACCAATGTGGTTATAGAGATCATCTTATGAGAATAATGGCGGATGTTGAGATTTTGCGGAAAGAGAAGTCGAGTGAGAAATTTTAATTGTAATGTTAACCGAGGAAGCTTGAGTTTTATAGTCATATTAGAAATAAACGAGATGTAATGATATGTACATGTCACATGAGCAGATTAGAAGACGAAATAAGCCATTTTATGTGGTGTGTGATTAAGATGCTGAGGTGGTTGTACAGACCATACCTATTCTAAGAGATTCCGAGGACAAAATCTTTTGAAGGAGGACAGAACTTGTAAGACCCATTTTCATTTTGAGATGCTTACTAAGGTAAGTAGAGTTATTACCTTATAAATTAGTATGGTTCTAGCTTTGAATTATTTAGAGTTATGTGGCAATCTTTTATGATTACCTTTGAGTTATGAGTTGATTGATTAGTGAGAAGAGGTTAAAGCCTTTCTTATGTACAAATCTTGGTGTGATTATGATTAGTTAGATTGTTGTACGAGTTTGGGTGGTTAGAAACTCGTTTGGGAGGAGCTTGAGCTTAAAAAGTGAAATTCCAGACTTACACAGGGGCATGCAGATTCTGCACGGGGGCGTGTAGAATCATGTAGTAAGCCTTCCAGAGTTACACGGGGACATGCAGATTCTGCACGGGGGCGTGTAGAATCTCGCAGTAAGCCTTCCAGACTTACACGGGGGCATGCAGATTCTGCACGGGGGCGTGTAGAATCCTGCAGTAGCAAACAGTAGAAGCGGTGGATCCACACGGGGTCGTGTGGACCTGACAGACCTATATAATGTGCAGAAAATGCTCATTTCGGGAAAAATACACCCAACTTCGATTTTAGAGCATAAAGAGGCGATTTTCTGTCAAATTGAAGCTAGAGATTCATGGGGAAACATAAAGAGACTCGAATCTAATCCTGCAAACACGCTCTCTATTCCTAAATCATCGAGGTGAGTACCTTCTCGGTTTTTGGGGTTTTAAACCCTAGCTTTCAATTTCTTGTTTTAAGCTATAAATTGTTGCATATGTTGTTAGTAGATTGTTAGTGGATGTTTCCTTGAGTCATTCATGTGATTATAGTCGAGTTTCAATGGTTGAATGAGTAGAACCGCAGATTTGGGGTTTTGGTAAATATAGAATTGATATTTACCGTTTATACTCCTTTTTCGTCTTTTGATTTATACATCTTTGAGATAGATGTTATTGAGATGATTATGGGTGTTGGAGAATTGATTTAGACTATGGTGATATAACCAAGTCTAGCGAACAGGAGCCCGGTATGCGTAAATTGGGGGTTCCATATACTAGGCCGATATCAGGTGAGTACTTTAAATACTTGAGTAAGAGTTATTGTTAGTTCTATATGCCCAAGGATGATCGTAAAATGATATTACTAATAATACATGATCCTATAGGGTCACACCAACAACAAGTTTGACACCAATTGATCATTTAGAACGTTAAATTTGATTTAACATCAAATGATACTAAACTTGCAATTTAATCTTGTAGGTTATAATTATTTGAGGTAAATAATAATAACTACAAAAAATTAAAGGTTGATTAATAATTCATATGTGATGAATTAATTAAGTGTATCAATTAAATTGTTTAAATTGTTAAACGATTTGATTGATTTATAAGTAAGCCTTTTATTTAATTTAATTGGTAAATTAAATAAAATAGATATTGTAATAATACATATATACATATATATATATATATATATATATATATATATATATATATATATATATATATATATATATATATATGTAAGTATGTATATATTTATACATTTAAGATTACATGTTCTAATGGTTTATTTATACAAACTCATGGGTTAAATGTTATCCCATTAAAGAAAATGAAGATGTATTATTTATAAGCTTTTATTGTATAAGCTTTATAAATAATAAAAACCCAAATATAATTTCTTTTTGGCTTGCACAAATTCAGCCATTATAGAGGGGACAAGGCATGGTTGGATGACTTAAAAGTAAAGCAATATTCTTCATGTCTTCTAGGTGTGACCATGGATGATATGAGTGCTCTTTCTTTAAGCACATGACCATTGTTTCTTTCTCCTTTTGGTTGATATATGGCCGGCCATCTTGAGGGGTTTTTACCATTCTTTCATGCTTAAAAATCAGCCAAAGAAACTCTACTTAAGTGCTTAGCAAAATTGGTTTTTGGTTTCACAAGAAAAGGAGTTCTAACTTGCAAGTTGTGGAACTAGCATTCAAGGGTGTTCAAGCTTGTGGTGGATCAACTATAGAGGGATTCTAATTTGATTCCTAGCTATCAAAATCATCCAAACCAAACCCAAGAACAAAGGTTATGATCTTGAACTTAATCTATGTTTGTTCTTCATCTTATCTCTACATGCATGTAGCATGATCCTCTTGAAAATGGAATTTGTGTTCATGATTTTATGCTTCCGTTGCAAACTCTTGTTTTTGAAACTAACTACATGAACCTTGAAAGCCAACAATTGGTATCAGAGCCATGGCTATATTGCATGTTTAGATAATAAGTTTATTTGGATAAACTTGGTTTTTGGAAGCCATGAATGTTCATCTTCTTAAATGAAAGTTTCATGCATGGCTTCTTTGGCAACATGCAAGTAGATTATCTATGATTTTATGTAACCAACTATATCTTATGTATGCATGCTTTTGGTTACATAAATTTGTTGCCTTAGAAAAACAAAGTGTTGGTTTTCTTATGATTTTATGTGATAAAATGGTGCATAAACAAGCCAAGGACCATATGATGCATGTTTTGTGTTTATATTCAATTTGGTTGTAATCTATTCTTTTATTCAAATGGTTTGTAATAATAATTAGTTATTTCCTTCTTGATATTCATTTTGTAATTGTTAGAATAGTTGTATTTTATTTCATTCACAAAATGTAACAAGAGAAGGAAGTAAGAAAAGATTGCACCCAACAGCAGCACTTTCTGAAGAGCTGCTGTCCAGATTTCAAAAATGTTTTGGAAGTGTTTTATAAATTCATATCTTGGTCATTTGGTGATATACTTGTTGGTAACTTTAATATCTAATATATACATTAAGTTTCAACAAGTATTAGCATCAATATGGCCAAGAAAGAATTGAAAAATGCAACAAAAAACACAAAAAATCTCCTTCCTGCTGCCTGATTTTCGCAAGTTTCATGGGGGGCCAAAGAAAATTCATAACTCACTCAAGGATGTCAAGGAATGGTGGTTCAAGTATCATTTGATGATATAAGAAGCTTGGCAAAATTGTAGCCAAATCGAAGATCATTTGGTTGAGTTTTTGTCACCTTTTTGTCCCTAGGTTTGGACTTGATATTTCATGTGTGGCTCACATGAAATATCAAACTAGTTGGCTTGTGTTTATGCACCCATGCATGCTTGTGATTTTTGAATGTTTTATTATGTTATGTTGTGGATGAAAATAAGATTTTGCATGCTAGACAACTTAGATAATTAAACATAATCATCAAGGAGTTTGTATTTTCAAAAGTTGACATTTAAAACATAAGGTGTGATAAAATGGGTTTTATTAAAATGGGTTTTGTTTAAAACCTATTAAGTCAAGTTTTGAAAATGATTGTAACAAGATATAAAATGGAGATTTTATAAACTCTTACAAACTCCAAACCAAAATAATAATGGTAATTATTTAGGATTGTAAATTGGTTCTTATATATGTGATCAAACTCAAACTTAATATAGGATATTAATTGTAATCTTGACCACAAACAAAGAATCAATAAAATGGAGATTTTATGATTTAGGAACCAATTAACAAAATAAGATTTAATGGTACCATGTTCATTGGATGCATGCAATCTACATGATACCATATGTTTTTCAAAATTAGAATTGTAAAACATTCAAATCCCTTACGAAATACGAATCAATGCCATCCCTCTTAAAGACACTCATGTATCACTTGTATTTCCTTGTGGGATAAAGGATACCTAACCACTTGGAGTCTTCTTGTGATACAAGAAGTAGTTTTGCAATATTGATGGGATAAAGGACACCTAACCATTAATAGTTGTCAAAACTACACGTCCGTTTAAGTAGGATGATTCGTTTGGAAATCTCTTGTGATAAAGGTCACCTAAGCATTAGAAATCCAAGGCATAGATGGGATCAAACATGCCAAACTTATAAATGTTATAATAGGATCCCATAACTCTAGAAATTATATTTGGATATAATTGGTAAACCGTTACCTACCTTGTTGATTCGAATAG
This sequence comes from Cichorium intybus, assembly GCA_023525715.1. Lineage (NCBI taxonomy): Eukaryota > Viridiplantae > Streptophyta > Magnoliopsida > Asterales > Asteraceae > Cichorium > Cichorium intybus. The sequence goes on along the minus strand of CM042014.1, from coordinate 77,995,859 downwards.
GCGGGATAAAGGATACCTAACCACTTATTCGTGATGCAACTTGGATTCTAGACCTTAATTAATTAAAGTTTATGAAACAAGAAAGGGTATTAATTATTAAGGACTTAATATCATAATTTACTAAATAGAACCTTGTTAAAATTTTGTAAATGGCACCAAACAACACACACTCGGCTCCTAACAAAACCTCACTACGGTCTCTCCTTGAAGGAGAAAAACTTAACCATACCAACTTCTTGGATTGGCACCGTAGTGTGAGAATTGTTCTCAAACAAGAAAAGAAAGAATACGTTCTCAATGAACCACTTCTAGAAGAGCCGCCTGCCATTCCTAAGCCCGCACACGATGCATGGCTTAAAAAGATGGATGATTCCATCGATGCATCATGCCTCATGTTGGCAACCATGATTCCCGACCTTCAGAAGGATTTGGAGAATCATTCTGCCTATGACATGATTCATCAACTAAAGGAAATGTTCCAACAACTTGCAAGAACGGAAAGGTTCGAAACTGTTCGGGCTTTCCATGCTTGCAAGATGGAGGATGGGCAGTCGGTAAGCTCTTATGTGCTCAAAATGAAGAGTCACATTGATCATTTGGCACGTCTTGGAGTTGTGATGCCCGAAGATCTAGCAACGGATATGATCCTTAACTCCTTGACAAAGTCCTTTGATCCTTTTGTCATGAATTTTAACATGAATGGTTTCAACAAGACTATCCCGGAATTACATGGGATGCTAATTACCGTGGAAAAGAATCTGCCTAAGAAAACCACTCAAGTTCTCATGATCAAGGAAGGTGGAACAAAGAGAACTAGACCAGAACACCCCAACAACTCCAAGGGCAAAGGGAAAGCAAAAGCTTTCAAAGGTAAGGGCAAGAAAGTTGTCCAACCTTCCCATCCGCCCAAGAAGAAGGCAAAGGTTGCCAAAGATGAAACATGCTTTGAATGTGGCAAAGCTGGGCATTGGAAGAGAAATTGCCCTACCTATCTTGCGGAGTTGAAGAAGAAGAAGGCCGGTGAAGGCACTTCAGGTATCTATGTGATAGACCTAGAACTTTATAATTTATCTCCTAACACATGGGTATTTAATACTGGTTGTGGAACTCACATATGTAATATGTTGCAGGGGTTCAAAAGGAGTAGGCGATTGAAGGCAAATGAGGTAGTACTTCGAGTTGGAAACAATGCAAGGGTTGCGGTGGATTCAATTGGAAGTTTTAATTTATTACTACCTAATGGCTTGTGTGTGACATTGTTGAATGTTTACTATGTTCCTAGCTTGACTAGGAATATTATTTCAGTTGCTAAATTAAGACAATGTGGATTTGATCTTTCCTTTAATAATGATGATATTTGTGTTTACAAAAATAATGTATTCTATTTTGAGGCTAGGCCTTTAAATGGAATTTATGAAGTAAACCTTGACGAAAAGACTAACAATGGCTCTTTATACCACACTTTCACCAAGAAACCCAAATTTGATTTGAGTCAAACCTATCTATGGCATTGTCGCCTTGGGCATATAAACAAGAATCGCATATCCCAACTTCAAAAGAGTGGACTTTTGAAGGCAAATGAGAATGAATCATTTGATATATGTGAATCTTGTTTACATGGCAAGATGACTAAAGCTCCTTTCTCTGGAACCAATGAGAGAGCAAAGGACTTGTTAGGAATCATACATACGGATGTATGTGGTCCTTTCAAGCCAATGACTAGATATGGTGAAAGATATTTCATCACCTTCACTGACGACTTTAGTCGTTTTGGATATGTTTATTTAATTAAACATAAACATGAGGCGTTTGAAATGTTCAAAACGTTTCAAAGTGAAGTGGAAAATCAACTCAACAAAACAATTAAAGTTCTTCGTTCTGATAGAGGAGGTGAGTACTTAAGTACAAACTTTATGGATCATATTAAGACTTGTGGAATTGTTTCACAACTTACTCCACCTGGAACACCACAACATAATGGTGTGTCTGAGAGGCGGAACCGAACACTATTGGATATGGTTCGATCCATGATGAGTAAAAGTACTCTACCTTTATCATTTTGGGGTTATGCTATACAAACAACTGCTCGTCTCCTAAACATGGCACCTACTAAGAAGGTAGATAAAATGCCTTATGAGATATGGCATGGAAGGGTTCCATCTTTATCCTATCTAAAGGTATGGGGTTGTGAAGCTTATGTTAGACAAGAAGCTTCAAACAAATTAGAACCCCGTTCAACTAAATGTATCTTTGTAGGGTATCCGAAAGATTGTCTTGGATACTATTTCTACAATCCCATCGAGAATAAGATATTTATTTCTCGAAAAGCTGAATTCCTAGAAAACAAGTTTCTGACGGAAGAGGCTAGTGGGAGGTTTGTGGAACTTGAGGAACTTCAGGAACCACAACCTGATACACAAGAAGTTGAATCTAGCATTCAACAAGAAATTGTTGAACCTGAACAAACGGTTGATCAGGAACAAATTGTAACACAAGGTGTTCGCAAATCTGGTAGGGTTCGAATTGAACCAGAAAGGTATGGTTACCTTTTGATGGAAGAGGAATGTTATACGATAGATTCTGATGAACCCGTCAACTATCAGAGTGCAATATCAGATCCTGAATCTGATAAATGGCTTGAGGCCATGAACACTGAGATGCAATCCATGCACGATAATCAAGTTTGGAACTTGGTTAATCTTCCCACAAATTGTAAGACTGTTGGGAACAAATGGGTTTTCAAGAAGAAAATCGACGTGGATGGAAATGTTCACACTTTTAAGGCTAGACTTGTCGCTAAAGGATACTCACAAACTCATGGTATTGACTATGATGAGACCTTTTCTCCAGTGGCAATGATCAAGTCGATTAGGATACTTTTTGCCATAGCCGCATACTATGATTATGAGATATGGCAAATGGATGTCAAGACCGCTTTCCTTAATGGATACTTATTGGAAGATGTCTATATGGATCAACCTGAAGGTTTTGTCGATCCCAAGCATCCAAACAAAGTGTGCAAGCTTAAAAGATCTATCTATGGATTAAAGCAAGCGTCTCGAACATGGAACATCCGTTTTGATGAAAAGATTACGAGTTTTGGATTCATCAAAAATGAGGATGACTCCTGTGTTTACAAGAAAGCTAGTGGGAGCATTGTCATAATCCTAGTATTGTATGTAGATGACATACTTTTATTTGGAAATGACATCCCAACCTTAAAAGGTGTCAAAGCGTTCCTTGAGAGTTGTTTCTCAATGAAGGATCTAGGGGAAGCTGCTTATGTATTAGGCATAAAGATCTATAGAGATAGATCTAAGAGACTTATTGGTCTTAGCCAAAGTGTATATATTGATAAAATCTTGAAAAGGTTCAAGATGCAAGACTCCAAAAGAGGATTCTTGCCAATGCCGCATGGCACCATCCTAAGAAAGTCTCAGTGCCCAAACACTAGGACTGAACTTGAAAGGATGAAACATGTCACATATGCTTCGGCAATTGGGTCCATCATGTATGCCATGTTATGCACTAGGCCCGACGTCTCATGTGCCTTAAGTATGACTAGTAGGTATCAACAGAACCCAGGTGAAGCCTACTGGACTGCTGTAAAGAACATTCTTAAGTACTTGAGAAGAACTAAAGATATGTTCTTAGTTTACGGCGGTTTGGAAGAAAGCTTAAAGGTAAAGGGTTACACTGACGCAAGCTTCCAAACAGATAGGGATGATTCGAAATCTCAATCTGGGTATGTCTTTATTTTAAATGGAGGAGCCGTGTCTTGGAAGAGTTCCAAACAAGAAGTGATTGCACAATCCACTACAGAATCAGAATATGTTGCTGCTTCAGAAGCTGCTCAAGAAGCTGTCTGGATGAGAAAGTTCATAGAAGATCTAGGGGTTGTTCCTTCCATTCGGGACCCTATAGAAATTTTCTGTGACAATCTAGGTGCTATAGCTCAAGCAAAGGAACCTAGATTGCATCAAAAAACCAAACACATTCACCGAAGGTATAACTACATTAGACATGAAGTTAAGAATGGTGAAATAAGTATTCACAAGGTTCATACAGATCAAAATTTGGCAGACCCATTCACGAAACCTTTACCCCAAACTAAGCATGAAAGTCATGCTAAGGGTATAGGACTCCGTTTTTCTAATGAATGGATTTGATTTGTGTTTAATGTTTTATAAATATGAACTTATGTAAACGACAAGAATTATGTAATATATGTGACGTGATGTTTCATTCATAATTATTGTGTTTTATTAGCATGTTTAATCCTTGAATAATTTAGTTATTCTAAACGTCCATAGTCGATCATAGTTGTGGGAGCAATTATGAAGTAAGACTAATATGAATTGGATTGGTTGACTTTTATGGGTAAAAGTAGCAAAAGGTTGCAACCAAATTCATAGGTACTTGTCAGTGAACAAGTATTGGACTTGACCCGTTTCAAGATCACTCCATGGATCATCATCATAAGTGATTCTTGAATAAAGGTATTATCATTGTATCCTTTGACCTGAGATACATATTTGGGACTCAAGTATAGAGTGTACTATGCTTTGATATGGTTTACTGTTGTTCTTGAAATACAGACAACCATAAAGGCCATACTCATGTATAGTACTAACTATATGAGAGGCGTATGTAGTCAAGACGGGATTTGTTCCTCTTATGTGTTGAGAGTTAGACTTCTAAGGCGCCTGTTTGAAAGTTGAACATAAAATGAGAATGATTAAGATCCATGTCTCATGTTCAACAAGATGTCTGTGACAAAGGGATAATTGATAGATAACCTTATACATCAATTAGAGCCTCGTGTTTTCTGAAGAATTGAATGTTGTTGAATGGCACAATGTCATGTGTTATTGGGGGCAGTGAAATGTTGCTAGACGTTTACCACTGTCGATATCATTCTATGATGCAACCTTGTGCAAGTGGGAGATTGTTAGTTCTATATGCCCAAGGATGATCGTAAAATGATATTACTAATAATACATGATCCTATAGGGTCACACCAACAACAAGTTTGACACCAATTGATCATTCAGAACGTTAAATTTGATTTAACATCAAATGATACTAAACTTGCAATTTAATCTTGTAGGTTATTATTATTTGAGGTAAATAATAATAACTACAAAAAATTAAAGGTTGATTAATAATTCATATGTGATGAATTAATTAAGTGTATCAATTAAATTGTTTAAATTGTTAAACGATTTGATTGATTTATAAGTAAGCCTTTTATTTAATTTAATTGGTAAATTAAATAAAATAGATATTGTAATAATACATATATACATATATATATATATATGTAAGTATGTATATATTTATACATTTAAGATTACATGTTCTAATGGTTTATTTATACAAACTCATGGGTTAAATGTTATCCCATTAAAGAAAATGAAGATGTATTATTTATAAGCTTTTATTGTATAAGCTTTATAAATAATAAAAACCCAAATATAATTTCTTTTTGGCTTGCACATATTCAGCCATTATAGAGGGGACAAGGCATGGTTGGATGACTTAAAAGTAAAGCAATATTCTTCATGTCTTCTAGGTGTGACCATGGATGATATGAGTGCTCTTTCTTTAAGCACATGACCATTGTTTCTTTCTATTTTTGGTTGATATATGGCCGGCCATCTTGAGGGGTTTTTACCATTCTTTCATGCTTAAAAATCAGCCAAAGAAACTCTCCTTAAGTGCTTAGCAAAATTGGTTTTTGGTTTCACAAGAAAAGGAGTTCTAACTTGCAAGTTATGGAACTAGCATTCAAGGGTGTTCAAGCTTGTGGTGGATCAACTATAGAGGGATTCTAATTTGATTCCTAGCTATCAAAATCATCCAAACCAAACCCAAGAACAAAGGTTATGATCTTGAACTTAATCTATGTTTGTTATTCATCTTATCTCTACATGCATGTAGCATGATCCTCTTGAAAATGGAATTTGTGTTCATGATTTTATGCTTCCGTTGCAAACTCTTGTTTTTGAAACTAACTACATGAACCTTGAAAGCCAACAGTTATACATTGTTGTATATATATGTTGAACATATATGTGTGTTATGTTGATATTGTGTGACTACTTTTAAATACTTGAGTAAGAGTTATACCTTGTTGTATATATATGTTGAACATATATGTGTGTTATGTTGATATTGTGGTAGCTTAGAGTTAGAGTGGGTTTGTTATCTGTGGATAACAAGAGACGAGTTACAGTCTATACTGAGTATAATAGTAGAGTGAGTGAATTAAAGAGTCTTTGAGTTTGATTGACCATAAAGGGTGTTATAATTGAGTATAATTGATTGTGAAATGAGTATATGCGAGTGTGTGTGTGTGTGTGATTGAGTTTATGAGTAGTATCAGTTGTGATACTTATTATTGATTTGATATTACTACTAATTAGTTGGGGTTTGTAAAGCTAATATGTTTACAGATTTCAGAGTAAGAGAAAGTGAATAATTTCTAATAAGACTAGCAAAGGAGAATGATGAGAGAGTTTACTGAGAGAGATTGTGGAGTATGATTGAGATTACTCACTAAGATTTTTATAAGCTTACACTTGAGTTGTATATTGTTTTGCAGGAATCTATAGCTGTGATAAGGGAAGGCATGTGATAAAGAAAGACGGCCAAGTTTAGAGCCTATCCTTTAGTTGAATTAGATTTATTTGTAATTCTTGGATGAAATTTGTAAGAACCTTTTGTGTAAATATTCATGTTGATAAGATCTTGATCCTTGGTTTGAGTACAAGTATACCCATTTTGATGTATAATTATTGAAAATTTTTGGGTGTACTTCGTATGAGAAATAGGGTGTTACATATCCGTTGATAGTTTGGTCTTGATTTTCCTTTGATTGACCGGTTAGATGTTCCAGAGTGTGTCTTGGGAGTTGGTTTGCCTTTTGCTTTAGATCTGTATTGCTAGTGTGCACTGAATTTGGATCCTTGAAATGATGGTAAATCTTTAGGATTGTTCTTTTTGTTCCATTGTGCTTGTCTCCTGGCCTTGGCAACATTCCAGTCACCATCCCTTGAGTGAGATCTAGAGGAATTTCTCTTTACAGATCTTCATCTTTGCATCTTTGTTTGACTTGGAGCATTCTGAGTACAATTTCTGGCAATATGCCCAGGAGTACCACAATTGTAGCATGTTGGTCGTTTGTGGACACCACGATGTGAACTATAGCCTGATCCAGAGATTGATGGCTTTTGAGAGTGTCTACAGCTGCATGCATGTATTGTTGCATGTTTTATAGGTTTCTTTGACTGGTGCATATCAGAGGATAGATCATTTGAATTTCTGATAGCATCATCATTTCTTGTTGAACAGTCGGTAGATGTAGTATCTGAAGAGTTTTCAGTTCCTACACACTCAATGAATTCATCAGAAATTTCTAGCACATTCTTCTTAGCTTGGCTGGATTTTTCAGGGATAAAAACATCATATAAATCGAGGGGTAGGGTACAATTAGAGTTAAATGGGGGTGGAACACTTTTGTACCCAAGACCCTGATTTTCATCCCATTTAAGCTGAGACTCTATCATTGACTCAACCATCGTGCTTGACCCTTCGAATTTTTTAAAAACAAACTCCTTATCTTGAGCTTTGGCTTTGAAAGAGTCACGTTTGACAGTTAGTTTGACAATGTCTTCGTTAGCCAATTTGAGAAGATAATTTTTTGTACTATAATCATCCTGTAAGACTTTGAAGTCATTTATTTTTTCCTCAAATTTTTCTTCTAAAGGTTTGATTTTCTTAAGATTATAGGTTAGAATTTTCAAGTTCGAAAATTTTCCTTACAAGGTTTTCATTGGTTTCGCGATATTTATTAATTTTTGTTTCACATTCCAAGCAACATGAATTTTTACACGATTCTTTTGTTTCGTTGATCATTTTGCGATTAAAAAGTTAAAATTCAAATGTTAATTTTAAATGTAAATGAGAAGTTAGTCGAAAAACCAATTAATTGACCAAAAAAATTTACTGCGTTAACCGAACAACCCTTGGGTTGACCGAACAACTAACTGATGACCAAGTTGACCGAGTCACCCGATTGATCGGTGAGAGTGACTGAGAAGCTGATTGTTCGGTTAATAGAGGACCGAACAACCCAATGTAACTGAGTTACCCTCCCTTTTGACCAAGGTTTGACCAAAAATCCCTCCTTTGACTTCAATGTGACCGAGCAACAATTTGACCTAAAAGGTTGACCGATCAACCTCCTGTGCCATCGATTTTCCTTGAGGGTGCACCGAGCAACCTTAATTTCCACCAAGGAACCCTTTTAAACCACCGAGAAACCAAGTAAAACTTGGAAATTCCTTAATTTTCGAGATTTGATATATTGATTCCAAAATTAAATCCCGATGAACACGAAGAACATCATTATGAACTCGATGAACAGTGGAACTCGATTTGCACACCAAAAACACCAAAAATTGATACCTTTCTTTGAAAAATGATTGATATCAAAACAATAAAAAAAAGCTTTTCAAGCTCTGATACCAATTGTAAGTCCCAATACTTTGCCAAAACAATATCAATCACATGAACATTCAATTGGTGCGGAAAAACAATTGAAACACAATCAAGAAAAGATTAAGATGAAGTAGAAATCGACACTTATGTGATCAAATGCACTTGGATTAATTAATCTTGAAGAGTGGTACAATGATCACACACAAACTCATCACACGAGTTCTAGACCTCTCACCATGCGATCCTCGACCGACCAACCCCCTAACACGCATGCAGTAGAGCTATTTATACTATCAAGACATTACAAACCCAATACAAGACTAGCCCAACCCAAAATCTAACTAGCAAGCCTAAAAGATAAATAAAATAATTAATAAAGCATAAACCACCAAAATAGGGCCCAACATACCAAGTTGCTATTTAGCACATCACATCATCCTCAAACGGATGGCCAAACTGAAGTTACAAATAGGACTTTAGGGACATTGTTGAGGGGGTTGGTGAGTAAGACACAAAAGGATTGGGATGTCAAACTTGCACATGCGGAATTTGCTTATAATCGTTCTCCTACTCATGCTACTGGTCATTCGCCTTTTGAAGTTGTTTATGGGGTGAATCCTTACATGCCTTTGGACCTGATTCCATTGCCATAGGAGGAGTTGGTTCATAAAGATGCTAATGATAAGCTTAAGTCCATGATGAAGTTGCATCAACAAGACAAGATTGAAGTTGTCAATGCAGCTTACAAGAAAAAGTCCAACAAGAATAGGAAGACAAGGGTGCTTGATGAAGGTGATATGTTTTGGGTGCACATGAGGAAAGAACATTTTCCTAGCAAGAGAAAGAACAAGTTGATGCCAAGAGCAGAAGGTCCTTACAAGATCGTTGCACGTGTGAATGATAATACATACAAGGTGGAGTTACCATGAGATTATAGGGTACATGCTACTTTTAGCGTAGGAGATCTTTCACCTTACCTTGATGATGATGGCCTTGCTAAATTGAGGTCAATTCCTTTCAAAGGGGGAGGGGATGATGCATGCATGGATGATTCGAGCTCTTCAAATGATGATGATTTGTTGCTGACTTGGAAACACTATAGAGGATGAGCGCTTCTTTGTTCGCTAGACTTTCGCGCTAGTCATGAATCCAGTTCCTGGGATATCTTGAATCTCTTTAGGATGGTCGGAAACAACTCCCTTTGGGGAATAAGGAATCGATCCTAAACGTCTTTGGTTCCCAGCATTGATAGCTTGAAAGAAAATGTGAAGATTCCATCTTAGCCAAGGACCCCCACTAACCTGCCAAAAGATCTCATCCTCCCCCCTTCATCTTGATAGAGGAACATGAATTGGGTAATTCTGCAGAAGACTACACAGGCCATAGGTCCTTTCTTATGAAGTGGCTATTTCCAAAGGAAAATAAAAAGCCACGGTGCTCATATTTGGCTTCTAAGTACCTCGCTAACGGAAAAAATGGATTGACCGACCTACCTCTTAAATATCCTGCATCTACAAAGGTCTTTTTTGATACAGAAAGACTTTCAGGCAAAACTTGGGCTAGACTTTGGTTGGGCAATGGTAAGTTGATTCGTTTCTGGGATGATGTTTGTGAAAGGTTTTAAGCAAACCATGAACTAAATAACCTAAGTTCACGTGCAACCTATAAGGATCTATGTTTTCTACTATTGAACATATAACAAAACCCAACAGCCAAAAAGGACATCTAAAGAATAAAACCAGAAAACTAACCTTTAGATTTCTTGGAAGTAAAGTAGCAAAAATATCCTGCCTCAAATGAAGTCACACCCGTAGCCGGGAGGTTTATGGATCGAAATTCCAGAGAGAAAATAATAGAATGAGCAGCTGATAATGAGGTCTATGGGTCCCTATTTATAGGGAACCAAGTAGCAAAGCTAAACCCTAGCCGCAGCCCATTTTTTCGGATTATCTGTACGCGCGTCGCGGCCAAAACGTTTGCACGCCGCGCGCCGCAATTCAACTATTGAATTTGTACGACTTTAATCCCTGACCTCCTGATTAATCTAATTAATGCCACAGAAATTAATCCAATTAATTTCTGATTAATTATTAATCAAATAATATTATTTCTTATTAATATATTATCTCCATAATATATTAACAAACAATATCTTGATTTATTAGTCATATAATAAATCAACCCTTTCTCTCTACTTAACTTACCATCAAACCTCCAGCTATGAGGGCAACCCGAATGGACTATGCTACTATTAATTAGGTAAATACTAATTATAAGTCATGGCTTAGATACCTAATCCAACAGTCTCCCACTTGGATAAATCTATGACTATAATTACCAATTTAACCTCTAATTAACCAGCACTTTTAGCTTCCTAGAAACCGCTGCCAAATTCTGATCTAATCGGTTCTGTCCATAGATAACTGATCAGATGATCCTTTGTCCAACAAGATATTTTCAAACTCAAGACATGGATAAAATCAATCCCGGTCTGACTCACTGTTCCTCGATTTTCGATTTGCATATGACTCTTAGACTACCAAGTTAGTCCCAGTTGGCCAACCATTTTAGTCACCTTCAAAATCATCGAGAGGCCTACAGATATCTGTTCCCCGTTAGGGTCAAGGGATGAATAAACTTTGACTCATATACTTATGTCTTTTACCAGAAAAATTACTCACAACAACACGTTTTATAACACCGAGTTACCGATGCGTTTTCGTATTATCAATGAACAACCGTCTAGTAAATCATAACTCATATGTCTTAGCTTAAAGATCAAAAGATATTATCGTCTCAATATTGCTCGTGATGTAATCCATGAAGCAATCCATTGAGCGCGGGTTTATCCAATACTCAAAACTCCATTTCCAAGTACTCATGAATGTTGCAGCAATCTTATTGCAATGTCTAACTCCTTAGACAATCTACAACTAATTCATGACAGTCTTGCATCATACTTACTCCCTAAAAGCATGAGCGACTGTGGATTTTGAATAATCCAATTATTCAGGGAGTAAAACATGCAAAATGAAACACAATGATATATTATTGACGAAATTAGTAAACCATTACTCATTAATAAATCTCCATTATTAAATCACAAAAGTCAAATACAATAACATTGTTACATGTTTCAAAACCTATCTAATTACAAAAACTTTATCATCTTTTAATCCAATGCTCCTAGCATGCTGATTATGCTTAATCCTACTCATAGCCTTTGTCAAGGGATCTGCAGGATTATCTTCCGATGATACCCTCTTTACCACGAGGTGGCCTTCTTCTACCTTATGCCTTATGTAGTGGTACTTTCTGTCGATATGTCTGGACTTTCCATGGTCTCGCGGTTCCTTTGTCAAGGCGACCGCACCTTCGTTATCGCAGAACAGTTCCATGGGCTCCTGAATACTCGGGACTACTCCAAGGTCACCGATGAAGTTCTTCAGCCAAGCCGCTTCCTTGACGCTTCACTTGCTGCTATATACTCTGATTCACAAGTAGAATCAGCCACCGTATCTTGCTTGGAACTTTTCCAAGTAACTGCTCCACCGTTCAAAAGGAATACCCAGCCCGACTGAGACCGACCACTGTCTCTATCCGTCTGAAAACTGGCATCTGTATATCCTTCAACTCTCAAGGTATCACTGCCACCGAGGACTAACACCATGTTCTTGGTCCTTCACAGATACTTGAGTATATTTTTCACAGCTATCCAATGCGCCCTTCCAGGGTTACCCTAGTACCGACTGACCATGCTTAAAGCAAAGGCCACGTCAGGGCGAGTACACGTCATAGCATACATGATCGATCCTACAGCCGAAGCGTAAGGTACCCGACTCATTTCAGCTATTTCTTCGTCTGTACTCGGACTTTGGGTCTTACTCAATTTTGCATTACTTTGGATAGGTAGCTCTCCCTTCTTGGAATTTTCCATACTAAACCTTTTCAGTACCTTTTCCAAGTATGTACCCTGACTAAGTCCTATTAGTCTCTTCTTCCTATCTCTCAATATTCTTATCCCGAGAATATAGGCAGCCTCTCCTAGGTCCTGCATGGCGAAACATTTCCCAAGCCAAGCCTTGACATCTTGCAAGGTTGGAATATCGTTTCCCATGAGCAGTATGTCATCGACATACAGCACCGGAAAGGTGACTATACTCCCACTAGCCTTGACATATACGCAGGACTCATCCTCGCTCCTAGAGAAGCCAAACTCTTTGACTTTCTCATGGAAACAAAGATTCCAGCTGCGAGAAGCTTGCTTCAATCCGTAGATTGATCTCTCAAGCTTACACACCTTATTAGGATACTTTGCATCGACAAAACCCTCTGGCTGATTCATGTAAACATCCTCAGTCAACTTCCCATTAAGGAAAGCGGTTTTGACGTCCATCTGCCAAATTTCATAGTCATGAAATGCAGCTATGGCCAGCATAATCCTAATAGACTTTATCTTGGCTACTGGTGAGAAGGTCTCGTCATAGTCAACCCCTGGGGTTTGAGTAAAGCCCTTCGCAACCAGTCTTGCCTAGAAAGTGTGTACTTTTCCGTCCATGTCGGTCTTCTTCTTGAAGATCCATCTCGCTATCCATGGCCTCTTTCCACTTGGCAGACTCAGGGCCCGCCACTGCTTCCTGGTAGTTAGCTGGTTCATCCAAATTTATCAGTGTCCTATCACTAACAAACGTGTCCCCATCCGAAGTTATATGGAACCCATAAAACTCGGGTGGCATGCTAACCCTACCGGAACGCCTAAGAGGTAAGGATACATCTGTCGGACCAACAGGAACTTCTTCCTCATGTTGATTGCTAGTTTCTCCTAAGGTTGCGTCATCTTATGACTCTTGAATTTCTTCCAGATCAATGGTACTCCCACTGTCCTCTTTGAATATGAGCTCTCTCTCTCGAAAGACTGCTCGTCTAGCTACAAAGACCACGTCCTCGCTCGGTCTGTAGAATAGATATCCAAAGGACTGTTTAGGATAAACAAGGAAGAAACACCTTTCGCTTCTTTCTGCGAGTTTGTCTTGAGTCTCTCGTCTAACGAAAGCCTCACAACCCCAGACCTTGATGTGTGCTAACGAGGGAACTTTCCCCATCCACATTTCATGAGGTGTTTTAGCAACCTTTTTAGTAGGGACAAGATTGAGGATATGGGCGGCAGTCTCTAAGGCATACCTCCAGAAGTGAATGGGAAGTGAAGCTCGACTCATCATGGAACGAACCATGTCCAACAGGGTTCGGTTGCGCCTCTCTGCAACACCGTTCAACTGTGGTGTCCTGGGAGGTGTCAACTGCGAAACTATTCCGCATTCCTTTAGATAGTCTAGGAACTTGATACTTAGATACTCTCCGCCTCTGTCGGACCTAAGCATCTTTATCTTCCTGCCTAATTGATTCTCTACCTCGTTCTTAAACTCTTTGAACTTTTCAAAGGTGTCCGACTTGTGCTTGATCAAGTAGATATAACCGTATCTACTAAAATCGTCGGTAAAGGTCACGTAGAACCGCGTGCCATCCTTTGTGGTTGATCTGAATGGACCACACACATCCGTGTGAATGATGTCCAGCAGACCCTCACCTCTTTCAAAAGACCATTTGAAAGGTGATTTAGTCATCTTGCCCAACAGACAAGATTCGCATACATCATCCGACCTGACGTCGAATGATTCCAACACTCCATCCTTTTAGAGTTGGGCGATGCGTTTCTTGCTGATGTGCCCGAGCCGACTATGCCACAGACATGCCTTTTCTACACCACTAGTAGAATCAATATAATTTACATTATGTCCTAAATTGTCAATACATTCAACAGTTTCATACACACCATCACACGGATAAGCAGTAAAAATCAAAATACCATTTTTGAAAACAGAAATCGAACCAATTTTATTATCAAAAGAAAATTGAAATCCTTATCTGAACAAAGCGTGAAATGAAATAATGTTTCTTGCCATTTCTGGCGAATAGCAACAATTAAATAACTCTATACTAACATCACTACTAAGCACTAAACTGTAAACGCCGATCTTGGTAACAGGGGACGATCTCCTATTGCCCATGATCAAGTTCAGTCTACCATGCTCCACCTCCCTACTTTCCTTTAGGCCCTGAGAACAAATGTGAAAACCACATCCTGTATCAAGGACCCAAGAATTAGAAGATGGTGAGTTTTTAGAGATACTGTATATACCTGCTGTCGATGGCTTTATTTCCCATCCTTGACATCCTGCAAGTATTTGGGGCAGCTTCTCTTCCAATGGCCCTTCTCTTTGCAGTAGAAACAGTTGGCTTCATCGGGGTTGGCCACACAAGGAATTTGGGAAGACTTGGTTCTCGAGTCATTGCTGGACGACCCGACCTGAACCTTTTCCCTCTAATTTTTCTTAGGAAGGCCCTTCCTTTTCTTTCCTTTGCCACTTCCAATGGCTAAGACGGGCTGATTAACCGAGGGTACACCTTTACCCTTCATCCCGTCCTCAGCAACCCAAAGCATACGATGCAACTTAGTCAGGTTATCCTGATTGTTGTTTAAATGATAAGCCAGCCTGAACTGGTCATAAGAACTCGGTAAGGAGTTAAGCACTATGTCAACGGCCAACTCCTCAGGTACAGGCATCGCAAGCTTTCTAAGCCGCTCCACGTAACATTGCATTCTTTGCACATGAGCGCAGATGGACTCTCCATATTTACGTTTGCTATTCATGAAGTCCTTGACCACCTCGCACCTCTCGATGCGCTCTTGCTTGCGGAACTTTTCCACAAGCTCCTTGTGCATCTCAAAGGGCCAGTAGTCTTCGTATATCCTTTGCAATTCGGGGTTCATAGTGGCGATCATGATGCAGGCCACTTTGGTCGCATCATCAGAATGTTTTTGGTACGAGGCAATCTCCTCGGGAGTAGTAGTTTCAGGGTCAATATCGACAAGCTCGGTTTCGAGGACATACTCTTTGTTCTCGTACCTCAGAGCCATCTTGATATTTCTAATCCAGTCATTATAGTTTGTCCCGTTCAATTGAACCTTGGAACACAGTGAGAGGATAGAGGGAACACTGGAGTTTGAGTGGGGAGCGGATTGATCAGCAGAAGACATTTATAAAAGAAGGTAAGTTTAATTAGATACATGTCGGTCCTTATAATAACCCAATATAAAATAAGGCTATAATCCAACTATAACAATTTGCAACATAGAAGAGGGATGCCGTAATCTATAAGCAAATTTTATAAAGGTAGGCGAATGACGATTCAGCCAATTCCACCGCGGAAAAATAATCTTATTATAAATGGAATTCCTAGTTTCTTTTGAGATTTATTGAACTGTTCAATAGCATGTTAAATCTCGGATATGCCCCACTGTTTGTGACTGGGATACCGAGGATCACAAACCGGGTGTGAATAACCATGCAAATTAGCTTGGTACTCTCGGGGTCCATTATCATCTCAAATTGATGTGCCGGTTAACCACACACGCTCCATCAACAATGATAACACCCGAGACACCCATTGCCACTCTTTATGAACCCCCATTGGTGTGCCGGTAAACCACACACGCTCCACCAACGTTTCATAAAGTGCAATTTGCAATTTCATGGGGTAGCATCAAATTCACATTTTTCCTAAAGTAACTAGATTGGGATTTTGTGTAAAGGTTCTAGTACTTTGATGATTATACTTTTAATGATTAAGTGGTCCTATCAAAACTGTTCGGCTAACGACCCTCCACTGATCAGGCGAGCAGGGGCGAGAGTGTTCACCCATTAGACCGCCATTTTATAGGCAGCCTCCTTATACCCACTTTATAGACCAACTTCGTGAATGAGGCCTACTATTGAATTGACTGACCAATTTTATCTTATACATACAGTATTAACATTTAATAACATATATAAGATGTATTTTAAAACCCTGTAAAATATTCAAGGTTTATCTTTTAATTTTACCAAATTTAACAATTAAATTTTAAATTAAATTAAACCTTAAAATCGATTTAATCAATTTTAATTACCAATTAATTAAATTAATTAAATCTTAATATTTTAAACATTTTAAAATATTTTTCCGGATTTTTCCATTAATTTTTCGATAATTTTAAAATTAATTAAATCCCTTTTGAATTATCTTTTAATTAACAATTAATTAAATTAATTCAATGAAGATAGGTTTATCCAAATTAATCAAATTAATTAAAACCTATCCTAAACCCCCTTGATTTCGAATTCAAATAATGGAGTTTAAGGTTATCCATTTAATTAACAAATAAAGTTACCAAAAATAGAAAACCTCCTAAAACCCTAATAGGCAAAATCGAAATAGGCAAGGGGGATTAGGGTTTTCAAAACCCTAATCCTAGAAATCGATCCACACTAAATTTAGGGTTTATAAGCTTTAAACACTAAAACAGTTATATCAGTTCAACAAGAAAACAAAACAGGCTCTGATACCACTGAAAGGTTTTAAGCAAACCATGAACTAAATAACCTAAGTTCACATGCAACCTATAAGGATCTATGTTTTCTACTATTGAACATATAACAAAACCCAACAGCCAAAAAGGACATCTAAAGAATAAAACTAGAAAACTAACCTTTAGATTTCTTGGAAGCAAAGCAGCAAAAATATCCTGCCTCAAATGAAGTCACACCCTTAGCTGGGAGGTTTATGGATCGAAATTCAAGAGAGAAAATAATAGAATGAGCAGCTGATAATGAGGTCTAGGGGTCCCTATTTATAGGGAACCAAGTGGCAAAGCTAAACCCTAGCCGCAGCCCATTTTTCCAGATTATCTGTACGCGC
This sequence comes from Cichorium intybus, assembly GCA_023525715.1. Classification (NCBI taxonomy): domain Eukaryota; kingdom Viridiplantae; phylum Streptophyta; class Magnoliopsida; order Asterales; family Asteraceae; genus Cichorium; species Cichorium intybus. Next base: position 77,978,558 of record CM042014.1, on the reverse strand, counting down.
GCCGCGGCCAAAACGTTTGTGCGCCGCGCGCCGCAATTCAACTATTGAATTTGTATGACTTTAATCCCTGACCTCCTGATTAATCTAATTTGTTGAAAATATATTTTTGTATGTGACAATCACTGAAATAAGATGAACTGTTATTATCTAACAAATATTATCAGTTTTATTCCAGATTGTGTGAATTCGAGATCAAAAACAAGAATAAATCAAGACCCGAGAAACTTTGAGAAAACATCCAAATCTGAGGAAATAACGCTACGTACCAAAGAGCAAAATACAAAATATCAAAACTGCTACAGCAATCACGACGCGACAGACATAGTGGTCGCGACGTGAAGAAGAAACAAAGACAGAAGACCAAATTGCTACAGTGCTCGCGACGCGACAGCAAGGGTGGTCGCGACGCGAAGACTTCCATCGCGAAGAGTTCCAACGTGACACCACCAACTTTCTAATCGCGAGACTACCAACCCAGCGCACTATCCTTCGCGACGCGACCAAAAGCAAACGCGACCAAAAGGAATCGCGACGAAAAGCTCGACATACCAGCGGAGACGCACTGACCCGACAAAAAGCGCACCGACCACCAGCTACGGACCTTCGCGACGCGACGGACCATATGGTCGCGACGCGAGCCCTGTAGTTCAGCAGTATAAATAAGATGCAAACCTCTTGCCATTCTTGTGCAGAAAATAACTTACACCACACATACCCACTCAAGCACCAATATTATCCTACGTCCAAAGAGCAAGAAAACCTGCCAAAACGCTCAAGAAAACTCTTTTCAAACAAAGAAAATCCACGTCCAAACAAACATCGATCAAACCGCTACACCCATACTCTACCCGACACCAAACAAAACCTCTACCCAACACCATACAAAACCTCTACCCGACACCAAACAAAACCTCTACCCGACACCAAACTTCAAACCTCTAAACAACCTCAACCCAAATACCAAACTACAAAACCTACACACCCTTTACCAAATACATACACCACGAAAACTAAACCACAAAAACCCCGTGCATCTCAATTAAACCAACACCAAAAACCCATTTCACCAAACACCAAAAACTACCAAACCTCATCCTACCGTAAAGAACAAGAATCGACGCTTCAAAGAAAACGCCATCTTCATCAGCTATCGATAAGTTCTTTTGAAATTGTCTGTGTTATAATTGATTTATTTAATCTGTTATAAATCAACTGTACCAAATATCCAATACATCCGAATTAAACCTTGACAACGAAAACATATGAGGACTGTATTTAACCGAGACATCTAACTTCTAACTTCTAACTTCTAACCTTTTTATTTATTGTAAAAACACTTTATCGTTGATAATGGCGTTTATTACATCTAACCTCTAACTCCTAACATTTACTTTATTTACCGCTTTCTGTCCATTTAAATACTGTCTAGTTTAGATTTACTATTCCGCAACTCTATTTTATTTCCGCATATTATAGACAAAATACATATCTGTCACACAGTAACCGGCTTAAAAACCTTACTCGTGGAGATCGATCATCGTATTTTCAACAATTGGTATCAGAGCTTGTGTGATTTACTTTGAAATTTTTGTCGTGAACTTTTGTGTAGCGTTTTTATAAACCACCAATAAGTTTCCTTTAAAAATTTCATCTTAATATCACTTGTTCAAAAAAAAAAAAAAAAAAAAAAAAAAAAAAAAAAAAAAAAAAAAATTCTTTCTAAACAAAAAAAATTAATATCTTAAAATTTTCAAAAAAAAAAAAAAAAAAAAACACAACCCAAAAATGTCTTCCACAACCTACTCAAGAGCTCCATATGTCATCGATCAGGTATGGTCTATGATCTCAGAAATCGGTCTTTCAAAAACACCATTTGAGTCCCACATGACTAAGATTGAGAATAGTTTGAAAGCTGATCTCAAACTATATCATGACACAATAGTCAAATCTGATATCTACAAATCTGAATTACAAACCTTGCAACTCAGATTTGGAGAATCAACAAAGACTAGAGACAAACTTGAAAGAGACGTCGAACGAAAAACAGAAGAATATAATCACGTCTTAGATCAATTAAATGAAGCTCTAAAACAAAAAAGGGACTTAGAAATAAAAAATCAATCTGTTTTTCCATCTGAAATAAAAGATACCTTAGAAATAGAAGTCCTTCAGTTAAAACTAAAAATTCAAGATTTAACTGACACAAACACTAGTTTGATTTTGAAATTAGATGATTCTTCTAAACAAATCAAACTTCTTGAATTCGAAAATCAAAGATTTCAAGGAAAACTGGATTCTATCAATATTGCTAGAAAGCTAAGTGATGATATTTTCATCAAAGCAACATCCTTAGGATCTGGCAAAATCGATACGAATTACAGACCTGGATTAGGAAGAGAATCCTTCGAAATCGAACAAGCCAAACAAGAAACCAGGACAAACAGTGAAAACTCTGAATCAACTCTAACAGATCCATCCACATCTGTTAATGAGGAAAATTCAGACGACGAAACAATTATCAACTGTAACCCAGATGATACTGATTTCAGGGTTTCCAAAAGATTTTTCACTAATAGGTCTTCAACCCACCAAATCCAAATTACCAACCAAAACTCCCAACTTAAAGGCTTTTTGAATAAAGCAAACTCCTCTTACGAGAAAGGCAGTACCTCTAAACCAATTGCTCTTCAAAAGGAACAAGGCAAGCCCAAAGTTTTCAAACAAACCCAAAAGAAACCTTTGAAACCAACATCCTTGCCACAAAAACAAAAATATTTTCAAAACCATCCTCTTCCCAAAAACAAAGAAAGGTTATCAGACAAGTCATTACATAAAGGATACCTTTCACACAATCAGAAATCTTTCCAAATGACAGGCTTTCAAAAACAAATCTTAAATTGGGAAAATCTGATAAGTCAAATCAAGCCTCAACCACTTCGTCCAATTAACAGAAACCATAATGATTTCAAATCATCGAAAACCATTAACAAATCAGGACCCACCATGGTTTGGGTACCTAAACTTTCTGTCTAATTGCAGGTACTTTGTGCTGGAGAGCCCAAGGATGATACATGGTATATCGATAGTGGCTGTTCCAAGCATATGACAACAAACCATAGCCTTCTACAAGACTTCAAACCCACACTACCTCCGATGCAGAAACTTCACAATCAAACCAAAATGATGCAGATCCAGTCGAGGGAGAACCACCAAAACCAGAACCCTCCTAAAACACCCCAATCCACCTGTCCAAATGATTCCAATGCATCATTTATGGGAGAACCACCAAAACCAAATTCCTCTCTAAAACAATCCCAATCTACCTATCCAAAATGATCCCAGTGCATCATTTATGGGGGAACTCTCGTTACCCCATTCTCACCCCCAAACCGAAATTTACCAAAAACATTCAAATAACCAAAATTTTCAAAAAACATCCACAAAATCAAAAATCACAAAAAAATTGAATAAAGTTTTATCCTTTTAAAATCTTTATAAAACCATGTGATTAACATCTTCTTGACTAAATTTTCAGATACTTATGCTCGATGAATGTTCTCAGTCATATTGATTCTTAAATTAAAGTGAAGGTTCAAATCTCAAAATTTTCGTTATGAACATTCTCCTATTCCCTTTGAATTTATTTCAATTATAACGATTTTATCAATTAAGGGACATAAGATCAGGAGATTCAGATGAAAACCGAACCCATGTGAGAATTTGTGCCTCGTCTTTAACTGCTAAGTGAAATTCATTTCTGTGAGCAAAGGTGTTTTCATTATGACTTATAGGATTTATACTCTTATACCGTGATGCTAGTCTCAATTTTGCTTAGATATCAAAATGACCAGGGACGATATTTTCATTTCCTTATATATTAGACAAACTGTCTATTATATCACCTATCCCTATCCTAAATCAAACCACTTCAAAGAAAAGCTTCATCATCTGGCATAACGAATCTGACAATCGAAGAAACGCAAAGTCATATCCAACAAATACTGTCAACAAATCACATTTGGTAACCACATCAGATATCTTTTACACAATGTGTATTCGCACAAATCAAGAAAAGATATAAACAAAGGTGAACACTTCACCAAAGAAAGAAAAAGAAGATTTACAACAACAATCAATCAAAGACAGACATCTCTCAAAACTTTCCAAACAAACAGATTCTCAAAAAACCGAAGATTTACCGGGATACTGTAGTCTTCATAATTGGATATTCTTAGTTGCAAACTGCACTATAAATATTTCTAAACCCCTCTACATGTATTTCCCGACGGAGAGAGAGTAAACATCAATGGCATGAATGAAGAAACCCACTGAGTAATGCCGAAACCAGTCTTATGTGATTGATTATCTAAAATGAAGACCAAGTGACTAAAGTATATAGGTATACATCCACATTAAGCATAAGTCAACACCTTCAAACTGAGAGATATCACTCATCTTTAGTGATTATACACCCGTTCTGCACCCAGAACAAACAAACACCTCAGTCAAGTGTGAGATTTACCTATGAGAAGTTCATCTGAATCGACCTATTAAGATCACTTGTCGTCTTTATAAATGTTATAAAATCTTAAGGAATATTTTGAAAGTACATATACTAAAACCTTTTGATAATTGAACATGAAACTTTGATTCAGAAACAAATATTCTTGACAAACATTTTTCAAAACATAAGTAAAATCTAGTCACACTCTTTCAAAACAAGTGATATGGTTTTATAAATGTTTTATCCAAATTACAAGAATTTTCAACCTTACCTTTTAATCTGTTCTTATTTCAGTAATGATCACATAGGGGGAAATTGTTGAAAATATATTTTTGTATGTGACAATCACTGAAATAAGATGAACTGTTATTATCTAACAAATATTATCAGTTTTATTCCAGATTGTGTGAATTCGAGATCAAAAACAAGAATAAATCAAGACCCGAGAAACTTTGAGAAAACATCCAAATCTGAGGAAATAACGCTACGTACCAAAGAGCAAAATACAAAATATCAAAACTGCTACAGCAATCACGACGCGACAGACATAGTGGTCGCGACGTGAAGAAGAAACAAAGACAGAAGACCAAATTGCTACAGTGCTCGCGACGCGATAGCAAGGGTGGTCGCGACGCGAAGACTTCCATCGCGAAGAGTTCCAACGTGACACCACCAACTTTCTAATCGCGAGACTACCAACCCAGCGCACTATCCTTCGCGACGCGACCAAAAGCAAACGCGACCAAAAGGAATCGCGACGAAAAGCTCGACATACCAGCGGAGACGCACTGACCCGACAAAAAGCGCACCGACCACCAGCTACGGACCTTCGCGACGCGACGGACCATATGGTCGCGACGCGAGCCCTGTAGTTCAGCAGTATAAATAAGATGCAAACCTCTTGCCATTCTTGTGCAGAAAATAACTTACACCACACATACCCACTCAAGCACCAATATTATCCTACGTCCAAAGAGCAAGAAAACCTGCCAAAACGCTCAAGAAAACTCTTTTCAAACAAAGAAAATCCACGTCCAAACAAACATCGATCAAACCGCTACACCCATACTCTACCCGACACCAAACAAAACCTCTACCCAACACCATACAAAACCTCTACCCGACACCAAACAAAACCTCTACCCGACACCAAACTTCAAACCTCTAAACAACCTCAACCCAAATACCAAACTACAAAACCTACACACCCTTTACCAAATACATACACCACGAAAACTAAACCACAAAAACCCCGTGCATCTCAATTAAACCAACACCAAAAACCCATTTCACCAAACACCAAAAACTACCAAACCTCATCCTACCGTAAAGAACAAGAATCGACGCTTCAAAGAAAACGCCATCTTCATCAGCTATCGATAAGTTCTTTTGAAATTGTCTGTGTTATAATTGATTTATTTAATCTGTTATAAATCAACTGTACCAAATATCCAATACATCCGAATTAAACCTTGACAACGAAAACATATGAGGACTGTATTTAACCGAGACATCTAACTTCTAACTTCTAACTTCTAACCTTTTTATTTATTGTAAAAACACTTTATCGTTGATAATGGCGTTTATTACATCTAACCTCTAACTCCTAACATTTACTTTATTTACCGCTTTCTGTCCATTTAAATACTGTCTAGTTTAGATTTACTATTCCGCAACTCTATTTTATTTCCGCATATTATAGACAAAATACATATCTGTCACACAGTAACCGGCTTAAAAACCTTACTCGTGGAGATCGATCATCGTATTTTCAACATAATTAATGCCACAGAAATTAATCCAATTAATTTCTGATTAATTATTAATCAAATAATATTATTTCTTATTAATATATTATCTCCATAATATATTAACAAACAATATCTTGATTTATTAGTCATATAATAAATCAACCCTTTCTGTCTACTTAACTTTCCACCAAACCTCCAGCTATGAGGGCAACCCAAATGGACTACGCTACTATTAATTAGGTAAATACTAATTATAAGTCATGGCTTAGACAGCTAATCCAACAGTTTGGCCATGCCACTCTACTCAGAGATGCATGCCATAATTTATATCAATTCACAAGGTTCTCATGATCTCAAAGTGATAGACTACATTCAATATGAAGGAGAAAAAAGGATTTCTCCCTCTATTCAACTACCCATCCAATAGCATTTGGCTTCATAATACTTTATTTTTTGTTTTTTTATAGGGAGGATAACATCTTTTGGCAGCTCAATCCCCACGGTATTAATTATGCCAATTCTACCTAAAAATTTCTTCAAGTGATCAAGAGGGCCCCTTTTCAGTAGATGAGATTATGATGAAAGGTATTATCTCAACGATGCTTTTCTCTGGCTTGCTTTTCAAAATTTCATTTTGGCGTACGGCGATGTAATCGGGATTTTCATAAAAAAATTTCTATGAAAGCAAGAGATGGAAAGTTTTGTTCTAAATTCTACCTTCTTCCATGAGATCTAGAAGCACTTCTGTAACTTTATCTCTCTCTCTCAATTTCCCTAACGTTTTTTTAATTCTTTCAAAGGGGAATGAAGACCTTCCTTAGAAGTTGTTGCTCGATCGAAAGGATATAATACATACAAAACCTTAACTTCATGAACTTTTCGAGGTATAACCTTCACCACGACATTAGTGGCTTAGCTCTTCGCGCTTCGCACAGGCTATTTTTTTATAGGGAGAGAGTTAGGGGGCGGTACAGAAGATTGGTCAACTCCGCAAAGCTTAGCTTTTTGGTTCCCTCCCCCTATGCGGTCGGCCTTATTACCAGTCTGCCTCCTTTCTATTGATGGAATATCTCAATACCCGAGCTTATGCTTTCAGTGTGTTCTTCACCGGCGCTCACCGGATGTATCACTCATCTCGCTCCTAAGGTAAGGAGTCTTCTGTGTGTTAGAATCTTTACGGGAATGAATCGCATATGTTGGTTAAGAATTGCTCGAGAATTCATTGATAATGAAAATGACTTTGCCAGGTTCTAGGGGGCTACTATTCTTTTTTTTCGATCGAGCTGCTCTCCCTCTAACCACTCGTCCAGCCCTCTTCAATAACTTGTACAATCGATGCCACAGAGATAGCCAACTCTATTATCGAAAAAAATAAGGAAAGGGGTGACGATTTGGCACCAGATATCTGGAGGTGTGGAAAGAGCAACTATGAGAAGCGAAAAAAACCATCAAAAAACGACGGTTGTTCATAAAGGTTTCCACAGAAAGACCCCTTGGTTCTGGCAAACGGATCACAATTACAGGTACCTGGGAGCATACCGATGGAATAAATGAAATACGAACAATTAACATAATATGTTCATAGATCTTAGGTTGTAACTTGATCATGAGCGAATTTGTTGATGTTGCACCCATCAAGTATGGAAAGTGCCAAACATTGGGAACTACCCGGGGAGGAGTTAGGAACAGGAACAAGGAGAAGCGAGAACCACTTAAATGGAGGAATCGATTGTATTTCGTCCTTTGTTCCCCATAGCAACGGGGGATTAAAAAGCACCAAATTTGATGACTTATTAAGGGAAAGACGAAGTAAGAGCATGCTATTGAAGATATTTGAAGATATGTTGGGGAGGCCTCAGTTGATTGTGTACGAACAAAATACGAGTCCAAAGGCAAGGTAAGATTAAGAAAGGGTTTAGCTAATTGAGATATTAACTCTTCCAGGAACCAGTAACGCATAAACCATGTGAAACCAAGACTGATCAATATCCGAACAGAACGGATTCAAACTTCCCTAGAATAGTTTCCGGTGCCAAATGAAATTCATAGGATATATATATATGAGTAATTCAAAGGATAAAGAGAAATATTTTATAGGATTCTTTAGTAATAAACAAAACAAATAGGATTTATTATATATCACAATTTCATCACTATATCGAAGGCTTTTTTGTAAATATATTGATAAGATAGGTTGGTATCCAAACTGTATCAATGATTGTGATCCTCATTGTGTAGTGTACATAATTCGTGTTAGGATCTACCAAAAAGGGTGGGTATAGGGCATCTAATAAAAAAGTTTCCATTTCTATCGGTCATAAAATCTATCAAAAAACAAAAAGCAGACAGAAACAGTTTTATTCTCTAAACAAGCAGGTTTAGGGTTCTTTTTTTAACACCCTAATTCTCTTGTTTGTTGGCTTTAATACCATGAAAGATAGAGAAAAAGACCTTCAAGATAATAACAATTTTCAAGAGACAAACTCCAGTAAACCACTTTCCTCCTCTCTTCTTTTCTTCACTCCCCTTTGATAGAAGTAAAAAAACAAAAATATAATCTAACGCTCTAGTTTAATTGAAGACTATCAACGCTCATGCTATTTGAAACAACATCCAACATGGAGTGGAGACTCCATAACGTACACAAAGAGTAACCGCTCTATGAATAACATCCTAATTCAGGTCTTGTTCCACATTTAAATAGATAAATCAAAGCCTTACCTTGACCAGGAAAACCTCAATGACATAATCGTTTATAGTCACTCACTGGAGGTTTGGAACCCTGAGTACAGTGTTTCAGGTGTAGCAGGAAAAGAGGTTGTACGTGAAAGGGTACTCAAACTAAAGTGCTATTTCTTGGCCATTGGATCAGCAAGGGTGTGATTCAGATGAATCAAGAGAAGATCAGGTCTGTTTTAGACTAGGAAGTGCCAAAGAAGGGGAGAGCAGGCAACGGTGGTGAAGCCGGATGCTCGAAGCAATTTTATTTTTTTTATGACAAGACAGCTCAGGAGGAGTAGAAAGTTGCCACAACCTAGGAGGGGTTTATATTATAGGAAGACAAAAAAATTTAGCCTTTTTACAAACTTCTTAAAAGGGGAGAGCGACAAGACGAATTCAAGGAGAACGTCGAGACGCCATCAGTTTGGAGTGCGAGGTCAGCAGAGGAGATCCGGTAACTGTTATGAATGTGGAGGAGTGGGGCATTTTTCTCGTTACTGTCCCAATGTTCATGTTGGGTGTTGAAATCGATTTAATAATCAAGTGATGACTAGTATTCTAACAGTTGATATTGAACTAAACAATCACACAGTGATAAGAACATCTAAAAACAGTTAATAAACACAGTGAAATGGATAACTTGTGTCGAATGCTTGATTGATTGATTTAGGGTTTTACAATCGGGACGATTACAATCTCGCACTCCGACATGGTATGTTATCACTGATATTTATACATGATCAGTGATACGCATAGTACAATTTGTTACAGAGAATATCCTATCAGAGTACGGACCAATAGGATACAAGATTCATGCACCACGTAATGTACTATCACGCGTGCACAAAAAAGTATTATAGGTAAGAAGTCTTCGGATCCTCTAGGTTATACCCTTCGGAGTCTTCAGACTTCGGGGTCTTCTATTTGTTGTCTTTACACTTTGGGGTCTTGAGTTGGGACTTCGGATGGTTGGGCACTTCATCACAAATATACTTCAACAATCTCCCCCTTTATGTGAAGTGCATCCGAAGCCTACTTCTTGTAGTGAGTCTTGTATACATGCTTCAAGGAATGTCTCACTTGTAACCACCAATTGAGATAGTCTTTCACTTTCTTCTTCTTATCCGAAGTGTTCACAAAACAATTGTTTACCAAACCTAACACTTGGGAAATGGATTCTGAAGGGTAAAGGCCTATGTAATCAATCTTAAAGAATTTTGTGACCATTGTTTCACTGTCACTGGATAAACCTTTAAAAATAACACCCCAGGGCTTGTCCACGATCTGCCAAGCTTTCAGATGCCCAAAATTTTCAATTGATGTTGGTGGGGGTGATAGTGCCTGTCTGAAGAGCTTTGCCACAGTTATGTCAAACCTGGAAAATCTCAACATGTAATTCTTGAAGAAGGAGGAGATGTGGTTCTTAGCATCAGTGAAGACCGACACTGACTCAGCTTTATTACTAGCTGAATGCTTCAGAATGTCAAGAAGCACAACGAAGTCATTTGGATTCATGATTGGGAAGTCTGCTATCGTGAATCTTGAATCCTCTTTGTTGACACCCCGAAGCACAAAGAAGTCAATGTTCTTGAAGCCAAAAAATGTCTCTCCTTCCTTGATTGAAATGATTTTTACAATTTTCTTTTCACTCCATACATAGTTCGGTGCCTGAATGAACTTTCCATGTAATGCCACTTTTCTCTTCTTGAATTCAGTCAACTGATCCTTTGGCACATGCCTTTCAAATTGAAGAAAGGAAAAGGTCTTCGGATTGTATGGAAGGTCAAGTTGATGACTGATCCTGGATTTGGTCTGAAGGCTTTGGAGAGGAAGCCTGTTAAGGACTGTGAAGTCATTAAAACCGATGGATGTTATCAGTTCCAGAGTCGAAGTTTGGTTCTCATGAGAAATGTTGTTTATCATGAGCATCTTCTTGTAGTCTTCCTCTCTCTCTTTATAGACTTGCTCCATGTGTGGAGCAATCCTCAGCACATTGCCTTCAGATCTTGAACTGGAACCACCTACTTCTGCTGTTGTGCTGGTTCCGAAGGCATGACCAGCAGTTGAGATTGTTGGTATGAAGGGTGGTCTTCCTAGAACGGTGGTTTGGTAAGTGGTTTTTGGTGTGGTGGTTGCAGTACCTTGAGCTTCAGTTTTTAATGCTGCAATGACCAAGGCTTGAGTAACCAGGGCTTGAGATCCTGAGGTTGAGAATTCTCCCCTTTGTGAAGGTTGAGCCAACGGTTCAGCCTGAGCAATTTCCTGAGGATTCGACCTGCTTGCTCGTTCCATTCTTAGTGACATGTTGATCATAGGCTGGAGAGTTCGCCTCAGTTTTTCAATGACATCCGAAGCGATTGCAGCATTTGTTTTCTTCACTTTGTTTGCAAAGACGATTCCTGTTGAATGGGATTGTTCAGCAGTAAGCTCTTCAATGCGCTTGTGAGCATCGGATAGGTGCTTTGCAAAGCTTGTTTGGTACTGAGAGTTGAAGGATTTGGTCTCTTCACGAAGGTCAGTCAGGACCTTCACCACTTCGGAGTTGGAGGACTCCAATTTGTCTACCAGGTCCTTGATACTTTTGTCTGTTTGCTCCTTATGGAGCATGTGCCTCTCATCAACCTGTTCAACCGCAGTGTTGAACTTCCCTTCCAAAATTCGTTGGACTGCGATCTGATAATCGAGAATTCTTTTTTCCGATGCCTTGACCATTTCCTCCATTTTGTCAGTCAAGGCCTTCTGAGCTTCAGCCATTTGATCCTCAACACTTACCTCAGTCCTTTTTGTGGGATCGAAGCCAGTGTTGGACTGGAGAAGAGCATCCAGTTTGCGATTGAGAATTTTATATTGTTTGCCAAGGATGAAGTCAGAGTCATCAAGACTATCATCCTCATCCTCTTCTATTGTAAGTGGTGCCATGTGGAAGGCAGCCACTGCTTCTTCTTTTGATGGGGGTTCTGAAAAGATTGAGGTTTCAAAGTCAATATCATCTGGAAATGGATAATCAGGAAGCGATGTATTAATACCAGATGATGAGATGTTCTGTAATGGTTCCGAGCCAGTTATGATGGGATTTTTAATGAGTGAAGTTATGGGTTCGGTGGTTTGAGTAGTGGATGTGGGAGGAGTTTCTGTGGTTTGAATGGTTGATGTTTGTGGAGCTGTAATTGGGGGCACATCCGAAGTGGTAGTTTGTATTGTGGTGGTTTGTTCAGATGTAATGGTGGCAGTGAAAGGAGATGTGGTTGGAGGTACATCCGAAGTGGTTGTATGGATGGTGGTTGTTTGTTCGGATGTGATAGTTATTGTGGAAGGAGCTGTTGTTGGAGGCGGAGGATGTGAAATAGTGGTATATGGTGGAGTTGGTGGTCTGGTTTCGTGAATTAGAGAGGACTGATGTTCCTCCTCTTCTTCTTCTTGAATGTTGGCAGAAGGGGTCCTTTCTAAATCCGAAGACTCATCCACTGCGGATATCTTCTTGGACTTTTTGTATTGTCTTTGTTTGGGGGTGGTCTGCTGTGAAGACTTCCTCTTCTTTGTTACTCTCTTCGGACCGCTAGGACCGCCTGTTAACTTTCTTTTTCCTTTGGTTTGAATAGGGGCTTTACTTGGTATAGCAGGGATGATTTGTCGAATGGGGTAGGGTATCTTCAGAGTGTTATGATACGTGTTGGTCTCATCACTCTTCATTGGCACTTTAGAGATCATCACTTGATGTATTTGTGCACAGAAATCAGTTAGGACTTCATCCAAATGAGGAACTATAATGTGTGTGTACCTCATCTCAGGAAGATTAGTGTCATAAACAAACCCTATCTGTTTGTAGTGGGCATCAACGACTATCGCCCAAAATCTGGCATTGGAAATCTCGGTTCCCTTGAGTGAGTGGTTGATTTGTGAGCAGAAATCAGCCTAAAGGATTGATGCAAAATCAACCTTTACATCAAAGTATATACCATACAGCAAACTTTGGAAGGACTGACTCGCAGATTCCAGACCAGATGTCCTTCCAGACAAACATCTAAGGAAGATGCTAAAGAAATACCTCCAGAGATTCCGAAGTTGTTTCTTCTTGAAGTTGTTGATGGTCTCCAACTGTGGTTCATATCCCATGGCGTTGAACATGTTGACCAGTTTTTCAGCAGTTGGGATGACCATCTCTTTGGAGTTGTAGATGGGAAGATGAAGGGCTTCCACAAATTTCTCCTTTGTCAGTTAAACTTTCTTTGTTTTACCCCTCGAAAATGGCCTCGTAGAACACCGATTTCACATTGTTGTTGGTGTCAAATAGGGCATTTGAGGTGTAGTGTACCCTGTGCACCAAGGTTGCAGGAATGGCTAGGGCATAGGTCAGAGCATGCCCAAGAACAGATACCTTCAAACATTCGAAAAGAGCGACGAATGGTTGAGGGTAGAGGTTTGGATCAGTGCGAAGAACCAGGTTTGCAGATTGGTTCATGAGCACAGGGATTGAAATCGCCTCAGTAGTTTGCGAAGAAGCTTCAGTCGCCTTGATGATTGTAGGAAGAAGAAGAAGAAAATTTAGGGTTCTTGAGAGAATTATTGCAGCGAAAGTTTGAGAGAAATGATCGCGTAAAGAGATGAACTGAAACGGTGTGAGGTTTATATAGTGTTCGTGGTCCCAAGGCCATTTAATGCACGTTTGAATTGATCCAGTAATACCAGGACACCTCAGCACCTGCACGTTCCACTAACCCTGCAAAAGTGGAAACGTCCGGCTGTCAGTTGTGATGATTTGAAATTGAACCGCCATTTCCATAGAATCTTTTTTTTATGATTCCCCTTTATTCTCTCAATGACAGCTGTTAAACAAACGGTCATTTACTTCAACGAATGTTTGTCTCTGTCCTTATCATAAATGGAAAAATCATTTGAACATTTAATTAACTTCGGATCAACGATGATATTATGACTGTTATGTGTATCCTTCGGAGTGTAAAGATTGAGTAAAAGTTAAGAGCAACTCCGAAGGGTATTGATAAGACTTCGGATAATAAAATTTGTTTGAAAAGTGTTTATCAATACACCGAAGTCCAATGGTATTCTTTTTGTTTTTCTTGGATATTTTTTTTTAACTTTGTGAGATGCATTATGACATTTAACCTTGACTTCCTTGAATATTATGAAATGAAGATTTAACAAGTTAAAGTTCAGAATCATTCGGATCATGTTGGAAGTCCATTTTTCATTCCAAAGTCTGTTTGATTCAATATCAGTCATGAATGTATAAGTCTAATCACCCTAATGTGAACTTAATTTCTCATTTAGAATCAGAGGTTTGATTGTTCTTTAGTGTTTCAAATTTTTCATACCAAATAATGGTAACATCCTTTGCATTAAAATTTAAAATGTTTTCATTCTTGAATTGAGCATCAGAAGTGTTTAAGAAGTTGGATTGACTTTGAAGAACCTTTTTGAAAAACTTATTCCATTTCATCAGTTGAACTGTTTGGATACTATTATCTGATGACAAGCCTTTGAGCTTCGTACACCACTCCAACTTTACCATTTAAGATATATTACTTGAAATGTTCATATTCTTTACATGGTACTCGACTATGTTATAGGAGTTCCTTGTATTTGTAAGACCCGTTCCGCCGAGTCGCGGCCCGAAGGAATCCGCAGCGCGGCTTTAGGAAGAATCTAGAATCGCGAAGGATTTATACGCGCGGCGCGGTTCTAAAGATCCCGCGACGCGGTGCGCCTCTAAAGTGAAAAACCCTAATTCGGATTTAAACGCCTATATAAAGGGACCTAGCCCTAGGGTTCGTGTTTTTGGAAGTTTTCTGGAGCAGAGGCGTCCGGTTTCAGCAGAGACTCTTTGGTTCCAAGGCTTTGGAGGCTTGAAGGAAGAAATACAACGTGGGGAAAGGCTGTAGACGATCGGGTGCATTTCTCTGTTTTCCAGAAGTAAGGTAAGAGGATCTACCTTCTGATATTTCAGTTTATCCTGTTTTTATGGTGTTATTCCTTAAGTAGTAGCCTTAGATGACTTGTAACCCTGGGGGTTAGACTAAGGATATGAATAGACTTGCATGTCCCTAAGGAAGTGATCTTAGGGTAGTTTCTGATCCCAGGAAGGGTTTGGAGTGAAACCCTAGCCGATTGATACACTGTTAAACGCTAAAAACATTTTAGAAAGTTACGAGCCGCGACACGGACTGGCTATGTCAGCGGCGCGGAGTTTGCTGAAACCCCGTCTTTATTCGATGATAGCCGCGGCGCGTAAGACGAGGAGCCACGCCGCGACGAGCGATTGTTTGACCAGGAACTTAGTTTTGACCACAGTTTGATGGCAAATATTGAGTCTAACCTTTAGGCAGGTCTGTAAGAGCCGGTCAATAATTGATATGTTGTATGTGTGTGGGATTTAGGTGTGTGGATGAGCTAAGTTGGGATATTAGAGAATATCTACACGGTTTCGAACCAAGTGAGTATCCTCACCTTACTGTATGATGTTGCATGTTAGGCATCTTGTGTGTGTTGTTTACAGTTATATGATTTGCTCTATATTTGTGGTTATTTGTTGTTTGGCTCAGTACTGATGCGTGTCCCCTCGTAGCTGTTTTATGGCGAGTTGGACTATTGCCTTGTCCCATAGCTGTTGTATGATGGGCTGGGCCATAACCGGGAACCCATAGCTGTTGTATGATGGGTAGAACCTTCCTGTGTCCATAGCTGTTGTATGATGGACGCCCGTAGCTGTGTATGGCGGGTAGGGTCGGATCGTTCTCGAGGACGGGTTGTTTAATATGTGGGCATGTATAGTAACTTGTGGACTCACTAAGCTTTAAGCTTACCCGTTGTTTTTATAATATTTCAGGTAATTCAAATGATAAAGGGAAGGGCAAGGCTTGACGGCAGCGCGTCGCATTCAAAAGATTGATGTCAATGAACTATATTAGTATTTTCAAATGTTCCCGCTGTTAATTTAAGGATTATGACGAACAGTTTTATGTTTTGGAATAAATGTTTTATTGGAACCTTGGTAATAAATGATTTTTAAAATTTTTGAAATTGGGGCATTACAAATTGGTATCAGAGCCTTGGTTTGAGGGATTTGGATGAACTGTATTGGGAATCCAAACTCAAACTTATGACTGAGCGATTTTGTTAAGAAAATGATTTTGGAATGTTAAATTAAAGTAAACGAAGATGCGATGCGAACCGTCAACCGAGCTCAAGTAAGTTTTGTGATTCCCAATTACCCATGCCAAGTTTGTGCTATGTGATAAAATTTATTGTGTTAGAATGTAAAGTTGCCTGGATAAAATATACTCTGTAGACTGTTTTGTGCCATATATGCTACTTTGGAATTTTATGCTACTGTCGTTAGGTTGCTTAGTGAATGCTGGTAGGTTATATGCAATTAGGGTAAGATAGCCTGAGAATTTTTGGTTTGGCCTTACTGGCTGTTCCTTGTTTGGTTGTGACTCTAGGGTAGGATCAGTTATTCAAACGTCTATCTTATTCCCGATTGTATACGGCTGTGCGTCCATGAGGCGACTCGACAACATTAGCAGTAGTTCTCTTAGGCACGTGTGAGATGGAGAGTTAGATCAAAAGATTAGGCACCATGGTGCCTGACCGCAGGAGTCATAGAAAATGGTTTAGTATGTGTGTGACATTTTAGGAGGATGATTGACGAACTTGGAACAAGGGCGAATAGGTGTGGAAGGTAGTACCAGGCCAGTATTACCGAAAGCACAGGATTCACGCTTGAGTCAAGAGTAGTCAACCGAAGTCCTAGAAAGTCAAGTAGTTGGGTAGATAGGAGTGACCCGAGTATTGATATTAGAACTGTTGCGCATTTCAGAATGGCAGTCACTCGAAGTAACGGTGGACCAGATGCGGGTGCGATCATACCAGCACGAATGCACCGGATCCCATCAGAACTCCGCAGTTAAGCGTGCTAGGGATGCAAGTTATAAGGACTTTTCGGCTTGTTCGCCTCCGATGTTCGATGGGAGCAGGGATCCGATTGTTAGCATGCGGTGGATTTCCGCGGTGGAGGGTGCTTTCCGCACATGTTCCTGTCCTGAGAACTCCAAGGTAACGTTTGCGGCGAATCTTTTAAGAGAGGGTGCGAAGGATTGGTGGGAGATACGAACGAAAGATCTCACTCCTGCTCAGTTCGATGCCATTACATGGCCACAGTTTAAGGAACAGTTCAAACTGGAGTATGTTCCACAGGTGGAAATGGAAAGATTGGCGCAGGAATACCTAAATCTGACCCAGACTACTGAGACGGTGACGGAGATCACCAAAACGTTTAATGAGCGAGCACTCTTCTGTCCAGAGTTTGCGGCAACCGAGCGCATGAGGATGACACGATACTTGGCGATGCTTCGCACAGACATTCGGGAATTTGTGTCTATTGCTAGGCACCAAACTCTTACTGATATGATAGCGGCCGCTCGGGCCCGAGAGTTGGAACTGGAAACCCAACAAAAGCAGAAGCGTCTGGCGCCTACTCAGACTCAGCAGGTGTCGAAGAAATTTCGAGGGGCAGATCAGGGAAAGCAAGGGCAAAGGAGCCAGGGTAAGTGTGGTAAACGTGGAAGGAATCATGAGGGGCGTTGCTGGGTGTTAATATGCCATAAGTGTGGAAAGGAGGGCCACTATGCTAAAGATTGTCGGCAAGAGGTCAAGATTTGTTTTAATTGTAATCAGGTAGGCCACTTCAAGGCCCAATGTCCCCGTTTGACTCAGGGAGTGGTACAGAATCCGGCACCCACTACACTCCGGATTACCGATGGTAGGCAGGGGAAAGGGGAAGCCCCTAAGACCAAGGGTCGAGCATTCGTCATGACCGCCGAGGAGGCACAGGATGCGCCCGACGTCGTCATGGGTACTGTTTCTTTACTTGCCTCGTGTTTGTGGTGTGTGTAATTAATATGTCTATTATGCTTTGATTAGGAACATTCTTAGTCAACTCTACGCCTACCTTTGCACTATTTGATTCGGGTGCTAGTCATTCTTTTGTGTCTGCCGCGTTGGGAAAGAGTTTCGGTATTGCCTTAGGAACTCTTCATCGGCCGTTAAAAGTGGAAATTGCGGATGATAAAACCGTGCAAGCGACTAGTGTTTATCGAGGATGCGAAGTAGTGATTCAAGGAATATAGTTTCCGATCGATCTCATTCCTATACCGTTAAGTGACTCTCGAGTCATCATCGGTATGGATTGGATGGGTCAGCATGAATCATGGATCGATTGTAAGAACAAGCGAGTGTGGATTCAAACCCCAAGTGGGGGAGAGCTGGTTGTGCAGGGCGAGAGAAAGAATCGAGGTGTAGTTTTCTGTTCAGCTGCTAGGGCACGCAGACATTTTCAGCATGGAGGTTCGGGATTTGTGGCTTATGTTGTAGACGCACGAGAAAGAAAGCCATAGCAGAAAGCAGGTGATATACCAGTGGTTCGGGATTTTCCTGATGTTTTTCCCGAGGACCTGCCTGGCGTGCCGCCAGAGAGACAGGTGGAATTTAAGATCGACTTAACTCCTGGTGCGGCTCCAATAGCTAAAGCACCGTATCGTCTTGCGCCTCCAGAGATGCTGGAGTTGTCTATTCAACTTCGGCAGTTACTAGATAAGGGATTTATTCGACCCAGTTGCTCACCGTGGGGAGCGCCTATTTTGTTTGTTAAGAAGAAGGATGGTTCCAATAGGATGTGCATAGATTATCGTGAGCTGAACAAGCTTACGGTGAAGAATCGATATCCATTACCTCGCATCGACGACTTATTCGATCAACTGCAGGGCGCTTCGTGGTTCTCGAAAATTGATTTGCGGTCAGGATATAATCAAATGCGGGTTCGGGAGGAAGACATCCCGAAAACGGCTTTTTGGACGAGGTACGGCCACTTCGAGTTTGTAGTAATGTCGTTTGGACTGACCAATGCCCCTTCAGCTTTTATGGATTTTATGAATCGAGTGTGTTGACCGATGTTGGATTGGTCAGTTATAGTTTTCATTGATGACATCTTAGTCTACTCTCGGAGCAGGGAGCAACATGAACAACATTTAAAGGAAGTATTAGAAACCTTAAGGAAGGAGAAGCTTTATGCAAAATTATCCAAGTGTGACTTTTGGCTACGAGAGGTTCAGTTTTTGGGTCAAATCATTAACGAGCAAGGAATCATGGTAGACCCGGCTAAGGTAGAGGCCGTGATGCGGTGGGAGGTCCCGAAGACCCCCTCAGAGATTAGAAGTTTCTTGGGTCTGGCTGGTTATTATCGTCGTTTCATCCAAGTCTTCTCAAAGGTTGCAGTACCTTTGACCCGGCTAACTAAGAAAAATGCTGCTTTTCGATGGGGTGAGGAGCAGCAGCTGGCTTTTGAGACTTTGCGGCGGAAATTGTGTGAAGCTCCGGTTTTGACGTTGCCTGAAGGCATGGAGGACATGGTAGTTTATTGCGATGCATCTATCACGGGATTGGGGGCAGTCTTGATGCAACGAGGCAGGGTGATTGCTTACGCCTCGCGACAGTTGAAGCCCCATGAAGCTAACTACCCTACTCATGATTTGGAATTGGGAGCGGTGGTCTTCGCTCTCAAGATTTGGAGACACTATTTGTATGGAGTGAAGTGCACCATCTTCACGGACCACAAGAGTTTGAAGTACCTGATGGATCAGGCAAACCTCAATATGAGACAGAGAAGATGGTTGGATGTATTGAAAGACTATGATTGTGAGATACACTACCACCCTGGAAAGGCCAATGTGGTAGCGGATGCGTTAAGTCGTAAGGCTTCGAGTGCACCCCTTTGGGGCGTTTGTCTAAGGATGACAATTGTGACACCGCTGCTTGAACTGATTAGGAAAGCCCAGGTGGAAGCAAGCAAGAGCGAGAATCAGAAAGGTGAGAGAATTGTGGGTCAGTTGGCAGCTATGGTCAATGATAGTAGGGATTTGTTAACTTGCCATGAGAGAATTTGGGTACCGAAGCTGGGCGGGGTTCGTCAAACCCTATTGTAGGAGGCACATAAATCCAGGTTCTCTATCCACCCTGGAGCAACTAAAATGTATAGGGATCTGCGCGAATATTATTGGTGGCCAGGCATGAAGAGGGAAGTAGCTGAGTTTGTCGAAAGATGCATGACCTGTCGTAGGGTCAAGGCCAAGCAGCAACGACCTCATGGTAGATTGCAGCCTCTTGAGATCCCAGAATGGAAATGGGAACATATCACAATGGATTTCATCACGAAGTTACCAAGAACCCCTCAACATATGGACACTATTTGGGTTATCGTGGATAGGTTGGCTAAAAGTGCTCATTTCCTCCCCATCCAAGAGACTTACTCTGCAAAGGAATTGGCTAAGGTCTACGTAGATGAGATTATCTCTCGGCATGGTATACCGGTCTCGGTGATATCCGATCGGGATGTCCGATTTACGTCTAGGTTTTGGAAGATGTTTCATGAGGAATTAGGCACTCGCCTTCATTTCAGCACAGCATATCATCCTCAGACGGATGGGCAGAGTGAAAGGACGATTCAAACGCTGGAAGATATTCTTAGGGCATGCATCATCGATTTTGGCGGGAGTTGGGATTCCCATCTCCCTTTAGCTGAGTTTTCTTACAATAACAGTTATCACGCGAGCATTGGCAGGGCTCCCTTTGAAATGTTGTATGGAAGGAAATGTCGGACACCTATTTGCTGGGGCGAGGTTGGCCAGCAGGTATTGGGTAGTACTGAGGTGGTGCTTAAGACAACTGAGTTAATTCAGAAGGTTCGGGAGAGGTTGCTAACCGCCCAAAGTCGACAGAAAAGCTATGCGGATAGGCGACGGTCTGATCTCGAGTTTCAAGTTGGGGATTATGTTCTTCTTAAGGTGTCACCTTGGAAGGGAGTTATTCGTTTTAGGAAGCGAGGAAAGCTTGGCCCTAGGTACATTTGACCATATCGAATTGTCGCCCGTGTAGGTAAGGTAGCTTACCGGTTGGAGCTGCCCGAGCAGCTTAGTCAGATTCACGACACATTCCACGTTTCGCAGCTCAGAAAGTGCGTTACTGAGGAATCTACAATAGTACCTTTGGAGGATATTCAATTAGATGAACGCCTAAATTATGTGGAGCGACCAATTGCCATCATTGAAAGGAAGATAAAGACTTTACGAAATAAAACAATAGGATTATTTACCGGTATGGATTTCGGGGGTGAAATCCAGTTAAGTGGGGGAGAATTGTAAGACCCGTTCCGCCGAGTCGCGGCCCGAAGGAATCCGCGGCGCGGCTTTAGAAAGAATCTAGAATCGCGAAGGATTTGTACGCGCGGCGCGGTTCTAAAGATCTCGCGACGCGGTGCGCCTCTAAAGTGAAAAACCCTAATTCGGATTTAAACGCCTATATAAAGGGACCCAGCCCTAGGGTTCGTGTTTTTGGAAGTATTCTGGAGCAGAGGCGTCTGGTTTCAGAAGAGACTCTTTGGTTCCAAGGCTTTGGAGGCTTGAAGGAAGAAATGCAACGTGGGGAAAGGGTGTAGACGATCGGGTGCATTTCTCTATTTTCCAAAAGTAAGGTAAGAGGATCTACCTTCTGATATTTCAGTTTATCCCGTTTTTATGGTGTTATTCCTTAAGTAGTAGTCTTAGATGACTTCTAACCTTGGGGGTTAGACTAAGGATATGAATAGACTTGCATGTCCCTAAGGAAGTGATCTTACGGTAGTTTCTGATCCCAAGAAGGGTTTGGAGTGAAACCCTAGCCGATTGATACACTGTTAAACGCTAAAAACATTTTGGAAAGTTATGAGCCACGACGCGGACTGGCTATGTCAGCGGCGCGGACTCGGCTGAAACCCCGTGTTTATTCGATGATAGCCGTGCCGCGTAAGACGAGGAGCCACGCCGCGGCGAGCGACTGTTTGACCAGGAACTTAGTTTTGACCACGGTTTGATGGCAAATATTGAGTCTAACCTTTAGGCAGGTCTGTAAGAGCCGGTCAATAATTGATATGTTGTATGTGTGTGGGATTTAGGTGTGTGGACGAGCTAAGTGGGGATATTAGAGAATATCTACACGGTTTCGAACCAGGTGAGTATCCTCACCTTACTATATGATGTTGCATGTTAGGCATCTTGTGTGTGTTGTTTACGTATTGTTTACAGTTATATGATTTGCTTTATATCTGTGGTTATTTGTTGTTGGGCTCAGTACTGATGCGTGTCCCCTCGTAGCTGTTGTATGGCGAGTTGGACTATTGCCTTGTCCCATAGCTGTTGTATGATGGGCTGGGCCATAACCGGGAACCCATAACTGTTATATGATGGGTAGAACCTTCCCGTGTCTATAACTGTTATATGATGGACGCCCGTAGCTGTTGTATGGCGGGTAGGATCGGATCGTTCTCGAGGACGGGTTGTTTAATGTGTGGGCATGTATGGTAACTTGTGGACTCACTAAGCTTTAAGCTTACCCGTTGTTTTTATAATATTTCAGGTAATTCAAATGACAAAGGGAAGGGCAAGGCTTGACGGCAGCGCGTCGCATTCAAAAGATTGATGTCAATGAACTATATTAGTATTTTCAAATGTTCCCGCTGTTAATTTAAGGATTATGACGAACAGTTTTATGTTTTGGAATAAATGTTTTATTGGAACGTTGGTAATAAATGATTTTTAAAATTTTTGAAATTGGGGCGTTACAGTATTGTTATTTAAAACGGAAGAATAAGCCTTTTAGTGCTGATTTATCTTTCTTTTGCACTCCCTTGTTTATCTATTTGCTTGTTTGTTGTCTTTGAGTCTTTTGACACTTTGTTTTCTGTTTATCTTTTTAAGTTTTTCACTTTTTCATCTTGAAGGTCATATTTTCCTATTTGGATTCACTTATCCGAGGAGTCAAAATTTCACCATTTGATTTCTTTCTTTGGTGCTTTTTGTTTTGTTTTGTAAAATCCTTGAGTTTGAAAAGCTTCATTTAGTTCAATTTGAAACATTAATGAAAAGAATTTTAAATTTCCTTATCAGACAATGTTGGTACTATTTTTGAAGAAAACTTCGGAACAGTTGAATCATCCTGTGTAGTTTTGAGACTACATGATTAGTTTGATATTGAAGCGAGTCAAGTTCAGTAGGGAGGTTAGGAATAGACATTAAGTTAAGGATATTAGAATCAAACAATGCTTCTATCTGTAAAATAACCTTAACCTCACTCCGAAGTCTGTTTATTTACCAATGTTTCAAATCGATTCTAAAATACCTTTTAGTGCAATAAGGTATGATTATCAGAATCTAAAATCAAAGTTTTGTCCTTTAATCAGTTAATTCATGAAAAGAAGGTTAAACTTGGTCATTTATGCATAAAAACATGTGTTTTGAACTTTAAAGGTTTTGCAAGTGATTTGTGTTTTTTATTTTTCTTTGAAACAACCTTTTATTGTGAGATTATTTATCCTTGAGATGCAAAGGCAAGAGATGTTTCAAAAGGTTTTAACATTTATGACATTTTAATAACCCAAAATATCTGTTCCGAGGTGCTCCGAAGCGACAAAAGGCTTCGGAGTACTGCGGTGCAACATTAGGTTGTTTTGCTTGTTTTACTCCGATAGGCTCCGAAGCGGTAAAGGTCTTCTAAGTGCTGTGGAGTGTTATGAGTTTTTGTTTTGCAATTGAAAAGACTAAGGAAATAATGAGCAAATCTGAGATTTATTGTAGAGTGGATCCATCAATCATTCCAAGTCCACGAACTATTCTTGTGAATGCCTCTTCATTTAGAGCCTTTGTGAAGATGTCTACCAATTGCTCTATTGTGTGAACAAAGTGCACCTCAATATTCCCCTCCTCAACATGACTTTTGATGAAGTGATAGCGAAGAGCTATATGCTTCGTCGTGGAATGTTGAATAGGATTGTGGCATATACGAATGGCACTTTGTGAATCACAGAACAATGGTATTTTTCACATGTTGATGGCATAATCCTTCAGTTGGCTTTGGATCCAAATGATTTGTGAGGTACATGTCGCAGCTACCACATACTCTGCTTCTGCTGTGGAGATAGAGACACAAGTTTGCTTCTTAGATTGCCAGCTGATTAGCTTTCCATCAAGGAATTGACAACCCCCTGAAGTGCTCTTGCGATCAATAGAGCATCCACCAAGATCTGAGTCAGGGTAAGCTTGTATGTAGAAGCCGGAGTTTGCTGGGTACCACAGGCCATAAGCAGGTGTGTTATGAAGATATCGAAAAATTGTTTTAACTGCAGCCAAATGAGGTTCTCTTGGGTCAGCCTGGTATCTTGCACAATTGCAGACTGCAAACATAATATCAGGGCGACTGGCTATGAGATAAAGAAATGATCCAATCATACTTCGGTATGTCTGGATGTCAGTCTTCGGTTTGTCCAATGAAGGATTTAACCTTGTACCTGCAGGCAAGGGAACTTTTGCTTTGGAACAGTTAGTCATTCCGAAGCGTTCAAGCAAACTCTTCGTGTACTTTTGTTGATTAATAAAGATCCCCTCCTTAGATTGTTTTATTTGTAATCCAAGAAAGAAGTTAATCTTTCCCATCATACTCATCTAAAATTTACTTTTCATGAGTTTTTCAAAATCTTTTAAAAGATTGGGGTTAGTGGATCTGAAGATTATGTCATCCACATAGATTTGGACTAACATCAAATGAGATCCAGCTTTCTTTCTAAAAAGTGTTGGATCCACTGAACCCTGTTTGAAATTTGATTCTTTTAGAAATTTTATCAAGGTCTCATACCAAGCCCTTGGTGCTGGTTTTAAACCATAGACAGCCTTGTCCAGCACATAGCAATAGTTGGGATGTTCTTTACTTTCAAAACCAGGTGGTTGTTCAACAAAAACGGATTCCTCAAGATCCCCATTCAGAAAAGCACATTTGACATCCATTTGATAGACATCAAAGTTTTTATGTGCAGCATAAGCTAAAAATATCCGAACTGATTGAAATCTGGAAACAAGAGTAAATGTCTCTTCGTAGTCAATCCTCTCCTGTTAACAATAACCCTTGACAACCAGCCTTGCTTTTTTCCAAACTACATTGCCTTTGGTGTCTAGCTTATTTCTATACACCCATTTCAGATCAACAATTGATGCATTTGTAGGTTTTGGAATTAGCCTCCATACTTTGTTTCTTTCAAATTTCTCTAATTCCAGTTGCATTGCTTCAATCCAGTCAGAGTGATCAAATACATCCTTAACGTTCTTAGGTTCAACCTAAGAAATAAAGACATTGAACATGCACAACTCCGAAGTTTTGTTTAAATCAAGTTGTCTTTGGTGAAGTTGTGCACGAGTCAATACTTTATCTTGAACGTTACCGATGACAAGTGATGGTGGACGATTTCTCGTCCATTTGTCCAAAGGATGATAATTTAGATCAAAATCAGGTGGTCCTTCAGAATCAATGTCCTCAATATCTGAAGGATATCACGAAGTGGAAGGGAAATCACCTATTATTAAATGATTGTTTGAGTTAGTTGCATTTTATTGTGGTGTGTGTAATTGTGAAGAAGAGTTTAGAGTATTCTCCCCCTCGATAGCAGTTGGTGTTGAGGAAGTGGTTGCTCTATTCGAAGCGACTGGTGTTGCTGAGTTTGGAGTGGAAATCTCTGGCTCCCTCATGTTCATCTATGAGTTTGGACAGTTCGGACACATGGTTATCAGGTGCCCTGGCTTCAAAGTCCAAAGCCCTCACAGGTGGATCAAACAAAAGAGTGAAGTCTGTATCAAATGTGGTGATTGGTACAGCATCAACAGCAGGCATTGGAAAGATGGATTGTCACACCCCGATCCTTGGCGGAATCGATCAAGGCGTGATATATTGTTCAAAGTCTCATGACAACTATGTTATAATATGATTAGATTCAATTAAGTACTAAGTATGCAAACAAGATCCACAACATACAAATACAAATCCAAATACAACAACATTTATTACATCAAATTTAAATAGTCTTGTGGGTTTCTAAGGTACACCCTACTTTTTATCAACTTCATTCTTCAAATCTGCATCATGGGTAAAAACAGGTCAACTACGAGAGTTGGTGAGTAATCTAGTTTTATTAAAGAAAATTGTGAGTTTGAAATATTTATAATTTGAAACTTGTTTTCTTTGGAAGTCAACAAACAAGTATTATTGAGATAACGGTTTATAAATCAAAAATTGATTAACAAATGATAACAACAACAATAAGTCCTCACCCTATATATACATATATATATGTATATATATAGGATGGAGCATCTAATCATCATACACACTCAACCACGTGCAATCAATCACCTTAGCGTCCCAAGGCGGGGTGGTCAACCCAATAGCGCTATTATTGTCCATAACGTACCTCAACAATACGGGCATAGTCATGGAGATTAGACTAAAAATGGTAATGCACTACAAGTACATGTAGCGTAAACAAACAATAATTATACAAATAATGATTAACGTATAAATGTCCCAACAATGTCTCAATGGTGAAAAAATAATAAAATGAAGTTGGAACATATTAAAACCACATGATACACCCAAAAGTATTGAAAATTATAAAATATGGGGTAGATTACTCACATTAGTCCAAACGGAATACGCGTGTTGTACGATAGACGGCTCGGGTCAAAATGACGTGGAACCTATTATAATTAATAGTTTTGGTTTAGGAACTACTAAACGGGAATGGAGTATTAATAAACATAATTAGACACATATTCTTATATTAGATGAATTAACAATAATCCAAATTTTGTTTTGGATATTAATGTATTCATATGTTAAATGAATTTTAAATTGAATTAATTACTTTGCTTAATTAATTTATATTTTCACTTTAGGCAAGATTTTAATAATTTCTTATTAAAATAATAACTAGTCAAATTATAAGTATTTACAGATTTTATATATTATAAACAATTATTTATATGAAATAATCATTAAAAATGCATTTTTACATGCTTAGATATTTAGGAAAATGGTTTTAAATACTAAAATGTAATGAAACATTCAGAAATTATCAGAAAATCATTATTTCATAAAATAGTAATTACTGTAAAATTTTCATATTTTTCTTACCTGCTGTAGTATTTATTTAGTATTTTAATAATTAAACCACAACAAAATTTGGGAAAAATAATAAATGATTCCCAAAAATTCTGGACAATTAGCCATAGTTTTCTAACATTATATTGAGCCTACTTTAAATAGTTTGGATATTGTGGACTGTGGGAAGTATTTCTTATATTATTAACTAATCAATAAAATCATAAATAATAGGAAAATATTAATAGAAATTCATTAGACTTTTTATTTATGATTAACATGTTATATATTATATTCTGATAAGGTTTTATAATTTTTGGACATGTGTAGGTATTTATTATCAATTTAAACCATTAAATAATCATTAAATCAGGAAAAATAAACAAACATTCTTACTAAAATCTGTAAATTTTGTCATGGAGTCTTTAAAATGTTAATAAGGTGCAAAAAATATAAAATCTAGTTTTTAACATACATAACTACATTTTTATATTTATTTATCTACAACAAAATAAAATACAAAATAAGCATAAAACAGTAATATAAATGCATGAAACTTCATAAATCCACTTTACTCAATGTATGGGTCATCCTAGAATTTTCCCAGAATTTATTGACTAAAAAGGTATTTTATGTGAATTATTGCCTTATTATATTGCAATAATTATAGTAATTCAATAAAAATAAGTTATTTTCTGAACATTTCCAGAAATTCTTATTTTATTTATGGGATTCTGAGAAATATCAGGTTTATGCATAAAATGAGTTTTAGATATTTTGGTGGATTTAATTTGTTTCATGTATGAATTTGGAACTTTTAACAACATACCTTGATGAATGCGTCAAGAGGGATGGAGATTTGAGTATATTGGAGTGTTCTTGGCTGAAAAATGAAGATTTCTAGGAGGAATTTCGAGATTGAGAGTGAGAGGAAGAATAGATATAGTTTGAGTGGTGATGATAATAACGTGTTGGGAGAAAAATGAAAGGAAAGATGATGGGAGGTGTGAGTGGGAGACAATGGGAATAACCTTTTGCTTTTGGTGGTTTTCATAATTTTCCACTAACACAAGCATCTTTTATATAATATATTAATTAATATAAGAGTTTTATAAAATTTAATGTAGAGTTTATAAAAATAGAGTTTTATAAAAGATAGGTTATTATTTGATTATAACAATCTACTTTGATTTGAAGTTTAATTATAGCATTCAAGTTTGATTCTTTTAATTTAATTAGAGCATCATACTTTGATTTAATTATAATATGGTATCATAATTTAATTTGATTATAATTATAACGTTATACTATGCTATATTGCTATTTACGTCAATTTATATCGTAATGTATGGGTTTTGATCCTATTAGGGTTTATTAAATTTCCAATTGGGTTGGGTTGACCCGAATCCATTTTAGGCGGATGTCACAGTCTCCCCTACTTTAGGAAATTTCGTCCCGAAATTTAAGAAGAGAGTACCTTAAGAGAAAAGTTGCGGGTATTTGGTACGCATTTGATCCTCACGCTCCCATGTATACTCGGGTCCACGTGCTGACTGCCACCTGACCTTGACCAGGGGAATGCGACTTCTTTTGAGTTGCTTTTCCTTTCGGTCGGCAATTTCCAAGGTTTTCTCGATAAATTGCATTTTCTCGTCGATTTGGATATCCTCGAGAGGAACATGAAGGTTCTCGTCTGCTAAACACTTCTTGAGGTTGGCTATATGAAATATTGGGTGAACTTTATTAAGCTCTATTGGTAGATCCAACTCGTAGGCTACTGGTCCGATCCTTTTCAGGATTTTGAACGGGCCTACATAGCGTGGTGCCAATTTACCCTTGCGTCCAAATCGAACCACACCTTTCCATGGGGACACTTTTAACATGACCATGTCACCCACGGTAAATTCAAGCGGTTTACGTCGCTTGTCGGCGTAACTCTTTTGTCGGCTACGAGCTACGAGAAGGATATTGTGAATCTGAGTGATTTTGTCGGTTGTTTCCTGGATAAGCTCAGGACCAACGATTGGAGAATCCACTGTTGCGCGAATCACGTGGGACTCGCCAATTTCATGCTAGCAAATATGAGATCGGCATTTACGGCCATACAATGCCTCGAATGGAGGCATCTTGATGCTAGAATGATAACTGTTATTATAGGAGAATTTCACCAACGGTAAATAAGAGTCCCAGTTTCCTCCAAAATCTAAGACACACGTCCTCAACATATCTTCGAGTGTTTGAATTGTCCTCTCAGATTGACCATCGGTTTGAGGATGATAGGCGGTACTGAGATCGAGGCGGATTCTCATGGCTGCTTGAAGTGATTGCCAAAACCGAGAGAGAAATCTCTCATCATGATCTGAAATGATGCTGTGAGGGATGCCATGCCGACTAACTATCTCTTCGATGTAAATCCGAGCAAGTTGTTCGACCTTGAAATGTTCACGGATGGGAAGGAATTGAGCAGATTTAGTCAAACGGTCAATGATTACCAAAATGCTGTCATGTCCCTTTCTGGTACGGGGAAGTTTGGTTACGAAATCCATGGTGATCGCTTCCCATTTCCACTCGGGGATTACCGGTTGGACCAATAGTCCAGAGGGTCGTTGATGTTCTGCTTTGACCCTGGAACATGTAAGACATTTGGCTACGAATAAAGCAATATCCTTTTTCATTCCCGACCACAATAATTGGTTCTCAAGCCATGATACATCTTTTCAGCACCAGGATGAATGGAATATCGACTTTTGTGGATTTCTTCCATCAGGAATGTACGAAGATTGTCACGATCTGGGATCCAGATGCGATCTTGATAATAGAAAATACCATCAGATTTAGATTCCAACTCCCCATCAATTCCCGTGGGCATGTCATTTTCGGTAATTTCCGAGTGTTGGGCTCCTTGAATTCGGTCACTGAGATTGGACAAGATAGGAGAACATATTAAATGAAATGCTTTGGCATGTTCTTTTCGGCTTAACGCATCGGCTACGACGTTCGCCTTGCCCGGATGATAGCGTATTTCACACTCGTAATCATTTAGGAGTTCGACCCATCGTGTTTGCCTCATATTGAGTTCCTTTTGATTAAGAATATGTTGCAAGCTCTTATGGTCGGTGAAAATTACGCATTTAGTGCCGTAAAGGTAATGCCTCAAAATTTTAAGAGCAAAAACCACGACACCGAGCTCCAAATCATTAGTCGTATAATTCCTTTCGTGGATTTTGAGTTGTCGTGATGCGTAAGCTATAACCTTTCCCTTTTGCATCAAAACACAACCTAGACCGAGATTGGAGGCATCGCAGTATACCACGAAATCTTCGGATCCTTCGGGGAGTGTAAGAATCGGAGCGTCACACAATCTTTGTTTAAGGGTTTGGAAAGCGTCTTCCTGCTTGGGTCCCCAATCAAATGGCGTACCCTTGCAAGTGAGAAAAGTAAGCGGTAAAGCGATCTTTGAGATATTTGAAATGAAACGCCGGTAATAGCCAGCTAAACCGAGGAATGACCGAATTTCCTTGGGGGTACGTGGGGCTTTCCAATTCTTAACTGCTTCAACTTTTGCGGGATCGACTAAAATACCCTTGTCACTTACAATATGACCGAGGAATTAGACCTCATTTAACCAAAACTCGCATTTCGAAAATTTGGCATAGAGTTGATTTCCTTGCAATGTTTGGAGAGTTAGACGAAGGTGTCTTTCATGGTCTGCCTTTGTCTTGGAGTAAATTAGGATGTCATCAATAAAGACGATAACAAAACGGTCGATATAAGGTTTAAATACCCGATTCATCAAGTCCATGAATGCGGCAGGGGCATTCGTTAGGCCAAAAGGCATAACGGTGAACTCGTAATGACCATAGCGGGTTCGGAAAGCGGTTTTGGGGATGTCTTCTTCCCGTACTCGAAGTTGGTGATAACCCGAGCGGAGGTCGATTTTTGAGAAGCATGAAGCTCCTTGAAGCTGATCAAAAAGGTCGTCGATCCGAGGTAACGGATATCGATTCTTGATGGTCAATTTATTTAACTCCCGATAATCGATACACATACGAAACGAACCATCTTTCTTTTTGATGAAGAGAACCGGGGCTCCCCAGGGTGAAGTACTAGGGCAGATAAATCCCTTATCGGTCAGTTCTTGGAGCTGACTTGCCAATTCTTGCATCTCAGTTGGAGCCAACCGATATGGAGACTTGGCTATGGGAGCAGCCTCAGGAACGAGATCGATGCGGAACTCTAGCTCATGTACTGGAGGGAGTCCAGATACGTCATCGGGAAAGATGTCGGGAAAGTCTCGTACAATCGGAATATCTTCGATCTTCTTTTCTTTGACCTTTGTTTCCACCACATGGGCTAAGAAAGCCATGTATTCTTTACGTAGATATGATCGAGCTTGAGTACATGACATAAGACTAAGCTTTTTTGAACGAGTCTCGCCATAAATACGAAGACTTTGACCGTCAGCAAGAGGAATACGAATAAACTTCTCGTAACATACTATTTCAGCATGGTTTTGGGATAGCCAATCCATTCCCACGATGATGTCGAAGCTACCAAGTTCCATAGGAACTAAATTGACGGAAAATTTATGACCGCAAAAATCGAAAGTGCAATCTTGGATGACTGCATTGAGTGAAATGTATTTTCCATTGGTGACTTCTACGGTAAAGTGTTCATCAAGAATCGTGCGAGGTGTGTGAAGTATGGGTTCAAATTCCAAAGACACAAAACTTTTATCGGCACCTGAATCAAAAGGTACTGACGCGTAGCAGTCATTTATGAGAAACGTACAATTTACGACCTTGTTATCGGTCTATGCTTGGGTTGCGGTAATGATAAATGCTCGGCTCTTGGGAGCTGGAACCTGCATTGTTGGATTTTCCTGGGCTTGAGTGTTAATGATATTGACAAGCCTAGGACACGTGTTTCTGAAATGGGTGGGGTCACCACAGTTGAAGCATGTTCCAGTTGGATACCGGGTTTGTGTTTGCTGATTTGAAGGTAGAGCGAATGGTCGCTGAGTTTTAGGTGCACGGCATGTGTCCGCCAAGTGGCCATAGCGACCACAAGTCGTACAAAGGCGACACGGGCTGGTGGACATATGGCGATAGTTACAATGGTTACAGAGGGGGTCGTAATGCCATCTATGAGAAACACGCATATGGACTTGTGAGTTATTTGTAAATTAATTATGGAAATTAAGTTTGTAGACATTGTTGGGTAAAATGATTGTAAAACACTTGTTGGGCCATGGTTAGGAGTGTTGGGCACCTTTTGGGCTTTCCATGGGTACTAAATGTGAAGCGTGTAGCAATTGCGTGGGCCCCCACAATACTAAGGTTTCACATGTTTTTCCCACTTCTAGGCCCATTAGGGAACTTAATAGTCCAATGAGTTGACCATTTTGGAGTGTATCCTTTCGGATACGTTTGATAAGGTAGGGTATTTTGATGGCTCAAAAGTAATGTGAATAACGCGCTTTGGCCTATAGGTTTGGGAACTCTCGCCTTTGGTCCCCAGGTAAGCAAACTGGTCCCTCGGTTAATTGGGCTGTATACGAATGCTTACCTAGTCAGGACTTTCAGGCTACCGGCACCTCCCCCTTCCAGTTACTACGCTTCCATTACTTTGATCCTACCCAACTAGAGTGGATGACTTTTAATTTCCTATGAGCTCTAAGGAATATATATGTATGTAAATTTTTATTTTGAAACCATTTGAGTATGTGTGTGATTTTAAGAGAAAGAGGAGAAAATTCACAAGTTTATGCACACATATAAGTGTCGGGAGTAATACGTAAGGACATAAGGGAACAATTAGCACACAAAGGTATTCCTAGGATTTTCTAAGTGCGAATTGCATGCAGTTGTGTGTGCATTTTATAAACTAGCATACGAGAGGACCTTAGAGGCTATATACTAGGTCAAGGCAATTAACCTAATTCCCTATAGTTAAGGGCTTCGATACCAATCTGTCACACCCCGATCCTTGGCGGAATCGATCAAGGCCTGATATATTGTTCAAAGTCTCATGACAACTATGTTATAATATGATTAGATTGAATTAAGTACTAAGTATGCAAACAAGATCCACAACATACAAATACAAATCCAAATACAACAACATTTATTACATCAAATTTAAATATTCTTGTGGGTTTCTAAGGTACACCCTACTTTTCATCAACTTCATTCTTCAAATCTGCATCATGGGTAAAAACAGGTCAACTACGAGAGTTGGTGAGTAATCTAGTTTTATTAAAGAAAATTGTGAGTTAGAAATATTTATAATTTGAAACTTGTTTTCTTTAGAAGTCGACAAGCAAGTATTATTGAGATAACGATTTATAAATCAAAAAATTGATTAACAAATGATAACAACAATAATAAGTCCTCACCCTATATATACATATATATGTATATATATATATATATAGGATGAAGCATCTAATCATCATACACACTCAACCACGTGCAATCAATCACCTTAGCATCCCAAGGCGGGGTGGTCAACCCAATAGCCCTATTATTGTCCATAACGTATCTCAAGAATACAGGCATAGTCATGGAGATTAGACTAAAAATGGTAATGCACTACAAGTACATGTAGCGTAAACAAACAATAATTATACAAATAATGATTCACGGATAAATGTCCCAACAATGTCTCGATGGTGAAAAAATAATAAAATGAAGTTGGAACATATTAAAACCACATGATACACCCCAAAAGTATTGAAAATTATAAAATATGGGGTAGATTACTCACATTAGTCCAAACGGAATACGCGTGTTGTACGATAGACGGCTCGGGTCAAAACGACGTGGAACCTATTATAATTAACAGTTTTGGTTTAGGAACTACTAAACGGGAATGGAGTATTAATAAAAATAATTAGACACATATTCTTATATTAGATGAATTAACAATAATCCAAATTTTGTTTTGAATATTAATGTATTCATATGTTAAATGAATTTTAAATTGAATTAATAACTTTGCTTAATTAATTTATATTTTCACTTTAGGCAAGATTTTAATAATTTCTTATTAAAATAATAACTAGTCAAATTATAAGTATTTACAGATTTTATATATTATAAACAATTATTTATATGAAATAATCATTAAAAATGCATTTTTACATGCTTAGATATTTAGGAAAATGGTTTTAAATACTAAAATGTAATGAAACATTCAGAAATTATCAGAAAATCATTATTTCATAAAATAGTAATTACTGTAAAATTTTCATATTTTTCTTAACTGCTTTAGTATTTATTTAGTATTTTAATAATTAAACCACAACAAAATTCTGGAAAAATAATAAATGATTCCCAAATATTCTGGAAAATTAGCCATAGTTTTCTAACATTATATTCAGCCTACTTTAAATATTTTTGATATTTTGGACTATGGGAAGTATTTCTTATATTATTAACTAATCAATAAAATCATAAATAATATGAAAATATTAAGATAAATTCATTAGACTTTTTATTTATGATTAACATGTTATATATTATATTCTGATAAGGTTTTATAATTTTTGGACATGTGTAGCTATTTATTATCAATTTAAACCATTAAATAATCATTAAATCTGAAATAATAAACAAGCATTATTACTAAAATCTGTAAATTTTGTCATGGAGTCTTTAAAATGTTAATAAGGTGCGAAAAATATAAAATCTAGTTTTTAAAATACATAACTATATTTTTATATTTATTTATCTATAACAAAATAAAATACAAAATAAGCATAAAACAGTAATATAAATACATGAAACTTCATAAATCCACTCTGCTCAATGTATGGGTTATCCTAGAATGTTCCCAGAATTTATTGACTAAAAAGGTATTTTATGTGAATTATTGTCTTATTATATTGCAATAATTATAGTAATTCAATAAAAATAAGTTATTTTCTGAAAATTTCCAGAACTTCTTATTTTATTTATGGGATTCTGAGAAAAATCAGGTTTATGCATAAAATGAGTTTTAGATAGTTTGGTGGATTTAATTTGTTTCATGTATGAATTTGAAACTTTTAACAACATACATTGATGAATGATTCAAGAGGGATGGACATTTGAGTATGTTGGAGTGTTCTTGTGTGACAATTGTAAATTTTGGTCAACAATAGTCAACTATAGTCAAACGAAGCATACGTTAATCTATATGTTGAAAAGTTATTTTCCATAACTTTTGCAATGAATTATTAATATTATAGTACTACGTATGCTAAATCAAACAAATAACGATTAAAAGTCGAAAATACGGACAACAAACTACTGTAGCGTAAAAATTCGATAATCGTACAATTATTATTTTGAGAATAATAATATTCATAAAGTGATCTACTCGTAAATACGAAACTGTGGATATATAGAACGTCGAAAACGGAGTTCGAATGTGAAAGTTATAACGATTAAACCGCTGTGAACGGATAAATGTACACAGGGTTTGGACTCAAATTTCAAAATGTGGTTCCTTAAACATCACATATGAAATAAAAACTTATATGATAAGTAACGTAATAGTATGTAGTATTTAATTCCAAAGCTAAATACAATTTACGGTAAAACGTCAAAAATCGCGAAATCGGAAGAATATCGCGCTTAAACGCGTATTCCGACATCCAACGAGCTATGTTTCAATCAAAATAAATGTTTGACAATGTTTTTATACAAAATAATTATTTAGAACTTTGTTTCGTTAAAAACGCATAGAAATTTACTAAAACGACTTACGATTTTATAAAAATCACCCATTTTTATAAGTACATTGCTATTTTTATAAAAACTAACCCTACCCTACCCCACCCCCCACCCTACACTCATTTGGCTGAAACAAGTGCTCCATTAAGACCTTAGTGGTAAATATTTAAAACCTAAGGCACTTATGAAGCTAGTAATTTTATAATAGGAAATATCTAAGTATAAATCTTCCAAGAGAGACTAGCCAAATTCATTTGTATCCAACCAAACTTCTTCTTTCTCTCCTCTCCCTCTTGCTCACGGCTCCAAGACCATCACCACCA
Organism: Cichorium intybus; assembly: GCA_023525715.1. NCBI lineage: Eukaryota > Viridiplantae > Streptophyta > Magnoliopsida > Asterales > Asteraceae > Cichorium > Cichorium intybus. The sequence continues at coordinate 77,942,515 of CM042014.1, read as the reverse complement.
TCTTCACTTTCAAGTTTCAATTTCAAGCTCTCTTCACAAGATTAAGTAGTAAGTTTCATTCCTCTTTTGATTCTAATATACATAACACAAGTTCTACACCTTTTTACACACTAACATCCATCAAAATCTATTGGATATTAGCTTTGTCCAAGAGTCATCCAAGTCCTAGAACCAAACTTTTCAACCTTCTACCAAGAAACCTTAAGATCTACCACTCAAGGTGAGTTCATACCCCTCATTTTCATCTTTTCAAACCTTTTGGGGGAGAATACAAGTTCTTTTACTATAAATGTTGTTTTATTCAAGTTTATATGTGTTTTATTGTTATACATGTTGATTTACACAAGTTTTTAAAGTTAATATTTGTGTAAAAATGCTCTTGACATAAAATATGAATAGATCCATGTATTATGAACACTTTGACATATTAAGTTATGTAAAAATTACAAAACTACAAATAAACCATACAAAAATACTAGATCTTGGACAAAATATTATAAAGATGAACTTGACATAAAATATGAATAGATCCATGTATTATGAACACTTTGACATATTAAGTTATGTAAAAATTACAAATCCACAATTAAAGCGTACAAAAAATACTAGATATTGGGTAAGAACGTTATAAAAATGAAGACTAGTAAAAACTACGTTTTTATAAACAAAAATATTATTTTCCAACAAAAATGGTTATAACCAAGTTATTACACCATTTTTGTGAGAAATATCTTAAAAGATGATATTTATAAACATTTGAACAAGTTACTTCGTTAATATTCGCAAAATATGATTGTTACGACGGAATTACTAAAAATAGACTATTATTGGAATAGTTTACGAACATAAGGTTATATTGACGCTTAAACATGACAAAAATAATTATATAAAATTATATTATTATTTAACAACACTATATTATCATGGGAAAAATGATAATGGACAATTACAAGAGTTTTTATATACAAATCGTACGTAAACAAGTTGATTGAAATACATACATTTTGTGAGATGAATCTTCACAGTACTTTTATAAGTACCTACTATAAGTCCTGTACATTTATAACCAGAGTCTCGGTAAGAGAGCGCGATATTTGAGTATAGATCTATACGGGGCTTGACAACCCCACACCCGAGCTGCTCGCTACAGCTAGACCGGCAGGTCTGAGGTGTCCAAATGTCTACCATTTCGACGCTTGAAGAACGTCGCAACAGGCCAACTAGTCACAGTATGGTTATAGGGTATCTCACGGGGAAAAATATCAACTTAATAATTTCTTTTATAAATTATTTACGTTATTATTATAACAATTCATTTATAATTCGAAAAATATAATATCGATTGATCTACTTACGAGAGCGGTGTCTAGGCCGATCAATTGAGCTAGGTTGTTGGATTTCCGAAAGGCGTATACGCTGAAAGGGTCCTGCCTCCCCATTTGATCTTCTACCTGGCCGTTCTTTATTTGATGGTCATGAAATATTATATTGGAATTAATAAAGAGTAAAACCAATTTATTACACTACAATTATACATATTAGATTTTAGTCTTTGGGAGTTAAAGACTTGGTCATTTTTATAAGAAAATATAGGATTTTCTTGGTTCTCAATTACTACCGTTTACAAACAAAGGGCTTTTCTATTACAAAATCTTATGAACTCACCAACTTAATTGTTGACACTTTTTCAACTACTTGTATTCTCAGGAAACTGACAAGGTAAATGCAAGCGCTACAAGTAATGACGTTACGACGTCATTTTTATCTATTTTGTTATCATTTCAATTGTATTTGAGACATGTAATAAGTAAACTTTGTAACATTTGTAATTGATTTAAACGATGGATGTGTGCTTGGATTTCACTACTATTCAACTTTGTTATGATATTGTTCATGAAGTCATCCATCCTTGAACTATTCCGCCAATACGGTTTGAGGGTGTGACAGATTGGTATCAGAGCATTGTTTATAGTGAACTAAGTATATCAATCCATTAAAAGATATACAACTATAAATACAATGGGACTAAAACTCTCGAAAATATTTTCATACACGTATACTTTTAAAATTACAACGGTAATTTTTATAAAAGTGTAAATACATACATACATACATACTAGAACGATATTATAACGAAGACATACAAAAGTATTAGGATGAGTTGAAATACTACGGATAGACCTAAGTGCTTTGGTAATTATGTCTTGGATAAATAGAGCCTGATCAACTCTATTGGTCCAAGATATAATTAACGGGTACTTGGGGATAGTCATGGTGAACAACAAGTCCGAACACTTACCAATGATCAAACAACTAAACAAAAAAAAATTAAAATACTATGAGAGTATTTTAAGACGCTATAGAACTAAACATAGAGTTAAAATACTACGTGAGTATTTTATGAATACTACGAAGTCGTACACTTAGAATTTTCTCTTACATACCTCTCATACCCCTTAGAAACCACCTTACTTATAACAACTTCTAAAGACTTACCAAGAACCATATACAAAGAAAAACACTAGAACAAAACATAAAACAAAATACTATACGAGTATTTTGTGATACTATAAAACCATACATCTAGACTCTTTATGCACCTCTTATACCCCTATCACTACATAGTCGACATAAATGTATAATAGAAACGCCGTACTTTGATCACCTTTACCAAGAGCTTACCATCGTTCAATCTTGGATCATTATGGCAGAAATATGCCACCCAAAAGGAGAAACACTAGGAGCACACCAGCCGGAACACCCGATCCACACATGATGAACTCAGCGACTTTACAAGCCGCCGTCACAGCCGCTATTGCCCAGATTAACAACAATGGGACGAATGGAAGTGGGAGCAAAAATGCCACCAACGACTCTACAAATGTAGAAACATCAAACCACTCGCGAGTATGCACATACAAAGACTTTGTTAATTGTAAACCAGTGGCTTTCCACGGTACTGGTGGTGTCCTTGCTCTCACGAGATGGATTGAGAAAACAGAATCAATCTTTGAAATCTCCGCATGCTCCGAGGAATCTAAAGTAAAATTCGCCGCTGGTACCTTTGCTGATACGGCTATGTCCTGGTGGAAGGGCCATGTTAAGGCTCTGACACTTCCTGTGGCCAACTCAATGAGATGGGAGGAACTGAAGACCATGCTGATGAAAGAGTACTGTCCTAGACGGGAGATCCAGAAATTAAAACAAGAACTGTGGAACCTTACTATGAAAGGTTCAGATCTGACCTCCTACACGAACCGATTCAATGACCTGGCAACCCTCTGCCCTACTATGGTCACGCCAGAATCTGTTAAAGTGGAGCGCTATATCTGGGGGCTATCTCCTCAGATCCAGGGGAATGTAGAATCAGCAACCCCGCTACCTTCGACAGCGCCAAACGACTAGCCCAACGACTAGTTGACCATGGGGTTCGCCAGGGAACCATGACCCCAAGAACTGAACAACCAAAGGAGAAGAACCACAAAAGGAAACCCTGGAACAGGGGGAGGGGTCAGCCTAACCAAGAAAATGCGAAGAGACAACAGATTGTGGCAGTCCGTGCAGCCACTGTCCCGACTACCCCTACAACAACCAAGCAGTATAATGGGACACTACCCAAGTGCAACAAGTGTAATTTCCACCACACCGGAGCATGTAGGGAGATGCACTGCTCAAACTGTAACAAAAAGGGGCATACCGCTCGTTTCTGCAAGGCGCCAGTTCCACAAACCACCCAAGCCTCTAATGCTGGGGTGAGTCAAGCTTGCTATGGTTGCGGTGAGACAGAGCATTTTAAGCGTGATTGCCCAAAGACAAAGAACGTGGGGAGAAATGGAAGAGTCCTAGCCATGGGACACGCGGAAGCAGTAGAGGATCCTACCGTGGTTACCGATACGTTCCTCGTCAAAAATTCATATGCTTGTATACTATTCGATAGCGGTGCGGAGAGGAGTTTTGTAAGCCACGAGTTTAAATATTTACTAAAACAAAAACCTCAACCACTCAATGAAACATTTACAGTAGAAATGGCTAATGGCAAAACAGAAAGCACAAACAACATATACATAGGCTGTACACTTACCCTGGATGATCACTCTTTTCAAATCGATTTAATGCCCGTTAAAATAGGAAGTTTTGACGTGATTGTTGGTATGGATTGGCTGATTCCCCATCATGCCGACATCATGGGTTACGAACGAGGAATCCGACTACATCTGCCAGATGACAAGACCCTTGTTGTCTACGGTGATAAACCCAGTACCAGCCTCCGAATCGTATCTTGCATCAAGGCCCGAAAATACCTACAGAAAAGATACCATGCCTTCTTAGCCCACGTTGTTGACGAAAAGAAAGAAGTAAAGAACATCAAAGAAATCCCCGAAGTCTGCGACTTTTCCGATGTGTTCCCAGAAGATCTTCCAGGAGTACCACCCGCACGGCAAGTCGAGTTCAGAATCGATTTGATTCCAGGAGCCACCCCGGTAGCAAAAGCACCTTACCGATTAGCCCCGGCAGAAATGCAAGAATTATCCAGCCAACTAAACGAACTGCTAAGTAAAGGGTTTATCAGGCCGAGCTTCTCACCTTGGGGAGCGCCGGTATTGTTTGTGAAGAAGAAGGATGGATCATTCCGTATGTGTATTGACTATCGGGAGTTGAACAAGCTCACTATCAAAAATCGATACCCGCTACCCCGAATTGACGACCTGTTCGATCAACTCCAAGGAGCGAGCAATTTCTCAAAAATCAATCTGAGGTCGGGATATCACCAACTCAAGGTTCAAGAGGAAGATGTTCCTAAAATGGCATTCAGAACTCGCTATGGCCATTATGAATTCGTTGTGATGCCCTTCGGATTGACTAATGCGCCCGCAGTGTTTATGGATCTAATGAACCGAGTATGCCGACCTTACCTAGATAAATTTGTGATAGTGTTCATCGACGACATACTTATCTATTCACGAAGTAAGGAGGAACATAGTCAACACTTACGACAGGTTTTGGAGACATTATGAGCAGAGAAGCTGTATGCGAAATTTTCGAAATGCGAATTTTGGATTCAAAAGGTGGACTTTCTAGGCCACGTAGTCAGCAAGGAAGGAATACATCTGGATCCTTCCAAAATCAAAGCCATCGAAAACTGGAAAGCACCAAGAACTCCGACAGAAATCCGCCAGTTTTTGGGCCTTGCTGGCTATTACCGAAGATTCATACAGAATTTCTCAAAAATTGCAAAGCCACTTACCACCCTGACACAGAAGGGTGTGACATTCAAGTGGGGAGATAACCAAGACACCGCCTTCCAGACCCTAAAGAAAGCTTTATGCAGCGCTCCTATTCTGTCCCTTCCAGAAGGAACAGAAGACTTTGTGGTCTATAGCGACGCATCGAACCAGGGTCTGGGCTGTGTACTCATGCAGAGAGGAAAGGCCATTGCTTACGCTTCAAGGCAGCTTAAAACTCACGAGGTCAACTACACTACACATGACCTCGAGTTGGGAGCAGTAGTGTTCGCATTGAAAATCTGGAGACACTACCTGTACGGCACAGAATATACGGTATACACCGACCATAAGAGTCTCCAGCATATCCTCAACCAAAAAGAACTCAATATGAGGCAACGACGATGGGTGGAGCTACTAAGTGACTATGAATGTGAAATTCGTTATCACCCAGGGAAGGCCAACGTGGTAGCTGATGCCCTCAGTCGAAAGGAATACACGGGCCGCCGAGTGAAATCATTAACAATGACGATCCATTCCCAGTTACCCACTCAAATTAAAGAGGCGCAGCTAGAAGCCTTAAAACCTGAAAACGTCGCAAATGAAGCCTTGCGAGGGATGGATAAAAACCTTGAAGTTAAGGATGACGGAGCTCGTTACCTCATGAACCGAATCTGGACACCGAAATTCGGCGGATACAGAGACATTATCATGAATGAAGCTCACAAGACTAGATACTCCGTTCATCCCGGGTCCGACAAAATGTACCAGGACCTCAAGAAACTGTATTGGTGGCCAAACATGAAGGCAGAAATCGCTACTTACGTGGGCAAGTGCCTGACTTGCGCCAAAGTTAAAGTAGAATACCAAAAGTCCTCGGGTTTGCTAGTTCAACCACCAATATCCGAGTGGAAGTGGGAGCGGGTAACAATGGACTTCATAACCAAATTACCAAAGACAAACGGTGGGTTAGATACTATATGGGTAATTGTCGATAGGTTAACCAAATCCGCTCACTTCCTGCCAATCAAGGAGAGTGATAGGACGGATAAGCTAGCAAGGCTCTACCTCAAAGAGATTGTAAAATTGCACGGTGTGCCGAGATCAATCATCTCGGATAGAGATAGCCGGTTCACTTCAAACTTTTGGCAATCATTACAAAAGGCTATGGGAACCAGGCTTGACATAAGCACAGCTTACCATCCGCAGACGGATGGCCAAAGTGAAAGAACCATCCAAACGCTGGAAGATATGTTGAGAGCCTGTGTGATAGACTTCGGTAAGGCATAGGACACCCACTTACCGCTCATTGAATTCTCATACAACAACAGCTACCACACTAGCATCAAAGCTGCTCCATTTGAAGCTCTATATGGACGCAAGTGTAGATCCCCTCTGTGTTGGGCCGAAGTGGGTGATACTCAACTAGCCAGAGGCCAAACACCTAACAGCGCTCTCACCGGTCCGGAAATCATACGAGAGACAACTGAGAAAATCGTTCAAATCCACGAACGATTGAAAGCATCTCGTGACCGACAAAAGAGCTACGCAGACAAGCGACGAAAGCCTTTGGAATTTCAGGTCGGTGACCGAGTGTTGTTGAAGGTCTCGCCATGGAAAGGAATGATACGCTTTGGAAAGCGTGGGAAGCTGAACCCCAGATACATTGGGCCCTTTGAGATCCTCGCTAGGATCGGCCCAGTAGCCTACAGACATCGATTACCGCAGGAGCTCAGCAATGTCCATCCCACCTTTCACGTGTCCAACTTGAAGAAATGCCTGTCCGATGAAACTCTTGTCATTCCGCTCGACGAGATCGAGGTGAACGAGAACCTTCTTTTTGTGGAAGAACCCGTAGAGATCATGGACAGAGAAATCAAGAGGACGAAACAGAGCCGCATACCAATAGTTAAGGTCCGTTGGAGTGCCAAGCGAGGACCTGAGTTTACTTGGGAGCGTGAAGACCAAATGAAGCAGAAATACCCACATCTCTTCCCAAACCCTTGAGGATCCACTCAAGAGCTAAATTTCGGGACGAAATTCTTTCTAACGGGTAGGTGATGTGACAATTGTAAATTTTGGTCAACAAAAGTCAACTATAGTCAAACGAAGCGTACGTTAATCTATATGTTGAAAAGTTATTTTCCATAACTTTTGCAATGAATTATTAATATTATAGTACTACGTATGCTAAATCAAACAAATAACGATTAAAAGTCGAAAATACGGACAGCAAACTACTGTAGCGTAAAAATTCGATAATCGTACAATTATTATTTTGAGAATAATAATATTCATAAAGTGATCTACTCGTAAATACGAAACTGTGGATATATAGAACGTCGAAAACGGAGTTCGAATGTGAAAGTTATAACGATTAAACCGCTGTGAACGGATAAATGTACACAGGGTTTGGACTCAAATTTCAAAATGTGGTTCCTTAAACATCACATTTGAAATAAAAACTTATATGATAAGTAACGTAATAGTATCTAGTATTTAATTCCAAAGCTAAATACAATTTACGGTAAAACGTCAAAAATCGCGAAATCGGAAGAATACCGCGCTTAAACGCGTATTCCGACATCCAACGAGTTATGTTTCAATCAAAATAAATGTTTGACAATGTTTTTATACAAAATAATTATTTAGAACTTCGTTTCGTTAAAAACGCATAAAAATTTACTAAAACGACTTACGATTTTATAAAAATCACCCATTTTTATAAGTACATTGCTATTTTTATAAAAACTAACCCTACCCTACCCCACCCCCCACCCTACACTCATTTGGCTGAAACAAGTGCTCCATTAAGACCTTAGTGGTAAATATTTAAAACCTAAGGCACTTATGAAGCTAGTAATTTTATAATAGGAAATATCTAAGTATAAATCTTCCAAGAGAGACTAGCCAAATTCATTTGTATCCAACCAAACTTCTTCTTTCTCTCCTCTCCCTCTTGCTCACGGCTCCAAGACAATCACCACCATCTTCACTTTCAAGTTTCAATTTCAAGCTCTCTTCACAAGATTAAGTAGTAAGTTTCATTCCTCTTTTGATTCTAATATACATAACACAAGTTCTACACCTTTTTACATACTAACATCCATCAAAATCTATTGGATATTAGCTTTGTCCAAGAATCATCCAAGTCCTAGAACCAAACTTTTCAACCTTCTACCAAGAAACCTTAAGATCTACCACTCAAGGTGAGTTCATACCCCTCATTTTCATCTTTTCAAACCTTTTGGGGGAGAATACAAGTTCTTTTACTATAAATGTTGTTTTATTCAAGTTTATATGTGTTTTATTGTTATACATGTTGATTTACACAAGTTTATAAAGTTAATATTTGTGTAAAAATGCTCTTGACATAAAATATGAATAGATCCATGTATTATAAACACTTTGACATATTAAGTTATGTAAAAATTACAAAACTACAAATAAACCATACAAAAATACTAGATCTTGGACAAAATATTATAAAGATGAACTTGACATAAAATATGAATAGATCCATGTATTATGAACACTTTGACATATTAAGTTAAGTAAAAATTACAAATCCACAATTAAAGCGTAAAAAAAATACTAGATCTTGGGTAAGAACGTTATAAAAATGAAGACTAGTAAAAACTACGTTTTTATAAACAAAAATATTATTTTCCAACAAAAATGGTTATAACCAAGTTATTACACCATTTTTGTGAGAAATATCTTAAAAGATGATATTTATAAACAGTTGAACAAGTTACTTCGTTAATATTCGCAAAATATGATTGTTACGATGGAATTACTAAAAATAGACTATTATTGGAATAGTTTACGAACATAAGGTTATATTGACGCTTAAACATGACAAAAACAATTATATAAAATTATATAATTATTTAACAACACTATATTATCATGGGAAAAATGATAATGGACAATTACAAGAGTTTTTATATACAAATCGTACGTAAACAAGTTGATTGAAATACATACATTTTGTGAGATAAATCTTCACAGTACTTTTATAAGTACCTACTATAAGTCCTGTACATTTATAACCAGAGTCTCGGTAAGAGAGCGCGATATTTGAGTATAGATCTATACGGGGCTTGACAACCCCGCACCTGAGCTGCTCGCTACAGCTAGACCGGCAGGTCTAAGGTGTCCAAATGTCTACCATTTTGACGCTTGAAGAACGTCGCAACAGGCCAACTAGTCACAGTATGGTTATAGGGCATCTCACGGGAAAAAATATCAACTTAATAATTTCTTTTATAAATTATTTACGTTATTATTATAACAATTCAATTATAATTCCAAAAATATAATACCGATTGATCTACTTACGAGAGCGGTGTCTAGGCCGATCAATTGAGCTAGGTTGTTGGATTTCCGAAAGGCGTATACGCTGAAAGGGTCATGCCTCCCCATTTGATCTTCTACCTGGCCGTTCTTTATTTGATAGTCATGAAATATTATATTGGAATTAATAAAGAGTAAAACCAATTTATTACACTACAATTATACATATTACATTTTAGTCTTTGGGAGTTAAAGACTTGGTCATTTTTATAAGAAAATATAGGATTTTCTTGGTTCTCAATTACTACCGTTTACAAACAAAGGGCTTTTCTATTACAAAATCTTATGAACTCACCAACTTAATTGTTGACACTTTTTCAACTACTTGTATTCTCAGGAAACTGACAAGGTAAATGCAAGCGCTACAAGTAATGACGTTACGACGTCATTTTTATCTATTTTGTTATCATTTCAATTGTATTTGAGACATGTAATAAGTAAACTTTGTAACATTTGTAATTGATTTAAACGATGGTTGTGTGCTTGGATTTCACTACTATTCAACTTTGTTATGATATTGTTCATGAAGTCATCCACCCTTGAACTATTCCGCCAATACGGTTTGAGGGTGTGACATCTTGGCTGAAAAATGAAGATTTCTAGGAGGAATTTCGAGATTGAGAGTGAGAGGAAGAATAGATATGGTTTGAGTGGTGATGAGAATAATGTGTTGGGAGAAAAATGAAAGGAAAGATGATGGGAGGTGTGAGTGGGAGACAATGGGAATAACCTTTTGCTTTTGGTGGTCTTCATAATTTTCCACTAACACAAGCATCTTTTATATAATATATTAATTAATATAAGAGTTTTATAAAATTTAATATAGAGTTTATAGAAATAGAGTTTTATAAAAGATAGGTTATTATTTGATTATAACAATCTACTTTGATTTAAAGTTTAATTATAGCATTCAAGTTTGATTCTTTTAATTTAATTAGAGCATCATACTTTGATTTAATTTTAATATGGTATCATAATTTAATTTGATTATAGTTATAACGTTATACTATGCTATATTGCTATTAACGTCAATTTATATCGTAATGTATGAGTTTTGATCCTATTAGCGTCAAGTAATCTGAGTAGGGTTTATTAAATTTCCAATTGGGTTGGGTTGACCCGAATCCATTTTAAGCGGATGTCACATGGATGACATGGGGAATTGATGCATGGATTTCTTGATATAGTAGTCATCAAACGTGAGATTGAAGGTTTCCTCAATCTTGCGAGTCCTCTTGTTCATAACTCTATAAGCCTTTGAGTCTTGAGAATATCCAAGCAAAATCCCTTCTTCTGATTTGTCATTGAATTTTGTCAAATGATCTTTCAAGTTTAAGATAAAACACCTACAATCGAAGATATGAAGAAATTTGACATTTGGTTTTCTTCGGTTGAGTACTTCATAAGGTGTGATATGAAATCTCTTGTGAATGTAGGATCTATTTTGAGTGAAGCAAGCAGTAGAAATGGCTTCGGCCCAGAAGTACATGGGGAAATTTGCAAAATTGAGCATAGTTCTAGCTGCTTCACACAAAGAACGATTTCGCCTTTCTACAACACCATTTGGTTGAGGAGTGTAAGGTGCTGAGAAATTGTGACTAATCCCCTTCGTTTTAAAAAATCCATCAAGAGTTTGATTTTTGAACTCCGAACCATTGTCACTGTGTACAGTTCAGACCTTCTTATTCAGCATCACTTCCATTTTCTTTATGAAATTAATGATTTCTTCAGCTGCATCTGACTTGTTTCTTAAAAATAAGACCCAAGTAAATCTAGAATAATCATCAACTATCACAACAATGTATTTCTTCTTTCCTATTGACTCTACTGCGGATGGACCACACAAATCCATGTAGAGAAGTGAAAGGGGTTCGGTGATTTTAGGGTTGATCACACTTGGATGCCTTTGTTTTGTTTGCTTGCCATGCTCACAAGCAGAACAAAGTGACTCATTATCAAATTTGAGAGCAGGCATACCACGAACCAAATCCATTGCCACTAACTTGTTTAAGTCCTTGAAGTTCAGATGAGCGAGTCTTCGGTGCCATAGCCAGCTGATTTCGGAGTTGGCTTTGGAACGAAGACATAGAGATTGCCGACCAGTTACAGGCTTTAGATTTAAGGGAAACATTGATCCCTTCCTTTCAGATTTCAGCAATACTTCGTTTGTTGCTTCTTTTGTGATGACACTCCCTTGGTTGTTGAATGTAACTGCATTACCCATTCCAACCACCAATTGAGATATACTCACAAGATTGTGTTTTAAGCCTTCAACGAATGCCTCTCTGCTGATTTTAAATTGGCCATTTGTTATTTTGCCATAACCCCGAATTAGACATGTTTCATTATTACCGAAGCGTACATTTCGAGCATCATCCAAAGTCCTATAATCTCTAAGATATTCCCTCTTCCCTGTCATATGTCTTGAGCAGCCACTATCCATGTTCCATTTTTCATCATACCGCTCATTAGACATTACCTGCAATTAATCAAGAAGGAGTTGGTACCCAATCAATCTTGGGTCCTCAGGGTAAGTGAAGGATTCTTGAATCCACTTTTCTACGACCTCTTCTGATATTTCATTAGCATTTAAGTTGATTCGATTCTCCGAAGCCTCATGTGATGAACATGATTCCGAAGAGTCTGAGCATGATTCTGAAGAGCTTTTTGTCAAATTTGATGAGTCCGAAGTGACTGACAAAATGCCAAGTCTTCGGAACCCATTTTTGTTTGGATGATTTTGACTTCGAGGTAATTGATGTATTCTTTTCACATGAAATTTTTGAAATCATTGATGATTTTGAAGATTTGGTTTTTGCAGTGAGATTTTCTTTTAAGTCATTTCTTTTCCAATTTTGTTTTGAATTTTCAATTGTCGATTTCCTTGATATTGAACTACACAACGTAGAGGTACAAATGTACTCTTCGTATGCAATCTTGAAATCATTTAATGAAATATTCTTATCTTTAAACAGATCCAAATTTTTGTCTAACCATTGATGGAATGTATCTATCAGATTGTTGCCTTTGGAAAATGTTTTCTTTGTTGGTTTTGAAATTTGGGATTAGGAAAGTTAGGATTTGTTGGTGTAAAAGATGGTTTGGACTGATGATTTTTGACTTCTGAAACCTTTGAATCAATTGGTTTTGTTCCAGAAGTTGAAGTAATCACATTTGTTGGTTTTGAAACTCTGAAGGGTGTTTTTCTTTTGACAAGATTTTGAGTTTGTTTTGATTTCAAATTCGTAGCAATAGGTTTCTGAATTGGTTTTGTAATCACAGTTGCTGGTTTTTTTTTGGAAGTAGAAGCATGGTTTTGAATTTGGGGTCTTTTCAAAATCTGAGGTTTTTGTACCGAAGGCTTGGAAACAACACTTTTTTGCTTTGCAATAACATTTTCAGAAGTTTGTGACAGTGGTACACTTTCATATGATTCCATTAATTGAAAAACATCCATCTTCGGAGCTATGGGTTTCTCCATAACTTGAATTTGTTTGTAGTTTCGATTGGTGTAAATGTGATTATCATTTTTGAGATTTAAAAGATGCGACATGTTTTTGGGAATCTTTTCTTTCTCATAACAAAGACGATTGTAGATGTTATGTCCATACAAATCTTGGTTTCTTATGTTAATTTTTACTTCCAATCTTTCATTCATTTCATTTTCAACCATTTTTGAAGATGAGAAGAATCCTTCCTCAGTAATTGTGGAATTATCCTCCTCAAGAAGTTTTTCCAAGTCGTGTTCAATTAAAGATAATCCACCAGGTTTCACAAAAATGGCATTTTTGAAATAAGATATCTTCGGATAGATACAAGCCACATGGACTAGCCTTTTTTAATTGTCCTTGAGATATTGATCGTAGGAGTCACAATCATCAGAGATTTGTAATTTTGATTTCACAATTTCCTTGTTTTCAGAAGTTTCAGGTTCACAATCAATTTTTGCTTTTCCTTTATCCACAGAAGACAATTGTGAGATGTCTTCGGAGGGTGATGTGGATGTGGAGGATGATTTTAATAAAGTTAATGAAGAGCAATCAATTTCTCCATATCCGAATCACTTTCAGAATCCTTTTCAGATGCGGTTTCAACAATAACTTTTTCTTTGTTTTCAATTTGAGGAACACTCTTTTTCAAGATTGGAATTTCTTGTGGCAATAATTTCAACAGGTTATCAGCAGTGAGATGTTTTTCTACAGATATTAAGCCATGTTTATACGAAGGATTTGTGACTTCGGATCCAGATACTATAGATTCACATTCATAGGATATACTATCAACTTCCTTAAGCTTAAACTCAATAAAAGGTAATAGTTTTCTATGTTGAACATTACACACATCAGCTGAATGATAGATACGCGTAATATGAGCATATAAACGTTTTGCAGTTTCACATAATATATTATGTTGTCTCAAAATTACATCATGATTGTTCAAATGTTTTTCTCTATTCTCCTCTAGCAATGAGATTCTTAGGTTGGACTTTTCTAGGGCTAGCTTCAAACTTTCTACTCTCCCCCTCAAGCTGAGAATCTCCTGCTCACTGATTTTCTCCCTATTTTTCGCATCAACAAGCATTTTATGCATCACAGAACAATCACGAGTTATGTCATTAATGATTGGAGTAGATTGAGTAACGGGAATTTTAAAAGTTGAGAGAAGTTTGGATACCTGTTCCGGAATGGTCAAGCGTGTGTCATTTGCCATCAGACAGATCTCCTCATCATCATCTGAAGTGTCATCAGACCAGCTCTTCGGACTCCCAGCAACAAGCATCTCATTCATTTCCGACGTCTTATAACCAAGACCAGCAGTCCCTTCATATCCCAGCTCCTTATCATTTTCAATCTCCTCATAAGTACCCTTCAGAAAGCACTTACCATCATCATAGGCTATAAAAGCACTATGAGTTGTCTTTCTTACTTCTTCATCTTCAGAGTCAGAAGACCATACTTGATATGATCCTTGGTAGTCCTCAGCAGCCATCAGAGCTAAGTCCTTGGTCTTCTCCCTTACTTCTTCCATTTTCCTTGCATAGTAAGCTTCATCCTTCACTTGAGGCTTCTTCTAATTTTGTTTGCGAAGCATGCAATCTTTTGCAAAGTGATTCTTGCCACGACAGTAGTTGCAATCATAGCATGAATCACCAGAAACTTTCTTCTCTTTGGTCTTCTTTTTTGGTGACTCCGAAGCTTGTGTTTCAGATGGCTTCGGAGTTGAAGACTTTGAGTTTTCCTTTTTCGGAGTATACATTTCACGTTTAGGTTTTGGATTGAAGTTTGGTTTGTTTAAGTTCTTGACAAAGGGTTTCCCTGAGTTGTTTTTTGATGAATGGTTTCTTGAACCTTCGACTGTTTGCAGCATAAAGAGCAACTGTTTCACCATTGTTATCAACCATATAAGCAGCAACTTCTTCATCACTGGCTTCTTCTTCTTCTTTTGAAACAAGGGCGAGGGATCCAGATCCAGCATTTTCACTCCTTCGACCAACAATATTTGGTTCGTGTGATTTTAGCAAATTCTACAGAGAATATAACTTGTATTTTTCAATGTTCTCATAAGATTTAACCATTAGCATGATGGGTCTCCATTCTTTGCGAAGACTGTAGAGAAATTTGATGTTGATTTCCTGTTGACGTCGGGTCTCTCCATACTTATCCAAGGTATAGATCATGTTACTAAGACGTTCATAGCATGCTTCAAGGGATTCATTCTCTTCTTGTTTGAAGTTCCTAAAGTCTGCTAGAATTTCCTGAACCTTGCTTGTGTGAAGAATCTTGTCACCTCCAAAACGAAGGGCAAGATTATCCCACATTTCCTTAGCAGACTTCGCATCAGCTATGTGATGACTAACATCAGGACCTAGTCCACTTCTCAGTTCACACATGGCCCTTTCATCATTTTCAAGTTTCTTTATATCTACAGCATTCAGAACTACAGCTTCTTCTCCATCCGGAACTACGAAACGACCAGTAATGTCAGTATGAGGACCATCAGTTACAAATCTCCACAAATCTTTATCAAGCCCAATCAGATAGTCCTTCATTCTTCCAGCCCAATAGTCATAGTAAGAAGTTACTAGAACAGCAACTTTTGTTGCAGAACCAATGAGATTTACATAGTTGAGCATGTTGGCATAAGTAGCAGTAGAATCAGTCATTTTGAATGGATTTCAATAGGATCTTTTCAGAAAAACGATTAATAGAGTCATGCAATAGTTGCGGAAGACTAGATCTGAGAAACGATTCAGATCTAGAACTGTAACAACCAAAATAACGCTCTATGAACTAGTTTTTGAGCTGTCCTGCTCTGATACCACTTGTTGGGTGTTGAAGTCGATATAATAATCAAGTGATGACTAGTATTCTAATAGTTGATATTGAACTAAACAATCACACAGTGATAAGAACAGTTAAGAACACAGTGAAATGGATAACTTGTGCTGAATGCTTGATTGATTGATTTAGGGTTTTACAATTGGGACGATTACAATCTCGCACTCCAACATGGTATGGTATCACTGATATTTATACATGATCAGTGATACGCATAGTACAATTTGTTACAGAGAATATCCTATCAGAGTACGGACCAATAGGATACAAGATTCATGCACCACGTAATGTACTATCACGCGTGCACACAAAAGTATTACAGCTAAGAAGTCTTCGGATCCTCCAGGTTATACCCTTCGGAGTCTTCAGACTTTGGGGTCTTCTATTTCTTGTCTTTACACTTCGGGGTCTTGAGTTAGGACTTCGGATGGTTGGGCACTTCATCACAAATATACTTCAATAGTTCATACAAATGAATGCTGCTGGGGGAGTGCAGAATAGACTAGCTGAAGATGGAAGAGTGCACGTTGTGGAGCCTAGAGCCCGGGAAGCTCTAAAGGTAAGTGTAAGTCGGAAACATAGCGGGGGTTCTGAAGCTTAGGAGAGGAGACTGTTTTGCTGTCGTTGGATTGTGTGGCAATGTGAGCCAACACCAGTAGAAAGGAGGAGGAGACAGAAGGTTGTATTCTAAATCTATGTCTGAATTGGACAGTGCAAAGATGATCATTGATGCTGGGAGTTCAGATAACATAGCGTCCACGGATATGGTGGATCAGTTGGGGCCGGGGAAGTTAAAGCAAGACGTCTGGTGTGAGGTAGTCCCTATGTATTACATATCCTACTCGGAAGACCGTGGTAATACGAGTAGGGTGTTACCTGCATAGGGAGAACACCGGTTGACTTTTAACGGCAAATGCGGTTATTGCAATCAGAAGACTTTGGTTGGCTAAGGAGAAAGGGTGTTGGCATAGAATTTCTGGACGTGGTAGAAGAGTCCCTAGAATGCTATGCCTTGATAGCAAAGCCAACTAGCATAGCCAAGGATCGGTAGGATGCCGTAGCTTTAAGAGATAAGGGCTAAGGCAATCGGAAAGGCTTTTTTTTAGGAAGGAGACCCCCTCCCTCCTATGTTGTAAAAGGGAAGTGCATATCTTTCTGCAACACTCTTCCGACTTGATTACCCCCTAAGAGGAGGATATAGAAGCAAATTTAGTTGCAGGTAGGAGCGAGTCTACCCTGCAAAGCGGCTTCTCGCTTATCCCCATTTGGGAATGAGGAGATCCGACATCAAGTGCAGGAATTGCTATCGAAGGGCGAGAGAGTCTCAGTCTGTGTTCAATGCCTTCTTGACTAGCTCAAAAGGAGGTAGCTGGAGTGTGTAGATGAGCTTTAAAGCAGGTCCACAGATATTTCAATTCGGAGATGGGATGGAAATGAAAGGTTATCTGCAATCTATGAACTAATAATCCTAAGTTCATATGCAACCTAGAAAAGGATCTATGTTTTTCTATCAAGAACATGTATCAAAAACCTAAAGGCCAATAATAATTTCTAAAGAAAAATAATTGAGAAAAACTAACCTTTAGTTTAATCTTTAAGCCAGCAGCACAAGTGTCCTGCCTTAAATGAGATCACACCCAAGAGCAATAGTGGAGGCAGCAAATTCCAGAGAGACAGAGTGAGGATGGCACTGACTTTAGGGTTCCCTATTTATAGTGTCCAGGTGGTGACAGTAAAAACCCTAGACAAGCCCAAATCTGGATAAGCCGTTTATCAATTGGACCAAGCCTTTTAAACCCTAATTAGGGTTTCGAAATTAAGAGTGGTCACACTCTTAATTTTGCCACCTATGGCTCCAACTGGTCAGTCAATATTCAACTATTGAATAATTACAAAACCAGTCCTTACACATTTAATTAATTAAATTAATCACTAAATTAAATCCAATTAATTTCTAATTAATTAATATAGTTTCTAATTAATATATTATCACTTTAATATATTAATAAACTATTTATTTTATTTCTATTTATTTATTAAACATTTAATAAATCAACCTTTCTCTTTACTGAACTTTCTACCAAACCTCTAGCTTTAAGGGCAACCCAACTGGACTTTGCTTCAATTAATAAGATAAATACAAATTATAAGTCATGGCTTAGACACCTAATCCAACAGTCTCCCACTTGGATAAGTCTATGACTTTAATTGTCCATTTATCTTCAGATTAAACAGCAACCTGCAGCTTCTTAGTAACTGCTGCCGAACTTTGACCCAGTTAGTTCTATCCATAGATAAGTGATCATATGATCCTCCGTCCAACAAGATATTTTCAGACCCAATACATGGATTAAGATCAATCTTTTTCCGATACTCTGTTTCTCGATTTCTGATTTGCATATGACTTTAAGACTGCTAATTGAACACATGAATTCAGTCCTGGCTGGCCAGCACTTTAGTCAACTTCAAAAACATTGAGAGGCCTATAGATATCTGTTTCCCATCAGGGTCAGGTGACGAATAAGCTTTGACTCATATGCTTATATCTTTTACCAAAAAAATTAATCACAACAACGCGTTTTATAACATCGAATTACCGACGTGTTTTCGTATTATCAATGAACAACCATCTTGCAAATTATAAATCATATGTCTCTACTTTAAGATCATAAGATATTATCGTCTCAACATTGCTTGTGATATAATCCATGAAGCAATCTATTGAGTGCGGGTTTATCCAATACTCAAATCTCTATTTCTAAGTACTCATGAACATTGTAGCAATCCCATTGCTATGTCTAACTCCTTAGACAATCTACAAACCAATTCATGACAGTCTTCATTCAATACTTACTTCCCAAAGTATGAGCGATTGTGGACCTTTTGAATAATTAAATTATTCGGGAAGTAAAACATCCGAAAGCGAAACATAAAATCTGACTGGCAGCTACTCTTGCTAATTACCAAGTCTCCACGAGGTAATAATCACCAAGTCAGATCTTCCATAATACTATTACCGGTTTCTTGTTTTCTTTTAAACTTTCAATTCTAATTTTATATATATGTCTTCATGAACTTTTTACTCTTTCTATGTATCCAAAGTGTCTTACACTGATACACTTCATTGCAGATGATCCAATCGGATGCTCTTCCTATGACGTCTCAATATGTTATTCTATGTTTTTCTCTCCTAACTCCATTCTGGTGATGTGTATTGTGACTTCCCATGGTTCTCGGGGTCTTTAGTCTACATGACTTCACCCTAATACTATTTCGAGGTGTTATGATGTGCAGGTGAACCACACGCGCTCCATTACAATACCAACGAAACTCTTTAACCATGAAGTCCTACATCACCATGTCCTGGTGTAAACAATTACCAATTCGAAACTCCTTTCAAATTGTTACTAACATTCATCCCAATCATTTCCCAATGATTTCTCACGTGTGTTCAAAAAATCCATCCAATATTCCCAACCAGACTATATCCTGAATCCAACTTACTATGCTCCAAGCATGTAAGTCCTTTGATCTCACAATAACACAAAGATATCAATCAAACAATAAGAACACAACGAGATTTATCAACTTCAATGCACTCTTTGATTAACAAAGACTAGTACAAAAGTTGTGTGATTTCCAAGAATACCTTAGCACAATTCTCTAGGCAATCAACATGACAAATGATGTCATAAAAACCTTAAATACTCTAGACCTAAAATTAACCTAATGACTTAGCCCATGCACCAATCCACAAGCCCAAATTGGCGTGGACCAAAAGGACCAAAACCGAACAACCCTTGGTTGTTCGGCCCCCAACAATTTTACAAGTTAAACCCAAATTTAATATCTTTTACAATTTTAGTCCTAATAAATAAAGATTAAACCAAACTAAAATAATTCCTAACAAAGCATTAAGTCATCAGGACATGTTCATGACACTTATGATCGATCTAAAAAGCTCGTGGAACTCGATCTAATCTTATTCCAAACCCTTTTGGAATCTAGAGATTATTTGTGTCATGACTTTCGAGAAAGCTATTTCCTTTCGGAGACTCTTTCTCATGCATCTTGAATCTTATCAAGATCATGCTTACAATGGCTAGGTCAATACTGATGATTTCATCTATCCGATAGATGTCTATGAACTATGTGAGTAAGTTGCACCTTATTTATATCTCTCATGCCAAGTCATCACACATTGCAATAATAGGAAACTCCTTTCCTTCGGCCATGCATCTTGAATCATATCAAGATCATATTGGCAGAGTTTTGATCTATCTCATAGATGTTCACAACCACTTGAGTACGCTGCATCTCTATTGAGTTTTTCATAATGAATCATCTCTTAATGTCAAATCATTACACTTTGTAATTGATGCAAACTCTTGTCTCGGACTGATCCTCTAGATGTTGAAATCCTCGACCTGAGCTCACAACAATGAAGAAACAGGGTCAGACGCACTCCGGGAGGCGATCCCGGGAGGGCGCTCCGACGGCTAAGTTAGCACGACGGTCGGAATGTATGGAGAGAATACGAGAAAAGGTAAATGTAAGTGGTAATGCGATGAAGATCTCACCAAGGGCGTGATCATCATATACCGTTATACCTGCGAAGGGACCACTTGTCAGTTGGTAGTGGATCTTTTCCTTATTGGTCGATTGTCTGGCGTTAACTGTGATTGGTTCATTCCTCTGGCCAGGTGGTAGTTCGGGGACCACCTGATTCATTCATGTCTAAATGGTTCGCACGATGACCGTTACAGGGTGACGTGTTGTTCTAACATTGGTACATATGGCTATCAGCCATTTATCGACTGTCGAGTCGGATAAGGTCCAGCCAGGCCTCTGGCGGCTGGCTGTCTGTCTGAATGCTGGCGAGTCGTGCCGCTGGCGTGCTGGTGGGAAGCTATGCGTATCCATGTGATATACCATCAAGTCCCCCCAGTCTTGTTAGTCAAGGCGATGACGTGGTCTGGTTTTGACTAGCAAGATTGGAAAAAGGCGGTTCGTTTTCCGAAGAAATCGACGTTATTATGGTTGACGTGAGTGATGTGACTTGTCCGTTTCCATCATTAGGAACAATTTTCAATTTCCCGCTTCCTTTCTTATCCTTTTAGGGTTCTCACTTTCTTTCTCTCTGTCTTACTCTTTTCTTACTCACTTTCGATTTTTTTTTCTGTTATCTTCTCTCCTGTGCTCTTCTCCCCCCTTTTCATCTTAAAAATGGCGGAACACGATCGTCAGGAAATTCCGGACGATGTTTATGGTCCTTTAGTAGAGCGATATGGTTTTCAACCGGAAGATGGAGTCCTCCTTCCTGATGCCGACGTAGGGTTTTCTTTGCCTCTTGATGGGAAAACTGGCGTTTATTTGAAAACTTTTGACGCCGGATACCGTCTTCCAACATCCGACTTTATGGATGAAGTTCTGCGCCGCGACAACGTTGGTTTGCACTAGTTGACACCAAACTCTGTCAATAAGATAGTGGCTTTCGAGCTTTTGTGCCGTGGTCTAGGTATCGTGCCTGATTTCTTTGTTTTCAAGCATTTTTTTCGTCTCGCTGCTTCTGGGGAGAATTATGCTTTCTATAGAAGGACTTCCGTCTATACACTAATTCCGGAGCCCAAGTATTCTCCTAAGAACTGGCAGGATAAGTGGTTGTGGGTTAATCTTTTGCGTGTTGGTAAGGTATATTATCAGACTGGTGCTGCTTCTGATCAGATTCCTAAATTATTTCCCCATCAAGAACAGGTAGTAAAAACCCTAAACGGTTTCCGGGTTGTTCCAGAGGAGTTTCCGGAATTTATTCTGGCCGGAAGAGGTCTGAGTACGGCATGGCGTCTGCGAGGGAAAATACCGGAGTTCTATGTACTGCGAAAAAGTATAGATCGTCCTTTTCCTGCTTTTTGTTTTAGTTGGTTGAATTTCGATTTTTTATATATTTTTCCTTTTTGCTTTGCAGATGCTCCGTGTAAAGTACCTTTCGAGGACGTTCTTGCCAAGGAATGGGGGAAAGGGGAACTGAGGTATCGAGAGGTCGATCTTGTTGACAAGGTGGCTCCCTCGTTTACTTTTCGCAATCCGGATATTGCTACGCGGGTTAAAGAGATACAAGATTTGGGTGATAAAAAGGCCGATGAAGGTGCCTCCGGGAGTATTCCTTTGATAGACACAAAGGTTGGGGGGTTATCGAAGGGTAATCGTGAGGAGTCTTCTGAGTCGATGCAAGATAGCAAAGAAGGTATCTTGAGGGGATCTGCTAGGTTGGCACATAAGAGGAAGTTGGCATGGGAATCGATGGGGGGCCGAGAATCCCCCAGACACGAGATTGGTCAGGAGGGTGAATCGTCGTCACTTGTTAAACAAACTGAAGCAGGATGATCTCGGTATCATAGATATTCCTGATGATGAGGGGACGAATGTTGGGAAAAATAAAGCTTCCGCGGGGTCTGAGAGTACTGGTGGTGGAGGACTTGAGGAGGAGTTATCCTTTGACCCGAAAATCTTGTCCGGGTCTGGTGGGATAAAGGTTTTGGGGGTGATGTGGGTGGTTCTTTTGATGCTGGTGCTGGGGGTGAGGATGGTTCTGGGGCTGGTGGGAGTGACGGTGCAGCTTTGGATACTCGTGTGTTTACCGATTTCTCTTCTTTATCGTTCGTTCCTGAGTGGAAACTTTTTAATGGGTCTCGAATGTTTCCTCAAGAGAATGCTGTTGATTTCGCTCTTCATGTGTTCCCTCCGGCTGCAGAGGCCGAGATGGAAAAATTTTCTCATGAAAATCTGGTAAGTACACTTAGGTTTGCTTCTGCGCAGTCTGCTTACTATTTGGAAGCTGTGGCGAAGAGGATAGAGCGCTTTTCATCCTCTTCTTCTCTCCAGGAATCTTTAAAGCTTGAGGCTCGTAATACTCTAAGCGAAAGTGCCCGTTTACGTGAGGCGAACAAAGAATTAGAGAGTCAAATTGTCCGGTTGGAGGCTGCTGCTCGCCAATTTGACAACAAATGCAAGATACTGGTCGCAGAGAAAATGTCCGTGGAGGAGCAAATGGAGAAACTTAATCGGGATAATGAGGCCCTGATGATTCGGTTGGAGAGTGTGGATGCTGAGCTGTGCGAGAAAGATCATCTCTTGGAGGAGAAGGGGGTTGCTTTGAAGGCGGTAGAAGAGGATCTCAAGTGGGTTGTAGAGGAGGGTGCTGCCAGGATCGTGGAAAAGGTTTTTCTAATTCCTGAATTTATGCATGGGATCAACCGCATTCGTCGAACAAGTTATGTGGCTGGAGAAGAAGCAGGTAGGCGTGGTCTTCGCCAGGAATTGAAGATTGAAGGTCTGGATACCGGGGAGGGAAGTTCGGCGTCCGAGTGTGCTATGGAGGTTGATGATGCGATGGAAGAGTTTGCGACTCTTGATTATGCAGGTTTGCTGAATTTGGGAGAGCTTGGGGTGGATGGCTTGAAGGAGTTGCTCAAGGTGGAGGCTGATGGGTGAGTCGTTTGTTTACATCTTTCGATATGGTTGTAATGGTGTTTCTGGATAATTTCTTTTGTTTCGGTAGTTATGGACAAATGCTCTGTTTATGTATGGTGAACAAGGTTATGGTTGTATGTTGACTTTGTTTGGTTAGGTGTGTCTGGAAACTGTTTTCCTTTTAAAATGGTATTTAGTTGTTTGTGTTGCATCTATTCTTGTTTGAAAATGATGGGTATCGGTGTAGGTAGTGTCTAGTTGGTTGTATTGTGGTGTGTTTTAATGCGAGTAGCGTTTGACCGGTTATGTTAAGTTGTGACTTGACATAGATGGTTTTTGGTCATTTGTATTAAGTTGTGACTTAATACGAGTGGTGCTCGGCCAAATTGTGTTAAGTTGCGACTTATCATGAGTGGTGCTCGGCCATTCGTATTAAGTTGTGACTTAATACGAGTGGTGCTCGGCCAATTTATGTTAAGTTGCGACTTATCATGAGTGGTGCTCGGCCATTTATATTAAGTTGTGACTTAATACGAGTGGTGCTCGGCCAATTTATGTTAAGTTGTGACTTATCATGAGTGGTGCTTGGCTATTTGTATTAAGTTGTGACTTAATACGAGTGGTGCTCGGCCAATTTATGTTAAGTTGCGACTTATCATGAGTGGTGCTCGGCCATTTGTATTAAGTTGTGACTTAATACGAGTGGTGCTCGGCCAATTTATGTTAAGTTACGACTTATCATGAGTGGTGCTCGGCCATTTGTATTAAGTTGTGACTTAATACGAGTGGTGCTCGGCCAATTTATGTTAAGTTGCGACTTATCATGAGTGGTGCTCGGCCATTTGTATTAAGTTGTGACTTAATACGAGTGGTGCTCGGCCAATTTATGTTAAGTTGGCTGGGTGATCAGGTCAGCCAACGGTTATCGATGTATACAAATAAGAGTGCCATGATATGGAGTTTTCAAAACTCAATTCTTTGCAACATTGAATTCATTACATTTTTTTTTTGTCAGTAAAGAAAAAAGAAAGTATGTTGCAATCAGTTGTTCAAGTTGCCTTGTATTGATCTTTTTAGAAATGGAAAACTTTTAGGTGCTGGATGTTCCATGTTCTTGGTATCGGGTTGCCATCCATGGTTTCTAGCACGTATGCTCCATTCCGGTGTGCCTCTATTACTTTGTACGGACCCTCCCAAGTTGGGCCTAGCTTCCCTCTTGGTTGGGCGTGGCTAACTTCATTCTTCCGTAATACCAAGTCACCCACTTTAAACGCCCTTCCTTTCACTCGTCTGTTATAGTATCTTTCTGTGTTAGACTTGTATCTTGCTTGTCTAACGTTGGCCAGTTCGCGTCTTTCTTCCAGTAGGTCCAAATTGTGTCTTAGATCCTCTTTCGTCCTTTCAGTGCTAAAGGCAGAGACCCGTAGGGAGGTTATGGAAAGTTCCGGCTAGAGCATTGCTTCTGATCTGTACACCAAGCTAAATGGTGTTTCTTGTGTGCTGGTTCTTGGAGTTACCCGGTAGTACCAAAGAACGCTTGGTAGCTCTTCCACCCAGTTGCCTTTGGCTTTTCCCAGTCTTTTCTTGATTCCATTTACCATGGTGCGGTTGGTTACTTCCGTTTGGCCATTGGCTTGTGGATGGGCAACCGATGTGAACTGCTGTCGGATTTGTCTTTCCTCACACCATCCATGAAAGGGGTTCTCAGCAAATTGTAGCCCGTTGTCACTAATTAGCACTCATGGGGTGCCGAACCTAGTGAGTATATGTTTCCACATGAATTTGATGATGCTAGGTCCAGTTATGGAAGCTACTGGTTCCGCCTCTACCCATTTGGTGAAATAGTCCACTGCCACAATTAAGAATTTCACCCTTCCTGGAGCTTCTGGGAAAGGCCCGATAATGTCAATACCCCACTGGAAGAATGGCCATGGGCTTGTTATGCTTGTCAGAGGGGCTGCGGGTAGGTTCTGTGTTGGAGAAAAAGTCTGGCATTCTATGCACCTGCGTGTTATCTCCATCGCGTCGGCATGGATGTCGGGCCAATAGAATCCCATTCGCAGGATTTTGCCCGTTAACGCCCTTGTCCCCTCATGGGCCCCTGCTAGCCCAGAGTGTATCTCGTTTAATGCGCGACATCCTTCTTCTTTTGTTATACATTTTAGCCAGGGGGTCAAGTATCCTTTTTTGTAAAGATTCCCTTCAATTATTGCAAAGTTGGGAGCTTTGACTCGAATCTTACGAGCTTCCGTATCATCTTCTGGCAGGGTCCCATGCTGGAGGTATTCCATGAATGGAGTACTCCAAGTCGGTGGTTCTTCTGATGTCACGTTGACCTGTCTTTCCTTGATGCTGCTTTCATGTAGTACCTCGACCAACACCTTTTTGATCAGATGATCGAATGACGTTGAGGCTAGCTTACTTAGGGCATCGGCCCGTCTGTTCTCTAACCGGGGGATTTGTTTGAGTGAGAAGTTGTCAAAGGATTTTATTAGATTTTTCACCGCTTCTGTGTATTTTTGCATTCGTTTGTCTCTGGCTTCATATTGACCATTTATCTGGTTCGTCACCAATAAAGAGTCACTCAAGGCTGTCACTCATGTCGCCCCATTTTCAATTGCTAGCCGAAGTCCTGCTAGCAAGGCTTCGTATTCTGCCTCATTATTTGATGTTCGGATGTCAAAGCGTAATGCGTACGTGATCTCTTCACCCTGAGGACTTTTCAAAATCAAACCAGCCCCCGACCTTTCTTTTCCAGCCGCTCCGTCGGTAAACAAAGTCCATTCGCGTAACTGTTCCCTGGTGGGAGAATGAGCGGCAATCGATGTTTCTGTGGCTGGTTGGTCGGGGACTTCAATTAAGAAATCTGCCAGCGCTTGTGCCTTGATGCCTGTGCGAGGCCGGTAAGTGAGGGCGTGTTCTCCCAGCTCTATGGCCCATTTGGCTAGTCTTCCAGAATTTTCTGGTTTCAGGAGGATCTGCTTAAGCGGCTGACTGGTGAGTACTTCAATGTGATGCGCTTGGAAATATCGGCGAAGACGTCTGGCAGCATGTACGAGTGTTAGGACCAATTTCTCGAGCATTGGGTAATTGATTTTCGGGCTTTGGAGTGCTCGACTGATGAAATATACTGGGAGTTGTGTATTATTTCTTTCCACTACTAATACCGCTGAAATGGCTTCATGCGATGCTGACAAATACATGGATAATGTTTCTCCTGGGATAGGGCTGGCCAGCGTGGGTAAGTTGCTTAGTGCTTGCTTAAGATTTTGCCAAGCTTCGTCAGCTGCCGCTGTCCATCTGAATCCTTCCTTGTTGACTTCTCCTTTTAGCGTGTTAAAGAGTGGCAGGGCTTTCTCTGCTGATTTTGCAATGAAACGCCCTAATGCTGTTAACTTTCCATTCAACGTCTGCATGTCTTTTAATGTGGCTGGAGGTTTGGTTTCGAGGGCATCTTGTACTTTAGCAGGATTGGGGACTATACCCTGATTTGTCACGTAATATCCCAAGAAATGGCCTTCCTCCACCCCGAATACGCATTTCGCGGGGTTCAGTTTCATCTTAGCCTGCTCTAATGTTTTTAATGTCTCTTCTATGTCTCTTATCAATGTAGTTTCTTCCAAGCTTTTGATTACCATATCATCGACATAGACTTCGATGTTTCGCCCGATTTGATTGCGGAATAAATGGTCCACCAACCGCTGGTATGTTGCGCCTGCATTCTTTAGTCCAAAAGGCATTTTCCGGTAGCAGAATGTTCCTCGATCAGTATAGAATGCTGTTTTCTCTTCGTCCTCTTTTTTCATTTGTATTTGGTGATAACCCTTATATGCGTCTAGAAAGCATTTCCACCGAAAACCTTGAAGTGATTCAAATTTTTGATCTATCTCTGGCAGGGGATAGCAATCCTTGGGACAAGCTTTGTTTAGGTCTGTGTAGTCTATACACATCCTCCAACTTCCGTCACTCTTCCTGACCATTACCGGATTAGCAATCCAGTCAGGGAAAATGGCTTCCCTTAGTATTCCTACTGCAACTAATTTGGTCACTTCGTATTAATTGCCATGTTTCGTTCACCTGCTTGGCCCCGCTTTTTCTGCTTGATTGCCTTACTTCCTGGATTAACGTTTAAATTGTGCTCTATTACTTCTCTGTCTACTCCCACCATATCTGCGGGCTCCCATGCAAACACATGTTTATATTGTTTAAGGAGAATAATCACTTTCTTTCTCGTAATTGTGGGCAGACTGGTGCCGATGCGGATCAGTTGCTCGGGGTAATCTTGGTTAATGATCTCTTGGCCATTTGATCCTTCCGTCTTGGCTTTCTTGACTGGTCTGATGATATCTTTTGGTTGCATGACTTGACAGCAGCTCAGAGTCTGGGGGCTTGTGGCTAGAGCCCAGGCTACCCCATTCAGAGTTCTGAATTTCAAGAGGCCATGTACTGTGGATGGTACCGCCACAAACTTTAGTAGCCCTGGCCTTCCTAGAATCATATTATGTTCTGAAGGTGCTCTTACAACTACAAATTCGATGAGTGATGTTTTATGGAGTTTTCCATCGAAACTCTTCAACGTGAATGGCAGAGAGATGGTCCCAATTGGCCATATGCTGTGACCAGTGAATCCTACGAGTCGTCCTCTAGCAGGCTTTAGTTCTTCCTTGATGACTTGTGGCAATAAGTTAAAACAGTGTTCGTGTATGATGTCGGCAGCACTTCCGCCATCTACGTATACTCTATGGATCTTGATGTTTTGAATATATCCGGTCAGTACCAGAGGGTTATCTCCCTGACAGCTTTCAGGTCTCGGGCCATTAATTGAAAAACTTAAGTTTAGGGGGCCGTTGTCGCAATGTGTGCGTTCTCCGTTGGAGCGGTCATGTCGCTTCTGACTATTCCGGATAGCTAGAATCTCGAGGGTCTTTCCTCCGACCTTATCATCTTTCCTTCCTCTTTCAGCTTTTCTTTCCGCTTCAAATTGTTCTCGTAATCTTTTTGCTGTTTCCACCAAGTTACCTTTCAAATTTTTCTCTTCCATTTCTTTCTTCAGCATGGCACAATCGATGGTGTCATGAGCCCTGCTCTTATGGTACTTGCAATATCTTTGTCTACTGTCTAGCGCTTTACTCATGGTGGATTCTTTAACCGCATAGATGTCTGCCTGTCTGTTCCTAGGTTCTTCCCGATAGAGTGGGTTAAATCGTCGTGGAGGTCTTCCTCCCCTTGGAGGGAGATTGAAATGGTCCTGGCGTCGGCTGTGAGGGTAACTGTCGTGTCGCTTGTGTTGGCCGTCGGTTGTTGCTTTGAGATACTGTTGTTTCTCCGCTGTACCTTCTTCCTGTCTAAGGAACCTTTCGACTCGCTCCTTCAGCTCGTGCCGGGTTTGCGGTGGTCGGCCTAGGAATTTTCGGGATAACGGTCCTGGTAACAATCCCCAAGTGAACGCTCCCGTCACCATGCGGTCGTCCTGTCCCGGTACATCTAGGGTAACTTTTTTGAATCGCTTGAAATAATCTTTCACAGACTCGCCCTCTCGCTGTTTACAGCCCATTATAGCGTGGTTATCGCCCCTATATTTGCGTAGTTGCATGAAATTTGTAAGAAACAGTTGTTTTAATTGTTCGAAATTGTATATGCTGTTTGGTGCTAAGCTTTTGAACCATGCGCCCGCGTTTCCGTCCAGCGTTGTCGGGAAATACGTGCACCAGAAGCGTTGATCTAACTTCAGCGAGGTCATGTGCCATTCATAAGTGTCAATGTGGCTGTCCGGGCATCTGGTTCCATTGTATACCTTCAACGTTGGGAGTTTGGCAGTACTTAGGATCTCGTAATCCAAGAGCTCTTTGACAAAAGGAGAGCGTGGTGCGGTGATTGTTGGAATTGGGTTCAATGTTTGGGGTTGAAACGATTGGTAGAATGGCACGAACGGGTATTGTGGCGTCATGTAGGGTGTGTTCATTATTGGGGAAGTAGGGAAATTGTTAACGTAAAATGGTGGTGGGGTGAATTGGGTTGGAGGGGTGGAGGCGCTTACAAAGAAATTTTGTGGTACAGTGGGTGTCGGAGTTGGGGTTGACGGTGTTCCTGAGGCAAACAGTGGTGGAAAAGGCGGTAAGAAACTTGCCGAGACCGGGATTGATGTGGGTGTTCCCGCCGTTGTTAGAGTGACTAATGGAGGTGGAAATAGCGATTGTGTTGCTATTGGCCTTGTGTGGAGGAAAGGGTTAACATAAGGTAGCGACGGCGGCATCAGGGTTGGCATCGGGGTCTGCCATGGTGAGACGGTTGTGATGGGCGATGCTGTCGTAACTATTTGTGGTGCAGTCGCCGGAATGGGAGGTGTCATGGCTCCTAAGGACGGCATGGGTCGTATTGGACTTTGCTGGGCGTCGTCCTGTTGACTTCCAGATGGTGTCGCCATTCAAGATTGGGAGATTGTAGTTCTTTACTTCGTCACACAAGCGGATGGCGCCAATGATGCAAAACTCTTAATGTCAAATCATTACACTTTGTAATTGATGCAAACTCTTGTCTTGGACTGATCCTCTGGACGCTGAAATCCTCGACCTGAGCTCACAACAATGAAGAAACAGGGTCAGACGCACTCCGGGAGGCGATCCCGGGAGGGCGCTCCGACGGCTAAGTTAGCACGGCGGTCGGAAAGTATGGAGAGAATACAAGAAAAGGTAAATGTAAGTGGTAATGCGATGATGATCTCACCAAGGGAGTGATCATCATATACCGTTATACCTGCGAGGGGACCACTTGTCAGTTGGTAGTGGATCTTTTCCTTATTGGTCGATTGTCTGGCGTTAACTGTGATTGGTTCATTCCTCTGGCCAGGTGGTAGTTCGGGGACCACCTGATTCGTTCGTGTCTAAATGGTTCGCACGATGACCGTTACAGGGTGACGTGTTGTTCTAACATTGGTACATGTGGCTATCAGCCATTTAGCGACTGTCGAGTCGGATAAGGTCCAGCCAGGCCTCTGGCGGCTGGCTGTCTGTCTGTCTGAATGCTGGCGAGTCGTGCCGCTGGCGTGCTGGTGGGAAGCTATGCGTATGCGTGTGATATACCATACCATCAGTAATCATAAGAGATCTTTCCTAGAAACAATATGTAACCAACATACTGTTGGATTAGGTGTCTAAGACATGACTTTATATTTATATTTATCTTGTTAATTGAAGCAAAGTCCATTTGGGTTGCCCTCATAGCTGGAGGTTAGGATAGAGTTCAGTAGAGTAAAAGGTTGATTTATTAATTGTGTAATAAATCAATAGAATTAATTAAATGGTTTATTAATATATATTAAGTGTTAATATATTAATTAGAAACTATAATAATTAATTGAGATTTAATCTAGAATTAATTGGATTTAATTTAGTGATTAAATTAATTAATTAAAAGTGCAGGGACTGGTTTTGTAATTATTCAATAGTTGAATAAACGGCTAGCCAGTGGAAGCCTCAAGTTGGGCGAAATTATGGAGGCCATCTCCATAATTTCGAAACCCTAGTTAGGGTTTTTAGAGGCTTGTCCAAATGGATAACAGGCTTGTCCATTAAGGGGCTTCTCTAGGGTTTCTGATGTAGCCTCTTGGAGGCTATATAAGGAACCCTCTGGAGGCTCAATACCTGCGCCAACTTCAACCAGAATTACTCTGCTGGACTGTCTTCTCCATTGCTTGGGTGTGACTTGCATTTGAGGCAGGACACTTGTGCTGCTAGCTTCAAGAACAAGATCAAAAAGTTGGTTATTCTTCATTTGATCTTTAGAAATAATTGTTGGCCTTAGGTTTTTAGTTTATTATCTTCATAGAAGAAAACATAGATCTTTCTAGGATTGCATGTGAACCATAAGAAATTATTTGTTCATTCTTTGCTAGAAAACCCTTCAGTGGTATCAGAGCATAGGCTGTTTTCTTGTGAAATTGCTATAAACTGCTTAATTGTTTTTTGCCTTGGTGTTTTTTGAGATGAACATCACCAAGGATGGCCTAAATTTCGTGGCTTAGGCTAGGGTTTCCTAACCCTAGCCGCCACCCCTTGGTCCCCCCTTGATTTGCTGCCTTAAATAGTTGGTTGTTATTTTTGGTAACTGTATCTAATAAATAACGGGAACCCTTATTTGTTGGCTTGTATTTTTCGAAAATTGTGGGGACCTAGATAGTAAAATTAATTTGATTAATTTCATAAAATCTATCTTAGATTTAATTAGTTTAATTAACTGTTAATTAAAAGATCAATTAAATC
The DNA here is from genome assembly GCA_023525715.1 of Cichorium intybus. Classification (NCBI taxonomy): domain Eukaryota; kingdom Viridiplantae; phylum Streptophyta; class Magnoliopsida; order Asterales; family Asteraceae; genus Cichorium; species Cichorium intybus. The sequence continues at coordinate 77,910,868 of CM042014.1, read as the reverse complement.
AGCTTAAAGAATTAATTTAAATTTTCAAAAAATTGTTTAAAATTTGCGAAAATTCTTATTAAATTAATTCTAAAATATTTTAATAAGATTAAAATATATCTTATATATTTATGATTAAAAGTTAATTATTTATATATAAGAAAAATTGGTTAGTCTTACCGCAAGTAGGCCTCATTCACAAAACTATCCTATAAAGAGGGTATAAGGCGACTGCCTATAAAATGGCAGTCTAATGGGTATCTACTCTTACCCACCGCTCTCCTGGTCAGTCGTCGTTAGCCGAACGGGTTTGATAGAACCGCTAAGCTTCTTAAAAGTATAATGCTATAATTGAAAGTACTAGAACTTTGAACAAAACCCAATCTAGTTACTTTAGGATAAAAATGTGAATTGGTGCTAATCCATGGAATTGCACATTACACTTTGTGGAACGTTGGTGGAGCGTGTGTGGTTTACTGGCACGCCAACTGGGGTCCGTAAAGACTTGCAATGGGTTTATCGATTTTGTCATTATTAACGGAGCGTGTGTGGTTAACCGGCATCTTAATTAGATATGGCAATTGACTTCGAGAGTACCAAGCTTATTTGCATGGTTATTCACACCCGGTTTGTGATCCTCGGCATCCCAGTCACAAACAGTGGGGCACATCCGAGACTAAACATGCCATTGAATAGTTCAATGTGTCTCAACAGATCTAGGAATTTCATAAGATGAAATTGATAAGTGTATTATCCACCTTAATGACCATTATGTTGTGATTACGGCATCCCTCTTCACATCATAGTTGGGGCATTTTGGGTCCTAGCCTTCATAAATAATAAATTGGGTAATTATTTAAAAGGACTAATTAAACTAATAAAAAAATTATGTTTATTGTTTGAATCAAGTGTCTGTTCTCCTCCCTCTCCTCCTTCACCCATTTCTGAGAGCTTCAGAATGCACCTACTACATATGGTAAGGCTGACTGGCCTTAACTATATGGTATGGATTCATAAATAGAGAATAGTTCTCTGTTTTGCTGGCAAGCCATATCTGACTGAGTGTCCGCTACCCAAAACATGACATCACACAGTAGCCTGTGATGAGCATGACTCTTTGATTGTCAAGTCAAGGAAAGTTTGTTGCCTAATACTATTGATTATTGACCCCGAGTTCCGCAGGAATTTAGAATTCCTGGGGTCAGATAAGTTAACACAGCTAGTTGTGGAAAGGTTCCATGAACTAGTTGAGAAAGGACGAGCTAAGATCTTTAAAGAGTTTGAAGTGTGCAGGAAGTAGCACCAGTTCACATGTTCTCAAGACTGAGAGACACACAGGTGAACTGTATAAATTTGGTTCCCTTTTGATCGGGAGTTAAAGCATTAGCTCGACTCGCTGATCCGTTCATCCTGATGTACAGGAAGGGAAACCAGATAAGACAATCGTGGATATGCATTCAATGTTGACTCTGTATGAGTTGTTCATAGAGAAGCATAGTTCCATTGATTCAGCTGCTTCGGGATTGATGTCCAGTAATAGGACACATCAAGAAATGATCTAGATCGTCTGGATCGGTTCCTAGATGGTTCAAACTGGGAATCCATAGGGTGGAGTCACGAAAAGATTGGAAAATGCTCCGAAGCCGAACAGTTTGGCAACTCAGAAATATCTTAAAACTCAGAACCCCTGATCCTTAATTCCTTGATACATGATGTGTTTCTCACAGTTGCTCTGTATGCATGGACTCTGTAGGATGAGGGATGTTGTTGCATAGGAGCATATTCAGATTGGATCTGAAGCTCATGCAGTTTTAGAGTTTAGTTAAATGTTGAAATCATGTTATTAGCTTATTAGATGCGTATGACATTGTCTATCATATAATACATTGTTCAAAGATTTTGTTTTAATAAAATTGTCAATTTTCTTTTAACACTCGTTGTTTGAAATATCCTTGAAATGTTGTATGATTGTGTTGAATGCATGATTAGTAATAACTTGAATATTGATACATCCAAAGTGTTTGGATTTAGGAATTGTGTCCCTTATGATTGTTAAGATAAATATTATAAGAATCAATTCAACCAAAGGTCCAGTTGGACAGGACTTTGGAATCATTTGACTTAGAGTCACATGATGAATTGAGTTCTTAATGTGTTAAGAAATGAATCAACCAAAGATCCAGTTGGACAGGACTTTGGAATCATTTGACTTAGAGTCAGATGATGATTAAGTTCTTTATAAGGTACATGCGGCAAGAAATGAATCACCCAAAGATCCAGAGGATAGGATTTTGGAATCAGTTGAATCAGAGTCAACTGAAGATTGCAAGTCTTGAACAGAATTAACAAAGTCATAAGTTTACATAGAGATGTAAAAGACATTGAGATTAGGAGCAACGGACACATCAGTTGCTGTGTATTGCTCGAATCTACAAATAGAACACAATTATTTGTAATTCACGATATTTGTCATTCGGTATGAAGAATATGACTTCGCTTATCAGAATAAGCGATTGAATTGAAACCTTGAATAGTTCAAGGACTTCAAAGGAAGTACAAGACCCATAGAACCTGAGTGACAACATAAACTGCGAAAATGTTTCACAGTTATTTTCTTCCAAGAACATTAATAGTTATAATGTGTCTTAGGGAAGATGATGGAGCATTGGTCGAAACAGTTCGATCCTCTATATATGAGATACATTGCCAATTAGTTTCCAATAAATTGAATACTATACCAGTCAGACCATATAAACCATATTCCAATCACATCCTTCGACTAAGTAGGTTTTGCAGACACTGTCTGAAATGTAAAGCTGGGATTGTCCCACTTGTACATTAAAAGTCCAGGGTCTTGTAGTGTTCGTCCGAACCTCATGACTAGCCTGAACCTAATCAGAAATGTCGTTTCACTGGCTATCCCGCTGTACCTGGAAAAGAAAGAGCTCTTTTAGAAAGAACTCATATTCTAAGCAGACAGTGGGAGTTGGGACAGTCCTGAATGAGTTCAGGATTAGCCAAGTGAAAGAACCTTTAGTCATCACTAGGCTTAGAGCAGAAATCATATTTCTGTTTCAACACTGACATAATCTTCTCTTGACCAGTAGTACTGATCACCATCATAAGTAGTTATGATCGGGGTGACATACCGATTGGTGGTAAAACACTGTAGTTGGTACGGATTAGCAATCTGGCTACTTGGAAGCATTGGTGAGCCCGGTTGCTGCCAATTAAGAGAACCTTAGGATGAGATGCAGTCTGTGTGACAGTTTGATTGATTTTACAACTAGTCTTAAAACCAGTGGGAGTAATCATCAAAAGAAACCAACATGGACAGAAACGTACCTTCAGAATATCTGGTTGAGTGAGACAATACTCAGAGTCAAGTAATTGACTCCGAGAGAAGCACTCTCAATAGAAGATGAAATCCAAAAGGATACTGCATATTGTAAGTCGTTAGTGGAGCGCGTGTGGATCACCGGCACACTAATGGGGACTCACAATGAGTATGCCAGTATAAAGGTACGTGGGCCCGGAATTACCCCATGGGCATCTCGCAAGAAATGATATTCAGATTCTCAAATATGCCCAAGGATTGGACTTTGAGAAAGGGCTGAAAGATTTCCATTAAGATGTCAGAAAGCTTTGGATTCTCAAAATGTGCTATAACCTCTGAATTTTGTGAATAGTCCATAACTGTGTCAAAGCCAGTGGGAGTATTGCTGTTATCTATGTCAATATGTGTGTTACATACTGTTTCTAGGAAACGTCTCTTTTCATTACAAAGTGTAATGACTTGGTGTTTAGAGACGGATCGCTATGAAAGACTTAATAGAGATACATCATGCTCAGGTGGTTACAAACGTCTATGAGATAGATCGAAACTCTGCCAAGATGATCTTGATGAGACTCAAGACGCATTACCCTAGGAAATAGTTTCCTATCATTGCAAAGTGTAATGATTTGGCATGAGAGATATAAAGAAGGTGCAGCATGCTCACATAATCCATAGACATATATTAGATAGATGTTGTCATCAGTATTGACCTAGCCACCGTAAGCATGATCTTGATAAGATTCAAGATGCATGGAAAAGAGTCTCCGAAAGGAAATAGTTATTGAAAATCATGAAACAAGGATTATAAGTAATCCTTAGATTCCAAAAGATTTTGGAATAGGACTGGATCGAATCCAACAAGTTTCTTGGATCGATCAGAAGTGTCATAAACATGTCTTGATGACTTAATGCTTAGAGCATAGTGAGTCAGATTCAGGATATGACCTGGCTGAGAATACTTATTGGATTTTGTACATACGTGAGAAATCATTGGAAAATGATTGAGGTGAATGTTGATAACAATTTGAAAAGAGTTTTCAAATAAGGACTTAATGGTTAAAGAATTTCGTTGGCATTCCGATGGAGCGCGTGTGGCTCACCGGCACATCATAACACCTCGAAATAGTCTTAGGGTGCAGTCATGTGGACTAAAGATCCCGAGAACCATGGAAAGTCACAGTACATAGAATGGAGTTGTTAGTGAGAATGACGGTATGACCAAAATTGAAATATCATCGGAAGGATATCCGATCGGATGAAGTGTATAAATGTATGACATTTGAATACATAGAAAGACTGAAAGGTCAAGTAGACATAGATACATAACACAAATTAAATAGTTTAAAAGGAATCTAGAAACCGATAATAGTTTTATGTAAGATCCGACTTGGTAATTACCTCGTGGAGACTTGGTAATTAGGCAAGAGTAGCCACCGGTCAGATTTTATGTTTCAATTTTGCATGTTTCACTTCCCGAATAATCTGATTATTCAAAAGTCCATAGTCGCTCATACTTTTCGGGAGTAAGTATGAACGAAGACTGTCGTGAATTGGTTTGTAGATTGTCTAAGGAGTTAGACATTTGCAGTAAGACTGCTAGAACGTTCATGAGTACTTAGAAATAGAGATTTGAGTATTGGATAAACCCACGCTCAATAGATTGCTTCATGGATTACATCACGAGTAATGTTGAGACGATAATATCTTATGATCTTAAAGCGGAGACATATGAGTTGACATTTACGAGTCGGTTGTGCATTGATAATGCGAAAACGCATCGGTAACTCGATGTTACAAAACGCATTGTTGTGTACGATTTGATAAGTTAAAGACACAACCATATGAGTCAAAGCTTATTCGTTCCTTGACCCTGATGGGAAACAGATATCTGTAGGCCGCTCAATGATTTTGAAGTTGACTAAAGTTCTGGCCAGCCTGGACTAAATTGATGTGTTCAATTAGAAGTCTGAAAGTCATAAGCAGAATCGGAAATCGGGAAACAGAGTATCGGACAGAGATTGATCTCATTCCATGTCGCGTGTCTGAAAATATCTTGTTGGACGAAGGATCATATGATCACTTATCTATGGACAGAACTGACTGGGTCAGAGTTCGGCAGCAGTTTCTTGGAAGCTGCAGGTTGTTTATTAATCAGAAGATAAATTAAAGTCATAGACTTATCCAAGTCGGAGACTGTTGGATTAGGTGTCTAAGCCATGACTTTATATTTATATTTATCTTGTTAATTGAAGCAAAGTCCATTTGGGTTGCCCTCATAGTTGGAGGTTAGGATAGAGTTCAGTAGAGTAAAAGGTTGATTTATTAATTGTGTAATAAATCAATAGAATTAATTAAATGGTTTATTAATATATTTAAATGTTAATATATTAATTAGAAACTACAATAATTAATTGAGATTTAATCTAGAATTAATTGGATTTAATTTAGTGATTAAATTAATTAATTAAAAGTGCAGGGACTGGTTTTGTAATTATTCAATAGTTGAATAAAAGGCTAGTCAGTGGAAGCCTCAAGTTGGGCGAAATTATGGAGGCCATCTCCATAATTTCGAAACCCTAGTTAGGGTTTTTAGAGGCTTGTCCAAATGGATAACAGGCTTGTCCATTAAGGGGCTTCTCTAGGGTTTCTGTTGTAGCCTCTGAAGGCTATATAAGGAACCCTCTGGAGGCTCAATACCTGCGCCAACTTCAACCAGAATTACTCTGCTGGACTGTCTTCTCCATTGCTTGGGTGTGACTTGTATTTGAGGCAGGACACTTGTGCTGCTAGCTTCAAGAACAATATCAAAAGGTTGGTTATTCTTCATTTGATCTTTAGAAATAATTGTTGGCCTTAGGTTTTTAGTTTATTATCTTCATAGAAGAAAACATAGATCTTTCTAGGGTTGCATGTGAACCATAAGAAATTATTTGTTCATTGTTTGCTAGAAAACCCTTCACATACAGTCATAGATAGATAACAACGATACTCCCACTGGCTTTGACTCTTTCGGACTTTTCACAAAATCCAAACCTTTTGGCACATTTTGAGAATCTGAAACCTTTCTGACATAGTTATGGGAATCTTTCAGGCTATTCACAAAATCCAAACTTTTTGGCACTTTTTGAGAAATCGAATATCCTTTCTTGCGAGGTGCCCGTGGGATGAATCCCGGGGCCACGTACCTTCTGTATTGGCATGCTCTTTGTGAGTCCCTATTAGTGTGTCGGTAATCCACACATGCTCCACTAATGACTCACAATGTGCCATGCAGTATCCTCTCGGATTTCATCTTATATTGACAGTGCTTCTCCCGGAATCAATTACTTGACTCTGAGTATCGTCTCACTTAACCAGATGTTCTGAAGGTACATTTCTATCCATGTTGCTTTCTTTTGATGATTTAATTTATTCACACTGGTTTTTAGACCAGTGTAAAATCAATCAAATTTCCACATAGACTGTGTCTCGCCCTAAGGTTCTCTTATTTGGCAGCAACCGGGCTCACCAGTGCTTCCAAGTTGTCAGATTGCAAATCCGTACCAACTTTAGTGTTTTACCACTACTGGTTAAGAGAAGAGTATGTCAGGTTTAACAGGAATCTGATTCCTGCTCAAAGCCTAGTGACGACTAAAGGTTCTTTCACTTGGCTAATCCTAAACTCATTCAGGACTGTCCTAACTCCCACTGTTTCCTTAGAACACAAGTCTTTTCTAAAAGAGCTCTTCTTTCACAGGTACAACAGAGTAGCCAATGAAACGGCATTGCTGATCAGGTTCAAGCTAGTCATGAGGTTCAGACGAACGCTACATGACCCTGGACTTTCTATGTACAAGTGGCACGATCCCAGCTTTACATTTCAGACAGTGTCTGCATAACCTACTTAGTCTAAGATGTGGTCGGAATATGGTTTCTATGGTCTGATTGGTTGAATATTCAATTTATCGGAAACTAATTGAAGATGTATCTCATACATCGAGGATCGAAACATTTCGACTAATGCTCCATCATCTTCCCTAAGACACATTATAACCATTAATGTTCTTGGAAGAGGATATACTGTGAAACATTTTATCAGTTTATGGTGTGACTCAAATTCTTGTTGATCTTATACCTCTTTTAAAGTTCTTGAATTGTTCAAGGTTTCAATTCAATCGCTTATTCTGATAAGCGAAGCCATATTCATCATACTAATTGACAAATATCGTGAAGTATAACTAATTGTGTTCTTTTCGAAGATTCGAGCAATACACAGTAACTGATGTGTCCGTTGCTCATAATCTTAATGTCTTTTACATCTCAATGTAAATTTATGACTTTGTTAATCTTGTTCAAGATATACAATCATCACCTGACTGACTGACTCCAAGTCAACTGATTCAAAAATCCTATCCACTGGATCTTAGGGTGATTCATTTCTTGCTACAAATGATTTTATTAAGAACTCAATTCATCATGTGACTCTAAGTCAAATGATTCCAAAGTCCTGTCCAACTGGTCCTTTGGTTGAATTGATCCTTATAAAATTTACTTTAATAATCATAGAGGACATAATTCATGAATCCAAATACATTCAAGTTATTACCATTCATGCAATTAACACACTCATACAACATTTCAAGGATAATTTAAATAAACATCCTTTAAAAGAAAATCAACATTTTATAAAACCAAAATATCCTTGAACAATGTACTTTATGACAGATAATGCCGCACGCATCTAATAGGCTAATAACAAGATCATGATATCTTACTAAACTCCAAAACTGCATGAGCTTCAGATCCAATCTGAATATGCTCCTATGCAACAGCATCCAGCATATTACAGAGTCCATGCATACAGAGCATATGTGAGAAACACATCCTGTATCAAGGAATTAAGGATCAGGAGTTATGAGTTTTAAGATATTCCTGAGTTTCCAAACCGTTAGGCTTCGGAGCATTTTTCCAATCTTTCTATGACTGTGTCCCACCTTGTGGATCCCCACTTTGAGACATCGATGAACCGGTCCAGACGATCTGTATCATTTCTTGATGTGCCTTATTACTGGACTCAATCCCGAAGCAGTTGAATCAATGGAACTATTCTTCTCCATGAACGACTCATACAGAGTCAACATTGAATGCATTCCCATGATAATCTTACCCTGGTTTCCCTTTCTATACATCTGGATGAACAGTGCCTTACCATGCTTTGGGGAGCAGAAACTCAATAAGATATGGCTTGCCAGCAAAACTAAGAACCATTCTCTATTTGTGAAGTCATACCACATAGTTCAGGCCAGTCAGCCTTACCATATGTAACAGGTGCTTTCTAAAACTCTCAAAAATAGGTGAAGGAGGAGAAGGATGAGAATTGACACTATCTTTAGACATTTATAAAATTTGAATTTGTTAGTTTAATTTTAGTCCTTTTAAATAATTACCTAATTTATTATTTAACAAGGCTAGGATCCAAAATACCCCAACTATGATGTGAAGAGGGATGTCATAATCACAACATAATGGTCATTAAGGTAGATAAACATTTATCAATTTCAGTCTTATGAAATTCCTAGATCTGTGAGATTCATTAAACTGTTCAATGGCATGTTTAATCTCATATATGCTCTACTGTTTGTGACTGGGATGTCGAGGATCACAAACTAGATGTGAATAATCATGCAAATATGCTCGGTAACCTCAATGTCATTTATCATCTCCAATTGTTGTGCCGGTTAACCACACACGCTCCATCAACAATGATAAATCATGATAAACCCATTACCACTCTTTATGAGCCCCTATTAGTGTGCCGGTTAACCACACACGCTCCACTAATGTCTCATAAAATGTAATGTGCAATTTCATGGATTAGCATCTTTTCACATTTTTCCTAAAGTAACTAGATTTGAGATTTTATAAAACTGTTCTAGTATTTTTTTATTAATAACATTATACTTTTAATGAGATTAAGCGGTCCTATCAAACCCGTTCGGCTAACGACACTCCACTAATCAGGAGAGCAGTGGGTGAGAGTGAACACCCATTAGACCGCCATTTTATAGGCAGTCTCCTTATACCCTCTTTATAGACTAGTTTTGTGAATGACGCCTATTATTGATTTGACTAACCAGTTTATCTTATACATATAATATTAACTTTTAATTTTAATACATATAAGATGTATTTTAAACTTTTTAAAATATTTTTGGTTTAATCTTTTAATTTTTGAAAATTAACTCTTTAATTTAAAATTAAATTTAAACCTTTAAATGATTTAATTTATCTTTTAATTAAACAATTAACTAAATCTAGATAGGCAATTAATCAAATTAATTTAATCATATCTTAAACCCCATAAATCTCGAAAATTTGCAAGCAAGTGGGTTTAAGGTTTCCATTTATTATTTAATCATAATTACCAAAAATAATAAACCTTCTAAAACCCTAGCAAGGAAATCACAGACAAGGGGTTGAGGCTAGGGTTTTCAAAACCCTAGCCACAAAATCGATTTGGCCTTCTCAAAAGGGTTTTAATTTCGATAAACCCTTTATAAAATAAAACAATTACAACAATTCAATCAGAAAAACAGCCAAAGCTCTGATACCACTGAAATGTTATCTACAATCTATGAACTAATAATCCTAAGTTCACATGCAACCTAGAAAAGGATCTATGTTTTTCTATCATGAACATGTAACAAAAACCTAAAGGCCAATAATAATTTCTAAAGAAAAATAATTGAGAAAAACTAACCTTTAGTTTTAATCTTGAAGCCAGCAACACAAGTGTCCTGCCTCAAATGAGATCACACCCAAGAGCAATAGAGGAGGCAGCGAATTCCAGAGAGACAGAGTGAGGGTGGCGCAGACTTTAGGGTTCCCGGTGTTCCCTATTTATAGCCTCCAGGTGGTGACAGTCAAAACCCTAGACAAGCCCAAATATGGATAAGCCTTATATCAATGGACCAAGCCTTTTAAACCCTAATTAGGGTTTCAAAATTAAGAGTGGCCATACTCTTAATTTTGCCACCTATGGCTCCAACTGGTCAGTCAATATTCAACTATTAAATAATTACAAAACCAGTCACTACACCTTTAATTAATTAAATTAATCACTAAATTAAATCTAATTAATTCTAGACTAATTTCTAATTAATTCATATAGTTTCTAATTAATATATTATCACTTTAATATATTAATAAACTATTTATTTTATTTCTATTGATTTATTAAACATTTAATAAATCAACCTTTCTCTCTACTGAACTTTCTACCAAACCTCTAGCTTTGAGGGCAACCCAAATGGACTTTGCTTCAATTAATAAGATAAATATAAATTATAAGTCATGGCTTAGACACCTAATCCAATAGGAAAGACTTTCATGAGAAGAGATGGTAGGCTTGAAATGGATACGACTGCTTATCACCCTAGAATCAACCAGTTCGACTATACCCACCTTAATTCCCTCATTCAACCAGTTCGACTATACCCGCCTTAATCAACCAGTTCGACTATACCTGCCTTAATTCCCTCATTCAGGATAGATGAACCAGGTTATGGATCTGTTCAAATTGGTCGATCAGTCCCTCCTTTGTTTCCCCTACCTCCGGGCACCTTAGAAGAGATTTGATTGTAAGGAGGGTGAGGAAAAAAGACAGTGGTTTGACTACTGGGATCTCAATCGGTCTGCATTAGCGGAAAATGGAACTATCGAATCACGGGTGACTCTTGTATTCGGGATGGGAGGAATTGCTTAATCGGCATTTCTGTCAATCGGCGGAAGACTCATGCATCTTGGGAGGGTACAACATCAAGGGATGGACTCGATCGAACGGCCAACCACTTTCCATTTTTGTAGGATATTAAATCCAAAAGACCATTATTAGCGTGTAGTAGATTGGCCTGAGTGCGTAATACGCCGGTCGAGAAGAAATCCCGTCAATAGATACGGTAAAGGAACGAAAGTGGCCGGCAGCAGTGTAGAGCTATAGCTATAAGGAGCAAAGCTCAAACACCGGCAGATGTAGGGTGGGATAAAGTTGCCAATGCGAGTCACGCTCAGAGTTGGACACTTTTTTGAAGCGTGATGCTGATAAGTCCACTCGATAAGATACAACTTCCGGGGCCTTATAGGGGAGGGCCAACCTTGGTTTTAGCTACTGATGACTGGACTGCATCGGACACCGGAACAGGGACACGAAGCTGCTCTGTGATATTCCAGATGAGTTGAAAGACTATGATCCCCTCCCTTGACATCCACTCGTCCTAATGAATAAGCAGGAGAAAACCCATAAGCTTTTATCCGCACCATGGCCTGCCAAAAGTAGAATCGGGGGAGGCTTTGGAATAAAGGTTCTGAACTAGAGAGGGACCTCCCTACCCCGTGACAGATTAACTAAAGGAATGTCAGGTGATATTTCAAGGAAGCGGTTGAAAGACCGGCCTTGAGAGGACATTCTCTTTCTTGCGCTTTCGTGGGTTACAAGATCGACTAGCACATCCAACTTACTCTATCGACAGCCCAGCCAGATGAAGGATCAAGGAAATCAGGATCAGTTGCCTTTACTTTTTTAAGGGGGTCTTGAATCTCATGTCATCAAAAGTAGGCAGGCTTTGAACAACCAGATAAGAATCAGTTCCACTTTCAAGGGCTTTCGTCAATCTTTCGCCCATCTATCTCCGGATGCAAGCATTGATCTTGAATGGTGCAGTTATAATCTATCTTAGGAGGCACTACCTCCAGACCTGCCCGACTTCCTCAACCTATCTGTCGAGTCACTTCCTTCCACTCACCTTACAAGGACCTACTAGACTATCAACTTTAAATAGTCATCTTCCTCCCTATCCTTCCTTTTCACTCGCTTCCTCTCGTCTTTGAGTCGAGTAGCTCTTCTCGATTGCTCTCAACCACTTCTCCTTGAAAAGGAAAGGTAGGAGCACTTTGACGGCGGAATGTACATATGCGTGTGAAGGTGCCAGAAAATTTCAGGCTCTTTTTGCCTTCAGTAAAACCAGACAAAACATTGACTAAGTTTATTTAAATCGCATGAGAGGGCTTCAAGACAATCGAGGTGTCAAACATCCTCATTTTGTCTGTTCGCAACATTCTTTGAATTGCTGGTAGTTGTCCTTGTCGGTGGACCACCCCCCCCCCCCCAAAAAAATTCCTATATTTAGCTTTCTTTTTTTTGCCAAAATGAAAAAGAAGTTCTCGCTTATTTTTATAATTTTTTTCATACTTTATTTAGATGTGTGCACTCTTCAGCCCGAGGACAATCTCTTAAATACACATAAAGATGTTGACCCTTTTTCTTTTCTTTGTTGATTCCTAATGAAAATTTACATTTTGCACTAAGTTACTTACGGATGTATGCATGCAGTCCGGGAACACTTTAGGGTAAACACCCATCCAAACAACTCCAACAAGAAAAATGAATAAATATGAAAACTTCTCTACCATTTAGATCGGAGAATTTATGTAGGAAATCCGGTTTTAAATTCCCAGAAACCACACGATTATATAGCCAAAGGGAATACGCCGCGCCTAAAATCATCCCAAGCGCTGCTAATGTGGCTACTAAGTCATTTATTTGGAAAGCTCCTACTAAGATGAGAAATTCCCCGATAAAGCTGCTTGTACCAGGTAAACTCATATTGTCCAAAGTGAAAAAGAAGAAAATGGTAGAGAAATTCGGCATGGTGCTCACCAAACCTCCGTAATATCTAACAAGTCGAGTCTTATGTCGGTCATATAGAACACCAACACGTAGAAAAACGGCTGAAGAAACCAGTCCATGACTTAACATCAATAGAATGCTACCTCCAATTCCCTGTATGTTCAGACTAAACATACCAATAGTCACCAGATTCATATGAGCTACTAAGGAGTAAGCAATGATCTTCTTAAGATTGATCTATCTTAAAGTGGTCATGGAAGTATATATTATAGCAATCACACTTAAAGTATAAATGAAAGGAGTGAAACAAAGTTTCGCTTCAGGAAACATGGGTATTGAAAATCTTAAAAAGCCGTAGGTTCCCAATTTTAAAAGAATTCCCGCCAAGATGACGGATCCTGCCGTAGGTGCCTGTACATGAGCTTCGGGTAACTAAATATGAACCGGTACCGTAGGCACCTTGACGACGAAAGAGGCGAAAAAAGCAATCCATAGAAAGATTTGGCGTCGCTCACTAAATTCTGTGGTTAATAAAATTTGTAAATCGGTGGTTCTTGTTTGGAAAAGAATCAACAAAATAGCTAATAGCATAAAAACAGATCCAAGTAAAGTATAAAGGAAAAGCCGATATGCTGCCTTGATCTTTCTTTGTCTCAAACCCCATACCCCTATAATAATGGTTGAGTAAGGGGTGGCCCCAAAGCGGAATTGACCGGTGGTGATTGGTCGAAGCTCCAGTAGGTAGCCACTCCCTTCTCGGGGAACCGTACGTGAGACTTCCGCATCATACGGCTCCGTCCCGAGCTTTCGTCGTCGGCCATCTATGCATGTATTTTCAACCTGGACTCTATAATCTTTTGCTTCTCGGGTAGTGGCAAACAATGCTACTTGCGTTGCGGGAGATGCCCGCCCGTAGGGCCCGCCCTGCTTCCCGCCCGAAAGAACCACTCACTAGCTAGCAGGACTAGTGGGGGGCCTATCAGGAGACATACTGAAAACCATGCCTTTCGAACCAAACGCAACGCCCGTCTTCCAAATAAAAAACGGGGGGAAGAAAGAAAGAGTGCAACCTGTAGAGCACATGTAACGTACAGTCGGGTTACTCACGCAGCAGATCTCTCTCTTTTTAGATATCTATAGATAAAGAGAGAGACGTGTGAAAGTAATAGATTTATGTTATGGCTACCCCTCGGCTTATGGCTTTACGCTACTATTACTGTGATGTGAGCAATTCAAATTGGTTTGATCTTTTCCGATCATCCTGGCCGGAACTTGTACGCAGCACTTTGTACGGAGGTGCATGCATAAAGGTTTGGAACTTTTTTATTATCTAAATCTTAAAAACTGGACCTATAGGGGAATCCAACACCTAGTGTCAAAAGGTTTGGAACTTTTTATATATTATAGACTTTCTGTGGAATATGCCTTCAAAAGGGCTACTCAACAAAGACTTCAACAAAGGCTAGCTAAAGCGTTCAACAATGGATGGTTCATCCATGTTTTTCAACAATGGATGGCTGATATATATATATATATATATATATATATATATATATATATATATATATATATATATATATATATATATATATATATATATATATATATATATATATATATATATATATATCATCCATCTCCAAGCTCTATATAAAGAAGATAGAAGGCTTCAATGAAAAACACACAAAAAAATCTCAACACCTCTCACAAAAACACCTAATTGACTCTCTTCTTATTAATACAAAAGAGTTTTAACTCTTTGTATTTTTGTATTCTTCTAACGTTTTGTAAACACCGCAAAATATAGTGAATTGGTTCTCGGCTTCCTCCGCCCGTGGTTTTTCCCGATTTGGTTTTTCCACGTAAATCCTTGTGTCTCCATTTTATCTTTATTGTCTTATATTTAGTGTTTGGTTACGCTTGATTTAATTCCGTTCTGCATTCGACTAATATTGCGCTTTAGTGCCTCGATCCTTGGGGCGTGTTTTTACACACGTTTTACAACAATTGGTATCAGAGCATCCAGGTTGTAATATTAGTTTTTCGGAATTATCAAGTGTTAAATCATGTCTTCAATGAAATTCAAAATTCCGTTGTTAGATCGAAACACTAGATTTCTCCTATGGCAAGTCAAGATGAAGGATGTTCTCATCTATATGGATCTACACCAGGCACTTATGGGTTTCGAAAAGATGCCTGCTTCATGGACCGATGAAGAAAAGGCGATGCGTGATTTGAAGGCTTTGTCTCAAATTTGCTTACATCTATCCAATGATGTTTTGCAAGATGTTTTGAATGAGACTTAGGCAGCTGCCCTATGGCTTAAGTTGGAGCAGTTATTGATGACAAAGAGCCTACCCAACAAGCTGCATCTAAAGCAGCAATTGTTCAATCTTAAAATGATTGAAGGCGGCTCTTTGGCTGATCACATTTCCTTATTCAAAGAGTTAGTAAATAACTTGTAGAATATAGATGTTCGGTATGAGGATGAAGATTTGGCTTTATTCCTGTTGTCATCATTGCTCGAATCCTACAGTCATTTTCGAGATACAATTATTTACAGCCGCGACAATCTTGTCTTAGACGAAGTTTTTACAGCATTGGATTCCAAAGAGAAGATGAAACAGATTACTGGTGGTGGTAATGCAAATGCCGAAGGTTTAAATGCCTGAGGAAGAACAACAGATAGAGGTAAAAACCCTCAATCTTCCAATAGGGCCAGATCCAAGTCAAAAGGCAAACGAAAGTTTTGCAATTACTATCACAAGAAGGGACATACGATTGATGAATGTTTCAAGTTAAAGAATAAAGAGAAAGCAGCAGCAAGTGGTAGACAAGCTAGCAGTTCAGGTGAAGCTGATGTAGCAGAGGCTGGTTGTATCGGAGAACTTCTGACAGTTTATTTAGATAAACTGGATACTACTGATGAATGGATACTCGATTCTGATTGTACTTTTCACATGTGTCACAACAGAAGTTTGTTTTACACATTTGAAAAGGTTAATCAGGGCTATGTACTGATGGGTAACAACTATACATGTCCAGTTGTTGGACATGGTTCAGTCAGAATCCTTATGTTTGACGGAGTTATCCGAACCATTGGGGATGTTAGATATGTTCCTGACCTCAGAAGAAACTTGTTATCTCTAAGTTCCTTTGATAAAAAGGGATACGAGTTTGCTGGTAAAGGTGGAGTTCTCAGGGTATTCAAAGATGGTTCCGACAAACTGAGAGCCAAACGAAAAACCTCAGATCTTTACTTTCTTAACGGGCAAATAATTTCAAGTGATGCTGCTATTGTTTCAAAGTCTCTTTCTGATTCAGATCAATCCCGTCTTTGGCACCTTCGTCTCGGCCATATGAGTTTTCAAGGCATGTCTGAATTAAGTCGAAGAGGATTACTTGGAAAACAGAAGGTTGTTGATTTAGAGTTTTGTGAAGACTGTATATATGGCAAGGCAAAACGGGTGAGGTTTATGAGTGGCATCCACACTACAAAAGGACCACTCGATTATGTTCACTCGGATTTATGGAGACCAACTAGGGTTGCTTCGAAAGGTGGATCCATTTACATGCTTACTATTATTGACGATTTCTCAAGAAATGTATGGTGTTTCTTCCTAAAGCATAAGGGAGATGTTTTCTCTACCATCATAAATTGGAAAGTTCAGGTTGAAAAGCAGTCAGGATTGGTGGTAAAGTATCTTCATACAGATAATGGACTTGAGTTTTGCTCAAAAGAGTTTAATGCCTATTGCTGAAAGGAAGGTATCACTCGACATCGTACGGTCGTCCATTCACCTCAGCAAAATGGTGTAGCCGAAAGGATGAATCACACCATTATGGAGAAGGTAAGATGTATGCTTTCTAATTCCAACTTGCCAAAGTCTTTTTGGGCGGAGGCTGCTTATACTACTTGCTATCTTATCAACCTATCACCGTCACAAGCAATTGAGAAGAAAACTCCTTTTGAGTTGTGGTCCGGGAAACCTGTCGACTATACAGGTTTAACCTTTTGGGTGTTCAGCTTATGCACGAGTTGGCAATGGGAAGTTAGAACCGAGAGCACTTAAATGTGTCTTTCTTGGTTATAATCCGGGAGTTAAAGGTTTCAAGTTATGGAGCATTGATCTAAAGAAAATCATCATCTCAAGAGATGTTACTTTTGATGAGTCTGCTACGATTCATCAAACTTCCGACTCTACAGAAGATACAAAAGCATCATCAAAAGCAAGTAAATAGAAAGCTCAAATGGAGGTGGAGCTTCCTACTTCACCTGTCACCAGTCCGAGTTCAGTTGAGCAATAAGAGTCTTCCTCGCGCAAATGAGCATGTTGTTGTTGAAGAAACAACAACTTCACAACCACAAGCTACTACTCGAAGCATTGCAAGAGATGGGCCGAGAAGACAAATTGTTCCTCCAAAGAGGTATGCTGAAGCTGAACTTGTTGCTTATGCTTTTATTGTTGCTAATGATATTGAGTCGGAAACGGAGCCTGTAAATTATGATGAGGCTATCAAATCCAAAGACTCAAGTGATTGGATGATTGCTATGCATAATGAGATGGAATCCTTGCAAAGAAATGGTACAGTCAAAGAACCTGTTAACCCGAATGAGAAACCAAGATATAAAAAGCTCGGTTGGTAGCTAAAGGCTACAGTCAAATTCCAGGCATTGACTATACTGACATCTATTCCCCAGTAGTCAAACATACTTCTATTCGTGCATTGTTGGGGTTAGTTGCTTCAAATGATTATGAGTTGGAGCAACTAGATGTTACTACAGCTTTCCTAACTAAATGGTGAGCTTGAGGAAGAGATTTTCATGTAACAACCTGAAGGTTTTGTAGTTCCTGGCAAGGAGGACTACGTATGTAAATTAAAGAAATCTCTCTATGGCATCAATCAGTCTCCTAGACAATGGTACAAGAGGTTCGATTCTTTCATGACCGTTCACAAATTTAGCAGGTGCACCTATGATAGCTGCGTTTATTTCAAGAAAGTTGGTGATGGTTCAAAGATCTACTTACTCTTGCACGTGGATGACATGTTGATTGCATCGAAAGATATGAAGGAGATTCAGAAGTTAAAAGACCTGTTGAAAGCTGATTTTGAAATGAAGGACTTAGGAGCTGCCAAGAAAATTTTAGGTATGGAAATTGTTCGTGACAGGAATTCTAGGATCTTGCATCTTTCTCAGAAAACTTATATTGAGCAAGTACTACAACGCTTTAATATGCATGAAGCAAAACCTGTCAACACACCTTTTGCAGCTCATTTCAAGTTATCATCCGCTTTAAGTCCTACTACTGAGATTGATATGGCATACTTGACACGCATACCATAGTCTAGTGCTGTTGGATCTTTGATGTATGTTATGATCTGCACACGCCCTGATTTGGCTTATGCAATTAGCATGGTTAGTAGATATATGGCGAACCCGGGGAGAGAACACTGGAAAGCAGTACAGTGTATCTTACTTTATCTACGTGGTACGTCTTCTATGTGTCTATGTTGTCTCCAAATATTCTAAGTAAGTGCGGAAAGTAAGGTTCCGAAACTGGAAAGTTTCGGAGTGGACAAGTCCGAAGACTTGAGATGGACAAGTCCGAAGACTTGAGATGGATGCGGAATTATAATGAAAAGGTAATACTTAGAATAGATTTTAATAGCTCCACAATAAACAATATGATTTAACAGTTATTGTCACACCCCCAAACCACGATGGCGGAATCGTCTGAGGGCGGAACAGGACATAGTATCACAACCATTGCACACATTGAAACATAAGTAGATAAAAACCATCATACATTATAATTGGAAAGTTACATTGTTCAACGGTATTGTTTCAACCCAATTACAGTATGATAACGAAATAAGTAAAAGAGACGTCTTCGCGTCCCATCCCAAAAGGTTAGTCGGACCGGACTAATTGTTACGTGAGAATACAAGTAGTTTGAAAGAGTGTCAACATTACGTTGGTGAGTTCATAAGATTTTTGTATGAGAAAACCATAGTCCTTTTTCCTTGTAAAGAGATAGTGTTGAAACCAGAAAATCTAATATTTTCTTATAAGTGAGTCGTAGTCTTAAAACCCAAAGACCGAAAATGCATACGTGTTTCTATACTTGAAAAATAGTATTACGTAGTCTTATTCTTGTATGAAACCATTTAAATACATGTTTATTCATGTATTAATTGTAGATCTAATTCCGTAAAACTTGTACGTATAAGTAAACCGTACTTGTATTTATATCTTGATAAAATGTAGTTTTAATTTCCATAAAACTTGTATGTATAAGTAAAACCATACTTATATTTGTAACTTGTTAGAGTGTAGTTTTAATACCATAAAACTCGTACGTATATGTATTCCGTACTCATGTTTATATCTTAATATAATGTAGTTTTAATTTCCATAAAACCAGTGTGTATAAGTAAAACCATACTTATATTTGTAACATATTAAGATGTTTTAATTCCATAAAACTTGTATGAGAAATCCATTTCCTTGTAAAATAGAGTATCGTAACCCAGAAAATCCAATATTTTCTTATAAGCGTGTTGTAGTCTTAAAAGGGTCCAAAGACTAAAATGTATAACGTAAATTGCAATATAGTATAAAACTATTTGAAGTGTATACTTTCCATGTAAACAAAATGTATAGTTGATTTCCCCATGTGAGATACCCTATAACCATGCTGTGACTAGTTGGCCTGCTGCGACGTTCTTTAGGCGTCGGAATGTTAGACATTTGACACCTCAGACCTGCCGGTCTAGCTGTAGCTAACAGCTCAGGTGCGGGGTTGTCAATCCCGTATAGATCTATACTCAAATATCACGCTCTCTTACCGAGACTCTGGTTATAAATTCAGGACTTATAGTAGGTACTTATAAAAGTACTGTGAAGATCCATCTCACAAAAATGTATGTATTCAATCAACTTGTTTACGTAAAATTTGTATATGAAAACTCTTGTAATTATCCAGTATCATTCTTCTCATGATAATATAGTAATGTATAATAATTATATAATTTTATATAATTATTTTGTCTTGTTCAAAATGTCATAATAACTTTGTGTTCATAAACTATTCCAATAATAGTCTATTTTTAGTATTCCATCGTAATAATCATATTTTTACGAATAATAACGAAATAACTTATTCAAATGATTATAAACATCATTTTTTAAGATATTTCCCACAAAAATTGTGTAATAACTTGGTTATAACCATTGTTGCTAGAAAGTAGTATTTCTGGTTACAAAAATGTAGTTTTTACTAGTTTTCGTTTTTATAACGTTTAAATTAAAGATCTAGTATTTTTACACACTTTATTTATAGTTTTGTAACTTTTACACAAACATAATATGTCATAATGTTTATAATACATAGATCTAACCATATTTCATGTCAAAAACGTTTTTACACAACTATTAGTTTTATAAACTTGTGTAAATCGTTATTTATAACATATAAACATATATAATCTTGTGTAAATCATCCTTTTTAACATATGAACTTGTATTCTCCCCCAAAATGTTTAGAAAAGATGAAAATGAGGGGTATGAACTCACCCTTGAAGCGTGCTTTACTTAAAAACGAGGTTGTTCTTGCGGGTTTGACGGTAGGAAGCAAGATCTAAGCCTTTGAGCTCGGAGGACCCTTGGACAAAGCCATTACACAAAGGTTTTTTGTAGATGTTAGTGTGTGTAAAAGAGATGAAAGTGGTGTAGTGAGGTTTAAAATCACTAAAGGAGGCTAACTTACCAAAAAGATTTGAAAAACGCTTGAAAACGAAGAATGATGGTGGTGGAAGGTGGTGGCCGGTGGCTTTTAATGGTGGTGGAGGGTGGTAGAGTGGTGGTGGAGTGTGCCGAAGGTAGAGAGAAGAGAGGAGTGTGTTGGGTGAAATCCTTGGTTCAAATGAGATGCATCTTTCCTAAGTAGATATGGAAGATTTTATTAATATAATTGTTTAATGTTAAATCTTTTCTAGGCTTTGTGGCTATGGATTTGGAATAGTATTTCAAAGATTGTGGGGATTCTTTAGGAGGTTCAGCCGAGGGGAAGGGGGGGGGGGGGGTAGGGGGTGGGTTAGTTTTTATAAAATTGATAATATTCTTATATAAAAGTGTGATTTTTATAAAATCGTAATACGTTTTAGTAAAATTTTATGAGTTTTTGACAAAACGAAGTTCTAAATAATTATTATGTAATAAAAAATTGTTAAACATTTATTTTGATTGAATTATAACTCGTTAGACGTCGAAATACGTGTTTAAGCGCAGTATTCTTCCGATTACGCGATTTTCGACATTTTAGCGAAACTCGTGTTTGGCTTTGAAATTAAATACTAGATACTATTACGTTCGATAATATATGGGTTGGTATTCCATATTTGATGTTTAAGGCACCACATTTTGTATTTTGAGTACAAACCCTTTGTATATTTATCCGTTCACAGCGATTTAATTGTTGTAACTTTCACATACGAACTTCGTTTTCGACGTTCTATATATCCACAGGTTCGTATTTACGAATACATCGTTTTATGAATATTATTATTCTCAAAATAATAATTGTACGATAATCGAATTTTTACGCTATAGTAGTTTAATATCCGTAATTTCGGCGTTTACTCGATAACTGTTTTTGAATAGCGTACGTAGTATTATAATATCTAATAGTACATCGTAAAATTATGGAAAAAAATTACTTTTCAACATAAGGATGAACGTACGCTTCGCTTGACTACAGTTGACTTTCGTTCACCAAAATGACAATTGTCACAGTTATATATCTTAGAAATATAAAGACTGAGAGATAAGAGTGCTAGAACAGTAAAGACAATAAGAAATGCAGATAAGAACACGAGAATTGATGGAATGAGAGATTGTATTGATAAATGTGAAAGTGTTACATAAAGTCTCTCAAACTCATAAGAACTGAAGATGGACTTGGTCTCCCTTTTATAGACTAAGCGATGACCTTCGGATAAAGACCTATGGACTGAAGAGTAGACAACACGTCTCTCTTCAGTCAGATAAGAAAGGTGAAACTAATATAATAATACAATGTCAGACTAGGGTGGCTTGTCCATAATATAATAATACTCTAAGTACAACAGACATGCTTCTAGGGGGCCACGCCTGATCTAGCCTAATCATATCCTATACGTAGAAGTGCTTATCCTTTGCCTTATCTTCCAGATGATCTTCTAATCTTCAGTCTTCAATGTGGAATAATTAAGTATGATATTTCCTTTGAGTTGTTCATATTGATAGTCTGAAATCCTGAGTGGATTTCGGAGTCCTGGCAGTTTCTGAATCAGAGTATCTTGGTAATATGGTCTTGTTGGTCTAACTGGTCTTTTATGTTAGTTCGGAATATTGTCTTCTGAACTCTATCTTCTGAGAAGTGTGCCTTCTGATCTTTGACATTATTTGGAGCTCCGAAATCCATGACTGGATTTCGGATGATTACAAGATTATCAGAACACAACTTATCCGAGATATCAGTTAAGAATATAAAGCATATTTAAATATCAGACACAAGTACTAACATTCCATCAAAATAAATAGTTTGACATTACAATCCTGACACATCAAACTACGAGTTGGTCAACGATCTGATTTTAGCATTAACAATTCCCCCTTCAGTGACCAATCGAGGGGTTTGAGTCAGCATTTTCAAGGTTTATCCAGTACACCTTGTCTCACAGCATATGACCAGAAGTTCCTAACTCTCAGTAGCCATTCAACTCTCAGTAGCAGCTCTTTCTTTGCTTCTGCATTTGATGATTGTGACTTTCTAATGGCTTTGATGTATTCAGTTAAGTTCATGCTGGGGAGTCTTCAGATTTGATCAGCACGGAGAAAGAAGAGGGACCCTTTCTGATTTGGATTTTTGTAAACCAGTCCAAGTATTGGATCAAAAGTGGCACCTCTTTTCCAGTGATCTCGGACTTCAGGCATGGAAAGGTCAACTTTTTCTGGGAATGGATCTGTTGGATTAACAAGCTTGAATAGTTCAGCATCGACACTACAGAATTCTTCTAGGAGACGATGTAAGAATCTTCTGGCTGCGATGTAAGCTTCTCTAGCAACTTGATATTCCTTGGTTGACAGCTTCCGAACAATCGAGAATATATCTGCTGGATTCATCATTTGGAAGTCAGCTTCAGTAATAAGAATTGGTTTATCATAGTTGTTGTTTCTGATTATTTCATATTCATAGTAGTTGGCCTTCTGAAAGCTTCTCTTCTTATGACTTCGTACTGCTATGATTGGATCGATTGACCACGTTTCATCTTGAGGTTTTGTGCATGTATTTAGGAATTTTTGATTCATGTGGTATGTTTCCAGATCCTTGTTGAATCCTGGGGTTTGTGCGAAATTAAGTGAGTAAACATACTTGTCTCCGTTCGGAGTCAGAGGTATGTCCCAGTTGTGTTGAGATGTGGGAGGAGGATTGTACGTTTTGAAGGGTTTGAAGTCAGAATCAGTTAGTCGTCGAGGAGTGAGAGGGTTTATGAAGATAGTTCTTATGGGAGATTTTCTGAGACCACTTGGGTCAATCTTATTTGAGTCAGGATCGGACTCAGAGTTGTTGAAGTTTTCAGCATGTTGATGAGCTTGAGAACCAAAGAACTTGGATTTCTTTAACTTCTGGGGGATTGGATTCTTTGATTGGAGAGTATACGAAAATCTCATCTTCGGAATAAGCCTCATCCATTGGATTCTGAGGTTTCGGAGGAGAAGAATGAGAAGATTTTGAGGGAGATTTTGTCTGAGATTTTGAGGGAGGAGATTTTGTCTGAGATTTTGAGGGAGGAGATTTTGGAGACTGATTGGTACGAGGATCTTTTGCTGATTCCTTATTATGAGTTTCATCCTCATCCGTATGTGTATCTTCTTGGGTTTCATCCTCATTAGCATGGGTGTCTTTTTCACCTTGATGTTTCTAATGTTGATCTCCTGTGGTATCCTCATCATTTTCTTTGGTGGTCCTACTAGGATTAGCAGTGGTGTCTATTACCATGTCATTAGTTTGAGGATTTTCTGGTTTATCATCTGCCTTTCCCCCTCCTGGGGTACTGGCAGGAACTGAAGGTGGCACAGGCAGGCGGTCCAAGATAGTACCAAGCTTGGAAGTGATGTCGTCGACTGCTTTTCTGAGAGACTCAGGAAGCGGTGTAGCCAGCATTTCTGTGAAATCCTCCATGACTTGAATAATCAGACTCGTGCTGACTTTCATTTGCTGAAGGGGACCTTTTATTGTACCGGTGATGGATTGTAGTGTATGAGTTATTATTTGAAGAAGCAGAGCGTGAGTTCGTCACATTGAGGTGTTCTCGGCAAGAACTCCACTAAAGTAACCAGATAAGTGTTCTAGTGTAGAGTTGAGTTTCTCATTTACTTCATTAACCATGTCAGGAACTTGCTTTTGACATTTTTCTGCTTCTCTGAGCAATGCTTGTGCTGTTTTCATCATGTTGATGGCATCTGATTCCCTGTGAGAATCAATTTTTGCAAGACCATCGGAGATGACCTGTTGAACTTGGTTGTCTAGATGAAGAGTGATGTCGCGATTTTCAAGAGCAGCGATCCTGTTTTTCAGTTCAGAAATTTCTTTGACCATAGCTTCCTGATTTTGAGAAGATTTGAATTCGGACAGAAAAGAGGTTAAGGCATCAACTTTCTGATAAAGAGCATCATCTCTGACAATGGAGTTGACCGATTAGGGTGTTTTGGTGTCAGCTTTGTCAGAGGATGAGTTGGTGTCACTAATATCGATTAAGGGCACTTTGGAAGAGGTGGGTTGGGGTTGATTGACTTCTTGATCATTACCGAAAAAAGATGTTCCGGCTGGCATGGAATGGGTTTCTAAGAGTATAAAGCAAGAGCCGAATTCAGCCGATTGCTCAAGGGAGGTGTTTGTCTTTTGTGGATTGAGAAGAATGAATTTGTCCCAAGTGAGGGGAACGATAGCTGAAGCAATTTTGGACCAGTCCTGTTGTAGTGTCAAAGAGATAGACGGGAGTGTCTACCAGTTTATTTAGAGAGGCACTTAGAAAGGAATCAATCTGTAGAGTGAGAGCATTGATTCGCTTGCGTTCTGCTTTGACTGTTTCTGAATCATTGTCGGTAGGAGGGCCAAGTGCTGAGAGATTTTGAAGTTCGGCGTTCTTGAGGGCGAACTGCGTTTTAAGGCGTTCCACTAACATGGCCTGTTCCGTAACAGCAGTCTGAAATCTCCATATATCAAATTCGGATGCACCAGAGGGAGGTTGTGTTGGATCTGGGATGATGGTTACCAGTGGTGTGTCTTTGGTTGTTTCAATGGCTTTTTCTTTTTCTTTTTATTTTTCTTTGGGTGGCGAGTTCTAGATATCCAAAATCATGTCACCCTGAGTGTCTTTCGATTCGTGAGAGTTCTGTCTTTCCTCTAATTTTTCTGACTCGGAGTCCTTGGAGGATGTTTCAGAAGGCTAAAAAGAAAGGCAGAAGTTAGAATATGGAAACAGATTCCATAGGTAACACATACCTGAGATGAACCAAACTTAATGTATCACAGAGATAGTAAAGTTCAAGCCAAAGGTGATTCAAATGCTTATCCATCGAAGATTAGTGACTTTCAAGTTGTTAAAACGTTATAGTTAGAACAAAATGACCAAGCGATACTTAAGACATATATATACCTGAGTTTAGAAATAGACAAAGTGCTTGGATTTGGCTTATAAGAAAAAGTGATACCAATCGTTGTTATACATTGAGAATAATTATGAGATAGGGAGTTCGGAGATAATCAGAAGGAAATTAAAGGATCAGAGCAGAGAATCAGAGACGTTAATACTAGTCCGAACAATATGAATCAGAAATTGATTCAGAAGTGTGATGTTTCTGAGGATTCAGAATGGTTGGAAAGTAAGATGTACCGTTTTGTCTTTTCTTTGTTTCTTTTTGGGAGGTTGCTTTGATGGTGAAGAGCCGGAAGCCTTTTTTTGGATTTCTTCGGGGCTACACTGTCTCTGAGAGAGTGAGGACGGTATGGAGGTACACCCTGTGTGTCAGAGATGTGAAAAATTACAGCTGGCTCTGACGGATCAACAAGGTTCAGAAGCGAGTCAGGTAATTTTCGGATCTTTCCAAAAATAGAGTCTGTTTTTGGAGCATAGGGTTTTGCTTCAGGCATGACCAATTTGTCTTCATTGGATCTTGGTGGAGGAATTGGGATCTGAAGGGTTTGATGAATATGGTCGATGCACATGGCCCAAAAACGTGCAGTGTGGATTTTTCCTTTAGGCTTCTGAGAGGTGGGTATGTAGGAGAGAAAATCTTCAAATAAGATTTCAGCATGATCGTTTTCATAGCCTGTAAAGAGGCTCCAAAGAAGTTCCATGAGCCGTTTTCTTAACTGATTTGTACCGCCTATTTTAACGGTTAAGCACTTAATGATGTAATGAATCAGACATTGCCATAAGGGTGAGATGTGTCCTTTGGACATGTGAAACAATTTTGGCAATTCATACAAGTATCCCATCTTGTATATCATGGATTCAAGTTGGGCATTGGTAGGATGATCAAATGCAGTTTTGTAATATGGAAGGTGTAGGGCCTCTGCAAAAACTTTCTTGTTCAAGACGGTTTTACTGTCGTCGTGTAGAGTAAGGGTATAACCGTTTGGGAGTTTGGTTGCACTGAAGACTATGTCTTGAAGTACAGAAACTGGAATCGCAGGGGGTGGATCAAAGAAGGCTCTGGCAAGCTTGTGTCTGGACGAGATGTGAATGAGCACTCGTAGATGTTCCTTGTAACTAGAGAGTTTGTGTGAGAGATAGAGGTTGGTGATGGTGACTAGGACAGTATCGTTGTCGCTTTTGGATTGGGATGCCATTAGAGAAGTAAGGTAGGGGTATTGGGAGTTCGAGATTTGTTAGGATTGCAATGTTGAAGATGACGGCGAGAGAGAGTGATGAGAATAAAGGGGGAAATATGTAAGGATGGAAAATATGAGAGAGAAATAAATAAGAGGGAATGGTTATAACAATTTTTGAAAATGTATAAAGAACCGTCGGGTAAGAGAATGAAGGGACGTGTGAATAGTTGTGTCAGAAAAGGGTGTGCTTGGCATTTAATGCTAAGTAATGATGAAAGGATGGTCCATTAAAGGACGGACATGTGTGGCAAAGAGAATATCCATTGGAGAAATTCTGATTGTATGGTTTTTATTAATTGGATATTAAATGTTTTTCGTATTTAATTTACATTCTAACATTAAATTTGTTGTGTTGAGGTGTCTATGGTATGGATTGGAGTAAATGTTGTGGTTCTGATTTGTTCAGAAAGAGAGTGGTTCTGAATCGAGTTCCGAACCAAGAGGATTGAGATTTCAGAAAGAGAGTGGTTCTGAATCGAGTTCCGAACCAAGAGGATTGAGGTTTCAGAAAGAGAGTGGTCCTTCTGATTAGAGTTCTGAGTAGGAGAAATTCGAATCTATGTTCTGATATAACAATCCAAAATTGATATAGTATGGTATGTCAGTTGAATGGATATCACACGAGTTGTCATTTCCGGTGGTAGATGTCATGTATTACTGCAGAGACATTAAATGACGGCGACTGGTTAAGCTAACCGGTCAAATCAAATATCTAATCTCTATATTGATGATCTATAAGCGATGAGGTGGCGAGATATGGTGAAAAGTGAGTGGCTATAAAAAGGGGTTTGCTGTTAAGCAAGGAAATCACACAATAGAAGTTTTGATGATTAAGATGGCAGCAAGACGTCCATTCAATCGTGATGAGAAGGTAGAAGTAAGAATGCAAGATGGAGAGTTTGCTGGTGCTGTGTATGGAGGTGTTTTCAAGTCTATGTGGAATCATCGCTATGAAGTGAAGATGACAACACTGACTGATAGATCTACCGGTGGTCCCTTGAATGTTCATGTGGATTTTGCTTATCTGCAACCAGTTCCTCCTAAGGTGTTGGTGGAGTTTAAGCAATTTGACTTTGTTGAGGTGTAGTATCGTCAAGGATGGTGGGGCTGCTATTTCAAGGAAGACTCCATTTAACCAGTTCCATGTGGTTTTAGTGGATGGGACTCGACTGTTTGTTGATGAGTCGGAACTGAGGATTCACCAGAGGTATCATCTTGGAGAGACTCCAATGTGGCAGTATTATAAGCTCTGATGATCGAGGAGGAATGCTGATCTTTTGGGAGATTATATGTCTTGCTATGTAATATTATGTTTGTGTGTTTATCTAAGGTTTTGAGGATGTGGCTTTCATTAAATTTTGTATTGTTTTGGGTTGTATGAATGAAAGCATGTTGTGATGTTTAACTGGTTGTTGAAGTTGTGAATGAAACTTGAAATACTCGGGAAATTAGATTCAGAAGGAGGTGTGGGAAAGAAAAGTTAGGGAGACTTCGGAGATGGAGAGATTCAGAGAGGTGAAAACTTTTGTCGTTTCTAGAATAGAGAGAGAGTGTGTGAGAGAGAGAAAATTAGGTGAGTATGTGTCAGATCTGGGAG
The DNA here is from genome assembly GCA_023525715.1 of Cichorium intybus. Taxonomy (NCBI): domain Eukaryota; kingdom Viridiplantae; phylum Streptophyta; class Magnoliopsida; order Asterales; family Asteraceae; genus Cichorium; species Cichorium intybus. The sequence continues at coordinate 77,882,348 of CM042014.1, read as the reverse complement.
AATCGAGAAATTTGTATTGAATCAAGAGCGGTTATCTATTACACCGTCAAAGTTGCCGAACCGTCTAATCAACCGTTTAGACCATGATGTTGATGTGACAAGTGCATTAACTGCCCACTAGGGTCATGACACGCCTAGGTCGTCGTGCGGTCAAAAATAAAGAAAAACCTAACACACACTAGTATAGTGGTAGTCAGGGTCGATCCGCAGGAGCTTCGTGGTTAGACTAAATGACAGATTACCAACTAGTAGTGTCACGCTACAGTCGGAGGATCTAGTTTCTACCTTCCTGCTTACTAACAACCTAAAGCAATGATCAAACAAACTCAAGCCAAGCTAAGCTAAGCTCAAATGAACCTAGTCACTTTCTGAAATCAGAAGTGCATCTATGAATCAGAAGCAATCAAAGGCATCCAAACTAACCAAAACCAAGCAAGCATAAACTAGCCACTAACTAAAGTTCTACTGAACAGTTACTAGCCAAAGTTTAATGCCTAAAAACTAACCTAATTAGCTACTGATTTCAGCAAGGGAAAACAGTCCCAACAAGGTCAAAGCAATATCCAAACACAATCAAAACATCCAAAACATAAACAAACATCCAAAACACCGAAATACCAATATTAAATGTAACCAAATGATTTTCATTCACCAAACTCAATATCCAAACACCAAAACAGTAACAAAATGTCATAAAACAGAAACCTAAGTGCTCAAGGCCAGTGGTTGTCACTCCCAAGGACCTTAGCTACAATTACTACTTGATACTAAAAGGAAATTAAATTCTAAAACACAAAATACCAATTGAGATGTTGCTGAAACGAAATCTTGGAGTCAAAGAGCTTCAAGGTCGATTTTACACCCGGTCTTTGCTAGGGTTTTCGGCTGAAATTGCATCTATTTATATTTGCAAATTTCTCACAGCCGCGCCGCGCAGATGAAGAACCCGCGGCGCGCGTACTAATCTTTTCCCATTTCTTCGGCATTTGAATGTGTTCCACCGCCTTAAGCCCGCGTCGCGCGTATAATATTTCCGCAGCGCGCGTACGAGTTTAATTGATTTTTCATTCTTTTCCAAACTTCTTCCTTTTGCACGCTTTTAGTCCCTGTTTCCATTCTTTTTCTCCAAACAAGTCCTGGCACGAAAAGTGAGAATACCCGGACATATTTGATATAATTTTATCAAGAACAGGGCTCAACAACGCCTAAAATACTTGATATCACTAGGCGTTGTCAAACACCCCACACTTGTGCCTTGCTTGTCCCCAAGCAAGAGAGTTTTTAACAAATTATAATAAAGAATCAAACAATTTTTGACTGTGTTCAGTTTCAAAGTTTATTGCTCTTTGAGTTAGAGTGGAATAGTTCGCGAAAACATAATTGAATTGTTCTTTGGAATTCATGGCTTTCTAGAGAACCCTTGATTACAAACTTTCTGTCCACAATGAAGTGTACTTACTCATTCAGATTCTAAAGGCCATTAAGGAATTGTCCATGACTTTCGATGTTGTCTGTGTAGCGAGCTTTCAGAAATACCATCCCAGACCAGACGATCTTAGGTCGTAAGGTGCATAAATCCCACCCATTTTAGACTTACTGACTCGAACAACAAAGGCCACATATTGACTTTTCCTTCCTAAATTCCAATCCTAAAACAGCTCAATCTTCTAAACTCGTAAAACTCAACTTATTTGACTAACTAATAGCATGATCACAAATAAACAGTGTTTAGTCATAAATAAAGATTGAGTCAAAGATGCTGATCGGGTTTATCGCCAGATTTAATGCCATTAGTTTAGCTATCGGTTATGGAATGGGTCTGTCCTTCCATACTTAGTTTTTAGTATAAATAGCATGCACGTACCCTAATTAGGGTTAACTTTTGTAATCTTTTCTACGGCACTCATACAAAATAGTTCACATCGAATTGTTCTTGTGCATCATTCGACATCAGTTCTTCATATTGTCTGTTCTTGATCTTGTTTATTTTTATTATTCCGCATTATTTGAATCTTGATCCGACTCTTGTGTTTCAACAATTGGTATCAAAGCAGGAGTTTGTGTTTTTCACAGATCTGTTTTAAATATCTTTATCGTTTTGATCGATTTTGGATATCAGACTCTGTTCTTACACTTCTGATCCAAACCGTAAACAAGTTTCAATGGCTTTTGACGACTCACACACTCAGTCTTTCAATCTTTCAAGTAGCATTGGATCCACCACCAGGACTCCAATTCTATTTACTCAACAATATGAGGTATGGGCATTGCATTTTGAAGATTATGTTCTTGGCATTGAAGAACATGGAGCAACGATTTGGCAAGCAATTACTGAAGAAACTCATGTCCACACGGCCACAAGGAGGGTTATCAAAACCCTAAAAGAATACAACAATCTGCTTGTTACTCACACAGACATTCCTCAAGACGAAAAAGATAAACTAATGTGCAACATTAAAGCATTCAGAATTATCATATTCGCTCTCCAAGCAGACACTCTTCGCCTGGTTAGTTCATGCGAGACGGCTAAAGAGATATGGGATAGACTTAAAGAATTGTACTCCGAAGATGCTGACCTTGAGCACTCAATTCAGACCACTCTTCTTTTCGATTTCGGATCTTTTGCACAAGGTCCGGAAGAAACTCTAACCCAGACATTCAATCGATACAATCATCTTCTCAGTCGATTATTAAAATACAATCTAGCTCGGACTGTTATTGAGCAAAAGGTTACTTTTCTTGATGGTCTTCGTTCCGAATGGAAGGCTATCGTATCAACCATAAAAGCGCATGAACAGTTTAAAACTTACACTTTAGCTAAAGTTGTGGGAATCCTCAAGTCCCATGAAAAGGAAGTCATTTCGGAAGCCAAAGCGACCATCGGTCTTGGTTCACTCGCACTGGTTGCTGCTGGGAAGAAATCGGCTGAAATCGATTCCGATTCGGATTTTTCTGACGATGATCTGACTAGAGAAGACAAAGCATTAATGGTATCAAATCCCAAGAAGTTCTTTAAGAAAAACTTCTCCAAATTTAAAAACCGAAGTCGATAAGGAGGTTTCAATTCTGAAAAGTCATCGGAAGAAAGCCAGAAAAAGAAAGGTGATGAGGAGAAGAAACTCGTTGGCGACTCAGGCTATGATTGCCATTACTGTAAAGGTAAGAACCATTTTGTGAAAGACTGCTTGCTCCGAAAGTAAACTGAGAAGAAGGAGCAGGTAAGGATGAAGCTTATTATGCAAAGAAGATTGCGGAACTGAAAAAGAATGATGCTTCATCTACCAAAGCAGCCTTTGTGGTAAAGGAGGATAGCGAGTTTGGTGCCATCGAGGTCTGGTCCACGGACTTGGAAGATGAGGAAGTGAGAAATCCGACGCATGGCCGATGTTTGATGGTGAAGGCTGATCATTCCGACAGCAGAGGGTAATCTACCGATGGGTGCCAAACTTCAGCAAGTTGTTTTGCTGCGAAACCTGTTTCTGAACAAGTAGAGGAATGTGAGATTGTGGTCAACAAGGTACGCTCTATCCTTAAATCTTTAAATATTTGCTCTTCTAGTTATGATACTGAATTAGATGATCTTAGATTCACTGTCTCTAGTTTGAGCGATAGCTTAAAAAGAACACGTCTAAGCAATTCAAACCTAAATGATCAATTGAGCAGGGTATCGAATAAGAATGAGGAGAGACGAATGAGAATTGAGGCGTTAGACACTGAGTTAGTTAGAGCACGAGATGATATCATCTATGTCAAAAGGGATAATCTAGTTCTTGTCAAACAGAGAAATATTTTTTGTTTAATCGCAAAGCGTCTTTACAATAATATTACTCAATTGCATCTTGACTGTGATATAGGCAGAGGTTTACACAAAATGATTTTGCCCTTTCTTGAGTTGAAAGAGGATGAAATCGATGCAGAATGCCACAGATGTGAAACCATTGTTTCATCCTACGAGGTTTCAGAAGCTTATCGAATCGGACTTGATAAAATTGAAAGCTATATTCAGTCCAAAGAACATAAAAATATGGTTAAAGAATATTTTTCAGAAAATGATCATGAGGAAATTAAAACAGCGACCTTAAAGAATTTTCACTCACTATGCTCTAAACTAAATTCCGATAATACTCCCATTAATGAGAATATTTCTGATTTTGATGAAAGTGATATGAGTGAGATATCTGTTGAGGATGAAATTGATTGTTCGGAATTCATATCCAATTCTATTGAAACTAAGAAAAATCTCATTTCTGAAAATTCAGTTGTTTTTGCGAGAATTGTTGAAAATGAAGGATCACACACTTTAAACGAACATGCCACTGTTTTTCCAAAGATTCAGACAGTACCAAATCAAGTTTTTGTTAAACCAGGCCTAAATACAAAAGATGTAACTGAACTTAAAGTCCTAGTCGATAACGATAATTCTGATGTCTGTGATTCTTTCTTTTGGTCGGAACCGATTGACAACTCGGATGAGACCAAAGGTCTTTCCGAAATGACCTCGTGGAAGTCTCGTGGTAACTACATTTCTGGATCATTGAACTGTAAAAATTCTGTCTCTCAAAATGGTTCATGGGGTATAAAGAATTTGAAATTCAATTCTTCAAACTCTAAGACAAGTACTTTCAAATCTGACTCTAATCACTGCTCAACATCTTGTATTCATAAGTCTCCTGAAGAGCTGATAGCCAAAAGGAAACAAATGAATGCCAGGTACAAAAAGAATTTGAAAGAAAGAAAACAGTTTTGGAGAAACAAAAACGACTTAAACACAACCCAGAAAGTCAATCCAATTCCAATTCTGAAACTTGAGCATACCTCAAAACCAACACCCAAAGCCTCAGTTTCAACAACAACACCAAAGAATCTCACTCGTGTTCTCGGTTCAAATGATTCAAAGGGGAAGGCAAAGCTCTATCCTGAAACCACTCAGGATCTCAAAACCAACAAGATTCCCCCAACAGTTCTTTTTAAACCAAAATTCTCATCTCAGTCAGTTAAACTTCCAAATCCTACATATCACTCTCGCAGTCAGAAAACCCATTATCAAGTTTCCAACACGTTCACTCCAACGAAATCTCGTTTTGCTAAAGAACAATGGCAATCCACAAAAATGAAAGTGTTCCGAATTGAAAATAAGAAAAATCAACCATCTGTGAGAAAATCCTTTTGGGTTGAAAGATCATGCATTTTTCCTATCTCTCGTAAATTCTCACATGGGCCCACATTGTTTTGGGTTCCTAAATCTCTCTAACGTGTGCAGGTTCTACGTGACAAATAGTATGATCCAGAATGGTACATTGATAGCGGCTGTTCACGTCACATGATAGGGAGGAAGGAGGAATTACGAGAATATCGCTCGCTAACGAATGGAGGAAAAGTTAGCTATGGAAACAATGCAACCGGAAACATCAAAGGCTATGGCATGATCACAAATGGTGAAATTTCGATACGGAAAGTGGCATACGTTGAAGGACTTCAGCACAACTTAATCAGTTTTTCGCAACTAATTGTCGGAACATGTCTTAAAGTTTCATTTGATGAAGATGGCTCTGAACTAGTTGAAAAGGAATCCAAGAATATCATTTTGAAGTCAAAAAGAAAAGGAGAGATGTTTCCTTTAGACATGAGACCCATCCAAGGAAAACCTGCCATCTGCTTACTCACAAAAGCTACGAACGATGATAGTTGGTTATGGCATAGGCGTTTATCTCACATGAACTTTCGTGATATTAATAAACTGGTACTTGGTGATCTTGTGCGAGGATTACCGCTACTCAAGTACGACAAAGACCGACTGTGTGATGCATGTGAGCTGGGAAAACAAAGCCGGAAGGGTCATTCTACAATCATCAACACAAAGATCATCGAACCATTGGAACTTCTGCACATTGATCTTTGTGGTCCGTCTGCCATCGAAAGCGTTGCTCACAACAAATACATTCTGGTTGTGGTAGATGACTTCTCCCGCTTCACATGAGTGTTCTTTCTCAAGCAAAAATCTGAAGCAGCAATCAACATGCTTAACTTCATCAAGCAGATAGAAACTCTTCTCCGAAAGCAAGTTCGGATGATAATAAGTGATAACGGCACAGAATTCAAAAATAAAATTCTAGATGATTTTCTTGTCAATAAAGGAATCTCGCATAACTTCTCTGCCCCCTATACTCCTCAACAAAATGGAGTGGTAGAAAGACGAAATCGTTCTCTTTGTGAAGCTGCTCGCACAATGCTCTCTTTTGCGAAACTTCCTTTATACTTCTGGGCCGACGCCATCGCAACTGCATGTTACACTCAGAACCGATCAAACATCAACAAACGATTTAATCTCACTCCCTATGAAATCATCAACAAAAGAAAACCGAACGTGAAATTCTTTCATGTTTTCGGATCTAAGTGTTTCATTTTTAACTCAAAAGAGAAACGAGTTAAATGGGATGAAAAAGCTGATGAAGGTATTTTCTGGGATACTCTCTTACCTCAAAGGCCTATCGTGTTCTGAACAAAAGATCTCGGAAGATTGAAGAATCATACTACATCACCTTTGATGATAGATACAATTCAAGAGCAAAGCACTTTACTACAAAGACTGAAGAAATCTTTCCCGAATCAAATACATCAACAATTCCACTTATGGATCTATATGAGGAATTCATGAATTTGTTCGATGAACAAGAAAACGCAAAATCAGCAGAAGCCAACGCGAGAGATAACCAAGGAGATGAGCTATTAAAGATTATAGAAAGTACTGTCAGTGAAAACGAAACTTCACACGACATCTCCACTGATGTTCCGATTCCGAACAATGGTCCAACTCCCATTTCTGATGCAACCATCCAGGGGGAGAACCCAGCTCCTATCCAGGGGGAGAGTTCAGCACCCATTCATGGGCAGGGTATGGCTCCTGAATCAGAATCAACCACTCCTTCGGTTGAACAGGGCCACTCTAATATAAGAAACGATGCAAACTTCCAGGGAGAGAATGAAATTGGAAACAATGACCTTGACACACAGTCAGAGGTACAATCGGAAGCAGAAGAAATTATTCCAGAAATTAATCCTGAATATGATCCAAATTATCCTCCAATGATAAAATGGACGAGAGATCATCCAAAATCTCAAATCATCGGAGCGACATCTGCTAGCGTTCTCACTCGAGCTCAAGCTAAAGAAAAGCAAGCCGCATTATTTTCAAAAGTGGAATTTTGCATGTTTCATTCGTTCATCTCCAAGATTGAACCTAAAACAGTTAAAGTAGCACTCGATCATGCTGACTGGGTCCAAGCAATGCAAGATGAACTAAATGAATTTGAACGCAATAGGGTGTGGAGATTAGTTCCGACTCCGGAGAAGGCTTCAGTTCTCGGAATAAAATGGGTATTCCGAAACAAATTAGACAAAGAAGGGAATGTCATTCGGAACAAAGCAAGACTGGTAGTTAAAGGTTACTGTCAAGAAGAATGAATTGATTATGAAGAAACGTTTGCACCAGTGGCTAGACTGGAGTCCGTTCGAATTTTTCTTGCTTATGCAGCACACAAGGGTTTCGATGTCTATCAGATGGATGTCAAGTGTGCATTTCTAAATGGAGAATTAGAAGAACCAGTCTACGTTGAACAGCCACCAGGCTTTGTGAGCAGTAAACATCCCGATCATTGTTATGTGTTAGATAAAGCTGTTTACGGTTTAAAACAAGCTCCAAGAGCTTGGTATGAAACTTTAACTCGGTTTCTCAAGCAATCCAAGTTCAAGCAAGGTTCTGTCGACCCAACTTTCTTTCGCAAAAAGGAAGGAAGTCACCTGATGATTGTTCAAATCTATGTCGATGACATCATTTTCGGATCTACTCATCCTAGCCTAACGGCTGAATTCCGAAAACTGATGGAGACAAAATTTGAAATGAGCTCGATGGGTAAAATCAATTTCTTTCTTGGCCTTAACATCAGACAAAGCTCAGAAGGCATCTTCATCAATCAGGAAGCTTATACCAAGTCTCTCTTAGAGAAATTCGGAATGAAGGGAGATTCTAAAGTCAAAGTTCTGATGGCTTTCGAAACCAAACTCACTCCTTCACTAGACAAACCTGCAGCAGATATCACTCTTTACCGTCAAATGATAGGTTCACTTCTCTACCTTACTTCAAGCAGACCTGACATTATGTTTGCTGTTTGTTACTGTGCTAGATTTCAGGCTAATCCTAGAGAGCCACATCACAATGCTGTGAAGAACATATTCCGATATCCTAAAAGAACAACCTCTCTTGGACTATGGTATCCGTCAAGATCTGGGTTCTTCGTTCAAGCATTTTCTGATGCTGATCTTGGTGGTTGTGGATTGGATCGCAAAAGCACTTCAGGAGGATGTCAACTTCTCGATGGAAAACTCGTAAGCTGGCAATCAAGGAAACAGACTTGTGTGTCACTCTCAACAGCTGAAGCTGAGTACATTGTTGCTGCTTCATGCACCTCTCAGATAATATGGATTCAAAACCAACTGAGAGACTATGGAGTCAGTATGAAACGTATTCCTCTTTACTGTGATTCCGAAAGTGTGATTCGGATCTGTCACAATCCAGTGCAACATTCAAAAACTAAACATGTTGAAGACGGCCACATCGAGATTCATTTTATTCGCTCAAATGATCAACTGGCAGACATCTTCACCAAGGCACTTACAGAGCTAGCATTTAACAAAATTCTTCAAGGCCTCGAAATGATGGAAGCTGAATCTGTTCCGAAATCCAACTAATTTTCCGATTGATTCCGAAATTCGGAATGCCTCGGAATCAGAATTTAGACAATAATGATTCGGAATGCATGTATCCTTTATGAAATTTTTTTTATTTAAATTTGTGTCATTTATTTTTTTTTTCTTTCAACAAAACATCAAAAATACTTTCCTTCAGATTTTTTTTTTTTGTGTGTTTTACTTTCTTTATATATATCAAAATATCAAAAATATTTTCTAGTTCTTTAAAAAAAAATTGTTTTCGTATGTTGTGTGTTTTATTTTATTTTATCTTATTTTATTTTATTTTATTATATTTTATTTTTGTTCTTTGTTTTGTTATTCTTGCGGCCAACTACACTTGAGAATGCAGATACAGAATTCAAAGAGAAATCCTTAAACAAAAGCAAGACACTTTTCATTCAAACTGAAGGAACGTAGTTCAATACATCAAAAGGAAAAACAAAAACTACTTCATCCTACAGTTTATAATAGTGCCACATCGGAGGATCACCAAGGTGGAAGGATTGATGGATTCACACCTCACACTCATCCACGAAGAGACGACTCTCATCCGCCAGTCCCACCAAGAACTGGTCGTGAGGAGTTGTCCTGATGATCACCGCTGGCCACCATCCCCGCTTGTGCCAGACCTCCACGAGGTCGAACTGTTTATACTCCACCAAGATCTTTGGTGGGACAGGCTGCAAGTAGGGATAACTGGTCTGGATCGTAAGGGGACCACCACCATCACTATCCTTGAGCGTGGTCATCTTGACCTCATACCAATGGTTCCAAACCGCCATGACGACTCCACCATAAGTACCACCTGCGTATTCACCTTCACGCATTTTCACCTCAACCTTGTCACCACGGTTGTAAGGACGCTGAGCCATTTGATGAACCGTCTGAAGGTAATTTCTCGTGAGTATGTGCAGTTTCTGCTAACAACATTTTCCTTTTATAGGCAAACAGGACACCGATTAGGCTTCCCAATAGTGGATATTAAATTACTTTTTGGGAGTAATGATGCAAATCTGTTGCAATTATTACGCGTCATCAAAGCAGAGACGGCTGATTAGCAGCTGATTAGACGTTTTCCACTCTTTTCTCCTGAGCATTTAATGAGTTCTCATAATGACTTTATCTCTCAGCAGTATTTCGTAGTAATTTTTTCTCTCTCTCCACCTGTCTATCTATCTAATGAATATCTATGATTATTGAAATAAAAACCAATTTCAATATATGATTTCGAAAAGTCTAGTCAAAGATCGCAACTCATTTTCACCATGAGAAGCTGTGAGACTCAAACAACCTCTCTCGAAAAGTCTAGTCAAAGATCGCAACTCATTCTAACCCTTATGAAGGTTTTCAGCATTACCACTGAAAACTGATGGTTATACAAAATCTGTGTTCATGATTTCGGAATTGTTTCCACCACAGTTTCGAATGAAACCCAAAAATCCGAACACGCTAAGGAATTGACGAAAACTTCAAAGGAAATCTCAATCTTTTATTTTTGCGTGATCTTTATGAAATCTACTCCACCAAAGTAATATCTATCCAAAGAGATCCAGTTTTTCATTTTTTTTGAGATTTCAAAATATTTCCCAAGTCAGACAAAATACTCCTTACCCTCACTTGTTTTCATGACTACTCTGGTCAAACAAGTCCTTTCTTCCGATTTCGGACATTTCTCACGTTTTCGGAATTCGAAAGAAAGTTAAACCCACCTCATCAAGCCAAAATCTTAAAAGAAACCTTTCAATGATTCTTATCAATCAATTGATCGTAATTCAACGGGATGCCACAAAATCACTTCCGAATCTCTCATGATTCCGAAGGAAGAGATCATTGCCCGGGGTCAATCAGTTTTATGTCATTCCGACATCACACATTACCAAATAAATTTTGATTTTCTCCTTTATCTTTGACACACTCTTGCACGAAAATCATTATTGATTTTTCTAACTCTGGTTGGCTTTATGATAAGGATTCAGATTGATGACCTGGCATTTTTTTTACTCATCAAATTTTTGAAATTTCGGATGAGGTAATCATGACGTGGCCGTTACAACGTCATCTCCGCTGCAGCTACTTTCTCGCTTTTCACGCGCCTGCAATGCGACTTTTGGGGGCAACTCATGATGATACAGCGTGATTCTTGGGAAACGAAATCGACTGAACCGGGATTTCCTTTTCCAAATAATCTTCAAAGGATATTTAAAGGGTTTTTTGGGTTACTCTCCTTCTTCTCCACTCTTCATCTCTCACGCAAGAACTCTCCATCTTCAAAGCCCTCTCTTTCTCGCGACCTCTCAAGAACTCTCAAATGGCTGGTTCATCTTCTGCAAACGAAAATACATCCTCCTCTCTTATGCTGAAGATCAAACAAAATCATAATATGATCATCGATCTTAACTCTTCCAAGTATAATGAAGCTCTTCAGCCGATGATCGAGTGTCTTAAATATTCCAGAATCTGCAAAGCCCTAACTGCCTCAGAGGAGATTCCAATCGTGTATCTCTCCTCTGCGTACTCATCCGCATTCTACAACAAGGCTGATGATGTTGTTACTTTTGAAGTAGGATCTATCAAGACGCGCATTTCCAAGACCCGTTTTGGAAAATTGCTAGGGTTTACTGATCAAAATGATATTGTCGATCCTGATTCCCTTCCGCCTGCTACTCTTCCACGGTTTTTCTACCAACTAGGCTACAAGGGTGACATAACACAACTCTTTAAGTTCACAAAGAAGGGTCTACCACCTCTGTGGAACTTTCTTTTCACCATCTTGTTCAAAAGCTTCTCTGAACGCACGACAGGCACAGACAGTGCAAGTAAGCTCTTTTACTCTATCTTTTATGGACTCTATAATGATATCAATCTTGATTACGGGTCTATTCTCTGGAGCCAATTTGTCGAGAGCGTAAACTACAAGAACCGTCACTCTGAAATTTCTTGTGCTCGATTTTGGTCCATTGTGGTGAAACGGGCTATTGAGCAAAATCATATCCATGTCATGACCGATTCTGTGTTAGCGGTTATTCCGACGTTGTCAACCACTCAGTTTGCAACCACAAAATCGGAGGATTTCGATTTCATTGGATCAATTCCGATCATGATGTTGGACCGAGTTCCGAAGGAGGTTCAATGCATCGCTGAGTACAGACTACTATCTCCATCGGGAGTTCGTCATGTTGACCAAACACATCAAGACGCTTTTGATAGACTTGAAAATCCAAAGAAAATGGTTAAACGAAAAGGTAAAGGTGCAGCGTCCGACACCGAAAAACAGCCCAAACGTCCAAGGAGGCTTCAGAAGCTTGTCCAGTCTTTTGATTCGGAAAACGACCTCTCTGATACTCAACCTATTCCAAATTCCCCACACGATGTTCCGATTACAGAAAATCCTGAAGGTATACCCACTGCCAAGCTTTCTCATCCTCCACCATTGCCGCCTCATGACCCCACACCAAAAACCACTCCTCATTCTAGCCCACAATCAACTCCTGAACGCTCACCCCTCCGAACCACTATCACTCAAAAGTCTCCATCCATATCACCCAAACAAACTTCCATTCCAAATTCGCCTCACGTCAACCCTCCTTCAGATGATGATGAAGAGGAAGATATTCTGGTTAATGATGACCAGGATGATCTTTCAGACTTCCTTGAATCTCCATCCATTGTTAAACTCAAGACCCACAGTTCTTCTGTTCCGATGGCGTCTGATCAGCTCAAGGAAATCTCCGAGAAACGGGATTTACTTCTTCAATCCAAGGCGAATCCCTCCATCTCCGACTGGCAATCCCAGTTGAATGCTCACAAGGACTCAGTGGACACTTTAATCACCGAAAATGTAAAACTAATGCGTGAATTCTCCTCGCTCATAGAGAAATCAGAAACCCAAATGCAAAATTCTGCCACCTCTATTGGCAGGTTGGAAAAAGATGTTCTCAAATTTACTCAGGACTTCCAAGACTCTCATGTCAGGAACATTGAAAAGATGCAACTAGTCATCTCCAACTTTGGGAGCATTCTGAAGAAAGAAAGAGAGGAGCTTTCCACCTTACGTTCGGAAATAAAGACAGAATATTCTGAATGGGTATCCTCTATGGATACAAAGTTTGACCAACTGAAAACGGATTTGGCCACGGAAAATTCCTTGATGGATACATTAGCAGCCAAAGAAACCAAAATCCAGGTTCTCAAGTCGGATATCCGACACAAGTCTGCCATTCTCACCTCGGCTGTCTCTCAAAACAAAGCTGTTCGAAACGGTGTATCTTAAATCGACTCTTTCCTTCATCGAATTGTTGAAGACACTGATCCAATTCTCACTCCTCAGGTGCGCAGACATCTAACCCTTAAGCTTCATCCTGTATTCAATCTTCTAGCCGCATTAAAGGGTGTTTCGGAAGGTGTTGCCTCTCCAAAACAATGGGGAGACGATATCAATGAAGAAAGTACGTTCAATAGTACGTTCAATCAGGACACTCCGAATAAAGACAAACCGATCAAAACCTCCTTTTCTACTATCGGAAAAGACAATGAAAAAGGGGCTACACATGCTACTCAGAACCCCGATTCCGATTGGTTCAAAAGGATGAATGCTGAAGGAGATGTTGGTCCATCCTCTACAGATCCATCAAAAAGAAAAGGCAAGGAGATATTGGAAGAACAAGTCTCTGATCAGGATGCTGCCAAATCAACCAGGGATAAGGAAATTGATGAAATCCTCAACCTCACTCGCAAACTTGATGCTGAGGAAGCCGCCAAAAGAGAGGCTGAATTACTCTTGAAAACTCAGATGTCATTATTTCCTCCCTGGCACTATAAAAGGATGACATTGGAAGCAATTACTGAGCCTGTGGAGAACTGGCTTCAACCAGTTACCTCGTATAACACAAACAATGACGTAAACTCTCAGCTTGACTTTCCGATGACGGCGAAAGCACTTTTGTTCCGAGGGTTTGAGGAACTCAAAGACACTCGTCTTTCTAATTCGGAAGTGAATGACTTGTTGTTCACCTTTTATTTGAAAAACGCGCTTGCTCAACATTTAACCTGGAGTTTGAAGAAGATTATTCAACTGACTCCCCGTCTTCCTAAGGTTAATGTTCCATTCAAAAACGCAAGATTTTTTGGCATTCAGAGGCGATGATAAAGAGAAGATGGAATTTTCTCTTGCTGATCTACCATTTATGAATCCATTCGACTGGATATCTCTGTTCAACATCTTGTCGAGAGAACAAAAGTATCATCCCCTCTCCGATCATCTCAAAAGAATGATTGGATAATATATCCTTGAATTTGCGAAGTTGGATGTTGAAGTTGCTGGTGTTCTGGACAAGATTCCTTTGACTGTAAGACGCCCTCCTCCCAAAAATCTTGGTAAGCGTAAAATCGGTAAAATTGTCAACTCAAATTGGAGTGTGGCATACAACTCAAAGGAAGGGCTTGAGAATATCAAAAGGATATTCTATCTTTCGGACAAACATCTTCACAGAACTCCAGTGTTGGAACACATTCTTCACATCACCAACAAACTCCAATCCAACACCGCTGATGATAAAACATGCATCAACGACATGTTGAGATGGTACATAGAATTTCGAAAGAGGATCCTGGCCATGATTCCGAGGGTGTTTGATAGACAAGCAAATGAAGTGAAACCTGAAGAATGAAGACAAGTCGCATTTTTTACTCAAAGGGGGAGATTGTTGAGTCATAAATAAAGATTGAGTCAAAGATGCTGATCGGATTTATCGCCAGATTTAATGCCATTAGTTTAGCTATCGGTTATGGAATGGGTCTGTCCTTCCATACTTAGTTTTTAGTATAAATAGCATGCACGTACCCTAATTAGGGTTAACTTTTGTAATCTTTTCTACGGCACTCATACAGAATAGTTCACATCGAATTGTTCTTGAGTTGCATATAAATCATTCGATATCAGTTCTTCATATTGTCTGTTCTTGATCTTGTTTATTTTTATTATTCCGCATTATTTGAATCTCGATCCGACTCTTGTGTTTCAACAAACAGTATTTCTTGAAAAATACTAGTGCTATCACAATCACAAACCATTCATTTCAAAATTGCAATTTATTAAAAATTTTGAAAAATATTGCTAAAAATTGAAAAATTGATCATTTCTGCAAAAATTTTCAAAAAAAAATTTTCTCTTTCGACCGTCCACACCCCACACTTAAAGCCGTACAAGGTCCCCGTTGTACAAAATTATTTCAAAACAAGGGAGAAAGAGTTACCCCTTTTTGGACGATAGACTGCTTGGTGCTCAATGTCACAGGTATAATTGCGAACAACGGATCCTTGATTTCGTATTCCGGAGTTGTAACGCTACAGTGAACACGCCGGTGGTCGAGACAAGTGGAGGGGGTACGGTGACCCCACACTTGTCTGAGACAACTCCTTCTCATTTATTATATCATGCATAACTCAACAAACAAATTAAAAGCAAACATAACAAATAAACTATGAACAAAATATATACAGATAAAGGTGTCATAAGTTTTGTACATATATCCCAAAAAAATATAAAAAGAAAGAAAGAAAGAATACATCAATCACTACCCGGTGGCCTGGAGGATCCAGCCTCGTGATCGTGGGCCCTAACTGGGAATGGTCGGGGGCGCTGACCCTGCGCTGATGCCATCTGTAGAAGTACCTCCCCGATCCACTCAAGCTGGTCCTCGATCCTCGTGACTCTAGCTTCCAATCGGTGCAAGGCCGCTGGGTCCTCCTGCGGCTGTGGCTCTTCCGGGGCTGCACGGGGGCAGTGAGGATCCCATATGAGTGGGCCAGGCGGGTGATGAAATACCCCCTGGCTAGTGGGCTGCTGGCGGAGGCGCTAGTCGAGTGGGTGGAGAGGGCAACCGTGAGGGCGAAAGGGAGATGGAAAAATCGGGACGGGTCGATGAGAGCCCAAAAGAATGTCATGTCCTCCCCAGACACCTTTTCGCCCCCTCCCGCTGCATGATGGAGGTGGAGACGATACGGTGCATGAGGCGGTGAAGTGGATCGCGGAGATGGCTCTCCCTCGAGGTCCCTGCCTCGTACATAACGTTGGACAGTGGTGTCCAAATCTCCATGTTGGCAGCTCGGTCCGGCTGCCCCTGGATGCAAGCCCCGAAGAACTGCGTGAAATGGCGATGCTGGAGGTCCGCTGGAGTGTATAGCCCAACTCTCCTCCCAAACTCCCGGAGGTTGCACTCCCTCTGTGCACCTCCCAGTCGAAATCGGATGATCCTGGATCGTGGGTCCGATGCCCGAGGAGCGAAATGGATCGTGGAGAGAAACTCCAACAGTAGCTCGGTGTAGACCACATCCTCGTCTGTGGCCATGATCCTATCCCATCCATGGCAAGTAAATGAAGCATCCTCGTGAGTCCAGGTGCGATGTAAGAATGGCTCGATCGTACCCCAGAGCCCAGCATCCCTCAAAATGTCTCTGTCGATGACTGTCGCCTCGAGAACCCGGCGACCAGTCAACGCGTCCCTCCGTGAGATGTACTATGCCGAACTGGCAAGTCCCTCAGGGAACTGTAGAAAAGCATGCTCTAGTCTAAACATCATCTGCACATAGCCAAAAAATTTTGCAAAATTAGTCCTTCTTCCCCACCACACCGCGGCGCGGCCCAAGAGCATGGCACGTCATGGCGAGCGGCTGTTTCAAAACCCCGATCCAAACTCTCGATTTAACCTGCTAAAACTCAATCTAATCATACCACAAGGTAGCCTAAGTGCCGACTAACTCATCTAGGGTCTCCATTTGGCAAAACAAACACCCTATGAGTTAGCATTGGCGATTCTAAGTTTTGAACTATTTTGGGCAAATCACTAAAATTAACTACCTAATCACTAGTTATAACGAGTAATAAGTAGTTAGAATAGCATACCTTGGTAGTAGAAACAAAATGAGCAAGAAAAAGTACGAGAGAAATTTGTCGATCAGAGCTCCGAGTCGTGTGAGGGCTAGTTGAGCCGCGGCTTACCTTATATAGGAGGAAACCGTCTGATCGTTTACCGCGTCGCGTCTTTTCCCTTTGCACGTCGCGCGTGTCACCAAATCAACCCCTGCGCATCGGGTTGGTTTCCGACCCCGCGTCGCGTAATTCAAAAACCCGCGGCGCGGTCTTCCAAAATTTCAAAACTTTTCACATGACCCCACACTTATTTTAGACCACTAATACCTGCAAAGATTGATGTCTTTTCATACTTAATTCAAAGAAATATAAATCCTAACTTATGACACGATGGGTTGCCTCCCAACAAGCGCTAAGTTTAACGTCTTCAGCCAGACGTACTACTCCTATGCCGAATCTTCTTCTTCTTGCACCCTTTATGGCATCTGATTGAATCCTGGCATGAAGTTGTTGGCCATCATTGACATGAGAGATGTGAGTTGGGTCATTCGATCGCTCACACTGCTGATCCACTGTTGCTGAGATTCCAGGAGCTTAAAAACTTTTGCCTTTCGTTCTCTTGATTCCTTTTCATATTGCTGGTGCCTTGCTTCCATCATCTCTATCATGTCCAGCAGCTGATCCTTATCGATAGTGGACAACGGGTGGTCCTTGGTCTTTTTTAAAATCTCTTCTTTTCCTCCTTCTCCCGTACGTGTCCAAATTTTTTCCTTACTCTTGATTCCAGGCTCCATTAATATCCTTCTGTCCACTTGTTTGCCATTTTCTTCTGAAGGTAATGATATAGGATTTCCAAACATGTTCAATCTTCTTTTCCTTGTCCCAAAGAAAATGTCCATGTCTCCAGTCTTGCAATCGATCACCGAACCAGCAGTAGCTAAGAATGGGCGTCCTAAGATGAGTGCAGGCGCATCGTCCAAGCTTTCATATTCCATAACCAGAAAATCCACGGGATAGAAAAAGTCCCCAACTTTGACTATGACATTTGTTAATTTTCCCCGATATACCTTTGTTGATTGATCAGCCAGCTGCAATACAACTTCTGCTGACTCTATTTCTTCATTTTTGTACTTATCGTACAGGTATCCTGGCAGGATATTGACACTTGCTCCCAAATCTAACAAGGTGTTCCGAATAACCACATCCCCTACAGTAGTAGTGATCAATGGTGATCCAGGGTCCTTTTCATTTTCGGGAAGTGTTCCCAATAACGCCTCACTTGCTTTCATAGTCAGCCTCACAGTTTTTGGTGTAGGTGTTGAAATACAAGAGTTGGATCGAGATTCAAGAATGCGAAATAATGTAAATAAACAAGAACAAGAACAGACAATATGAAGAACTGATGTCTAATGATTAAAATGCAACTCAAGAACAATTCGATGTGAACTATTCTGTATGAGTGTCGTGAAAAGATTACAAAAGTTAACCCTAACAAGGGTACGAACATGCTATTTAAACAAAAACTAAGTATGGAAGGACAAACCCATTCCATAACCGATAGCAAAATTATAGGCATAAAATCTGGCAACAAATCCGATCAGCATATTTGACTCAATCTTAATTTATGACTCAACAATCTCCCCCTTTGAGTCAAAAATGCGACATTTCTTCATTCTTCAGGTTTTACTACACTTGTTTGTCTATCGAACACCTTCGGAATGATGGCCAGGATCCTTTTTCGAAATTCAATGTACCACCTTAACATGTCGTTGATGCAAGTTTTATCATCGGTGGTATTGGATGGGAGTTTATTGATGATGAGAAGAATGTGTTCCAACACTGGAGTCCTGTAAAGATGTTTGTCCAAAAGAAAGAATATCCTTTTAATATTCTCGAGGCCTTCCTTTGAATTGTATGCCACACTCCAGTTTGAGTTGACAATTTTTCCGATTTTACGCTTGCTCAGATTTTTGGGAGGAGGACGTCTCACAGTTAAAGGAACTTTGTCTAGAACACCAGCAACTTCAACATCTAACTTTGCCACTTCAAGAATGTAGTATCCAATCATTCTTTTGATATGATCAAAAAGAGGTTGATACTTTTGTTCTCTCGACAAGATATTGAACAGAGATATCCAATCGAATAGATTCAGAAATGGAAGGTCAGCAAGAGAAAATTCCATCTTCTCTTTATCATCTCCTCTTAAAGCCAAAAACCTTGCGTTTTTGAAAGGAACATTGACCTCAGGAAGACGGGGAGTCAGCTGCACAATCTTCTTCAAACTCCACGTTAAATGTTGAGGACGCGCATTCTTCAAATAGAAAGTGAACAATAAATCATTCACTTCCGAACTAGAAAGACGGGTGTCTTTGAGTTCCTCAAACCCGCGGAACAGGAGAGCTTTTGCAGTCATCGGAAAGTCAAACTGCGAGTTTACATCATTGCTTGTGTTGTACGAGGCTATTAGCTCAAGCCAGTTCTCCACAGGCTTAGTAATTGCTTCCATTGTCATTCTTTTATAGTGCCAGGGAGGAAACAAAGACATTTGAGTTTTCAGGAGTAACTCAGCGTCTCTTTTGGCAGCTTCCTCAGCATCAAGTTTCCGAGTAAGGTTGAGAATTTCATCAATTTCCTTCTCCCTGGTCGATTTGGTAGCGTCCTGATCAGATTCTTTTTCTTCCAAAATCTCATTGCCTTTGTCTTTTGATGGACCAGCGCCTCCTTCAGCATTTTCATTGGTTTTAATCGGAGTGTCTTTCTTCAGAGTCTCCTGATTAAATGTACTTTCTTCATTTGTTTCGTCTCCCCCTTGTTTCGGAGAGGCAACACTTTCCGAAACACCCTTTAAGGCAGCAAGAAGATTGAATACGGGATGAAGCTTAAGGGTCAGATGTCTACGCACCTGAGGATTGAGAATTGGACCAGTGTCTTCAACAATCCTATGAAGCAAGGAATCAATTTCCGATACACCACTTCGAACAGCTTTGTTCTGAGACACAGCCGAGGTAAGAATGGCAGACTTGTGGCGGAGATCGGACTTGAGGAGCTGGATTTTAGTTTCTTTGGCGGCTAATTTATCCATCAAATAATTCTCCGTGGCCAAATCTGTCCTCAGTTGATCAACCTTTGTATACATAGAGGATACCCATTCGGAATATTGCTGCTTCAATTCCGAACGTAAGGAAGAAAGTGCCTTTTTTCGTTCTTCATGGAGTTGCTGAAGTTGGAGATAACCTGTTGCATATTTTCATTGTTCCGAACATGAGCGTCACGGAAATCTTGAGTAAATTTAAGAACATCTTTTTCCAGTCTGCCAATAGAGGTGGCAGAATATCGCATTCGTGCTTCAGATTTCTCTATGAGGGAGATGAATTGACGCATGAGGTTAACATTTTCGGTGATCAAGGTGTCCACCGAGTCCTTGTGAGCATCCAACTGGGATTGCCAATCGAAGACAGAGGGATGCGCCTTGGATTAGAGAAGTAAATCCAGTTTGGCAGAGATTTCCGAGAGCTGATCAGATGACATCGGAACAGAAGAGCTGGGTGTCTTTAGTTTAACAGTAGATGGAGATTCAAGGAAATCGGAAAGATCATCCTGGTCATCATTAACCAGTATATCTTCCTCTTCATCAACGTTGGTAGGGGGTTGTTATGAGGGGAATCAGGAATGGCAGTTTGTTTTGGTGATAAAGATGGAGACTTTTGAGTGTTGGTGGTTCGGAGGGGTGAACGTTCAGGTGTGGATTGCGGACTAGAATGAGGAGTTGTTTTTGGTGTGGGGTCATGAGGCGGTGATGCGGGAGGTGGAGAAGGCTTGGTAGGTGGAACATCTTCAAGGTTGTCGGTAAGCGGAACGTCGTGCGGGGAGCTCGGAATTTGATGAGTATCGGAGAGCTCGTTTTCGGAATCATAAGACTGGACAAGCTTTCGGAGTCTCCTTGGACGTTTGGGCTGTTTTTCGGTGTCAGATGCTGCAGTTTTACCTTTTCGTTTGACAATTTTCTTTGGATTTTCAAGTCTGTCAAAAGCGACTTGATGAGCTTGATCAACAGCACGGATTCCTGATGGAGGTAGTTGTCGATATGCAGCAATGCATTGCACGTCCTTCGGAACGCGGTCCAACATCGTGATCGGAATGGACCCAATGAAATAGAAATCCTCCGATTTGGTGGTCGCAAACTGTGTGGTTGACAGCGTCGGAATGACCGCTAAGACAGAATCAGTCATGATATGAAGATGATGTTGCTCAATAGCCCTTTTTACCACAATGGACCAAAATCGAGCATAAGAGATTTCGGAGTGTCGATTTTTGTAGTTCACGCTCTCGACAAATTGGCTCCAAAGAATTGACCCGTAATCAAGGTTGATGTCATGATAGAGGCCATAAAATAAAGAGTAAAAGAGCTTACTTGCACTGTCTGTGCCTGTCGTGCGTTCGGAGAATCTTTTGAACAAGATTGTGAAAAGAAAGTTCCACAGAGGCAGTAGGCTCTTCTTTGTGAACTTGGAGAGTTGCGTTATATCACCCTTGTAGCCTAGTTGGTAGAAAAATCGTGGAAGAGTAGAAGGCGGAAGGGAATCAGGATCGACAATATCAGTTTGATCACTAAACCCTAGCAATTTTCCAAATCGAGACTTGGAAATGCGCGTCTTAATGGATCCAACTTCAAAAGTAACGACATCATCAGCCTTGTTGTATAATGCGGATGAGTATGCAGATGAGAGATACACGATTGGAACCTCCTCTGAAGCAGTTAGGGCTTTGCAGATCCTGGAGAATTTGAGACATTCGATCATCAGTTGAAGAGCTTCATTATACTTCGAAGAGTGAAGATCAATAATCATGTTCTGATTTTGTTTGATCTTCAGCATTAGAGATGAGGAAGTATTTTCATTTGTTGAGGATGAACCAGCCATTTGAGAGTTCTTGAAAGTTCGTGAGAGAAAGAGGGCTTTGAAGATGAAGAGTTCTTACGTGAGAGATGAAGAGCGGAGAAAAAGAAATAATGAGCCAAAAACCTTTTAAATATCCTTTGAAGAGTGTTTGGAAAAGGAAATCCCGCTTCAGTCGATTACGTTTCCCAAGAATCACGTCGTATCATCATAACCCCAAAAAGTCGCATTGCAGGCGCGTGAAAAGCGATAAAGTAGCTGCTGTGGAGAGGACGTTATAACGGCCACGTCTTGATTACCTCATCCAAAATTTAAAAAAAAAATTGATGAGTAAAAGAAAAATTGCCAGGTCATCGATCTGAATCCTTAGCAAAAGAAAATCAACCAGAGTTAGAAAAATCAAATAATGATTTTCGTGCAAGAGTGTGCCAAAGATAAAGAAGAAAATCAAGATTTATTTGGTAGTCTGTGATGTCGTAATGACATAAAACTGATTGATCCCGGGCAATGATCTCTACCTTTGGAATCATGAGGGATTCAAAAGTGGTTTTGTGGTATCCCGTTGAATTACGATCAATTGATTGATAAGAATCATTGAAAGGTTTCTTTTAAGATGTTAGCTTAATGGGTTGGGTTTAACTATCTTTCGGATTCCGAAAACGTGAGAAATGCTCGAAATCGGAAGACAGTACTTGTCTGACCAGAGTAGTCATGAAAACAAGTTAGGGTTAGGAGAATTTTGTCTGACTTGTGAAATGTTTGGAAATCTCAAAAAAAATTAAAAACTGGATCTTTTTGGATAGAAATTACTTGGGTGGAGTAGATTTCATAAAGAACACGCAAAAGTGAAAGGTTGAGATTCCCTTTAAAGTTTTCATCAATTCCTTAGTGGGGTCGGATTTTTGGGTTTCATTCGGAATGGTGGTAAAAACAATTCCGAAATCATGAACACAGAATTTGTGTAACCATCAGTTTTCAGTGGTATTGCTGAAGACCTTCATAAAGGTTACTGTCAAGAAGAAGGAATTGATTATGAAGAAACATATGCACCAGTAGCCAGACTAGAGTCCGTTCGGATTTTTCTTGCTTATGCAGCACACAAAGGTTTCGATGTCTATCAGATGGATGTTAAGTGTGCATTTCTGAATGTAGAATTAGAAGAAACAGTCTACGTCGAACAGCCACCAGGCTTTGTGAGCAGTAAACATCCTGATCATTGCTATGTGTTAGACAGAGCTGTTTACGGCCTAAAACAAGCTCCAAGAGCTTGGTATGAAACTTTAACTCGGTTTCTCAAGCAATCCAAGTTCAAGCAAGGATCTGTCGACCCAACTTTCTTTCGCAAAAAGGAAGGAAGTCACCTGATGATTGTTCAAATCTATGTCGATGACATCATTTTCGGATCTACTCACCCTAGCCTAACGGCTGAATTCCGAAAACTGATGGAGACAAAATTTGAAATGAGCTCGATGGGTAAAATCAATTTCTTTCTAGGCCTTAACATCAGACAAAGCTCAGAAGGCATATTCATCAATTAGGAAGCCTATACCAAGTCTCTCTTAGAGAAATTCGGAATGAAGGGAGATTCTAAAGTCAAAGTTTCGATGGCTTTCGGAACAAAACTCACTCCTTCACTAGACAAACCTGCAGCAGACATCACTCTTTATCGTCAAATGATAGGTTCATTTCTCTATCTCACTTCGAGCAGACCTGACATTATGTTTGATGTTTGTTACTGTGCAAGATTTCAGGCAAATCCTAGAGAGCCACATCACAATGCTGTGAAGAATATATTCCGATATCTCAAAAGAACAACCTCTCTTGGACTATGGTATCCATCAGAATCTGGTTTCTTTGTTCAAGCATTTTCTGATGCTGATCTTGGTGGTTGTGGATTGGATCGCAAAAGCACTTCAGGTGGATGTCAACTTCTCGATGGAAAACTCGTAAGCTGGTAATCAAGAAAACAGACTTGCGTGTCACTCTCAACAGCTGAAGCTGAGTACATTGCTGCTGCTTCATGCACCTCTCAGATAATATGGATTCAAAACCAACTGAGAGACTATGGAGTCAATATGAAACGTATTCCTCTTTACTGTGATTCCGAAAGTGCGATTCGGATCTGTCACAATCCAGTGCAACACTCAAAGACTAAACACATTGCACTCAGATATCATTTTATCAAAGATCATGTTGAAGACGGCAACAACGAGATTCATTTCGTTCGCTCAAATGATCAACTAGCAGACATCTTCACAAAGGCCCTTCCTGAACTAGCATTCAACAGAATTCTTCAAGGTCTCGGAATGATGGAAGCTGAATCCGTTCCGATATCTAACTGAGATTCCGATTGATTTCGAAAATCGGAATGCCTCGGAATCGGATTTTAGACATGAATGATTCGGAATGCATGTATCCTTTCTAATACTTCGTTTATGTTTATTTTTTTATTTTCTTTGTTTTATTTTTTTATTTATTTCAGCTATTTATTTTTATTTTTTTAATTTTTTAAAAAATATCAAAAATATTTTTTTTTCGTTTGTTTTGTTTATTTTTTTGATCTTTAAAATTCTAATTCCTGTGTTGTGTATTTTATTTTCTTTTTCCTTTTGTATTGTTCTTCTTGCCGATATCCATGCGAATGCAGAAATAGAATTCAAACAAGAATCATTAAACAAAAGAAAACCACGTTTCATTCAAGCTAGAGGAACAAAGTTTATTACATCAAAACGCAAAAACAAAAACTACTTCAACCTACAGCTTGTAGTAATGCCACATGGGAGGATCACCGGGATGGAAAGCCTGTTAGATGTGCAGCTCACTCTCATCAACAAAGAGGCGACTTCCATCCGCCAGTCCCACATGGAACTGGTTGTGGGGAGTGGTACGAGTGATCACTGCCGGCCACCACCCCCTCCTGTGCCAGACCTCAACGAGGTCAAACTGTTTGAACTCCACCAAGATTCTTGGTGGGACAGGCTGCAGAAAGGGGTAGCTTGTTTAAACGATCAGTGGTCCACCAACCTCGCCATTGTTGAGAGTGGTCATCCTCACCTCATATTGGTGATTCCAAACTCTCGTGACAACCCCGCCATAGATGCCACCTGAGTAGTCGCCTTCTTGCATCTTGACCTCAACTTTGTCAAAACGGTTGTAGGGACGACGCGCCATGTGATATCTCTTTTGATGGTATTTTTTTTTGGGTGTGGGTGTTTTCTACTAACAATGGTTCCTTTTTATAGGCAGAAATGACACCGGTTAAGCTTCTAATCGTGGATATTTAATTACTTTTTGAAGTAATGATGCAGCCTGCTGTCATTATTATGTGTCATTAAGACGAAGACGGCTGATTAGCAACTGATTGGACGTTTTCCTTCCTCTTCGCCTAAGCATTAAATGTTTTCTCATGATAGCCAAGTCCTTGTCAGCATTCTTCAGCGAGAATAATTTTTTTGTAACTATTTTGAATTGATGGGTTTCTTCTTATCCTATTTTCTATGCCTATAATTTTGCTATCAGTTATGGAATGGGTCTGTCCTTCCATACTTAGTTTTTGTTTAAATAGCATGTTCGTACCCTTGTTAGGGTTAACTTTTGTAATCTTTTCACGGCACTCATACAGAATAGTTCACATCGAATTGTTCTTGAGTTGCATTTTAATCATTAGACATCAGTTCTTCATATTGTCTGTTCTTGATCTTGTTTATTTACATTATTCTGTATGAGTGCCGTGATAAGATTACAAAAGTTAACCCTAACAAGGGTACGAACATGTTATTTAAACAAAAACTAAGTATGGAAGGACAGACCCATTCCATAACTGATAGCAAAATTATAGGCATAAAATCTGGCAACAAATCCGATCAGCATATTTGACTCAATCTTAATTTATGACTCAACAGTAGGTGCTTTGCTCTTCCCATTTTGTTCACACATTTCTTGCAGAATTCTGGTATCCTCAGGGGCATCCTTAAGCTCATCCCACAGGGACTGGTTCATTAAGGGCCCCATTGATTTGGGTGCTTCCTGCTTCGTCTTCCCTTTCCTATTCTTCTTTTTCTGCTTGATTCCCGCTATTGTTGGTTGCTCCTCCTTCTAGACCTCTTTATCTATTTCTGGTTGAGTTTCATTCTAAACAGAAATTCCTTCTTCCTTACCTTCCTCACTTCCTAGAGCTTTCTCTTCTTCCCCCAGTCTCACTTCACTCCCTACTTCAAACAAGTCTTCCAAAGTGACTTTTCGCCATCCTGATTCGACAGTGTTAACTTTCTCTTTTCCTGGTCGCTGATTATGAGTAGGGTTGACCTCTGTAGCACTTGGCAATTTTCCACTGTCCCTCTTTTGCTGATCTGCAGCCATTTGACCTATTTGTCGTTCCATGTTTGCAATGGCTTTTGCATTTGCTTGAGATTGTTGTTGCGTAGCAGTGACCATATCGTACATCTTAGCAAACATTTCTTCTTGAGTTCCCGGGGCGTTGTTGGTAACATTATTGGGCCCCCTGTTGTTGTTATTGCTACTATTTCCATTTGTATTTCCATTGTGGTTGTTGTTATTTGCAGGCTGATGTGTTCTAGGCTGATTGGTCGATTGACTCTGGTAATTGTTTTGCCTAAAATTCTGCTGCTGTCCTTGGTTATATGGCATGTAGGGTCGTCCATTATTATGCTGGCCTTGACCCTGGCCATAAACTTGATTCGCCTCTTGAGTCTTAGGTCTCCTTGACCTCCTTACGATGGATTCTGCGATCCATTCTGAAGTGTTGACATGAGCCTGTCAAACTTCTTATTCAGTTCATTAATTTCCTTCTTCACTTCCTTCTTCCAGTCAGCATCGGCTCCCACTGCTGCCGCCGTACCTACAGTCTTCCTGGTAGAAAAGTTTGCCTTGGAACCATTGCTCAATTGTTCCAAGAACTGCCAAGCTTCCTCTGGGTCCTGCAACATAAATGTCCCACTTGATGAGGCATTTATCATGGCCTGATGCGTCTCACCGACTCCTTCGAAGAATAACTTAACTAACTGCCACCTAGGAATTTCGTGATGTGGGCAGGATCGTAACAGCTCCTTCAATCTGTCAAAGGCTTCGTGGAAAGCCTCTCCTGGCTTTTGCTGGAAGTCCTGGATGACCCTTCTGATTTCAGTTGTCTTACTTGCTGGATAAAATTCCTGAAGGAACTTTGCCTTAAGCTAATCCCATGTAGTAATGTTGTTCGATGGCAAATATGTAAACCAATATTTGGCTTTATCCTTAAGAGTGAATGGAAACAGTCTAAGCCTGAAAATGTTTCTATTGGTGTTCCTAGGGTTATTAGCATTAGCAATCGCTAAGAATTCATATAAATGATTATAAGGATCGTCTTGCTTATACCCTCTAAACTCTGGCAATATTCCTAATAACTGAGGTCTTATTTCTACTTGAGAATCAATGTTATCAGGAATATAAATTGGCGATGAATCATCATATTCCCGCGGTTGGAAATGTGATGCAACCGATTGCCGTCTCGGTTGTGCGAAATGTAAAGGTTGGGCGGGATTACCGTAAAGATGATAGTTATATTCCCGCTGACCTGGTGGTTGATACTGTGGTGCTCTTCTGGGAGGTTCCCGACCTCGGTTCCACTGTGGATGTGGTGCTGGTGGCACCCATCCCTCGTCTTCCTCGTCATATCCCTCCTCTGTCTTCTGGATAATGATATTGTGGCTGACGAGGTTGTTGATAGTGTATAGGTTGTGTAGGTTGGAATGTGGGTTGAGGTTTAAAAATAACGTGTTGTGGTTGAGAGGTTGGTGTCTGCTGTCGAGAAACTGGGGTGCCATCACGGGTCGGCTCTCCCCAAGACATTGCAGAGGTAAATGGATTGGTAGATTGTGGTTGTGAAGCGGGTGTAAATGGTGGGACAGATGGTGGAGTGCATGATGGTATGGGTGCAGGGGCTGAAACTGCACCACCAGAAGCAGTCGTGCTCCCGAACTGAAACTCTGACAGTGGGGGAATAGAAAACACCCCCGTTGCCTCACCTGATGGTTCCTGGGCAACACTTACTGGATTACTACTAACCTGACTAAAATTCATGATATTTAAACGCCTACGGGCACGGATTTTGCACGCAGTACGCTCAATCTCAGAATCAAAATGCAATGGGGATAATTGCTTACCCCTGCGGGTACGCATGCACTAGTGCAACACGCCTACAAAAATCAAAAACTAAACTAACCAAATGAAATTTTCAAAAACAAGAAACAAGTTCCTACTAATCACCTAATCTAAGCTCACAGCTCCCCGGCAACGGCGCCAAAATTTGACGCGCCTAGGTCGTCGTGCGGTCAAAAATAAAGAAAAACCTAACACACACTAGTACAGTGGTAGTCAGGGTCGATCCGCAGGAGCTTCGTGGTTAGACTAAATGACAGATTACCAACTAGTAGTGTCACGCTACAGTCGGAGGATCTAGTTTCTACCTTCCTGATTACTAACAACCTAAAGCAATGATCAAACAAACTCAAGCCAAGCTAAGCTAAGCTCAAATGAACCTAGTCACTTTCTGAAATCAGAAGTGCATCTCTGAATCAGAAGCAATCAAAGGCATCCAAACTAAGCAAAACCAAGCAAGCATAAACTAGTCACTAACTAAAGTTCTACTGAACAGTTACTAGCCGAAGTTTAATGCATAAAAACTAACCTAATTAGCTACTGATTTCAGCAAGGGAAAACAGTCCCAACAAGGTCAAAGAAATATCCAAACACAATCAAAACATCCAAAACATAAACAAACATCCAAAACACCGAAATACCAATATTAAATGTAACCAAATGATTTTCATTCACCAAACTCAATATCCAAACACCAAAACAGTAACAAAATGTCATAAAACAGAAACCTAAGTGCTCAAGGCCAGTGGTTGTCACTCCCAAGGACCTTAGCTACAATTACTACTTGATACTAAAAGGAAATTAAATTCTAAAACACAAAATACCAATTGAGATGTTGCTGAAACGAAATCTTGGAGTCAAAGAGCTTCAAGGTCGATTTTACACCCGGTCTTTGCTAGGGTTTTCAGCTGAAATTGCATCTATTTATATTTGCAAATTTCCCGCAGCCGCGCCACGCAGATGAAGAATCCGCGGCGCGCGTACTAATCTTTTCCTGTTTCTTCGGCATTTGAATGTGTTCCACCGCCTTAAGCCTACGTCGCGCGTATCATATTTCCGCAGCGCACGTACGAGTTTCCTTGATTTTTCATTCTTTTTCAAACTTCTTCCTTTTGCACGCTTTTAGTCCCTGTTTCCATTCTTTTTCTCTAAACAATTCCTGGCACGAAAAGTGAGAATACCCAGACATATTTGATATAATTTTATCAAGAACAGGGCTCAACAACGCCTAAAATACTTGATATCACTAGGCGTTGTCAGGTCATTATGACCTCTAAGTTATTGATTTAGAGAAGATGAATGGGCATGCGAAGGGCTTATAAAAAGGTGTGGTTTGGCCAGTGGTTAACAATTCATATCGTGAGAAATTTTGATCAAGCGTAATTTGTTTTCAAGATGGCTCGTTATTTCTTCAAGTGTCTTGATGAGGTAGAGGTGAAGCTCACACAAGGAGACTTTGCAGGGGGATTCTATGAGGAGGTAATAACCAAGACATGGAAGAGGAGGTGTGAGGTTCAACTGAGGTGTCTTCCAGATAACATAACTGGTAGGATGATGATTGTGAAGGTAAAGTATAGTTGTCTTCGTCCCATTCCTCCTACAGTGATTGTGGAGTACAAGGTGGGGGATTATGTGGATGCTTGGGATCGACAAGGTTGGTGGAGTGGTGTTGTTGACAATGTGATTGGAGACGATGTGTATGATGTGGTGCTGTTGATGGATGGGAAGGCTGTTCGTGTATGCTATTTGTCTGTGCGAATCACACAAATCTTCACTTATGGCAGTCCTCCAAAGTGGCAATACAACAAACACTAGGGCGGCGGGGATGAAGTTTTAGTTGTTTTGTATGTTTTCCTTTTTAGAATCTTAAGTCATAGAATTGTGATCATTTCTTGATGTAGCGACTATGACTTAATGGATTGTGACTATGTACTCACCTTCTAACTTAATGAATTATGAATATGTTTTGTTTTTTTTTTTTTGTGAATTTGAGTTTTGCTTTAAGATGAATGGTATGATAGCTTAATTTTGAGTATTTTCGGAAGAGATCTTCTGAGAATATAGCAGGTGTAGCAGAATGCTAGTCCGAAGTCTGGTGGTTCTGAGAGATAAGTCAGAGATTGTTCCGAACAGAATTTTTCGGAGTAAATGATAATTAGAAACTGAGTATCATTCTCTGAAGAATTCTAAGTCAGGATTTAACATACCTAGTTTGTCTAAAAAATTGTTGAATTTTGTGGAGTCTAAAGCTTTTGTGAAAACATCAGCAACCTATTCGTCAGTAGGAATAAAGTAGAGCTCGATGTTACCTTGTAAATCTGATCCTTGATGAAGTGATACCTAAGATCGATGTGCTTCGTCATAGAGTGCTGAATTGGATTATGAGAGATGGCTATGGCACTCTTAGAATCACAATAAATGGGAACTTGAAGGAATCGGTAGCCATAATCCAGGATTTGAGTTTTCATCCAGAGAACTTATGAACAGCAGGTAGATGCAGCTATATATTCAGCTTCTGCTGATGATAAGGCAACACAATTTTGTTTCTTTGAAGACCAGCTGACTAACCTTCCACCTAGGAATTGACAGCCTCCGGAGGTGCTCTTCCGATCCAATTTGCATCCGGCATGGTACGAATCAGTAAATGCTTGTAGTTTAAAGTTGTCTCCGACTGGATACCACAGACCCATTGCCTTTGTACCTTTGAGATATTTGAAAATTTGCTTGACAGCTGTCAGATGTGACAGTTTAGGAGCTGCTTGATATCTAGCACAGATACATGTTGAAAACATGATGTCAGGTCTGCTTGCGGTTAAGTATAGGAGTGAACCTATCATTCCTCGATACAACTTGTGATCTATTGGTTCGCCTTCGGGGTCTGCAAAGATTTTATGGTTGGTGGATATCGGAACTTTGGCGGTAGAGCAGTTTTCAAGAGAAAATTTCTTCAGAAGTTCATTTGTATATTTTTCTTGATGAATGAAAATTCCTCTTTTGGTTTGTTTGATTTGAAGGCCTAGGAAGAAATTGATTTCTCTGTTCATACTCATGTGAAATTTGTCTGTCATTACTTTTGCAAAGTTATCAACCATCGATTGATTTGTTGAGCCGAAAATGATATCATCGACGTAGATTTGTACGATCATAATGTGATTTTGATGTGATCGGACAAAGAATGTAGGATCAATGACTCCTCTTCTGTATCCGAATGATACCAGAAAGTTTGACAGTGTTTCGTACCAGGCTCTGGGTGATTGTTTTAAACCATATACTGCCTTATTCAGACGATACACATGGTTGGGTCAAGATAGATCTTCAAAATGTTCAGTCATAAATTAAGATTGAGTCAAATATGCTGATCGGATTTGTTGCCAGATTTTATGCCTATAATTTTGCTATCGTTTATGGAATGGGTCTGTCCTTCCATACTTAGTTTTTGTTTAAATAGCATGTTCGTTCCCTCATTAGGGTTAACTTTTGTAATCCCTTCACGGCACTCAAACAGAATAGTTCACATCGAATTGTTCTTGAGTTGCATTTTAATCATTAGACATCAGTTCTTCATATTGTTTGTTCTTGATCTTGTTTATTTACAT
The DNA here is from genome assembly GCA_023525715.1 of Cichorium intybus. Lineage (NCBI taxonomy): Eukaryota > Viridiplantae > Streptophyta > Magnoliopsida > Asterales > Asteraceae > Cichorium > Cichorium intybus. The sequence continues at coordinate 77,851,089 of CM042014.1, read as the reverse complement.
TATTCCGCATTTTTGAATCTCGATCCAACTCTTTTATTTCAACAATTGGTATCAGAGCGGGAGTTTGTGTTATTCACGGATCCGTTTTGATTATCTTCATCGTTTCAATCGATTTTGGATATCAAACTTTGATCTTCTACGTTCGACTCTTCTTTTGATTTGAACCTACACTTCTGATTCATACAAGTAAACAAGTATCAATGGCTTTTGACGACTCACATACTCAGTCCTTCAATCTTTCAGGTAGCATTGGATCCACTACCAGGACTCCAATTCTGTTTACTCAAGAGTATGAGGTCTGGGCGTTGCATTTTGAAGATTATGTTCTTGGCATTGAAGAACATGGATCAACGATCTGGCAAGCTATCACTGAAGAAACTCACGTCCATACAGACACAAGGAGGGTTATCAAAACCCTAAAAGAATACAACAACTTGCTCGTCACTCACACAAACATTCCTCAAGACGAAAAAGATAAACTAATGTGCAACATCAAAGCATTTAGAATTATCAGGTTCGCTCTCCAAGCAGATACTCTTCGTCTGGTTAGTTCGTGCGAAACAGCTAAAGAGATCTGGGATAGACTTAAAGAATTATATTCTGGAGATGCTGACCTTGAGCACTCCATTCAGACCACTCTTCTTTCCGATTTCGGATCTTTTGCACAAGGTTCGGAAGAAACTCTAACCCAGACTTTCAATCGATACAATCATCTTCTCAGTCGATTATTAAAATACAATCTGGCTCGGACTGTCATTGAGCAAAAGGTTACCTTTCTTGATGGTCTTCGTTCCGAATGGAAGGCTATCGTTCCAACCATAAAAGCGCATGAACAGTTCAAAAATTATACTTTGGCTAAAGTTGTGGGAATCCTCAAATATCATGAAAAGGAAATCATTTCGGAAGCCAAAGCGACTATCGGTCTTGGTTCACTTGCACTAATTGCTGCCGGAAAGAAATCGGCTGAAATCGATTCTGACTCAGACTTTTCCGACGATGATTTGACCAGAGAAGACAAATCTTTGATGGTATCAAATCCCAAGAAGTTTTTCAAGAAAAACTTTTCCAAACCGAAATCGACAAGGAGGTTTCAATGCTGAAAAGACTGTGGAAGAAAGTCAGAAAAAGAAGAATGATGAGGAGAAGAAACTTGCTGGCGACTCAGGATATGACTGCCATTATTGTAACGGAAAGAACCACTTTGTGAAAGACTGTTTGCTCTGAAAACAAGCTGAGAAGAAGGAGCAGGTGAAAGATGAAGCCTATTACGCAAAGAAGATTGCGGAACTGAAAAAGAATGATGTTTCATCTACCAAGGCAGCCTTTGTGGTGAAAGGGGACAGCGAGTTTGGAGCTATTGAGGTCTGGTCAACGGATTCGGAAGATGAGGAGGTGAGGAATCCAACACATGGTCGATCTCTGATGGTGAAAGCTGATCATTCCGACAGCAGAGGTTACTCTACCGACGGGTGTCAAGCCTCAGCAAGTTGTTTTGCTGCGAAGCCTGTCTATGAACAAGTTGAGGAATGTGAGGCTGTGGTCAACAAGGTACGCTCCATCCTTAAATCTTTAAATATTTGCTCTTCTAGTTATGATGCTGAATTAGATGATCTTAGATTTACTGTCTCCAGTTTGAGTGATAGCTTAAAAAGGACACGTCTAAGCAATTCTAACCTAAATGATCAATTGAGCAGGATATCGAATAAGAATGAGGAGAGACGAATGAGAATCGATGCGTTGGATAGTGAGTTAGTTAAAGCACGAGATGATATTATTTATGTCAAAAGGGATAATTTAGTTCTTGTCAAACAGAGAAACATTTTTTGTTTAATTGCTAAACGTCTTTACAATAATATTACTCAATTGCATCTTGATTGTGACATAGGCAGGGGTTTACACAAAATGATTTTACCCTTTCTTGAGTTGAAAGAGGATGAAATCGATGCAGAATGTCATAGGTGTGAAACCATTGTTTCATCTGATGAGGTTTCGGAAGCTTATCGAATCGGACTTGATAAAATTAAAAGCTATATACAGTCCAAAGAACATAAAAGTATGGTCAAAGAATATTTTTCAGAAAATGATCACGAGGAAATTAAAACAGCAACTCTAAAGAATTTTCATTCATTATGCTCTAAACTAAATTCCGATAATGTTCCCATTGATGAGAATATTTCAGATTTTGATGAAAGTGATAAGAGTGAAATATCTGTTGAGGATGAAATTGACTGTTCGGAATTCGTATCAAATTCTACTGAAACTAAGAAAAATCTCATTTCTGAAAATTCAGTTGCTTTTGCGAGAATTGTTAAAAATGAAGGATCACACACTTTAAATGAACAAGCTACTGTTTTTCCAAAGATTCACACTGTACCAAATCAAGTTTTCGTTAAACTAGGCCTAAATACAAAAGATGTAACTGAACTTAAAGTCCTAGTCGATAACGATAACTCCGATCTATGTGATTCTTTCTTTTGGTCGGAACCTATTGACAACTCAGATGAGACTAAAGGTCTTTCCGAAATGACCTCGTGGAAGTCTCGAGGAAACTATATCTCTGGATCATTGAACCGTGAAAATTTTGTCTCTCAAAATGGTTCATGGGGTACAGCGAATTTGAAATCCAATCCTTTAAACCCTAAGACGAGTACTTTCAAGTCTGATTTTAATTACAGCTCAACATCTTATATTCATAAGTCTCCTGAAGAGCTCATTGCCAAAAGGAAACAAATGAATGCAAGGTACAAAAAGAATCTGAAAGAGAGAAAACAATTCTGGAGAAACAAACTCGACTCAAACCTAACCCAGAAAGTCAACCCTATTCCCATTCGGAAAGTTGAGCTTACACCAAAACCAAAACCAACACCTAAACCCTCTATCTCAACAACAACAAAGAATCCCACTCGCGTTCTCGGATCAACGGATTCAAAAGGGAAGGCAAAACTTTATCCTGAAACTACTCAAGATCTTAAAACCAGCAAAATTCACCCAACAGTTACTATCAAAACACAACTCTCTTCTCAATCGGTTAAAAATCAAATTCCCACTTATCTTTCTCAAAATCAGAAAACCCATTATTATCAAGTTTCGAACACGTTCACTCCCAAGAAATCTCATTTTGCTAAAGAACAATGGCAATCTACAAAAATGAAAGTGTTCCGAATTGAAAATAAGAAAAATCAGTCATCTGTGAGAAAATCATTTTGGGTTGAAAGATCATGCATTTTCCCTACCTCACATAAATTCTCACATGGGCCCACACTGGTTTGGGTTCCTAAATCTCTCTAACTTGTGCAGGTTCTACGTGACGAACAGTATGATCCGGAATGGTACATTGACAGCGGCTGTTCACGTCACATGACTGGAAGGAAGGAGGAATTACGAGAATATCGCTCGCTGACAAATGGAGGAAAAGTCAGTTATGGAAACAATGCAACAGGCAACATCAAAGGATATGGCATGATCACAAATGGTGAAATTTCGATACGAAAAGTGGCATATGTTGAAGGACTTCAGCACAACTTGATCAGTGTTTCACAACTAGTCGTCGGAACTGGTCTTAAAGTCTCGTTTGATGAAGATGGCTCCGAGCTAGTTGAGAAGGAATCCAAGAAGATAATTTTAAAGTCAAAAAGGAAAGGCGAGATGTTTCCTTTGGACATGCGACCTATCCAAGGAAAACCTGCCATCTGCCTACTCACTAAAGCTACGAACGATGATAGTTGGCTATGGCACAGACGGTTGTCTTACATGAACTTTCGTGATATCAATAAACTGGTACTTGGTGATCTCGTGCGAGGATTACCGCTACTCAAGTACGACAAGGACCGACTCTGTGATGCATGTGAACTAGGAAAACAAAGTCGGAAGAGCCATTCTACAATCATCAACACAAAGATCATCGAACCATTGGAACTTCTGCATATTGATCTTTGTGGTCCATCTGCCATCGAAAGCGTTGCTCACAACAAATACATTCTGGTTGTGGTAGATGACTTCTCTCGTTTCACATGGGTATTCTTTCTCAAGCAAAAATCTGAAGCGGCGATCAACATGATTAACTTCATCAAGCAAATAGAAATTCTTCTCCGAAAACAAGTTCGAATGATAAGAAGTGATAATGGGACAGAATTCAAAAATAAAGTTCTAGACGATTTTCTTGTCAATAAAGGAATCACGCATAACTTCTCTGCCCCGTACACTCCTCAACAAAATGGAGTTGTAGAAAGACGAAATCATTCTCTTTGTGAAGCTGCTCGCACAATGCTCTCTTTTGATGTGGAATTGTATATATCATCAAGTTTTGATAGAAACGATGCACACTTCCAGGGGGAGAATGAAGTTGAAAATAATGACCTTGACACACAGTCAGAGGTACATTCGGAAGCAGAAGAAATCATTTCAGAAATTAATCCTGAATATGATCCAAATTATCCTCCAATGATAAAATGGACGAGAGATCATCCAAAATCTCAAATCATCGGAACGACTTCTTCTGGTGTTCTCACTCGAGCTCAAGCTAAAGAAAAGCAAGTCACATTATTTTCAAAAGTGGAATTCTGCATGTTTCATTCGTTCATCTCCAAGATTGAACCTAAAACAGTTAAAGTAGCACTTGATCATGCTGACTGGGTCCATGCAATGCAAGATGAGCTAAATGAATTTGAACGCAACAGGGTGTGGCGATTGGTTCCAACTCCGGAAAAAGTATCTGTTCTCGGAATGAAATGGGTTTTTAGAAACAAGTTAGACAAAGAAGGGAATGTCATTCGGAACAAAGCAAGACTTGTTGTTAAAGGTTACTGTCAAGAAGAAGGAATTGATTATGAAGAAACATTCGCACCAGTAGCCAGACAGGAGTCCGTCCGGATTTTTCTTGCTTATGCAGCACACAAAGGTTTCGATGTCTATCAGATGGATGTCAAGTGTGCATTTCTGAATGGAGAATTAGAAGAAACAGTCTACGTCGAACAACCACCAGGCTTTGTGAGCAGTAAACATCCTGATCATTGCTATGTGTTAGACAAAGCTGTTTACGGCCTAAAACAAGCTCCAAGAGCTTGGTATGAAACTTTAACTCGGTTTCTCAAGCAATCCAAGTTCAAGCAAGGATCTGTCGATCCAACTTTCTTTCGCAAAAAGGAAGGAAGTCACCTAATGATTGTTCAAATCTATGTCGATGACATCATTTTCGGATCTACTCACCCCAGCCTAACAGCTGAATTCCGAAAACTGATGGAGACAAAATTTGAAATGAGCTCTATGGGTAAAATCAATTTCTTTCTCGGACTTAACATCAGACAAAGCTCCGAAGGCATATTCATCAATCAGGAAGCTTATACCAAGTCTCTCTTAGAGAAATTCAGAATGAAGGGAGATTCTAAAGTCAAAGTTCCGATGGCTTTCGGAACAAAACTTACTCCTTCACTAGACAAACCTGCAGCAGATATCACTCTTTATCGCCAAATGATAGGTTCACTTCTCTATCTCACTTCGAGCAGACCTGACATTATGTTTGCTGTTTGTTACTGCGCAAGATTTCAGGCAAATCCTAGAGAGCCACATCACAATGCTGTGAAGAATATATTCCGATATCTCAAAAGAACAACCTCTCTTGGACTATGGTATCCTTCAGGATCTGGCTTCTTTGTTCAAGCATTTTCCGATGCTGATCTTGGTGGTTGTGGATTGGATCGCAAAAGCACTTCAGGTGGTTGTCAACTTCTCGATGGAAAACTCGTAAGCTGGCAATCAAGAAAACAGACTTGCGTGTCACTCTCAACAGCTGAAGCTGAGTACATTGCTGCTGCCTCTTGTACCTCTCAGATAATATGGATTCAAAATCAACTGAGAGACTATGGAGTCAATATGAAACGTATTCCTCTTTACTGTGATTCCGAAAGTGCGATTCGGATCTGTCACAATCCAGTGCAACACTCAAAGACTAAACACATTGCACTCAGATATCATTTTATCAAAGATCATGTTGAAGACGGCAACATTGAGGTTCATTTCGTACGCTCAAATGATCAACTAGCAGACATCTTCACAAAGGCCCTTCCTGAACTAGCATTCAACAGAATTCTTCAAGGTCTCGGAATGATGGAAGCTGAATCCGTTCCGATATCTAACTGAGATTCCGATTGATTCTGAAAATCGGAATGCCTCGGAATCGGATTTTAGACATGGAAGATTCGGAATGCATGTATCCTTTCTAAATTTTTTATTTTTTTTTATTTTATTTATTTATTTTTTATTTTTTTTTATTTTTTTTATTTTCTTCGTTTTTATTTTATTTTATTTTTTTTGTTTTACTTATTTCAGCTATTTATTTTCTTTATTTTTATATATCAAAATTTTTTTTTATCAAAAATATTTTTTTTGTTGTTTTGTTTGTTTGGTTTGTTTATTTTTGATCCTTAAATTTCTAATTCCTGTGTTGTGTATTTTATTTTCTTTTTCCTTTTTATATTGTTATTCTTGCTGATATCCATGCGAATGCAGAAACAGAATCCAAACAGAAAACAAAAGAAAACCACATTTTATTCAAGCTACAGGAACAATGGTCATTACATCAAAAAGCAAAACAAAAACAACTTCAACCTATAGCTTGTAATAATGCCACATGGGGGGGTCACCGGGATGGAAAGCTTGGTAGAGGCGCAGCTCACTCTCATCAACAAAGAGGCGACTTCCATCAGCCAGTCCCACATGGAACTGGTTGTGGGGAGTGGTACGAATGATCACCGCCGGCCACCACCCCCTCCTGTGCCAGACCTCAACGAGGTCAAATTGTTTGAACTCCACCAAGATTCTTGGTGGGACAGGCTGCAGAAAGGGATAGATTGTTGGAACGATCAGTGGTCCACCACCCTCGCCATTGTTGAGAGTGGTCATCCTCACCTCATATTGGTGATTCCAAACTCTCGTGACAACCCCGTCATAGATGCCGCCTGAGTATTCGCCTTCTTGCATCTTCACCTCAACCTTATCAAAGCGATTATACGGACGATGGGCCATTTGATATCTTTTTGATGGATATATTTTTTTTGTGGGTGTTTTGATTCTAACGATGGTTCCTTTTTATAGGCAGAAATGACACCGGTTAAGCTTCCAATTATGGATATTTAATTACTTTTTGAAGTAATGATGCAGCCTGCTGTCATTATTATGTGTCATAAACGCGGAGACGGCTGATTAGCAACTGATTGGACGTTTTTCATCCTTTTCGCCTAAGCATTAAATGTTTTCTCATGATAGCCAAGTCCTTGTCAGCATTCTTCAGCAAGAATACAATTTTTTTTTGTAACTATTTTGAATTGTTGGACCTCTTCTTCTTATATTTTCTAAGTACCACAAACGAATATCCATGATTATTGAAATCTCAACCAATTTCAATATATGATTTCGGAAATTCTAGTCAAAGATCGCAACTCATTTTCACCATGGGGCGCTGTGAGACTCATCATCCTCTCTTGACCTTTCTATCACTTCTCCATATTCAATACATTTCCATATAACTGTAACCCTTATGAAGGTCTTCAGCAATACCACTGAAAACTGATGGTTACACAAATTCTGTGTTCATGATTTCGGAATTGTTTTTTTACCACCATTCCGAAGGAAACCCAAAAATCCGACCCCACTAAGGAATTGACGAAAACTTTAAAGGGAATCTCAATCTTTTGCTTTTGCGTGTTCTTTATGAAATCTACCCCACCCAACTAATTTCTATCCAAAAAGATCCAGTTTTTTTTTCTTTTCTGAGATTTCTAAACATTTTACAAGTCAGACAAAATTCTCCTAACCCTCACTTGTTTTCATGACTACTCTGGTCAGACAAGTACTGTCTTCCGATTCCGAGCATTTCTCACGTTTTTGGAATCCGAAAGATAGTTAAACCCAACCCATTAAGCTAACATCTTAAAAGAAGCCTTTCAATGATTCTCATCAATCAATTGATCGTAATTCAACGGGATACCACAAAACCACTTTTGAATCTCTCTTGATTCCAAAGGAAGAGATCATTGCCCGGGATCCATCAGTTTTATGTCATTGCGACATCACAGACTACCAAATAAATCTTGATTTTCTTCTTTATCTTTGGCACACTCTTGCACGAAAATCATTATTTGATTTTTCTAACTCTGGTTGATTTTCTTTTGTTAAGGATTCAGATCGATGACCTGACAATTTTCTTTTACTCATCAAAATTTTAAAAATTTTGGATGAGGTAATCAAGACGTGGCTGTTATAACGTCCTCTCCACAACAGCTACTTTATCGCTTTTCACGCACCTGCAATGCGAAATTTGGGGTTACTCATGATGATACGGCGTGATTCTAGGGAACCATAATCGACTGAAGCGGGATTTCCTTTTCCAAACACTCTTCAAAGGATATTTAAAAGATTTTTGGCTCATTATTTCTTTTCTCCGCTCTTCATCTCTCACACAGAACTCTTCGTCTTCAAAGCCCTCTTTCTCTCACGAACATTCAAGAACTCTCCAATGGCTGGTTCATCCTCAGCGAACGAAAATACTTCCTCTTCTCTAATGTTGAAGATCAAACAAAATCAGAACATGATTATTGATCTTCATTCTTCGAAGTATAATGAAGCTCTTCAACCGATGATCGAATGTCTCAAATTCTCCAGGATCTGCAAAGCCCTAACTGCTTCAGAGGAGGTTCCAATCGTGTATCTCTCATCTGCATACTCATCCGCATTCTACAACAAGGCTGATGATGTTGTTACTTTTGAAGTTGGATCCGTCAAGACGCGCATTTCCAAGTCTCGATTTGGAAAATTGCTAGGGTTTGCTGATCAAACTGATATTGTTGATCCTGATTCCCTTCCGCCTTCTACTATTCCACGATTTTTCTACCAAATAGGCTACAAGGGTGATATTACGCAGCTTTCCAAGTTCACAAAGAAGAGTCTACCGCCTTTGTGGAACTTTCTTTTCACAATCTTTTTCAAAAGCTTCTCCGAACGCACGACTGGCACAGACAGTGCAAGTAAGCTCTTTTACTCTTTATTTTATGGCCTCTATCATGACATCAACCTTGATTACGGATCAATTCTTTGGAACCAATTTGTCGAGAGCGTGAACTACAAAAATCGACACTCCGAAATCTCTTGTGCTCGATTTTGGTCCATTGTGGTAAAAAGGGCTATTGAGCAACATCATCTTCATATCATGGTTGATTCTGTCTTAGCGGTCATTCCGACACTGTCTACCACACAGTTTGCAACCACTAAATCGGAGGATTTTGATTTCATTGGGACCATTCCGATCACGATGTTGGATCGTGTTCCGAAGGACGTGCCATGCATTGCTGCGTATCGTCAACTACCTCCATCAGGAATTCGTGCTGTTGATCAAGCTCATCAAGTTGCTTTTGATAGACTTGAAAATCCGAAGAAAATTATCAAACGAAAAGGTAGAACTGCAGCATCTGACACCGAAAAACAGCCCAAACGTCCAAGGAGTCTCCGAAAGCTTGTTCAATCTTATGATTCCGAAAATGAACTCTCCGATACTCATCAAATTCTGACTTCACCGCACGATGTTCCGATTACCAACAACCTCGAAGATGTTCCACCCACCAAGCCTTCTCCACCTCCTGCATCACCTCCTCCCGCATCACCACCTCATGACTCCACACCAAAAATCACTCCTCATTCTAGTCCGCAATCCACACCTGAACGTTCACCCCTCCGAACCACTAACACTCAAAAGTCTCCATCTTTATCACCAAAACAAACTGCAACTCCTAATTCCCCTCATAACAACCCCCTTACCGACGTTGATGAAGAGGAAGATATACTGGTTAATGATGACCAGGATGATCTTTCTGATTTCCTTGAATCTCCATCTAATGTTAAACTAAAGACTCCCAGCTCTTCTGTTCCGATGTCATCTGATCAGCTCTCGGAAATCTCTGCCAAACTGGATTTACTTCTCCAATCCACGGCGCAACCCTCTGTCTCCGATTGGCAATCCCAGTTGGATGCTCACAAGGACTCGGTGGACACATTGATCACCGAAAATGTTAACCTCATGCGTCAATTCACCTCCCTCATCGAGAAATCTGAAGCACAAATGCGAGACTCTGCCACCTCTATTGGAATACTGGAAAAAGATGTTCTTAAATTTACTCAAGATTTCCGTGACTCTCATGTTCGGAACAATGAAAATATGCATCAGGTTATCTCCAACTTCAGCAACTCTTTGAAGAATGAAAAAGAGGCACTTTCCACCTTACGTTCGGAATTGAAACAGCAATATTCCGAATGGGTATCTTCTATGGATACAAGGGTTGATCAACTGAGGACAGATTTGGCCACGGAAAATTATTTGATGAATAAATTAGCCGCCAAAGAAACAAAAATCCAGCTACTCAGGTCCGATCTTCGTAACAAGTCTGCCATTCTTACCTCGGCTTTATCTCAGAACAAAGCTATTCGAAGTGGTGTATCGGAAATTGACTCCTTCCTTCATCGGATTGTTGAAGACACTAATCCAATTCTTAATCCTCAGGTGCGTAGACATCTGACACTTAAGCTTCATCCCGTATTCAATCTTCTTGCTGCCTTAAAGGGTGTTTCGGAAGGTTTTGCCTCTCCGAAACAAGGGGGAGACGAAACAAATGAAGAAAGTACATTTAATCAGGAGACTCCGAAGAAAACAAATGAAGAAAGTACACTTAATCAGGAGACTCCGAAGAAAGACTCTCCGGTTAAAACCAATGAAAATGCTGAAGGAGGTGCTGGTCCGTCAAAAGACAAAGGCAAGAAGATAGTAGAAGAACAAAAATCCGATAAGGATGCTGCCAAATCGACCAGGGAGAGGGAAATTGATCAAATTCTCAACCTTACTCGGAAACTTGATGCTGAAGAAGCTGCCAAAAGAGAGGCTGAGTTACTCCTGAAAACTCAAATGTCTTTGTTTCCTCCATGGCACTACAAAAGAACGACAATGGAAGCAATTACTGAGCCTGTGGAGAACTGGCTTCAACCAATAGCCTCGTACAACACAAGCAATGATGTAAACTCGCTGTTTGACTTTTCGATGACTGCAAAAGCATCCTGTTCCGAGGATTTGAGGAACTCAAAGACACCCGTCTCTCTAGTTCGGAAGTGAATGATTTGTAGTTCACTTTTTATTTGAAGAACGCGCGTCCTCAACATTTAATGTGGAGTTTGAAGAAGATTGTGCAGCTGACTCCCCGTCTTCCTGAGGTCAATGTTCCTTTTAAAAACGCAAGGCTTTTGGCTTTAAGAGGAGATGATAAAGAGAAGATGGAATTTTCTCTTGCTGACCTTCCATTTCTGAATCCATTTGACTGGATATCACTGTTCAATATCTTGTCAAGAGAACAAAAATATCAACCTCTTTTTGATCATATCAAAAGGATGATTGGGTACTACATTCTTGAAGTGGCAAAGCTTGATGTTGAAGTTGCTGGTGTTCTGGATAAAGTTCCCTTAACTGTAAGACGTCCTCCTCCCAAAAATCTGAGCAAGCGTAAAATCGGAAAAATTGTCAACTCAAACTGGAGTGTGGCATACAATTCAAAGGAAGGACTTGAGAATGTTAAAAGGATATTCTTTCTTTTAGACAAACATCTTTACAGGACTCCAGTGTTGGAACATATTCTTCACATCATCAATTAACTCCCATCCAACACCACTGATGATAAAACTTGTATCAACGACATGTTGAAGTGGTACATTGAATTTCGAAAAAGGATCCTGGCAATCATTTCGAAGGTGTTTTGCAGACAAACAAGTGAAGTAAAACCTGAAGAATGAAGGAAAGTCGCATTTTTGACTCAAAGGGGGAGATTGTTGAGTCATAAATTAAGATTGAGTCAAATATGCTGATCAGATTTGTTGCCAGATTTTATGCCTATAATTTTGCTATCGGTTATGGAATGGGTCTGTCCTTCCATACTTAGTTTTTGTTTAAATAGCATGTTCGTTCCCTCATTAGGGTTAACTTTTGTAATCCCTTCACGGCACTCAAACAGAATAGTTCACATCGAATTGTTCTTGAGTTGCATTTTAATCATTAGACATCAGTTCTTCATATTGTTTGTTCTTGATCTTGTTTATTTACCTTATTCCGCATTTTTGAATCTCGATCCAACTCTTGTATTTCAACACAAAACCGGCAGGTTGTTGAAGGTAAACCATTTCTTGAAGGTCACCTTGAAGGAATGCACTTTTTACATCCATTTGATGTACAATAATGTTTTTATGTGCGGCATAGGCCAGAAAGATCCGAATGGCTTCTAGTCTAGCTACAGGTGCATATGTCTCATCATAGTCAAGTCCTTCGATCTGACAATACCCTTTTGCCGCTAATCTGGCTTTGTTTCTGACTACTGTTCCCATGTCGTCTAGTTTGTTTCGGAAGACCCATCTTGTACCTATTACTCTGTGATTTGATGGTCTCGGAACAACATCCCATACATTGTTTCTTTTGATTTCTGATAGTTCTTCTTGTATGGCTTTGATCCAGTCGTCGTCATCTAGAGCATCTAAAACTGTTTTTGGCTCAATTTTACTGATGTATGCGGCAAAATGGCATTCATCCTGAATTGATTTCTTTGATCTTGTCTGAACTCCAAAGGATGGATTTCCGATAACTTGATTCGGAGGATGGTTCCTGGTCCATTTATGTAATCTTGGAAGTAGAGCTGGATCAGAGATAGAAGGAAGAACGTCTTGAATGAAGTTGGTGTCTTCAGGAGGTATGTTTTGATTTTGTGATTCTTCAGCGGAAGTGTTTTCATTGGCTTCGAAGGTGAAGACTGGTGCATTATTAAATGCAGCGTCAGAAGAATTGATTAATGTAACGCCCCGGTTTTTCTCGGTACGTTATTTATTTTAATTAATTAATTATGTGGCATTATATTAATTTATTTAATTAAGATCTGATTAATTGAAAGATTGGGCTTATAACTATTGCCATCTTTTAATCATATAATTAAGTCCATGAGTTTTATAGCCAAACCCAGTTAGGGCTTAGTTGTTCTTCTAGCCCAAAGGATTTAGGGTTTAGTCCATTAATCTAGTATATTAGGGCTTAAAACCCTAATTTCCTTTATTTCACTCTCTCCTCTCCCTCACGGCACTCTCTCTCTCCCTCTGTATCTCTCTTTATTCCCGGATTTGAGAACACAGCCGCATTGTTTGGACGATTACCGGAGATTGAAAGGTTGGATCGCCACGAAACTTTAACCGAAGGTTCCCAAGACATATATGAAGGTTCTGACCGGAGGGATTTTGATTTCAAGGTACGAATATTGAGTTATGAATTTCGCAACATAACCTAGGGTTTCTGTCAGATTTCACTGCTGAGTCTCTTTTCTTGTAAAACTCATATCTCGAGTTTTAGGACTCAAATGGACACACAACCAGTGCCCAAAGTTCACAAATTGAGTTGAGTAACTTTCTTAAAAGGAACTCTCGCTGAAAAGGACTTAATATATGATCAACAACAGCTTCTTTGCTGTTAGGTCTAAACCGGGTCTGCTGTGATATGTCATTTTGTTATTATCATTACTAGGGCTTGGGAAATGATCTAGAGTGATTCCAAGTTCCCACATGTACATTACATAGTTAATTTACTATCTGGAGAAGATGGGTCGTTAATTCTCTTCATAACTTGGTTAGAATGGGTCCACACTCCAGATCAGTGGACAGTCACCAGCTTATGCTGATTCTGTGATTTCCCACATTGTGATTTTTATATCCAGAGCTTGGGAAGCCCTTTTTAATCGATTCCAACTCTGAGACTTGTATTTTTGTGTCTAATGTTCCTCTGAGTTTTGGTTGGGGCTAATTACACCCAAAAGTTGGGTAGAATTGGCCAACACCACCTGACGGTCCGTCCAAAGACAGCAGTGACATGTCTTTTTGTAAATTTTATATCTCTCACATCCTTTGGAGTTAGGAGGAGTTCTTTATGGTTCTGGACACATAAGTCATTGTAGTTTCTTGTAAAAATTACTTAAGCCTATATTTCAGTTGTATATTTTGGAGTAATTCAGTCCCGAACAGCAGGTCTGTTTTAGAGACCTTGTTGTGATTACTCATTTCTCATTCCTTAGTTTCACAACTCCATTCTTCTAACCTTTAGTTTTATTTAGGTGAAGCTTTGAAGTTTGCACAAGCTTGGTAGCCTTATATTGACTCCTATATGTTACTCACTCACTCAAGGTGAGTTCTCTCACACCGTTGTATTGATGTTTGTGTTTGCTAGTTAGCTCGTGTGTGATTGTTTAGATTTATTATTTAAAGCCTGTTATATTATTATTATAGATCGTACATGTGCACTATATGTAATTGATTATTACTATGAGGGGTAGTTGGGTAAGATCACCAACGTTATACTCTTTATGAGGTGCGGGGATCGGGGCCAAAGGATTCGGGATTTACCCGGTGCGGCTCAAACCTACAAGTCCGCCCTATTTTATATAAGCACTGATTTGTTCTTTGCTTAGTTTTTATAATTATAATTGGAAATGGATTAGGACTGGTAAATGTGAATATTAATATGATGTCTGTGTTTGAATTCACTAAGCTTTGTGCTTACGGTTTTCCCTAACGTTTTTCAGGTGTTAAGATCTAAGAGGCTAAGGCGTGACTTGGAGCACCGGGATGCCACTACTAGGAGTTTTATTTGTTTGGGACTATGTCATTTTTGCTTCCGCACTTTACTTTAGTATTTTTCCATGTTTTGGGTTTGAGCTACTTATTTATTTTGGAAACATATAACTATTTTTATAAAAGTCATCTTTGAAAGTTAAAATATTTTGCGAAAAATTTTGGGTGTTACAAGTTGGTATCAGAGCACACGTTTGAGGGAACTAGGCATTCGTGGTGTGCCAGTCAGCCGGCCAAGTAAGCTTTGTTTCATATGTTTCTTACTTTGTTAAATTGTTAATTTTGGATTGTTTCAATTAGCCTTAAAATATTAGATTATATACCTGTTAGTATTATCATGTGAGAGAGTTGTATAAATAAACGGCTAGAGCGAACTGGAAATTTTGAAACTAGACGCGAATGTGAAATTGGAACTTGTGTGGAAGGTAGTAGAAGGGCCCCTACTATTTGAAGCACCAGTGCCGATTTCGGGTCGGGGCAAGGTTGAAAAATTTTCGGTAAGCTGGGTGTTTCGTCTTCCTAGAAATATCTAGGCTGAAATGTCTCTATATTATCTTTCTTTTCCGCGAATGCAGATACCGCCTAAGTTTTCCTCTATTTCTGGTAGACATGTTCCTAATATATACCCCTTAGGTTTTCATGTTCATAAGTTGTTATAAATCGTTGAAGCAGACACGTACTTGGTTAGTTCTAAGCCCGCTGTTGTTATGTTCGATATGAGTGTTAATTCGTTCGTTTCTCGCACTTTTTCTAATCGTCTGGGATGAGACGTTGGTAGACTATCTTGTCCAATGGTTGTCCGGGTTGCAGACAACCGGATTCTTTATGTTACCAATGTATATCGCGGTTGTACTCCATGGATCTCTGGCATAGAGTTTCCTATTGATTTGATTCCTATTGCTATGAGGGAAGTATGTGTCCCCGTGGGCATGGACTGGCTGGATACTTTTGAAGCAGAGATTTCATGTCATCGTAAGCAGGTGCGGGTTCAAACCCAAGTGGGGGAGAACTGGGCGTTAAGGGGGGATCGCCTATCCGTAGCTTATTGTTCAGCGACCGTGGTGGTTAGTCACGTTGCGATTGTTCCCGAGTTAGTGGCGTATTCATAGAGGAACTAACTGGAGTGCCGCCGGTTCGGCAAGAAGGGTTCCGTATCGACTTGGTGTTGGGTGCAGCTCCGGTAGCCAAGGCTCCTTATCGACTGACACCACCAGAGATGAAAGAACTTCATAGTCATCTTCAGGAACGGAGTGATAAGGGTTTTATTAGGCCGAGTATTTTTCTTTCCCCTCTTGCACTATAACTTTGTTCTATTTTGAATGGCATTCATGATTGTTATATATAATTGTGAATTAGGCACGTATTTGCTAGATTATGAGCCCGCTGCTGTTATGTTTGATAGCGGTGCCACTCATTCTTTCGTATTCTGTACTTTTATTAATCGTTTGGGCCGGAGTATCGGAAAATTTGCTCGCCCAATGATCTTCGAGGTTGCTGACAACCGAACTATATATGTCACCGATGTTTATCGGGGTTACACACTCGAGTTTTCTGGGGTTGAATTCTCCATTGATCTTATTCCTATTGCGATGCAGGAGCTTTGCGTTATTGTAGGCATGGATTGGCTGGACGCATTTGATGCGGAAATCCATTGCCGGAAGAAACAATTCGTGTTCAAAACCCTAGGGGTGGAGAACTTATTATTCAACGGGATATTCCCCGTCTAGACATGGCTTCTTGCTCATCTGCAGTAGCACTTTTCGATGTTCCTATAGTTTCTGACTTCAGCGATGTCTTTCCGGAAGAACTCGCTGGTTTGCCACCTATTCGACAAGTGGAGTTTCGCATTGATTTAATGTCGGGTGCGACTATGGTAGCTAAATCTCCTTATCGTTTGGCGCCACCTGAAATGAAAGAACTTCAGGATCAGCTCCAGGAACTAAGTGAAAAAGGGTTTATACGGCCAAGCTCTTCACTATGGGGTGCTCCTATTCTTTTTGCCAAGAAGAAAGATGGCACCCAGCGTATGTGTATCGATTATAGGGAGCTGAACAAGCGCACGATAAAGAACAGATACCCGCTACCGCGTATTGACGATCTTTTTGATCAGCTGCAGGGAGCATCTTGGTTCTCCAAGATTGATTTACGGTCCGATTACCACCAGATGCGAGTCCGGGAAGAAGACATTGAGAAGACCGCATTCCGTACTCGCTATGGGCATTATGAGTTCGTGGTGATGCCTTTTGGGCTCACCAACGCACCCGCCGCTTTCATGGACCTCATGAATCGGGTGTGTAGCCCGATGCTTGACCGCTCTGTTATTGTGTTTATTGATGACATATTAGTCTACTCTAAGACCAAGGAGGAGCATGAGCGACATCTTCGAGAAGTTTTGGAGACTCTCGCGAGAGAAAAACTTTATGCTAAATTCTCGAAGTGTGAGTTCTGGTCAGAAGAGGTCCAGTTTTTGGGGCATGTAGTGAACAAAGAAGGCATCAAGGTCGATCAAACCAAAGTTGAAACCGTTAAGCATTGGGTGGTTCCAAAAACGCCTTCCGAAATTCGTAGCTTTTTGGGTTTGGCCGGTTACTACCGTAGATTCATAGAAAATTTCTCAAAGATTGCGTTACCACTTACCCGACTGACCAAGAAATCAGAGAAGTTTGTGTGGGATCCGGAGCAACAAGCGGCGTTTGATGAGTTAAGATCACGATTGAGTGATGCACCGATCTTGGCCCTAATGGACGGAACAGAGGATATAGTTGTTTACTGTGACGCATCACTTCTGGGTTTTGGTGTAGTGTTGATGCAGCGAGACAGGATTATAGCCTACGCCTCCCGACAACTAAAACCACACGAGCAAAACTACCCCACTCATGACTTGGAGCTTGGGGCGGTTGTATTTGCCCTCAAGATTTGGTGACATTATCTCTATGGAGTAAAGTTTATTGTATATACCGACCATAAGAGCTTGAAGTATTTGTTCGATCAGCGGGATCTGAACATGAGGCAGATTAGATGGCTGGATGTGGTGAAAGACTATGACTGCGAAATTCACTACCACCCCGGTAAAGCTAATGTGGTGGCTGATGCTCTCAGTCGCAAACCGTCTGCCGAGCCTATTCGAGCTAAGTGCCTCCGTATGACGATGGTGTCGCCCTTGCTAGACCTGATTCGTGACGCTCAAAAGACGGCAATAAACATCAAGCAGGAGAAAATCGAGAATGAACTGCCTAAAATGGAACTAGATGGACGAGGTTTGTTGACTCGCCATGGTAGAGTTTGGGTTCCATATACAGGAGGCAACCGGAAAACCCTAATGGAGGAAGCTCACAAGTCTAAATTCTCCATACATCCGGGTGCTACCAAAATGTATCTAGATCTTTGAGAGGGTTACTGGTGGCATGGAATGAAGAATGATGTAGCACGGTATGTGGAAGAATGTATGACCTGTCGGAAGGTCAAGGCGGAGCACCAGAAACCGCATGGGAAATTGCAACCTTTGGAGATTCCGGAATGGAAATGGGAGCATCTGACCATGGATTTTATCACTAAGCTTCCTAGGACTGCCCGTGGAACCGATACTATTTGGGTGATTGTCGACCGTCTGACTAAGAGCGCTCACTTTTTGGCCATAAAGGAGAGCTCATCTGCGAAGAAGTTGGCCGAGATCTTTGATCGTGAGATTGTCTCATTGCATGGTGTGCCCGTTTCTATTTTCTCCGACCGTGACACCCGATTTACTTCTCGGTTTTGGCGGAAATTTCAGGAAGAAATGGGTACACGATTACACTTTAGCACAGCCTTCCACCCGCAGACAGACGGGCAGAGTGAGAGGACGATTCAGACGTTGGAAGACATGCTTCGGGCATGCACGATCGATTTTGGGGCTAGTTGGGATGATCACCTGCATCTAGCCGAGTTCTCCTATAACAACAGTTATCACTCCAGCATTAAAATTGTTGGAATACGATAGCATAAAACAACGCAGCGGAAACAGAAATCTAAATCGCATTCAACCAGAATCACAGAATCATGCACACTTTTGTAACTATAAAATCAAGAGGGTTCAAGACATACCTTTTAAATCTCAGATCTGATTTTGTTAGGATGACGAGAGCCCAAAGTAGAACTCCTCTAATGTAATCGCACCCAAGACAACGATCCAGCACCCGTTGATGTAGTATATACCTTTGCTTGAAGTTTTAGCACGTAATACCTAGGGTTTTGAAAGTAATCGGCCGTATACCGAGAGGGGGAGGAGGGTGACGAAAATTAGGGTTTTGGCAGCCTTTACAACTCAGATCTAGGGTTGTATTTATAGTGCTCCTCATCCTTATCCCCTCCCTTGTGGATATTTCACTTTAGTCATTTATCCTTATTAAGTTTCTAATTAATATACCTTTACTTTGGTATATTAATAAACTTAACCATTAAGTTTCTAATTAATATACCTTTACTTTGATATATTAATAAACTTAACCCCTCAAGTTTATTTTCGATCTCTTTTAGCTAAATCGTCTCTTGCGTGTAACCCAAAAGGACCCTACTATTTATAATAATATTACCAACTTGTTATAACGATGGGCATATAACCAACAGTCTCCCACTTGCACTTGTTATAACAACTGTATGGTCTAATATTCATTAACCTAGTAAGGTGTATGTCATCCTAGACAAATGCCGTGTTCATCTAATGAAACAGCCCTTAGGCAAGTGATCAAATATTCCTTTGTTCTACAAGATATCCATATGAACGTCTAACATGGAATTCTGTCAGTCTCAAACATTCAAGATTATGTTTCCCGATAGAGATTTGTGATGACCACAACAAACTGCACTTATTGATTCTATATCAATTCAGTTCGAGTACGGCCGTACATTTGCTGTCAACACCAAATCATCGAGGGGCCCACGGATATCGCTTCTCCTGTTAGGGCAGAAGGAACAAATAAACTTTGACTACACGGATCTCGCCCACTCATCTTATCATATCTGGACATTCTCTGTATGGCTGCCAGTTACGGACAACGTTGGAGAAAACCAAGACATAACAGACTGCAGGACTAAGAATCAATGCATCTCTGCTTGAAGAATATAAGATATTACCATCTTAGAATTACTCCAATACTTAATCCTTATTAAGTACACATGAGAATTAGCGCATCTCTATGTTATGTCCATCTCTATGGACAATTTACTAATTCCTCATGTCAGCCTTGAATCAATACTTACTCCCAAAAGTATGACCGACTGTGGACGTTTTGAATAATAAAATAATTATTCAGGAAGTCAATAAAACATGCAAAATTGGAACACAATGATAAACTAATGAAATGACTGCCTTCATGCATATATTAAGTTCTCCACATAATAATCTTCAAAACAAATAGAGTTTCACATTGCTTGAGTTCCAAACACAAATCAAACTAAATTAAATACACTTAAACCAACTCATTTGCAAATCTAATGCCCATCGACCTAGTATGAGAATCATGCTTGGCCTGAGATAACGGTTTAGTGAAAGGATCAGCAAGATTATCTTCTAATGTAACTCTACTAATCATGATGTCTCCTTCTTCAACGAGCCTCCGGATATAATGGTACTTCCGGTGTATATGCCTTGTGCGCTTGTGAGCTCTGGGTTCTTTCGCCAAGGCGACTGCACCCTCATTGTCACAGAAGATCTCAACTGGACCATCAATGCTAGGAACAACACCGAGATCCCTGATGAACTTCTTCATCCACATGGCTTCCTTTGCAGCTTCATTAACTGCAATATACTCAGCCTCCGTTGTCGAATCAGCTACTGTTTCTTGCTTGGTACTCTTCCAAGTTACTGCCCCACCATTCAGTAAGAACACGAATCCTGACTGCGAACAGGAGTCGTCTCTATCGGTTTGGAAGCTAGCATCACTATAACCACTTACAGTGAGTTCTTCCATGCCCCCATAGACCAAGAACACTTCCTTTGTCCTCCGAAGATACTTAAGAATGTTCTTGACTGCGGTCCAATGATTTTCACCAGGATTGGCCTGATAACGACTCGTCATACTCAAGGCACAAGAGACGTCAGGCCTTGTACATAACATGGCATACATGATCGATCCCATTGCTGAAGCATATGGGATTCGACTCATTCTCTCTCGTTCATCACTAGAACTAGGACATTGGTCTCTACTCAATGTCATACCACGTTGCATAGGCACGAATCCTTTCTTGGAATCCTACATCTTGAACCTTTTCAAGATTTTGTCTATGTATGTACTCTGGCTTAAACCAATAAGTC
This sequence comes from Cichorium intybus, assembly GCA_023525715.1. NCBI lineage: Eukaryota > Viridiplantae > Streptophyta > Magnoliopsida > Asterales > Asteraceae > Cichorium > Cichorium intybus. The sequence continues at coordinate 77,830,121 of CM042014.1, read as the reverse complement.
GCCTAGATCTATCTCTATAGATCTTTATACCAAGTATGTATGCCGCTTCTCCCAAGTCTTTCATAGCGAAACAATCCCCAAGCCAAGTTTTAACACTTTGCAACATTGGGACATTGTTTCCTATGAGTAGTATGTCATCAACATACAGCACAAGGAAGACAACAGCACTCCCACTAGCTCTGACATATACACATGGCTCATCTTCACTTCTCGAAAATCCAAACTCTTTGATCTTCTCATCGAAGCAGAGATTCCAGCTGCGAGATGCTTGTTTAAGTCCATAAATCGACTTCACAAGTTTACACACTCTATTGGGATATTTGGACTGTACAAAACCCTCTGGTTGTGTCATATACACATCTTCTGAAAGTTTTCCGTTAAGGAAAGCGGTTTTTACATCCATTTGCCATATTTCGTAGTCATAAAAGGTTGCGATGGCAAACAATATCCTGATAGATTTAATCATTGCCACTGGTGAAAAAGTTTCCTCATAATCAATCCCTTGGGTTTGAGTATAACCCTTTGCCACCAGTCTGGCTTTATATGTGTGTACTTTTCCATCCATGTCTGTCTTCTTCTTGAAGACCCATTTACACCCAACTGTTTTAAGGCAGGTGTTTGATCAACCAAGTTCCAAACTTGGTTATCATCCATGGATTTCATCTCGCTCTCCATAGCCTCCTTCCATTTGGCAGCATCTGGGCCTGCCATTGCTTCCTGATAGCTGGTAGGTTCATCGTCACCTACCATTGACTCATCACCTTCAGTAATATGTAAACCATAAAATTCAGGTGCATGACGTACTCTATCAGATCTCCGGACAGGAGGTGGAGGTATGTCAGATTCCCCAGCTGTACTTGGCTGAGGCTCAACAGGTTTTTCAACCTCTGATTGAGAGCTAGTGCCAACATCAGGTCCTTTATTGGTTGGTTCTTGAATTTCCTCAAGATCAATTTGGCTCCCACTGGCCTCTTGGTGTATCAGCTCCCTCTCTCGGAAGACTGCCCTTCGTGCAACAATCACCTTGTTTTCAGAAGGTTTGTAAAACAAATACCCAAAAGAACTAGCAGGATAACCAATAAAGTAACACCTCTCTGATCTGGGTTCTAGTTTGTTGATGGCTTCACGACGGACGTAAGCCTCACAACCCCAGACTTTCAAATGCACCAATGAGGGTTTAGTCCCATTCCATATTTCAGAGGGTGTCTTGCTGACCTTCTTAGTTGGTACAAGGTTTAGGACTTTTGCTGCAGTCTCCAAGGCATAGCCCCAGAAACTGATTGGAAGCGAAGCACGACTCATCATGGACCGAACCATATCAAGTAATGTTCGGTTCCTCCTCTCACTTACACCATTATGTTGTGGTGTTCCAGGAGGAGTCAACTGTGAAACAATTCCACAGTTCCCCAGATGATCGTAGAATTCTTAACTAAGATATTCTCCACCCCTGTCGGATCGGAGGATCTTAATCCTTTTGCCCCGTTGATTCTCTACTTCGTTCTGAAACCTTTTGAACACCTCGAAGGTTTCAGACTTATGTTTAATCAAATAAACATACCCATATCTGCTGAAGTCATCAGTAAATGTGACGAAGTACCTTTCTCCATGTCTTGTGGCTGATCTGAACGGTCCACACACATCAGTGTGTATGAGGTCCAACAGATCCTTGCCTCTTTCAAAGTTCCCTGTGAATGGCGCTTTTGTCATCTTGCCTAATAAACAAGACTCACATACATCATCAGACTTGAGGTCGAATGATTCCAAAATCCCATCCTCTTGGAGTTTGGCGATGCGTTTCTTGTTTATATGGCCAAGTCGACAATGCCATAGACATGATTTATCCAATACACTTTTGGATGTATCTGAATCAACATTTAAGATTAAGCTATTATTTCTTCTAATGCTCACGATAGTTTCATAAATACCATTTGTAGGACATGCTTTAAAGTAAAGACAATCATTTTTGAAAACCAAAATATTTCCATTATCAAAACCAAAATCAAAACCGTCTCGATACAAAGCACTAAAAGAAATAATGTTTCTAGCCATTTCTGGCGAATAGCAACAATCTAATAAATTAATAGAAAATCCAGTAGAAAGCACGAGCTCGTAATCCCCAATCCTCTTGACAGTAGCCGTATGTCTGTTGCCCATGATCAGGTCAAGCTCCCCATGCCTTAACTTCTTACTTCTTCTTAGTCCCTGCACATCAGAGCAAATGTGAGTACCACATCCTGTGTCTAGGACCCATGAATTAGTAGTAGAAGTATTATGGAGTTCTATCATGTATATACCAGAGGTACCAGACACTTTGGGCTTGATCTTCTTGATCTCCTCCAGGTATTTAGGACAGGTTCGCTTCCAGTGTCCCTTTTCTCCACAGTGGAAACAAATGGCCTCATCAGGGTTTGGTGACGGCATTATCATAGAACCAGCCTTGCCCTTGTTGCTAGGGTTGGTGTTGGGGTTACCAACTTGACCCTTCCCTTTGCCTTTAGGCTTCTTGGCTTTCCTTTTCTTGATTACCCCTTCCCTGATTGCCAATACCGGAGCCGTGGAGCTGGAGTTTTTAGACTTAGACATATTTGCCTCGGCAGTTTTTAGCATGCCGTGTAACTCCATTATGGTCTTTTCCAATCCATTCATATTAAAATTCAGTGTGAACTGACTGAATGTACTACTCAGCGAGTGAAGGATGATATCCGTAACCAATTGCTGAGCGATCGGAAATACAAGTCGCTCCAATCTGTCAACGTACGCTTTCATCTTAAGCACGTGTGCACTGACAGCGGTTCCCTCCTTCTGCTTGCAATCTAGTAGGGAGATCATAGTGTCATATCGTTCCTGTCTAGCCTGCTCTTGGAACATTTCCTTGAGCTGGTCGGCCATGTCGAACGCCCCAGCGGTCTCGAAACTCTTTTGGAGTTCCGGAACCATGGTCGCCAACATGAGACAAGCAACCTCATCCGACTGATCTTTATACTTTTGCCAAGCATCCCTAACAGCTCTAGTTGCATCATCAGCTGGAGCCTCAGGAAGAGCTGTGTCCAGGACCCATTCTTTCTTATCATACCGGAGGGCGATCCGAAGGGAACGCATCCAGTCCAAGTAGTTTGATCCGGTCAGCTTATCCTTAGAGAGGAGTTGCATTAGTCAGATATTTGTAGCCGAATTCGAATTTCCATTTGTGTTTGGAGCCATCTATATGAAAAGTAGATTTAATTAGTTTGATTAATCCTTAAAAAATTAATTACCCAAAACAATAATTTTACTTAAGGCTAGAATCCATATTTCACTTCTGGTGGTGAAGAGGTATGCCGTAGTCACCCCCAAAAGTTATTTAGGTAGGCAATACTCTTTGCCAACTTCAATCTCTATGAAGCTTCTAGATCTTTTGGGATTCATTGAATCTGATCAATGGCATGTTTAATCCCATCATGCTCATCCTCTCTCTCGTGACGGGTAGGCCGCGGATCACGAGTTTGGATGGTAAATTGACCACGAAGGACCCACGTGACACCCGGCCCATGATTCATGAGTTATCGCGAGTATCACATCATTTTGACCGAGTCCAATCCGACGCGTTGGCTATGGCACTTCCCACGCCGGAAGTGCCCGGTTAAATGTGTGGTTCTTTGTGGGTAGCATGAGATTTACATTTTCATAAAACGGGATTTTGTTTCGTTTTTGTTAAAACATTTTAACCTTTTAATTGGCATAAGGGTCAATTTAAACTTTTAAATCCGGTTTGAAATTGCCAATTTGACTTTTGAAAAAATCTATTAACTTTTAACAAATTTTTCTTACTTGTATATTTTCAGTAATACTTTTATCTTGAAACACTGTTCTATCAAACCCTTTCGGTAACTCCACTCAATAAAATGTGACAGGCGGTGAGGGTGGTAAGCAATGAATGCTATTTAAAAACCGACCTCATTAGGAATCAAAGAGACCTCCTTCAACCTTCTACACATTTAGAGTAGGTGAGCCTAGTCACGGTCTGACCAATGTTTTTATTTTAAGTTATACATATAGATACAATTCTAATATATATATATATCATTTAAAATTTTAAGTATTCTTTGAAAATTATGTTTAACTATTAATTCTATTAAACACGCAAGGATGCAGTGTTAATAATTAATTTAAACAATCATCTATTAAATTTTGAAGCATTTTAAACTTTGTGTTTAGCTATTAATCCTATTGAGCATGCAAGTATTCTATGTCAATGATTAATCTAAACAATCATACAATACTAAAATCACCATTTTATAACAAGAAATCTGATTTCAGAAAAATAAAACATCACGACCGCCGCGACGCGTAACACGAGAAAACGCGACGCGGTAATCAAAAGAAACCGATCATGACAAAACGACGCGGCGCGGAACACTAGGAAGCGCGACGCGGCAAAACCCTAATGATCGTAACTTTTTAAAAACCCGCGACGCGATATTTCTAGTACCGCGGCGCGGACGTCGATCAGATTCGATAAATCAGAAAAAAAACGATTTTTAACAATTTTAATCGAATCAAAACAGTACAAAATCATGATAAAGTGTCTCTGATACCACTGTTGGAATACAATAGCATAAAACAACGCAGCGGAAACAGAAATCTAAATCGCATTCAACCAGAATCACAGAATCATGCACACTTTTGTAACTGTAAAATCAAGAGGGTTCAAGACATACCTTTTAAATCTCAGATCTGATTTTGTTAGGATGACGAGAGCCCAAAGTAGAACTCCTCTAATGTAATCGTACCCAAGACAACGATCCAGCACCCGTTGATGTAGTATATACCTTTGCTTGAAGTTTTAGCACGTAATACCTAGGGTTTTGAAAGTAATCGGCCGTATACCGAGAGGGGGGAGGAGGGTGACGAAAATTAGGGTTTTGGCAGCCTTTACAACTCAGATCTAGGGTTGTATTTATAGTGCTCCTCATCCTTATCCCCTCCCTTGTGGATATTTCACTTTAGTCCTTTATCCTTATTAAGTTTCTAATTAATATACCTTTACTTTGGTATATTAATAAACTTAACCATTAAGTTTCTAATTAATATACCTTTACTTTGATATATTAATAAACTTAACCCCTCAAGTTTATTTTCGATCTCTTTTAGCTAAATCGTCTCTTGTGTGTAACCCAAAAGGACCCTACTATTTATAATAATATTACCAACTTATTATAACGATGGGCATATAACCAATAGTCTCCCACTTGCACTTGTTATAACAACTGTATGGTCTAATATTCATTAACCTAGTAAGGTGTATGTCATCCTAGACAAATGCCGTGTTCATCTAATGAAACAGCCCTTAGGCAAGTGATCAAATATTCCTTTGTTCTACAAGATATCCATATGAACGTCTGACATGGAATTCTGTCAGTCTCAAACATTCAAGATTATGTTTCCCGATAGAGATTTGTGATGACCACAACAAACTGCACTTATTGATTCTCTCAGTTGCAAACCGTCTGCCGAGCCTATTCGAGCTAAGTGCCTCCGTATGACGATGGTGTCGCCCTTGCTAGACCTGATTCGTGACGCTCAAAAGACGGCAATAAACATCAAGCAGTAGAAAATCGAGAATGAACTGCCTAAAATGGAACTAGATGGACGAGGTTTGTTGACTCGCCATGGTAGAGTTTGGGTTCCATATACAGGAGGCAACCGGAAAACCCTAATGGAGGAAGCTCACAAGTCTAAATTCTCCATACATCCGGGTGCTACCAAAATGTATCTAGATCTTTGAGAGGGTTACTGGTGGCATGGAATGAAGAATGATGTAGCACGGTATGTGGAAGAATGTATGACCTGTCGGAAGGTCAAGGCGGAGCACCAGAAACCACATGGGAAATTGCAACCTTTGGAGATTCCGGAATGGAAATAGGAGCATCTGACCATGGATTTTATCACTAAGCTTCCTAGGACTGCCCGTGGAACCGATACTATTTGGGTGATTGTCGACCGTCTGACTAAGAGCGCTCACTTTTTGGCCATAAAGGAGAGCTCATCTGCGAAGAAGTTGGCCGAGATCTTTGATCGTGAGATTGTCTCATTGCATGGTGTGCCCGTTTCTATTTTCTCCGACCGTGACACCCGATTTACTTCTCGGTTTTGGCGGAAATTTCAGGAAGAGATGGGTACACGATTACACTTTAGCACAGCCTTCCACCCGCAGACAGACGGGCAGAGTGAGAAGACGATTCAGACGTTGGAAGACATGCTTCGGGCATGCGCGATCGATTTTGGGGCTAGTTGGGATGATCACCTGCATCTAGCCGAGTTCTCCTATAACAACAGTTATCACTCCAGCATTAAAATTGTTGGAATACGATAGCATAAAACAACGCAGCGGAAACAGAAATCTAAATCGCATTCAACCAGAATCACAGAACCATGCACACTTTTGTAACTGTAAAATCAAGAGGGTTCAAGACATACCTTTTAAATCTCAGATCTGATTTTGTTTGGATGACGAGAGCCCAAAGTAGAACTCCTCTAATGTAATCGCACCCAAGACAACGATCCAGCACCCGTTGATGTAGTATATACCTTTGCTTGAAGTTTTAGCACGTAATACCTAGGGTTTTGAAAGTAATCGGCCGTATACCGAGAGGGGGGAGGAGGGTGACGAAAATTAGGGTTTTGGCAGCCTTTACAACTCAGATCTAGGGTTGTATTTATAGTGCTCCTCATCCTTATCCCCTCCTTTGTGGATATTTCACTTTAGTCCTTTATCCTTATTAAGTTTCTAATTAATATACCTTTACTTTGGTATATTAATAAACTTAACCATTAAGTTTCTAATTAATATACCTTTACTTTGATATATTAATAAACTTAACCCCTCAAGTTTATTTTCGATCTCTTTTAGCTAAATCGTCTCTTGCGTGTAACCCAAAAGGACCCTACTATTTATAATAATATTACCAACTTGTTATAACGATGGGCATATAACCAACAAAAATGCCCCCATATGAAGCTTTATATGGAAGGAAGTGTAGAACGCCTGTCTGTTGGGGCGAGGTAGGACAGAGGGTACATGGGAGTACCGAAATTGTACGACAAACTACGGAGAAGATACAGGTGATACGAGACCATTTGGCCACGGCGAGGAGTCGTCAGAAAAGCTATGCCGACAAAAGAAGCTCTGACCTTGAATTTCAGGTGGGAGATTCCGTTTTGTTAAAGGTCTCTCCCTGGAAAGGTGTGATTCGCTTCCGGAAGCGGGGAAAGCTTGGACCATGATTCATTGAGCCTTACAAGGTCATTGCTCGCGTTGGGGAGGTGGCCTATCGTTTGGAGTTACCTGATGAGCTTAGCCTGATCCATGACACTTTCCATGTTTCTCAGCTACGGAAATGTGTCGTTGATGATACCGCAGTGGTACCATTGGAGGATATCCAGATTGATGAGCGTCTCAACTATGTTGAGCGGTTAGTTGCGATTTTAGATCGGGAAACAAAGACCCTTCGGAACAAATCTATAAACTTGGTTAAGGTTCAGTGGCGACATAGACAGGGTTCGGAATGGACGTGGGAACCGGAAGACGAGATGAGGGCTCATTATCCAGATCTATTTGTTGGCGATGACTTTGAGGACGAAGTCCGTTCCTAGTGGGGGAGAGTTGTAACGCCCCGGTTTTTCTAGGTACGTTATTTATTTTAATTAATTAATTATGTGGCATTATATTAATTTGTTTAATTAAGATATGATTAATTGAAAGATTGGGCTTATAACTATTGCCATCTTTTAATCATATAATTAAGTCCATAGGTTTTATAGCCAAACCCAATTAGGGCTTAGTTGTTCTTCTAGCCCAAAGGCTTTAGGGTTTAGTCCATTAATCTAGTATATTAGGGCTCAAAACCCTAATTTCCTTTATTTCACTCCCACCTCTCCCTCACGACACTCTCTCTCTCCCTCTGTATCTCTCTTTATTCCCGGATTTGAGAACACAGCCGCATTGTTTGGACGATTCCCAGAGATTGAAAGGTTGGATCACCACGAAACTTTAACCGAAGGTTCCCAAGACATATATGAAGGTTCTGACTGGAGGGATTTTGATTTCAAGGTACGAATATTGAGTTATGAATTTCGCAACATAACCTAGGGTTTCTGTCAGATTTCACTGCTGAGTCTCTTTTCTTGTAAAACTCATATCTCGAGTTCTAGGACTCAAATGGACACACAACCAGTGCCCAAAGTTCACAAATTGGGTTGAGTAACTTTCTTAAAAGGAACGCTTGCTGAAAAGGACTTAATCTATGGGCAATAACAACTTCTTTGATGTTAGGTCTAAACCGGGTCTGCTGTGATATGTCATTTTGTTATTATCATTACTAGGGCTTGGGAAATGATCTAGAGTGATTCCAAGTTCCCACATGTACATTACATAGTTAATTTAATATCTAGAGAAGATGGGTCGTTAATTCTCATCATAACTTGGTTAGAATGGGTCCACACTCCAGATCAGTGGACAGTCACCAGCTTATGCTGATTCTGTGATTTCCCACATTGTGATTTTTATATCCAGAGCTTGGGAAACCCTTTTTAATCGATTCCAACTCTGAGACTTGTATTTTTGTGTCTAATATTCCTCTGAGTTTTGTTTGGGGCTAATTACACCCAAAAGTTGGGTAGAATTAGCCAACACCACCTGACGGTCCGTCCAAAGACAGCAGTGACATGTCTTTTTGTAAATTTTATATCTCTCACATCCTTTGGAGTTAGGAGGAGTTCTTTATGGTTCTGGAAACATAAGTCATTGTAGTTTCTTGTAAAAATTAATTAAGCCTATGTTTCAGTTGTATATTTTGGAGTAATTCAGTCCCGAACAGCAGGTCTGTTTTAGAGACCTTGTTGTGATTACTCATTTCTCATTCCTTAGTTTCACAACTCCATTCTTCTAACCTTTAGTTTTATTTAGGTGAAGCTTTGAAGTTTGCACAAGCTTGGTAGCCTTATATTGACTCCTATCTGTTACTCACTCACTCAAGGTGAGTTCTCTCACACCGTTGTATTGATGTTTGTGTTTGCTAGTTAGCTCGTGTGTGATTGTTTAGATTTATTATTTAAAGCATGCTATATTATTATTATAAATCGTACATGTGCACTGTATGTAATTGATTATTACTATGAGGGGTAGTTGGGTAGGATCACCAACGTTATACTCTTTATGAGGTGCGGGGATCGGGGCCAAAGGATTCGGGATTTACCCGGTGCGGCTCAAACCTACAAGTCCGCCCTATTTTATATAAGCACTGATTCGTTCTTTGCTTAGTTTTTATAATTATAATTGGAAATGGATTAGGACTGGTAAATGTGAATATTAATATGATGTCTGTGTTTGAATTCACTAAGCTTTGTGCTTACGGTTTTCCCTAACATTTTTCAGGTGTTAAGATCTAAGAGGCTAAGGCGTGACTTGGAGCACCGAGATGCCACTACTAGGAGTTTTATTTGTTTGGGACTATGTCATTTTTTATTCCGCACTTTACTTTAGTATTTTGCCATATTTTGGGTTTGAGCTACTTATTTATTTTGGAAACATATAACTATTTTTATAAAAGTCATCTTTGAAAGTTAAAATATTTTGCGAAAAATTTTGGGTGTTACAAGTTGGTATCAGAGCACACGTTTGAGGGAACTAGGCATTCGTGGTGTGCCAGTCAGTCGACCAAGTAAGCTTTGTTTCATATGTTTCTTACTTTGTTAAATTGTTAATTTTGGATTGTTTCAATTAGCCTTAAAATATTAGATTATATACCTGTTAGTATTATCATGTGAGAGAGTTGTATAAATAAACGGCTAGAGCGAACTGGAAATTTTGAAACTAGACGCGAATGCGAAATTGGAACTTGTGTGGAAGGTAGTAGAAGGGCCCCTACTATTTGAAGCACCAGTGCCGATTTCGGGTCGGGGCAAGGTTGAAAAATTTTCGGTAAGCTGAGTGTTTCGTCTTCCTAGAAATATCTAGGCTGAAATGTCTCTATATTATCTTTCTTTTCCGCGAATGCAGATACCGCCTAAGTTTTCCTCTATTTCCGGTAGACATGTTCCTAATATATACCCCTTAGGTTTTCATGTTCATAAGTTGTTATAAATCGTTGAAGCAGACACGTACTTGGTTAGTTCTAAGCCCGCTGTTGTTATGTTCGATATCGGTGCTAATTCGTTCGTTTCTCGCACTTTTTCTAATCGTCTGGGACGAGACGTTGGTAGACTATCTTGTCCAATGGTTGTCCGGGTTGCAGACAACCGGATTCTTTATGTTACCAATGTATATCGCGGTTGTACTCCATGGATCTCTGGCATAGAGTTTCCTATTGATTTGATTCCTATTGCTATGAGGGAAGTATGTGTCCCCGTGGGCATGGACTGGCTGGATACTTTTGAAGCAGAGATTTCATGTCATCGTAAGCAGGTGCGGGTTCAAACCCAAGTGGGGGAGAACTGGGCGTTAAGGGGGGATCGCCTATCCGTAGCTTATTGTTCAGCGACCGTGGTGGTTAGTCACGTTGCGATTGTTCCCGAGTTAGTGGCGTATTCATAGATGAACTAACTGGAGTGCCGCCGGTTCGGCAAGAAGGGTTCCGTATCGACTTGGTGTTGGGTGCAGCTCCGGTAGCCAAGGCTCCTTATCGACTGACACCACCAGAGATGAAAGAACTTCATAGTCATCTTCAGGAACGGAGTGATAAGGGTTTTATTAGGCCGAGTATTTTTCTTTCCCCTCTTGCACTATAACTTTGTTCTATTTTGAATGGCATTCATGATTGTTATATATAATTGTGAATTAGGCACGTATTTGCTAGATTATGAGCCCGCTGCTGTTATGTTTGATAGCGGTGCCACTCATTCTTTCGTATTCTGTACTTTTATTAATCGTTTGGACCGGAGTATCGGAAAATTTCCTCGCCCAATGATCTTCGAGGTTGCTGACAACCGAACTATATATATCACCGATGTTTATCGGGGTTACACACTCGAGTTTTCTGGGGTTGAATTCTCCATTGATCTTATTCCTATTGCGATGCAGGAGCTTTGCGTTATTGTAGGCATGGATTGGCTGGACGCGTTTGATGCGGAAATCCATTGTCGGAAGAAACAATTCGTGTTCAAAACCCTAGGGGTGGAGAACTTATTATTCAACGGGATATTCCCCGTCTAGACATGGCTTCTTGCTTATCTGCAGTAGCACTTTTCGATATTCCTATAGTTTCTGACTTCAGCGATGTCTTTCCGGAAGAACTCGCTGGTTTGCCACCTATCGTTTGGCGCCACCAGAACTCACACTTCGCATTGATTTAATGTCGGGTGCGACTCTGGTAGCTAAATCTCCTTATCGTTTGGCGCCACCTGAAATGAAAGAACTTCAGGATCAGCTCCAGGAACTAAGTGAAAAAGGGTTTATATGGCCAAGCTCTTCACCATGGGGTGCTCTTATTCTTTTTGCCAAGAAGAAAGATGGCACCCAGCGTATGTGTATCGATTATAGGGAGCTGAACAAGCGCACGATAAAGAACAGATACCCGCTACCGCGTATTGACGATCTTTTTGATCAGCTGCAGGGAGCATGTTGGTTCTCCAAGATTGATTTACGGTCCGATTACCACCAGATGTGAGTCCGGGAAGAAGACATTGAGAAGACCGCATTCCGTACTCGCTATGGGCATTATGAGTTCGTGGTGATGCCTTTTGGGCTCACCAACGCACCCGCCGCTTTCATGGACCTCATGAATCGGGTGTGTAGCCCGATGCTTGACCGCTCTGTTATTGTGTTTATTGATGACATATTAGTCTACTCTAAGACCAAGGAGGAGCATGAGCGACATCTTCGAGAAGTTTTGGAGACTCTCGCGAGAGAAAAACTTTATGCTAAATTCTCGAAGTGTGAGTTCTGGTCAGAAGAGGTCCAGTTTTTGGGGCATGTAGTGAACAAAGAAGGTATCAAGGTCGATCAAACCAAAGTTGAAACAGTTAAGCATTGGGTGGTTCCAAAAACGCCTTCCGAAATTCGTCGCTTTTTGGGTTTGGCCGATTACTACCGTAGATTCATAGAAAATTTCTCAAAGATTGCGTTACCACTTACCCGACTGACCAAGAAATCAGAGAAGTTTGTGTGGGATCCGGAGCACCAAGCGGCGTTTGATGAGTTGAGATCACGATTGAGTGATGCACCGATCTTGGCCCTAATGGACGGAATAGAGGATATAGTTGTTTACTGTGACGCATCACTTCTGGGTTTTGGTGCAGTGTTGATGCAGCGAGACAGGATTATTGTAATAACCCAAAAATATGTAAACTTGGAAAGTAAGAAGTTAAGGAATAATTATTAATTAATTATTCATACTTTGAGCAAAAGGGTATTTTGGTAATTTTCCAATTATTAATATAAAAAGAAAATATTTATATTTTTCCTTAAAAATGAAGTAAATTAACTATTTTATAGTTAAAAGTATGAAGCATGAAGAATAGAAAGATAAAAGTGAATTAAAAGTATAAAACGACTAAAAAAGGGTATTTTCGTCATTTTGAAGTATTTAATCACATAATGAGATTTTTATGTGTTAGTATATCCTTAATTTGTATTTAAAGTTTATAAGTGGGGAAAACCTATAATACTTAAGAGTTTCAAGAATTAAAATTTAGTTTTGTGCTAAAATGAGAAGTATGAGAGTCTAGGGACCAAATTGTCATTTTCTCATAGTAAGGAGGTATAAATAGGGAGTCTTCTCCCCATTTGTTCACTGGAACGATAGCAGCCATGGGAGAGAATGAAGGTGGCGATTCTTGATGATTTTGTGAAGGTTTTGAAGCTAGCAACGTTGCATGATCAAATTCCTTGAATTCCTAACTCATATAAGGTATAATTTCACCATTTCTAGCTAGAAAACCCATTTAGGGTTCATGGCTGAATTTCATATGTTGGAGGAGGAGTAATTTCTATGATTCCAAGTAGTTAGATTATGCTTCTAGTCACCCCTTGATCACTATCCAACATATGGATAGCTTGGAATCATGGTTTGATGAATTTAATTCTTATGAACCCTAGAAATTGGGGTTAATGATCAAAGTCTTAATTGAATGCAATTAACTAGTTACAATGAGTCATAAATGTTGTTTATGGATGAAGAAACCATTAGAAGTGGTTTCCTAATTATTCCAATTAATTATAATGAAATTATGAATGAAATTGGAAATTGAGAAAATGGAATGGAATTGATGATTCCATGGTTGAAATTTCATTAGAAATGGTTAGATAAGGAATTGGAATGATTCCTTTGGGGATGACCAATGAATTAAGTGCTTAATGGGTTAAAAAAAATGACCATAAGTATATGAAATTGCAATTTCATAAGTTATATAATAATAAGAATGAAAGTAAGAAAGTATTCTGACAGAATTTTTACGCCAACTTAAACTATAAAATTGTACAAATCTACAAGGCCAAAAATTATGTTTCATACATGGAAAGAAACCTATAGATGTCTAGTTTCTAAATCAAAAAGCGGTGAGTCGTTTCGATTCTTCTAGAGTGAGTTATGCCGTTTTTCGTACAGGGTATCCTGTTTCGGCAGATTCTGTCCCACTTAGGAATATGAATGTATATGTTAATATAACGATCAAAGAATTGAAAGAAAACCATTCTTAGCATATATGGATGTATTATGAGTAATTAGAAGTGTTAAATAACAGGATAGAAGTCTAAATGGCTTAATGAAAGAAGTTTAGAAATGTTATAATACGTATGCTTGAATTGGTTCTTGAATGGAATTGAAACTGCAAATTCAGTCATGAACCATGGGGTTTAAGTGGCAAATGCTTCCAATAAGTCATTTTCTAAGAGCTTAACTCAAAAACATGGAAGTAGATTGCTATTCTTGAGAATTTCCAAGTTTGGTCAAGAACTTCAATTCTTGCATTTGATTTATTGAAACGATTTTAATAGCTTAAAACCTTGTACTAATGGAGGGTTTTAGTCAAGGAACAAACCCCATATGATTAAGACATAGATTAAGGACTTAATGGGTGAAAACTGCGTGCTACAGTGCACTGTGTGCTACAGTGCCCTTCAGACAGGGACCAAAAATGTTAAAAATGTTAGAAATCCAAACGCTAGAAACCATACCTAGACATGTCCAATTGATCTGAAATTTTAGCCATAATCCTAAAATTGTATAAGGACATGTCGGGAATGGTCAAATCCGTAATCCGACCTTGCGGAAAAGTCACTGTAGCGGCAGTGGCTAAAATCACTATTCACGTCAAAACTTGATTTTTAGAATTTGAGCTAGACTTGTCCAATGAACTCCAAATTTGAAACACAAGTCTAATATGGCCTAAGATTTCATGGAAAAGAGTCGGAACTGAAATACGACCCCTCGGGGGTACTGTAGCAATATACGCGTATTTCGGAGAAAACCGTTAAACGAGTTTATTAATGGCTATATATTTATTATAACCTAGAGTTATGTTATATGAGACTTTAGCATTATAGAGTTAATTATATTGGGTATTTATATATACTACTTGTATAGGTGGTGCTTCAAACGTTATTGAGCACGGGAAAGGAAAAGGCCTACGTGAAGCCTAGTGAACCGTAGTAAAACCAATGTGAGTTTTATGAGGATTTCTATAGTACATAGCAATATGTTATTTTCAGAAAAGTAAGATTTCCAAATGTTTATAAATACTAAAGTTTGGAAAATAGTTTTGAATGAAGCTCTATACAAGGGCTTAGTGTTTAAAACAGATTTTTAAAGTATGGTTTGCAAGGTATTTTGAAAGAAGTTCCTTATGGGAACTAAGTTGTCAAAATCAGTTTTTTTTTAAAGTATTTTCAGTAAAGAGTTATAAAATGTTTGAGTAAGAGTTGTTTACAAATTGTGTCCCATTTTGACCAATTTGAGATGAAATGAAGTAAGAATTAAAGAAAGAAAGAAGTATGAGACAGTTGTCCGGACTAGGATCACCCACATAATCGGGGGATCAGAAGACACTACTGGGATGGTACCTCCCGTCATGAAGTAGTTGTCTAGCTTAGTATACCCTTGTGCTTGAATCCGTTCCAAGTCACAAAGGGGAGACAGAATGAGCATAACCTAGCGGACGGATCTGTTCTGTCCCGCGAGGTGAGCTAGTAGAATGAATTAAACTAAATTAATTCATGAGTTTCAGTTGGTCACTAGAAAACGAGAAAGAATACAGTTTTGATAAAAGGAAGTAGTTTTGAGAAAGAATACAGTTTTGATAAAAGAAAGTAGTTTTGAGAAAGAATACAGTTTTGATAAAAGAAAGTAGTTTTGAGAAAGAATACAGTTTTGATAAAAGAAAGAGATTTTGAGAAAGAAAGTATTTTTGAGTTTTGAAGATAGAAAAGAAAAGAGATTTGACATTTATTATGAAATAAGTTCTAGTAGTTTACTTATTATATTTCAAGTTTTAAAGCAGAAAAGTTTTGGGTCTAAAACCCATATTACTCACGAGACTTTATGTCTCACGTATTATTTTTAAATGCTATGTACTTAGGTGAGATGAGCAGGAGCTGGAGTGGGACCAGTGTGTATACAGTAAGTTTAAATTATGGTTTTCTGTATTGAGTCTGTAATACCCTTTCAGAATAAAGTTTATAAAAAAAAATTTGGTGACTTTTCATGGTCACGTTTTGTAAAATGTTTTGTAATATAAACTATATTAAATTATGGTTTTGAGAAAGGGGTGTTACAGTTTTGGTATCAGAGCCATAGTTTAAGCGAACTAGGTGTCAGTACTTGAACCTAGACTTAAACTATGTAGGAGTTAAGTAGAGTACATACTTGAGTATGATGTTCAGAGTAAGTAGAACTGGGAGTAAATCCACAACAGTGGAACATGAGTCCTGGTGGTAAAACGGGAAGCAAATGCGTATAGGTGATTATAATAATATGGGCCCGTACTATTCTAATCACAGGATATACATTTGAGTCTGGTGGAACCACACAGGAATTATGTGAAGCTGTAAGAGATAAGTGTAAGAGGTTTGAGGGGTATAAATTTAGTATACCTATCGAAGAAAATCCAGTATGACTGGAAATATTGAAGTATAAAAGAAAACGTGTTAAAGATGAAGTAGCAGATATGAGATTTATAGGGAAAAACCCCATACCCTATATGAACCAGTATAAAGTATATGTAATAAAACATAAGAAAGTATGAGTAAAAAGCACTGAAAATAAGATGACAAGAATGCCAAAGTAATGAAGGAGAAAAGTTTAATTTTGTGGTTAAGATAACCACCGTATAATGTATTGAAAGTGTTAATAGAAGTCATGGAGTATATAGTACAATTATAAAAGAAAGAGTATAACCAAAAATTTCTGTTGTTTAACGGAAACGAATTATGATTATGGAATAAAAATAAGAGTAATGTCACTACAATAACTAAAGAAAGAAATATTGGAAAAGAAAGTGAATTCAGATATATGAATGAAATTCATATAAGGAAGAAGAATGAAAACATTTAAGTAGAAAGAGTAAAAAGGAAATGAGCTGGGTTTGCAATTGTAGACAAACCCAAAAGATGTATAAAAGAGTATAGAATAAATATTGAGAAGTAGTAAGATGTGTTGTTCATGGACAACCAAGAGATTAAAGTATGTATATAAAAGTTGTAAATAAGATAGTATAAAATGAAAGCAAAATACTTAACCAAGTATTAGAAGAGGAATCAAAGACAGAAAAGAAAGCGTAAGAAATGGGAAGTTGTGACTTCCAAACTCGAAAGAAGTATGACAATAAATGACATCCAATGATTGGAATAAATAAATAAGTCGTAAGTATAGTGCTATAATGAGTAATATAACAAACTAAGTTACCTAACAAAAAAATCGTTAAAGATTATGAGCAAGTTACATTGTTACAATGCAAGAGAATGAGTTGAGAAATAGATATTAAATGCCTAATCAAGTGTTGAGCGAAAAGTTAAAGATAAGACAGACAATGATGATAATGAGAAGAATATAAAGACAGTTATCAAAGAAATGGTCACTTGAAATCAGATTTAGTGACTATATAAAGTATAAATAAGAAGAACTGTGAATGATAAAAGGATAACCGAAAGAATGTGAGAAAAATGACTGAGAGTCATAAATAACCCGAGATAAAGAGTAAAAGTGAATATCCATATAAGTCTTAGATAAAGAGTCAAATATGAAATAAGAATTAAAAATAAAGAGACAGGAAGTGACTACCTCTAAACGGAAGTAACGGGTAAAAGTAGCCAAAGATTAGAGAAATGTTCGGTACATGACTAGTAGTTATGGATCATCGAAAAGAGTATAGCGTATATCGCTTTAATATATATATATATATATATATATATATATATATATATATATATATAAATAAAGAGAGTAAAGAAAAGAAGCTTAAAGGAAAGAACAATGTAATGTGTTGGGCATATAGCCTCATGGCACATAGAGAGAAATGGTAAAAAGAATAATAAAAGAAATTTTGGGTATCAAACCTAGAAAGTTTATAAGTAAAATATGTGAGATAAAGAGACTAAATGTTTATGAAAAATGGTGGTAATCTATATGATTATGAAAGTAGTGTATGCTTAATAAGTATAATGAGATAAAACAAGAAATTGTTGAGCCAGAAATGCCAATCCTTATTGAAATATAGTTATAATGCAGTCAGAATAAAAAGAGAAGTAAAAGTTATTTTTGGTATTAACCATACAAGTAAAAAGTAAGCAAGAGATAGAATGCTAAACTAAGCATTAGTGTGAGAAATAAGAATTATAAAAAAAATACTAAAACATAAGTAATCAAATAAGATGAGAATGGTACATGGGGTACCTAAAAAGATCAGAAGTGTTCTCATAAGAGTACAGTAAGAAAGCTGAGAAATGAAATGGAAAAGATTATATTAGAAAGTATAATGAGTAAAAGAGATTGAAATATCCTAAATTATAAAGAAAAATGAAAGAGGTAAATAGATCGTTAATATGTCGAAAGATGAAAATAATATAAGTAAAGAGTGATACAAGACATGTAATTATAAAAGTAATACATGCAGGTAACGAGATGATAAAGGTAATAACCTTATGAGAATGTATGAAAACTAGTAATAAGGGCAAATAAAAGTTTTTGTAGTAATAATAGCAACACCTTTAATATAAAAGGTTTTGTTCATAAAAAAATAAAGATAGAAGATTCTTTGAGAATTAAAGATGAATGATAAGACAAAAGAAGCAAAAACAATGATTGACTTTTGAAGTTCTAGTATATGTAAACATAAGAAGTTGTAAAACTTTTAAAGAAATGTATAAAGGTAAACTGGATGTGTATTGTTTACTAGAAAAAGAAAAATATGAGATTTAAGTCAAATGACAATAAAGAAGTAATTAAAATGTAGATTGACTTTTGGAAAGTCAATTTTCTATAATAAGAAAGTATGAAGTGGCAAAGCTTCTATAAGAAAAGAGAGAAAGTAAATTATAAATATGAAATTTACTTAAGTAAGAAGAATAAAAAAAAAAGTGAGAAAGGAAATATCAAGGTTAAATATATGATAGAGTATATGAGGTAATCAAAAGCATGTAAGAATTTTATCAAGTAGGAGATAAACTAAGAAGTTTTATAAAATACCGAAAGTAGAAGAGAATTTAGTTATAAAACTTTTCAAGAAAGTGAAAAAAGTAAGAGAATGAGAATGAACTACGACCTAATAGTCGTTAAAAGTAAAGATTTTGAAAAAAAATAGTTAAGTATATTGCTATTCGGAAAGATAAATGAAAGTATAATGCTATTTTCTAAAATAGTCAAGCAATAAATAGTAAGTAAAATTAGAAAGAAAATAAGTTGTTCTAAGTTGGATGAAGGTTATGAAATTTGAGAATTATAACTCTCTAAGTAGAAAGATATATGATTTAAGTTTGTCATAAAAAAAATTAGAAAAAAAAAATTATGTTTGCAAGAGAAATGATAAGTATATGAAAACTATTTCATTTATTAAATGATTCTGAGGACAGAATCCTTTTTAAGGGGTGGATATTGTAAGAACCCAAAAATATGTAAACTTGGAAAGTAAGAAGTTAAGGAATAATTATTAATTAATTATTCATACGTTGAGCAAAAGGGTATTTTGGTAATTTTCCAATTATTAATATAAAAAGAAAATATTTATATTTTTCCTTAAAAATGAAGTAAATTAACTATTTTATAGTTAAAAGTATGAAGCATGAAGAATAGAAAGATAAAAGTGAATTAAAAGTATAAAACGACTAAAAAAGGGTATTTTCGTCATTTTGAAGTATTTAATCACATAATGAGATTTTTATGTCTTAGTATATCCTTAATTTGTATTTAAAGTTTATAAGTGGGGAAAACCTATAATACTTAAGAGTTTCAAGAATTAAAATTTAGTTTTGTGCTAAAATGAGAAGTATGAGAGTCTAGGGACCAAATTGTCATTTTCTCATAGTAAGGAGGTATAAATAGGGAGCCTTCTCCCCATTTGTTCACTGGAACGATGGCAGCCATGGGAGAGAATGAAGGTGGCGATTCTTGATGATTTTGTGAAGGTTTTGAAGCTAGCAACGTTGCATGATCAAATTCCTTGAATTCCTAACTCATATAAGGTATAATTTCACCATTTCTAGCTAGAAAACCCATTTAGGGTTCATGGCTGAATTTCATATGTTGGAGGAGGAGTAATTTCTATGATTCCAAGTAGTTAGATTATGCTTCTAGTCACCCCTTGATCACTATCCAACATATGGATAGCTTGGAATCATGGTTTGATGAATTTAATTCTTATGAACCCTAGAAATTGGGGTTAATGATCAAAGTCTTAATTGAATGCAATTAACTAGTTACAATGAGTCATAAATGTTGTTTATGGATGAAGAAACCATTAGAAGTGGTTTCCTAATTATTCCAATTAATTATAATGAAATTATGAATGAAATTGGAAATTGAGAAAATGGAATGGAATTGATGATTCCATGGTTGAAATTTCATTAGAAATGGTTAGATAAGGAATTGGAATGATTCCTTTGGGGATGACCAATGAATTAAGTGCTTAATGGGTTAAAAAAAATGACCATAAGTATATGAAATTGCAATTTCATAAGTTATATAATAATAAGAATGAAAGTAAGAAAGTATTCTGACAGAATTTTTACGCCAACTTAAACTATAAAATTGTACAAATCTACAAGGCCAAAAATTATGTTTCATACATGGGAAGAAACCTATAGATGTCTAGTTTCTAAATCAAAAAGCGGTGAGTCGTTTCGATTCTTCTAGAGTGAGTTATGCCGTTTTTCGTACAGGGTATCCTGTTTCGGCAGATTCTGTCCCACTTAGGAATATGAATGTATATGTTAATATAACGATCAAATAATTGAAAGAAAACCATTCTTAGCATATATGGATGTATTATGAGTAATTAGAAGTGTTAAATAACAGGATAGAAGTCTAAATGGCTTAATGAAAGAAGTTTAGAAATGTTATAATACGTATGCTTGAATTGGTTCTTGAATGGAATTGAAACTGCAAATTCAGTCATGAACCATGGGGTTTAAGTGGCAAATGCTTCCAATAAGTCATTTTCTAAGAGCTTAACTCAAAAACATGGAAGTAGATTGCTATTCTTGAGAATTTCCAAGTTTGGTCAAGAACTTCAATTCTTGCATTTGATTTATTGAAACGATTTTAATAGCTTAAAACCTTGTACTAATGGAGGGTTTTAGTCAAGGAACAAACCCCATATGATTAAGACATAGATTAAGGACTTAATGGGTGAAAACTGCGTGCTACAGTGCACTGTGTGCTACAGTGCCCTTCAGACAGGGACCAAAAATGTTAAAAATGTTAGAAATCCAAACGCTAGAAACCATACCTAGACATGTCCAATTGATCTGAAATTTTAGCCATAACCCTAAAATTGTATAAGGACATGTCGGGAATGGTCAAATCCGTAATCCGACCTTGCGGAAAAGTCACTGTAGCGGCAGTGGCTAAAATCACTATTCACGTCAAAACTTGATTTTTAGAATTTGAGCTAGACTTGTCCAATGAACTCCAAATTTGAAACACAAGTCTAATATGGCCTAAGATTTCATGGAAAAGAGTCGGAACTGAAATACGACCCCTCGGGGGTACTGTAGCAATATACGCGTATTTCGGAGAAAACCGTTAAACGAGTTTATTAATGGCTATATATTTATTATAACCTAGAGTTATGTTATATGAGACTTTAGCATTATAGAGTTAATTATATTGGGTATTTATATATACTACTTGTATAGGTGGTGCTTCAAACGTTATTGAGCACGGGAAAGGAAAAGGCCTACGTGAAGCCTAGTGAACCGTAGTAAAACCAATGTGAGTTTTATGAGGATTTCTATAGTACATAGCAATATGTTATTTTCAGAAAAGTAAGATTTCCAAATGTTTATAAATACTAAAGTTTGGAAAATAGTTTTGAATGAAACTCTATACAAGGGCTTAGTGTTTAAAACAGATTTTTAAAGTATGGTTTGCAAGGTATTTTGAAAGAAGTTCCTTATGGGAACTAAGTTGTCAAAATCAGTTTTTTTTAAAGTATTTTCAGTAAAGAGTTATAAAATGTTTGAGTAAGAGTTGTTTACAAATTGTGTCCCATTTTGACCAATTTGAGATGAAATGAAGTAAGAATTAAAGAAAGAAAGAAGTATGAGACAGTTGTCCGGACTAGGATCACCCACATAATCAGGGGATCAGAAGACACTACTGGGATGTTACCTCCCGTCGTGAAGTAGTTGTCTAGCTTAGTATACCCTTGTGCTTGAATCCGTTCCAAGTCGCAAAGGGGAGACAGAATGAGCATAACCTAGCGGGCGGATCTGTTCTGTCCCGCGAGGTGAGCTAGTAGAATGAATTAAACTAAATTAATTCATGAGTTTCAGTTGGTCACTAGAAAACGAGAAAGAATACAGTTTTGATAAAAGAAAGTAGTTTTGAGAAAGAATACAGTTTTGATAAAAGAAAGTAGTTTTGAGAAAGAATACAGTTTTGATAAAAGAAAGTAGTTTTGAGAAAGAATACAGTTTTGATAAAAGAAAGAGATTTTGAGAAAGAAAGTATTTTTGAGTTTTGAAGATAGAAAAGAAAAGAGATTTGAGATTTATTATGAAATAAGTTCTAGTAGTTTACTTATTATATTTCAAGTTTTAAAGCAGAAAAGTTTTGGGTCTAAAACCCATATTACTCACGAGACTTTATGTCTCACGTATTATTTTTAAATGCTATGTACTTAGGTGAGATGAGCAGGAGCTGGAGTGGGACCAGTGTGTATACAGTAAGTTTAAATTATGGTTTTCTATATTGAGTCTGTAATACCCTTTAGAATAAAGTTTATAAAAAAAAAATTTGGTGACTTTTCATGGTCACGTTTTGTAAAATGTTTTGTAATATAAACTATATTAAATTATGGTTTTGAGAAAGGGGTGTTACAATTATAGCCTACGCCTCCCGACAACTAAAACCCCACGAGCAAAACTACCCCACTCATGACTTGGAGCTTGGGGCTGTTGTATTTGCCCTCAAGATTTGGTGACATTATCTCTATGGAGTAAAGTTTATTGTATATACCGACCATAAGAGCTTGAAGTATTTGTTCGATCAGCGGGATCTGAACATGAGGCAGATTAGATGGCTAGATGTGGTGAAAGACTATGACTGCGAAATTAACTACCACCCCGGTAAAGCTAATGTGGTGGCTGATGCTCTCAATCGCAAACCATCTGCCGAGCCTATTCGAGGTAAGTGCCTCCGTATGACGATGGTGTCGCCCTTGCTAGACCTGATTCATGATGCTCAAAAGACGGCAATAAACATCAAGCGGGAGAAAATCGAGAATGAACTGCCTAAAATGGAACTAGATGGACGAGGTTTGTTGACTCGCCATGGTAGAGTTTGGGTTCCATATACAGGAGGCAACCGGAAAACCCTAATGGAGGAAGCTCACAAGTCTAAATTCTCCATACATCCGGGTGCTACCAAAATGTATCTAGATCTTTGAGAGGGTTACTGGTGGCATGGAATGAAGAATGATGTAGCACGGTATGTGGAAGAATGTATGACCTGTCGGAAGGTCAAGGCGGAGCACCAGAAACCGCATGGGAAATTGCAACCTTTGGAGATTCCGGAATGGAAATGGGAGCATCTGACCATGGATTTTATCACTAAGCTTCCTAGGACTGCCCGTGGAACCGATACTATTTGGGTGATTGTCGACCGTCTGACTAAGAGCGCTCACTTTTTGGCCATAAAGGAGAGCTCATCTGCGAAGAAGTTGGCCGAGATCTTTGATCGTGAGATTGTCTCATTGCATGGTGTGCCCATTTCTATTGTCTCCGACCGTGACAGCCGATTTACTTCTCGGTTTTGGCGGAAATTTCAGGAAGAGATGGGTACACGATTACACTTTAGCACAGCCTTCCACCCACAGACAGACGGGCAGAGTGAGAGGACGATTCAGACGTTGGAAGACATGCTTCGGGCATGTGCGATCGATTTTGGGGCTAGTTGGGATGATCACCTGCATCTAGCCGAGTTCTCCTATAACAACAGTTATCACTCCAGCATTAAAATGCCCCCATATGAAGCTTTATATGGAAGGAAGTGTAGAACGCCTGTCTGTTGGGGCGAGGTAGGACAGAGGGTACTTGGGAGTACCGAAATTGTACGACAAACTACGGAGAAGATACAGGTGATACGATACCATTTGGCCACGGCGAGGAGTCGTCAGAAAAGCTATACCGACAAAAGAAGCTCCGACCTTGAATTTCAGGTGGGAGATTCCGTTTTGTTAAAGGTCTCTCCCTGGAAAGGTGTGATTCGCTTCCGGAAGCGGGGAAAGCTTGGACCACACGATTCATTGAGCCTTACAAGGTCATTGCTCGCGTTGGGGAGGTGGCCTATCGTTTGGAGTTACCCGATGAGCTTAGCCTGATCCATGACACTTTCCACGTTTCTCAGCTACGGAAATGTGTCGTTGATGATACCGCAGTGGTACCATTGGAGGATATCCAGATTGATGAGCGTCTCAACTATGTTGAGCGGTTAGTTGCGATTTTAGATCGGGAAACGAAGACCCTTCGGAACAAATCTATAAACTTGGTTAAGGTTCAGTGGCGACATAGACAGGGTTCGGAATGGACGTGGGAACCGGAAGACGAGATGAGGGCTCATTATCCAGATCTATTTGTTGGCGATGACTTTGAGGACGAAGTCCGTTCCTAGTGGGGGAGAGTTGTAACGCCCCGGTTTTTCTTGGTACGTTATTTATTTTAATTAATTAATTATGTGGCATTATATTAATTTATTTAATTAAGATATGATTAATTGAAAGATTGGGCTTATAACTATTGCCATCTTTTAATCATATAATTAAGTCCATGGGTTTTATAGCCAAACCCAATTAGGGATTAGTTGTTCTTCTAGCCCAAAGGCTTTAGGGTTTAGTCCATTAATCTAGTATATTAGGGCTCAAAACCCTAATTTCCTTTATTTCACTCCCACCTCTCCCTCACGACACTCTCTCTCTCCCTCTGTATCTCTCTTTATTCCCGGATTTGAGAACACAGCCTCATTGTTTGGACGATTCCCGGAGATTGAAAGGTTGGATCGCCACGAAACTTTAACCAAAGGTTCCCAAGACATATATGAAGGTTCTGACCGGAGGGATTTTGATTTCAAGGTACGAATATTGAGTTATGAATTTCGCAACATAACCTAGGGTTTCTGTCAGATTTCACTGCTGAGTCTCTTTTCTTGTAAAACTCATATCTCGAGTTCTAGGACTCAAATGGACACACAACCAGTGCCCAAAGTTCACAAATTGAGTTGAGTAACTTTCTTAAAAGGAACTCTCGCTGAAAAGGACTTAATCTATGGGCAACAACAGCTTGGGAAATGATCTAGAGTGATTCCAAGTTCCCACATGTAAATTACATAGTTAATTTAATATCTGGAGAAGATGGGTCGTTAATTCTCATCATAACTTGGTTAGAATGGGTCCACACTCCAGATCAGTGGACAGTCACCAGCTTATGCTGATTCTGTGATTTCCCACATTGTGATTTTTATATCCAGAACTTGGGAAACCCTTTTTAATCGATTCCAACTCTGAGACTTGTATTTTTGTGTCTAATGTTCCTCTGAGTTTTGGTTGGGGCTAATTACACCCAAACGTTGGGTAGAATTGGCCAACACCACCTGACGGTCCGTCTAAAGACAGCAGTGACATGTCTTTTTGTAAATTTTATATCTCTCACATCCTTTGGAGTTAGGAGGAGTTCTTTATGGTTCTGGAAACATAAGTCATTGTAGTTTCTTGTAAAAATTAATTAAGCTTATGTTTCAGTTGTATATTTTGGAGTAATTCAGTCCCGAGCAGCAGGTCTGTTTTAGAGACCTTGTTGTGATTACTCATTTCTCATTCCTTAGTTTCACAACTTCATTCTTCTAACCTTTAGTTTTATTTAGGTGAAGCTTTGAAGTTTGCACAAGCTTGGTAGCCTTATATTGACTCCTATCTGTTACTCACTCACTCAAGGTGAGTTCTCTCACACCGTTGTATTGATGTTTGTGTTTGCTAGTTAGCTCGTGTGTGATTGTTTAGATTTATTATTTAAAGCATGCTATATTATTATTATAAATCGTACATGTGCACTGTATGTAATTGATTATTACTATGAGGGGTAGTTGGGTAAGATCACCAACGTTATACTCTTTATGAGGTGCGGGGATCGGGGCCAAAGGATTCGGGATTTACCCGGTGCGGCTCAAACCTACAAGTCCGCCCTATTTTATATAAGCACTGATTCGTTCTTTGCTTAGTTTTTATAATTATAATTGGAAATGGATTAGGACTGGTAAATGTGAATATTAATATGATGTCTGTGTTTGAATTCACTAAGCTTTGTGCTTACGGTTTTCCCTAACATTTTTCAGGTGTTAAGATCTAAGAGGCTAAGGCGTGACTTGGAGCACCGGGATGCCACTACTAGGAGTTTTATTTGTTTGGGACTATGTCATTTTTGCTTCCACACTTTACTTTAGTATTTTTCCATGTTTTGGGTTTGAGCTACTTATTTATTTTGGAAACATATAACTATTTTTATAAAAGTCATCTTTGAAAGTTAAAATATTTTGCGAAAAATTTTGGGTGTTACAATTAAGGTATCTCCTGATAGGACATCTGCTGATAAAGTATCTCCTGAGGTTTGATGGTCCCCCTCGAATTGAGGTATCCCATCAACATAAGTAAGTAGTATAGGCTCCCCCTCAGAGTTTGCTGGGAGTGAAGGTTCCTTCTGAGTCTGATGATTCTGAGAAAGAACGAAGGCTCCCCCTCAACTGTTGAAGTGTTATTTGGAGGATCTGCTGATGACGTGGGTTCTGATGATGTTGATGGTCCTAAGGCTGAAATGATTTGCTGAATTGCATCAGGAGAGTAGATAACTTCGGCGTCTTTTGCAGTTTCCGGAGGATCAAAGAGTAATTCGTAGTCTATTTCAACTGTGTGGATGGGTCGATGTCCGACTGGAATATCATTTTCCATTACATAAACAATATCTTGATTTTTCTTTCTCCATTGATATTGATCGTCGAATTCTATGTCGAAGCTTTCTTCAATAACTCGAGTTCTTCTGTTTAGAACACGATAAGCAACTGATTTTGATGAATAACCCATGAAGATTGCTTCATCACTTTTGGGTGCAAATTTTCCCAAGTGATCTTTGTTATTTTTAATGAAGCATTTACAGCCAAAAATATGGAAGAATTTGACATGGGGTTTTCTCCCATTTAAGATTTCATAAGGTGTCATCTGTAGTCGTTTGTTGATTATCGATCGGTTCTGAACGAAGCATGATGTTGCGATGGCTTCAGCCCAAAACGTTAGAGGAAGGTTTGCAAAGGTCAGCATTGATCGAGCCGCTTCCACTAAAGTTCTGTTTCTTCTTTCTACTACACCGTTTTGTTGTGGTGTTTATGGTGCTGAGAAGTTGTGCTCTATCCCTTTGGATGCTAGAAATTCTTCAATTTGCCCATTGTTGAACTCAGTTCCATTATCACTTCGGATTCTTCTTATGGGTAGTTGAATTTTGAGCTCGATCGATGTAATGAAGTTTCGGAGCTCCAGGAAGGTATCTAATTTTAATCTTAAAAAGAATACCCAAGTAAATCGGGAGTAATCGTCCACGATAACCAGGATATATTTCTTATGATTCAGACTAGCAACTGTTGATGGACCCACAGAGATCCATGTGGAGAAGTTCTAACAGATGAGTGATGCTAGAGTCGGTGATTGATTTGTGAGGTTTCTTCTTCTGCTTGCCTAATGCACATGCTGCACATAAGTTTTCGTTGTCAAACTTCATAAGTGGCATTCCTCTGACCATTTCTCCTGTTACCAACTGGTTCATATATCGGAAGTTGAGATGAGCTAGTTTCCGATGCCATAACCAGCCGACTTCTGAATGAGCTTTTGACAACAAGCAGAGTCTAGGTTTTCCGAGAAACATGGAGATGTCCAATGGAAACATGTTGACTTGTCTTGGAGATTTCACTAGACACCTGTCTCTGTTACTTGTCATAATGTAGCTAAATTCATTGTTGAATTCTACTCGGAGACCAGTACTGACCAGTTGAGTTGTGTTTGAGTCCTAAACCGTAGGCAACTTTTTGAATGGTGAAATTTCCATTTGTTAGTACACCATAGCCTTTGATAATGCCATTTGCGTCGTTTCGGAATGTGACGTATCCTCCAAAGCTGACTTCTCGGTAGTCTCTTAGAAACTCCAATCTTCCGGTCATGTGCATTGAGCAGGCGCTGTCAATTAGCCATTCGTCATCCTGCTCTTCCGTACTAAGTGCCTGAAGAATTAGACAGTTAGTTTGGGCACCTAAACTTGTTTGGTCCCATTTTTTTTCAGTTATGGAAGATTTGTTTTTAACTATTGGTTTGACAGGAGTTTTGGTTTCAGAAAATGAGTTTGGTTCAGAAGTGGATGATTTTACAACCCATTTTTGAACAAATCTTTTTGAGGGTTTTTGAAAGATAATTTTTGTTTGATGGTTGAGAGTTTTTGCTTTGGTGACAAAAGGAATGTTTGAAGTATGTTTGCAACAATGACAACAGGTACTGTTTTGTTGCCTTTTCAGTATTTTTGGAACTGTTTGAGAACGATTGGAGCTTGGATTTTTGGTTCCAATAGTACTGGGATTTTGCTTGTTGTTTTTAGTAGGTTCAGAAAAGGAGATTTTTGGTTTCTGGATATTGAGAAAATGGACAACGATCAAATTGCCTTCACCGAAATCCAATGTGGAATCCCTCGGAACTCTTTGATCTCATACAAAACTGTACAACAGCCTAACAGATTTGGGTTCTCTTACAAAACATGTTCTTAGGAACGGAGGAAGCAAAATATCAAAAATTGGTGTCAAGTCTCTCAGAATACACCCACTTCTCAACATTTGCTGGAGAATCACTGAGACAAGCATTCACCCGATTCTCTATAATTGTCACCAGAATCCTAAGTTCAGGAGCAGAAAGAACCAATCAGGAAATCAATCTCCGATTTCTTGAAGGACTTGGAAAAGACTGGGTGCTTGTCAAAATGATTCTTCAAGACTCTGGAAAGTTAAAAACTTTCAACATGTACCGACTAAACAACAATCTCATTGGGCAAGAACATGATATAAAAGGCAATCAACAACAACTACAACTTGGTGTACCTCTTGCTTTAGTTGCTGAGCACAACTATCCGACGATGGGCAACACTCCTCAACAACTGGTACAATATCAGCAAACAACTCAGCAGCAAATCAATCCTAACACCTCTACACCTCATATTGTTCCTATTCAAAATTTACCACAAACTCAGCAACCAAATCCTATACCCTCGTACCATCCCTCTCAACCACAAATCTCTTACCCTTCATACTATCAAAACCCGACAGTACAATACCAATCATCTCCAACCTCGCAACCCTTCATTCAATCTAAGACTCCAACCCTTGCACTTCCAGTTCCAGTACAAGCTACAGAATCATCCTATTCAGAATATGACGAAGCTGAAGAAGCTGCCTACCAACATGAGATTGCCATGATTAGTCAGAAGTTCAACAGAATACCTTCCTACTCTAGTCCAAGGAAGAACTTCCGTCCCTCCAACCAAAATGCAGGATATCAACCCAGAAATAACCATCAAAATCGTTATTATCCGAAACCTGAAGAGCAGCAGCAGGAGAAACCAAAAGAAACTCCAGTTGTCAGCACTAATCAAGCACAGACTCCTGAAAAGAACGAATCAAAAGTAATCAAATGTCACAACTGCAGAGGACTATGGCACTATGCTGTTGACTGCAGAGCTCCGAGGAATTATCCGAAAGTGAAAGAAGAAGAAAAAGTCAAAGCATTTGTCGCATCTGGAAATGTCGAAATCTGGTCTTCTGGAGTTGAAGACGAGCATTTTGAGAACAAGCGAAAAAGAGGAAAAGGGTTCGGTGAATGCATGATGGTGCAAGCAAACCAAAAAAATCCAATCCCAGGGTTAGCAAACTCCAAACATCCTAATGACACTGCTGAATCCTCATCCTCCTAAATGCCAAAGAACTATGCTTTTATGGTCAATCACAAATCCGGCAAAGGAGTGAGTATCATCGAACAGGTACGTAACATGCTTCATACACATCAGATTTACTCTAATAATCTAGAACCTGCTCTAGAAAAAATATCTAACACTTGTGCAGATTCCTTAGCTGCATATCAGCGGGTTCTGGAAGAAAGGGATGATGGGTATGACGAAGTGATAAAGTTGAAGAATAGGCTAGAGGATAAGAAACTATTTTATGATAAACTTACTGCTGATTTGAAGATCGAACAGACTTCTAGGACTTTATTAGAAAATTCAAATCAGCTTTTGACATCGCAAAGGGATTTAGCCCGAAGCGATAATGTAAGACTAAACAAACTAGTAGATCAGTTGTATCATGCAACTGAAGTTTTCAAATCTCCTGCTAACACTAATTCTTCAGAAAACACTTTTAACTGGGGATGGGCAAGAAAAACCACAAATAAAAACAATCCTATATACAACAAACAAAGTCTCTTCTTTCAATACCCTTCAAACGAATATGATAATAAACACGATGAGGACACAACCAAGAACTTTCCTAAAACCCCTGCCAATGAATCAGAAAATGCCATTTCTGAGTCAAAAGAGGGAGTTAAAATTCCTTTCTTATATTTCTCGGAAGCAGACACTGTCGAAAGCAGTAAATTGTCTACAGCTTCAGTCCCATTCATGCTTAGACACATGACCACGGTCACAAACTATCCATCATCAAGTTCTCAACAACACTCTTTCTTAGAAAATTTGCAAAGTAACTTTGTTACTGAAGAATTCAATCCATGTCCTAAGAGCTTGGGAAATTCAAATAAAGAAAAGGTTATAGACTAAGGGAGGACCTTCGGATAAAGACCTATGGACTGAAGAGTAGACAACACGTCTCTCTTCAGTCAGATAAGAGAGGTGAAACTAATATAATAATACAATGTCAGACTAGGGTGGCTTGTCCATAATATAATAATACTCTAAGTACAACAGACATGCTTCTAGGGGCCACGCCTGATCTAGTCTAATCATATCCTATACGTAGAAGTGCTTATCCTTTGCCTTATCTTCCAGATGATCTTCTGATCTTCAGTCTTCAATGTGGAATAATTAAGTATGATATTTCCTTTGAGTTGCTCATATTGATAGTCCGAAATCCTGAGTGGATTTCGGAGTCCTGGCAGTTTCTGAATCAGAGTATCTTGGTAATATGGTCTTGTTGGTCTAACTGGTCTTTTATGTTAGTTCGGAATATTGTCTTCCGAACTCTGTCTTCTGAGAAGTGTGCCTTCTGATCTTTGACATTCTTTAGAGCTCCGAAATCCATGACTGGATTTCGGATGATTACAAGATTATCAGAACACAACTTATCCGAGATATCAGTTAAGAATATAAAGCATATTTAAATATCAGACACAAGACATAACCATTTGTTCATTACTTAAGACATTCATACGAAAGTACTAACATTCCATCAAAATAAATAGTTTGACATTACAATCCTGACACATCAAACTACGAGTTGGTCAACGATCTGATTTTAGCATTAACAATTCCCCCTTCGGTGACCAATCGAGGGGTTTGAGTCAGCATTTTCAAGGTTTATCCAGTACACCTTGTCTCACAACATATGACCAGAAGTTCCTAACTCCCAGTAGCCATTCAACTCTCAGTTGCAGCTCTTTCTTTGCTTCTGCATTTGATGATTGTGACTTTCTAATGGCTTTGATGTATTCAGTTAAGTTCATGTTGGGGAGTCTTCTGATTTGATCAGCACGAAGAAAGAAGAGGGACCCTTTCTGATTTGGATTTTTGTAAACCAGTCCAAGTACTGCATCTAAAGCAGTGATTGTTCAATCTTAAAATGATTGAAGGCGGCTCTTTGGCTGATCACATTTCCTTATTCAAAGAGTTAGTAAATAACTTGTAGAATATAGATGTTCAGTATGAGGATTAAGATTTGGCTTTATTCCTTTTGTCATCATTGCTGGAATCCTACAGTCATTTTCGAGATACAATTATTTACAGCCGCGACACTCTTGTGTTAGACAAAGTTTTTACAGCATTGGATTCCAAAGAGAAGATGAAACAGATTACTGGTGGTGGTGTTGCAAATGCCGAAGGTTTAAATGCTTGAGGAAGAACAACAGATAGAGGTAAAAACCCTTAATCTTCCAATAGGGTCATATCCAAGTCAAAAGGCAAACGAAAGTTTTGCAATTACTGTCACAAGAAGGGACATACGATTGATAAATGTTTCAAGTTAAAGAATAAAGAGAAAGCAGCAGCAAGTGGTAGACAAGCTAGCAGTCCAGGTGAAGCTGATGTAGCAGAGGCTGGTTGTATCGGAGAACTTCTGACAGTTTATTCAGATAAACTGGATACTACTGATGAATGGATACTCGAT
Source organism: Cichorium intybus (assembly GCA_023525715.1). Lineage (NCBI taxonomy): Eukaryota > Viridiplantae > Streptophyta > Magnoliopsida > Asterales > Asteraceae > Cichorium > Cichorium intybus. Next base: position 77,798,037 of record CM042014.1, on the reverse strand, counting down.
TCTGATTGTACTTTTCACATGTGTCACAACAGGAGTTGGTTTTACACATTTGAAAAGGTTAATCAGGGCTATGTACTGATGGGTAACAACTCTACATATCCGGTTGTTGGACATGGTTCAGTCAGAATCTGCATGTTTGACGGTGTTATCCGAACCATTGGGGATGTTAGATATGTTCCTGACCTCAGAAGAAACTTGTTATCTCTCAGTTCCTTTAATAAAAAGGGATACGAGTTTGCTGGTAAAGGTGGAGTTCTCAGGGTATTCAAAGATGGTTCCGACAAACTGAGAGCCGAACGAAAAACCTCAGATCTCTACTTTCTTGACGGGCAAACAATTTCAAGTGATGCTGCTATTGTTTCAAAGTCTCTTTCTGATTCAGATCAATCCCGTCTTTGGCACCTTCGACTCGGCCATATGAGTTTTCAAGGCATGTCTGAATTAAGTCGAAGAGGATTACTTGGAAAACAGAATGTTGTTGATTTAGAGTTTTGTGAAGACTGTATATATGGCAAGGCAAAACGGGTGAGGTTTATGAGTGGCATCCACACTACAAAAGGACCACTCGATTATGTTCACTCGGATTTATGGGGACCAACTAGGGTTGCTTCGAAAGGTGGAGCCATTTACATGCTTACTATTATTGACGATTTCTCAAGAAAGGTATAGTGTTTCTTCCTAAAGCATAAGGGAGATGTTTTCTCTACCATCAGAAATTAGAAAGTTCAGAAAAGCAGTCATGATTGGGGGTAAAGTATCTTCATACAGATAATAGACTTGAGTTTTTCTCAAAAGAGTTTAATGCCTATTGCCGAAAGGAAGGCATCCCTCGACATCGTACGGTTGTCCATTCACCTCAGCAAAATGGTGTAGCTAAAAGGATGAATCACACCATTATGGAGAAGGTAAGATGTATGCTTTCTAATTCCAAATTGCCAAAGTCTTTTTGGGCGGAGGCTGCTTATACTACTTGCTATCTTATCAACCTATCACCGTCACAAGCAATTGAGAAGAAAACTCCTTTTGAGTTGTGGTCCGGGAAACCTACCGACTATACATGTTTAAAACCTTTTGGGTGTTCAGCTTATGCACGAGTTGACAATGGGAAGTTAGAACCGAGAGCATTTAAATGTGTCTTTCTTGGTTATAATCCGGGAGTTAAAGGTTTCAAGTTATGGAGCATTGATCTAAAGTAAATCATCATCTCAAGAGATGTTACTTTTGATGAGTCTGCTATGATTCATCAAACTTCCGACTCTACAGAAGATACAAAAGCATCATCAAAAGCAAGTAAAAAGAAAGCTCAAATGGAGGTGAAGCTTCCTACTTCACCTGTCACCAGTCCGAGTTCAGTTGAGCAACAAGAGTCTTCTTCACGCAAATGAGCATGTTGTTGTTGAAGAAACAACAACTTCACAACCACAAGCTACTACTCGAAGCATTGCAAGAGATAGGCCGAGAAGACAAATTTGTTCTTCTTTGGTATGCTGAAGCTGAACTTGTTGCTTATGCTTTTATTGTTGCTTATGATATTGAGTCGGAAACGGAGCCTGTAAATTATGATGAGGCTATCAAATCCAAAGACTCAAGTGATTGGATGATTGCTATGCATAATTAGATGGAATCCTTGCAAAGAAATGGTACTTGGGATTTAGTTCCTATTCCAAAAGGGAAAAAGCCAGTTAAATGCAAGTGGGTCTACAAGCTCAAAGAACCTGTTAACCCGAATGAGAAACCAAGATATAAAGCTCGGTTGGTAGCTAAAGGCTACAGTCAAATTCCAGGCATTGAATATACTGACATCTATTCCCCAGTAGTCAAACATACTTCTATTCGTGTATTGTTGGGGTTAGTTGCTTCAAATGATTATGAGTTGGAGCAACTAGATGTTACTACAGCTTTCCTAAATGGTGAGCTTGAGGAAGAGATTTTCATGTAACAACCTGAAGGTTTTGTAGTTCCTGGCATGGAGGACTACGTATGTAAATTAAAGAAATCTCTTTATGGCCTCAAGCAGTCTCCTAGACAATGGTACAAGAGGTTTGATTCTTTCATGACCGGTCACAAATTCAGCAGGTGCACCTATGATAGCTGCGTTTATTTCAAGAAAGGTGATGATGGTTCAAAGATCTACTTACTCTTGTACGTGGATGACATGTTGATTGCATCGAAAGATATGAAGGAGATTCAAAAGTTAAAAGACCAGTTGAAAGCTGATTTTGAAATGAAGGACTTAGGAGCTGCCAAGAAAATTTTAGGTATGGAAATTGTTCGTGACAGGAAGTCTAGGATCTTGCATCTTTCTCAGAAAACTTATATTGAGAAAGTACTACGACGCTTTAATATGCATGAAGCAATGCCTGTCAACACACCTTTTGCAGCTCATTTCAAGTTATCATCCGCTTTAAGTCCTACTACTGAGACTGATATGGCATACATGACACGCATACCATACTCTAGTGCTGTTGGATCTTTGATGTATGCTATGATCTGCACACGTCCTGATTTGGCTTATGCAGTTAGCATGGTTAGTAGATATATGGCGAACCCGAGGAGAGAACACTAGAAAGCAGTACAGTGTATCTTACATTATCTACGCGGTACGTCTTCTATGTGTCTATGCTATGGACAATCTAACACTGGGGTGGTTGGATATGTTGATTCATATTTTGGCAAAGACTTGTATAAATGAAGATCATTACAGGGTATGTGTTTACATTGAACGATTGTGCTATTAGTTGGAAAGCCCTGTTATAGTTTACAGTTGCACTGTCTTCTACAGAGGCAGAGTATATGGCGATTACAGAAGCAGTTAAGAAAGATATTTGGTTGAAGGGATTGTTTAGAGAACTCGATGATAGAATAAATGTTACCACAGTATTCTGTGATAATCAAAGTGATATCTTCTTGAGTAAATATCAGATGTTTCATGACCGTACAAAGCACATTGATATTCGTTATCATTTTGTGCATGATATCATTGAAAAAGGTGATTGTGTCATAGAAAAGATCGATACATATTATAATCCCGCTGATGTGTTCACTAAGAGTCTTACAATATCTAAGTTCAAACTATGTTTGAACTTAATGGGTATTTCTGATCGCAGTTGAGCCTGATTAGACTCGTGGTGGAGGAAGTATTTCATTTTTCAGGATCACTTTTTCTCTATATGGTGCTTGCAGTGTCTTATGGAGTTTTGAAGTTTGAAGAGTTGTTGGTTTACCTAATGGGTATACAAGTTTTGTTCCATTTTGAAGTCAATGTGGAGATTGTGGAATATGCCTTCAAAAGGGCTACTCAACAAAGACTTCAACAAAGGCTAGCTAAAGAGTTCAACAATGGATGGTTCATCCATGTTTTTCAACAATGGATGGTTCTTCCATATTTTCAACAATGGATGATTGATATATATATTTTTTATATATCTATCATCCATCTCCAAGCTCTATATAAAGAAGATAGAAGGCTTGAATGAAAAACACACCAAAACATCTCAACACCTCTCACAAAAACACCTAATTGACTCTCTTCTTATTAATACAAAAGAGTTTTAACTCTTTGTATTTTTGTATTCTTCCAACGTTTTGTAAACACTGCAAAATATAGTGACTTGGTTATCGGCTTCCTCCGCCCGTGGTTTTTCCCGATTTGGGTTTTCCACGTAAATCATTGTGTCTCCATTTTATCTTTATTGTCTTATATTTAGTGTTTGGTTACGCTTGATTTAATTCCGTTTCGCATTCGACTAATATTGCGCTTTAGTGCTTGGATCCTTGGGACGTGTTTTTACACACGTTTTACAACAGTTTCAATATTTTTCATAATTTGAATTTTGGTTTAATTCATCCCAATTTACCCCTAATGTTCTAAATCTTTTAAATTGCGGTTTTTGATTTAATTTATCCCTTTTCTATCCAGGGGTTCTAAATATTAATTTAACTTTCATACTTTCTCTATCAAAATTTTTTAGTTTTATTTGTCTGAGTTTTATCCCTTTAAGATTCTAGGTATTTCAACTCTAATATTTTCTTCATAAATTGTTTTTAGTTTCATTTATCAGTTACCCTTAAAATTTACCTATTTCAAGGTTTATCTTTATATTTTCTTCATCAATTTTATTCAGTCAATTTCATAGAATTTTTACAATATACGTGAGATATAACCACTAGATGGAATTTCGCTATACCAAACAATTTATTAATGTGACGACAATATGTTATTGTGACGACAATGTGTTATTGTTTACGTTACAAGACAACTGTTCGGGTTTATGTTGAATTTCATACAAATTTCTGTCCACGCGCACCTGACAGCGCGTGAAGTCTTTTTACTTTTAACAAACTGATTTAGGGAAAATGCCGTCTACTTTCTCCATTTCATTCACTCCATAAGGAAGCCGGCCATCACCAGTCAATCATTGACCCCTGTCCCCGATTCATCCGCTAACCGCCATTCACCACCCTACTCCGCCGTCTGTCCAGATTACACTCTTTTATTTTCTATAATTTCTACAGAGAGAATCCCATATCAATTTTCTTAGAGAGAGATAGCTGGAGATACTGGGCCCAGCGAGAGAGGGTGTTATCGGGGTTGTCGACAGACAGAAAGGAAGAGATTCTTCATTGGTACGACCCGTTCATAGTTCTCGCTACTTTCCGACGGTGGAGAGAGAAAGAGAGTGAGTTAAAAGCAATAATCTACAAGAATTTGAGTTTCCTTTTCCCCCTCACTTTCCAGGATTCTGTTGTTGGGTTAGTCATATTGAATCTACGAGGATCGAATCTAGGGTTTCCATCTGTGAAGTAAATTTAAAAGGGTTGAGGTGGAATTTAGAGTTGTGAGGTTGATCAGTTATGCAAATCGGTGAAATTCGATTTCCAATCTAGGCAATAAAGTTTTCAAGTTGGCGAGAGATGGATGTGGATTCGTCAATGGTGTCATCGCCGTCGGAGGCGGATAACAGTAACAGCAACGACGTTAATACTAGTGGCCCTGCGCCCGAGGAGCAGCTAGAGTCTAGGGCTGCAGGTGGGGAGGATGCTGGAGAAGCTGATCCTGCTCAGCCTCTGCAGCCGCAAGTTCAACAGTTACAGGCTCAGACGAGCAGTAGTCCGGTGGGTGGGCCAAGGCTTGCGCCTACTTACTCTGTGGTGAACGCTATACTAGAGAAGAAGGAAGATGGCCCTGGTCCGAGGTGTGGCCACACTTTGACAGCTGTGGCGGCAGTTGGGGAGGAAGGGACGCCGAATTATATTGGGCCGAGGCTTATACTGTTTGGTGGTGCAACGGCTCTAGAGGGCAACTCTGCTAATGCCGGAACGCCAACCTCTGCCGGAGGTGCCGGAATACGTGTGTACCTGACTCCATCTCATTGACTATAATAACCTTTCCTTCTACAGTTTTCTCTTTATCAGAACCATATTTAAAATCTTGCTCGCTTTTTGGATCTTAACTTTAAGATAATTACTGTTTCAGATAAGCTTAAAGTGTTGGTCATCAATGTGGGATTCCTTATACTTGCTTCTTTGTAAACCTATCTTAAGTTGCTTTCTACATGACAGGTTTATCAGGTGCTACTGCTGATGTTCATTGTTATGATGTATTGACAAATAAATGGTCAAGGTGAGACAATGTTTTCCCTGTTTGTGAGTTAGCGGAATGCATTTATTTAAACATATCTCATTGGGCTTTGAAATGTTTTGGCAGAATAACTCCATTTGGAGAACCACCTACGCCTAGGGCAGCTCATGTGGCAACGGCTGTGGGTACAATGGTGGTCATACAGGGTGGCATCGGTCCAGCTGGCTTGTCTGCTGAAGATCTTCATGTTCTTGACCTAACACAACAGCGTCCACGATGGCATAGGTTTGATTATTAACTTGTACGTATCTACTATGATAAAAATTAGGGTAATGCAAATTCGGTGAAATAAATGCTTGTTTGTTGTAGAGTGGTGGTCCAGGGTCCAGGCCCAGGCCCGCGATACGGGCATGTGATGGCTTTAGTAGGGCAACGTTATCTTATGGCTATTGGCGGAAATGATGGTGAGTCGGTCGGTGTTTGTTTACGTAAGGTTGATGTTTTGTTAAAAAGCTCCCTCCGTTTATGAGCAGGAAAGCGTCCTCTTGCTGATGTGTGGGCCTTGGACACTGCTGCTAAGCCGTATGAATGGCGGAAATTGGAACCAGAGGGAGAAGGTCCACCACCATGCATGTATGGCTACTCATATTTCTTCAAATTTATTGGTGTTTTCTTTCCTATACATGAAGCATTTCATTCTTTTACTTGGCTAAAGGTATGCCACCGCAAGTGCACGCTCCGATGGTCTTCTTTTGCTTTGTGGGGGACGTGATGCAAACAGTGTGGTGAGTGAGCGACATGTTTAATTTGACATACAATCTAAATTTATATAAGTGTAAGTTGATTTAATCTATGTGTGTAGCCTTTGGCAAGTGCGTATGGACTTGCAAAACATAGAGATGGACGGTGGGAATGGGCAATTGCTCCTGGTGTCTCACCATCTCCTCGTTATCAACATGCAGCGGTTGGTTCTTGTTACTGTTTCACTTTCACACGTGAAAAATGCTAAAAAGTTTATTTATTTTGTGCGTTGGTTGTAGGTTTTTGTGAATGCTCGGCTCCATGTTTCTGGGGGCGCACTTGGTGGTGGACGCATGGTGGAGGACTCCTCAAGTGTAGCTGGTAGGTATTATCGTTCAACTGTAATTTCCTTCAACTGTAATTCCTTACTATTTTGTGTATATATGTATATAGTTCTGGACACGGCGGCAGGAGTGTGGTGTGATACAAAGTCAGTGGTGACTACTCCAAGGACAGGCAGATATAGCGCTGATGCTGCTGGTGGAGATGCGGCGGTTGAACTGACAAGGCGTTGTAGGCATGCTGCTGCTGCTTTTGGTGATTTAATTTTTATTTATGGTGGTTTGCGTGGAGGTAAATCCTACACCCTAACCCTACGTTGTAACTTCTCCAATAACTCCTTTCTGCCTTAACTGAAAACATATATGGCAATGTGATTGTTGATGTTGCAGGAGTATTGCTGGATGATCTTCTAGTGGCAGAAGATGTGGGTGCCGGGGAAATGATGACGTCAGCAGCGAATGGTCAGGGGGGGAGGTTGGGGGGAAGGTATGGTTTTGTTGATGACAGAACACGTCAGACACCTGATGGTGGCGGTGCAGTCGTACTAGGAAACCCGGTTGCTCCACCAGCAAACGGAGACATGTATACAGATATCAGCACTGAAAACGCGATGCTTCAAGGCTCAAGGTAGATTTGATTTGATTCTAGTGTTATAGATAATAATGATGCTTAAGTTTAATTAATTAATGTACAGGAGATTGAGCAAAGGAGTAGAATACTTGGTTGAGGCATCAGCAGCAGAAGCAGAAGCCATTACTGCAACTCTTGCTGCTGCAAAAGCACGCCAGTCAAACGGAGGAGAAGTTGACTTGCCAGATAGGGATCGTGGGGCCGAGGCTACCCCTAGTGGGAAACAAACATCCTCCCCTGATGTTGGAATCAACTCTGCTCCAGCTGGAGTACGCTTGCATCACCGAGCTGTCAGTATCTCGACGCCTTTTTTTTTCATTTTTTTTAGTTAACCTCAAGTTTATCTGGATTTGCATTTTCAGGTGGTAATAGCTGCCGAGACGGGTGGAGCCTTAGGTGGCATGGTCAGACAGCTTTCCATTGACCAGTTTGAAAATGAGGGAAGGAGGGTCAGCTATGGAACTCCCGAAAATGCAACTGCAGCAAGGAAACTTTTAGATCGACAAATGTCCATTAACAGTGTACCCAAAAAGGTACATTACATACATACCATTCTAGCATTACACCATGTTTCCCTTTCCTTTTCCGATAAATAGAGGAAATGCTGTATTAGCAAAGACTTCCTTTTTCATACCATCTGAATGACCATTCTACCATTATAAATTCAAATCAAAAGTTTAACATAAAAATGATACAATTTTTTTTTTCAGGTGATAGCGCACCTATTGAAGCCTCGTGGGTGGAAGCCGCCTGTTCGTCGGCAATTTTTTCTGGATTGCAATGAGATAGCGGATCTTTGTGATTGTTCTGAAAGAATATTTTCAAGTGAGCCTAGTGTTCTGCAACTAAAGGCTCCTATAAAGATATTTGGTGACTTGCATGGCCAATTTGGAGACCTCATGCGCCTTTTTGATGAGTATGGTTCCCCTTCAACAGCTGGAGACATAGCGTAAGTCTTCCTCTTTTAACCAAAGACTGTATGTATGCGCACTATGTCATGCTGATATTATGCAATGCAACATTTACCAGATATATCGATTATCTCTTCTTAGGAGATTATGTTGATCGAGGTCAACACAGCTTGGAAACTATTTGTCTCCTGTTAGCGTTAAAGGTACTAGTAAATAGTAAAGTCTTTTTGTGTGGAATCAAAGAAGCAGTATTCACCATGACATATTGTGCGTAGGTCGAGTATCCACAAAACGTACATCTCATTCGAGGGAATCATGAAGCTGCTGATATAAATGCACTTTTTGGGTTCCGAATCGAATGCATTGAACGCATGGTAGGTCATTTTGATGTATACATATATATAAGCTTTCCATTTTGAAATAATTGTTATGAATTTGATGATATTAGGGTGAGAGAGACGGGATTTGGGTATGGCACAGGATAAACAGATTATTCAACTGGCTGCCACTGGCGGCTCTAATAGAGAAAAAGATCATCTGTATGCATGGTGGTATTGGAAGGTCGATTAACCATGTTGAGCAGATTGAAAATCTTCAACGACCCATTACAATGGAAGCTGGTTCAATAGTTCTTATGGATTTGCTGTGGTGGGTTTTGGTGCTTGCTTTTTCCTCTTATTCATCAACTTCATAACCTATATATAATAAATTCTCATCATCTTTCTTAACAGGTCCGACCCAACCGAGAATGACAGTGTCGAAGGACTACGCCCAAATGCTAGAGGACCTGGCTTGGTTACTTTTGGGGTGAGTCTAGTCAGTAGTGTGTTTCTGTTTTTCTTGCACTTAACCCAATCAGCAAGTAGCTGACTCACATACGCTTTTTGCAGCCTGATCGTGTGATGGAGTTCTGCAACAACAATGATCTCCAACTAATTGTACGTGCACATGAATGTGTAATGGATGGATTTGAGCGTTTTGCACAGGGACATTTGATCACCCTTTTCTCAGCCACCAATTATTGCGGTAAACCTTCGCTTCTTGTTGCTGGTTGTAATTTCTAGGGCTAGTCTCAATGATGAGGATGAGAAGGGGCATTTTGGTCTTTTGCACAGACGAGTCCCTTATCCCACCTTGTTCCATCTTTTCGAATAACAACCTACTTTGATTATGTAGGGACTGCAAATAATGCTGGTGCAATATTAGTATTGGGTAGAGATCTGGTAGTTGTTCCAAAACTCATTCATCCACTCCCCCCTGCACTTTCATCACCCGAAACTTCCCCTGAATGGCATATAGAAGATACATGGATGCAGGTACTATTATCATCCAAATACAAAACAATTTTCACTGCTATAATTGGGTAGATTTTTCGAATTAAAATGTCCTAACAAGAAAAAGTGGGAAGTACAATCCAATAATTGGATAGAATGTTCAAAGTACAATGCCTTACGAAGAAAAGAATTGGAGATACGGTTCTTACTGCTATGTTTGTTTATGGGTTGAATGCAAGAAATAGTAATGTACTTTCGTTGTTTTCTATATTTTAGCATCCTACTTTCATTTCTTCCTATTGCATGTACTTTGAAAGATCTATTCAAGTATAGAAATGTCGTCAAAATACAAAGCAATTTCACTACTATAATTAGGTAGATATTTGAAGTATGATGTCCTAATAAGGAAAAGGGTTAATTAAGAAAAAAACACTATATTTTGCCAAAAGTTTGGTTTAACCACAAATTTTTAAAAGATTTGGAAAAAACAACCAATTTTTGGTAAAAAGTTTCATTGAAGCCATTATTACCGGTTTTTCCGGTTAGGCTAAAACGTTTTCTAAAAATTGGTGGTTTATTAGAACAAATGAAAAATTGATGGTTTAAGCTGAAAAAATCATGAAATATAGTGTTTTTTTCCCGTAATTATATAAATTAATGTGTAAACATTATCTAGGTCTAATTACGAAAAAAACACAATATTTTGCAAAAAATGCGGTTTAACCACCAATTTTTACGATTCGGAAAAACCACCATTTTTGGTAAAATGTTTCATCGAAGCCACTGTTACCGGCTTTTTCAGGTCATAGTGGTCAGGTTGAAATTTTTTCCAAAAATTGGTGGTTTTATTAGAACAAATGAAAATTTGATGGTTAAACTAGAAAAAGTGCAAAAATATAGTGCTTTTTTCATAATTTGCCTAAGGAAAAATATGAAATTACAATGCTATAATCGGATAGCTTTTTCAAAGTACAAGCCATATTGGAAGTCCATTTTTACATTTTATTAACTTACAAAATTGTAGGAGCTTAATGCAAACCGACCACCAACACCAACTAGGGGTCGCCCACAAGTTACCAATGATCGAGGCTCTCTTGCATGGATGTAGTTTTTCTTCAAGATTATACTGTTTTCTCATTGCCACCATTTCCGAGAGCAACACGCTTCCCGGCCACCACATGGAGGGCGGCACTTGGCGGGGGTAGTGGTGGTGACCAACTCCTTGTACATTGTGATTGAGAGAGGAGATTTAAGGTGATGGTTGCCATGGTTAGGTTTACATGATTTTTGATGATGGGTAATAATGGTTTTTGTTATTCATGTACTTTTGAAAATTAGAACGAGTCATACTAAAAAAGAAGTGAGCTGATGGTTGTATCATAGAGAGGACACGAGGTTTGTGTAAAAGTTGGTTGCGTTTTGTGGGTTTGGTTGGAAAATGTAACATTTTGTGTGAAGATAACAACGTTTCTTTGATGACACAAACAATTTGATGCGTAGCTTCCATATTCATTCAATCACATATTGTACCTTGGATTTATGTGCGACATTTTGTTTAATTACAATCCGCAGTGTTTTAAGTTCCTGTGTATATTTCTACTAATTAGTTTCACGGATTGATGATATTTAATGAAATATTTAAGAAAATGACAGCAATTTAGGGAAATGATGTTAAAGACTTGACGAGGAAAACTTTATTTTTCTTACTCTTTTTAATAGGTTTTTTTTTTTTTTTTTTTTTTTTTTTTTTTTTTTTTGGGTGTCGAGTAAATATAAGAGACATGTTTGTATAACTTGATAGATCAAATTTATCCTCGTTATTTAAAAATGCAAGACGCTTCGTGAGCACAACTGACTTGTTATTTTCTTTTTATGACCGATTATTGTAATAAAGCAAATTTTAAATGAGATAATTATACCGAATCTATAAGTTTAGAACATAGTGAGATCTTGATTTTATGCATCACTATACAACATGTAAGCAATTTGAAACATCACAAGAACAATCAGAACATCATTTAATAACAGAACTATGGAGCAACATAAAATCTGACAAGAACATGCGTCAGTACTCAGTAATGCCTTCGAGTCTGCATATGTGCAAGTATCTTTAAGAAAAATAAAACTCAAAGAGGATGAGACCAAAGACAAATATTCCCGTAAGAGAGGACGAGACCAAATTATCAGAACGTAAGAGTCTTTTTCTCACATTCATTAACCAACTTATAAAAACTCAGCTTATATAAACTTTTAATGCAATAACGACACCTTGGACCCTATCTCTAACTATTTTATGAAAATATTCTTCACAATATCTCTTCTGATTTACTTTTGCAAATTTAAAAATCCATGAACAATGATCAACATAACAATCATTAACTTTATTTTCAATAAAACATTGGTCAACACATAAACTTAAGGGTTAGTTTTTTATTATCAAAAGTTTAAATACTAGGTTATTGCTAAAAAGGATTCTTACGTTTTGAACATTTTTCCTCCAAAAACCATATTTTCTTTGTTAAAAAAAGACTAAAGATGCAGAAAACCTTTTAATTTGGAGATTGTTGTGGGTAAAGAAATTTTAGCTGGGCAGAGGGCTTTTTTGAAAACAAAATATGAGGGTCATTATTTATTATTATCAGTGTTTTAAAAACCGGGTTGACCCGGCTGGTCGAACCGGTTGGACCGTGAACCGGTGAAGAGAGCGGGTCAATTATGACCGGTTTTTTGTTAATTTCCGACTCGGATTGAACCGGCCGGTTTTCTCAAAAAACCGATTGAATCGGTGATCCGGAACCGGGTTAACCCGATGGTTGGAAAAAAAATTAGAACTTGGACTTTAAAAACTTGGTTAAAGAGTTTAAAACTCAAACTTTTAAGATCAATTCACCATTAGTTCATCAAATTTAATAATATTATCTTATATAGACCGGACACAATATATTTTTTGATATCAAAAAGATTAGATTATATTTTTTATGCTTTGTTAATATATAATTATGCTTAAAAATATAAAATATATGAGAAATGTAAAAACCGGGTTGACCCGGCGGTTGAACCGGTTGGACCTGACCCGTGACCAGGTCACCGTACTGGGTCAACTAAAAACCCGGGTTTTAAAACATTGATTATTATTATTTTGATTACGAATCATTATCAGTTGTATAATGATCTCACTGCAACCTTTCAATATTCTATCTAGATCAAATCGGGAGAATACAATGATAATAAGATGATAATAATAAGCGTTTCATTAGTTACTTAACAACATTATCTTACTTTTAATCTGGATCAGACAGAAAGAATACAATCATATTATTTTGTTCAACAACTAATGTCACATACTCACGCTTTCCTGTCTTTGTCGTTTCTTTGCTTGATCCAAATAATCTAGATTAGAAAGAAATAATACGACAAAATTACACTAAAATTATTTTTTTCGAAACCAATGACGCATATTCTTTGTCAATTAAACAAAGAATTATCAGTAAGAGTACAATTAAAACTAAATAATAATAATAATAATAATAATAATAATAATAATAATAATACTACGACAGTCATAAAAATAGTCATTGCTAGAAGAAGAAAACCTTAAATATTGATCAATTTACTTTTTGAAAAAGGCTTGATATTTATTTAGTTATCTTGATATATTGTTAATTTAAGTGGGAATTTAGAGAGATAAATGTTAAAAAGACAATAATATCCCCCTAGTGTTTTTCTTTGGGTTGTGGTTGATCAGACAGGACCAAAGGCAGATGACATGTCATCATTATTATAAGGCTGAACGGTACAATGTAAAAAAACTCCATTGACATCGACGTGACACCTTAATGCCGTCGACATCACCATCCCCTATTGGCACATTGGCACTCCAACGGCACAACTTTGTCATTCCTCTATCTCTCTCTCTCTCTCTCCATCCACATCCCTCTCTTTGTATCTTTCTCTTCTTTTTTTGTGGCACAAGGTGGAAGGATTGCCGGAGGCAATAATATCTTATAGTATTTTCAAGTGAAGAAATATTATAATCAGTAGAAAATTAAAAATATTTTGTTAAGATCGACAAAAAATATGGTTATAACTAATAACTAATTTTTAGAAGAACCTTTTTAGTTCATTTCATTTTAGTAATAAGAAAAGAAAAATACATACTGAGTTTAAATCTGAATAGAAACATTATGATATCATGATATGTGGGATCGGGCCAGAATCGCGTTTAGTTGTTTTTAACTATTGTATTTTGTAACTTAGAAAGAGCATTTAAAAGAATTGCAAGTATAATACACCAAGAAGAATGGAGAGCTTCCCTCCACATCCATATCCGAACCAAATTCCCTCCTTCTCTTGCCCTTTTGTAGCATTCTCTCTCTTCCCGCTTTTTCCAATCATCTTTCACTTCTCCTTCTGCCATCTACCAGATCTCTAACAATCCCTTCTTCTTCCCGCTCAATTCAATTGCTCTTCGCAGATTCGATCACTCTGTAAAACCCCCAAAAAGATCTCGAAAAAAGGGTTTGATTGATCGCTCATCTCAATTCTACTCCAATTGCATCTAGAATCAGTTGGGGTCGGTTTTGATTTGCTTCGAATTAGTCAACGATTGGACAGGATCATGCAACAGCAGCAAAATCATAATCATTCCTTCTTAAAACGTCAGCTTCCTTTCACCTCAATGAAGCCGCCGCCCTTCGGTGACTATCATCGATTCTCCGCAACTACTGCCGCACATCATGAATCGGAAGCCATAGTCGTCAAAACTCCTGTAAGCATGCACTTTAATCTCCAATTCTGCCTGTATGCTGGTTTTTTCTTCATAATATATTAGATTCTTGGAGATCTGATCTGTTTACTTTCTTCTGCTGAGGGCGGGTTATATTCTTCCCTTTCATACCTGAATTTAGTAATTCCTGGTATTCCTTCTGTTGCAAAGATTGATGTTTGATCCAGTTTCTTAATTAAATTAACTCCAAGGATCTCGACCATCAAAGCAAAGTTTTTAACTAGGATGAGTTGGTCTACGTACAAATATGGGTAACTTATGGGCTATTCCTATCTAAGGGAAGATATTGCAAATTATCGGTTTTCCTTTCCTACCTCACTTGTGATTTTCTGAATACAACTTGGTTGTTCCCATAAAATAAGACTAAATCAAACATGGAAAAAAAAGATCCTTTATCTATCGATAAGAGAACTAGATCATATGCCAGAGATCATTAAGAAGCAGCTAGAACTGGCAAAGTGTGTTTAAAGCTTACATTTTAATTTGACCATATGTAACTCCAACGAAAGGTGTTCATGAATGAAATGCCAAATGCAATGAAAATCACATTGGACTATTAGTAGATGATAATATCAGTGTTTTGTTATTGAGATGATATGATGTAACCTGCAAGCTGGTATAATTGAAGATTTGCATGTTAAGGTAGGTATTTAATCAAGTAACATATTTTAGATTTATCTTTCTGTTTACTTAATCTGATTGTAGCCGCTTCTCTAAAGGAACGATTTATTTCTTATTTTATTATAGCAGTAGATTGTATATATGTAAAGTTGATGATTGCTTGTTTATTAGGCATTAAAGAGGAAGGGGGATGCAGTTGGAAACACTTTAGCTACTACCAGTACTCTAGAAACCCCCGTGTCTGGAAAAGTGTCAAAAGCACAAAAAGTTGCTAGAGTTGGAAAGTGCAATAGCAATAGCAATAGAGCTGGTGAGCATTAAAGTTAATTTTTGTTGCAAAGACAAATGTCCGAGACATGTTTTGAATAATAATCGTATGCAGATTCTCCATCAGGACATAATCTTACCCCGGCTGGTCCCTGTCGCTATGATAGCTCTCTAGGTAACTAACTAACACACATAACATAACTCTCTTTTTCAAAAACATCTTGCCATTCTTTGAAAGGAAGACTTATTTGGTATGATTTGTAAAATCAGGTCTTTTAACAAAGAAGTTCATCAACCTTATCAAGCATGCAGAAGATGGTATTCTTGATCTGAATAAAGCAGCAGAGACACTAGAGGTACAAAAGAGGCGGATCTACGATATAACAAATGTACTGGAAGGAATTGGTCTGATAGAGAAAAAGCTAAAAAATAGGATTCAATGGAAGTATGTAATGTTTCTTGTATTTAATATTTTGTTAATTAAAACTCTTGCTACATTCTGACAACTTCATTCGTAAACTAGGGGACTTGATGCATCCACGGGCGAGGTTGATGAGACTATTACTAGTTTACAGGTACGGAGCCAAAATCATTTTATCAATTTAGGTAATGATTAATTGTTACTTGTTTTTCCTTCCATGGCAGACAGAAGTTGAAAATCTTTCAGTGGAGGAGCTTAGATTAGATGAGGAAACAAGGTTATACACTCGTTGTTTATGCAAAGGATACTAGTTGCTTTTTATGCAGTTATAACAATGCTAAATGCTAAATGCTTCAGTTTGTTAAATTTGTCACAGAGAAATGCAAGAGAGGTTAAGGGATCTGAGTGAAGACCAAAATAATCAAAAGTAAAGTTTGTTATCTTTCAACCATCTATGTATCTCTGTTATCTTTCATTTTCTCAAAATGTAACATAAACATTATTTATCCAGACAACACTGAATGAGAAAAAAACAGCATCATAGGTTATCTTGATAGGAAAGATGTTGCAACTTGTCTATTCCAATTATAGCATACTCACCCACTTATGTATTAATTTTCCAGGTGGCTTTTCGTCACCGAAGAAGATATTAAGAGCCTACCCTGCTTTCAGGAAGAAACACTGATTGCAATCAAAGCTCCACATGGGACTACTCTAGAAGTTCCAGACCCTGATGAGGTAATTTGAAAGGAAATATGATATGAAATTACGAATATGGAAAAACATGCAAAACAATAAGTTTTTGGTTTTATAATTCAGGCTGTTGACTATCTTCAAAGGCGATATAGAATAGTTCTGAGGAGCACAATGGGGCCTATAGATCTTTACCTTGTCAGGTACTTTCTTTCCTCCTTTTTCGGTAACTTTTCCAATTTCTCAAGTGGTGTTTTGTGTTGTCATAATAATAATATATTCTAATTTGGTGTATTGCGGTTTGATATTTACGAATTTGCCATTTTTAGCCAATACGAAGGGTCTAAGGTCGAGGAGAAGAATGGTGCAAGCATTTGTTCAACATTGGGGATGATGGTGAATCCGACACCAGAGACAACAACAATGGAGATGGAGGTGAGGGAAGGATACGAGACTTCAAATATGAATGCATCAGAGGACATTGTTAGTGGGATTATGAAGATAGTTCCAGATATTGAGGTAAGCTTAGCTTTCCATCTCTCATGTGTTAATTAATTGGACAAAAATTGTAATTTTTTTATCTCACCAACTCTTGATCTATTTTTGTCTATACAAAAGGTCATTGCGTACTAAGTGTTACCTTGGTATTTGCAGAGTGACGCAGACTACTGGCTTTTATCAGAAGCCGATGTTAGCATCACCGACATATGGACGACAGAATGTATCCTTCCTTGTATTTCCATTTTTTTATTCTTTACCCCTTGGGCCCGTTTGTTATGCATGAGATAACTACTTGTATTGTGTTTCATGTGCCTTGATATAAAAACGAATTAAAAGCGACCTCTTACTCCCAAAAAGAAAAAAGAAGAAGAAATTAAAAGTACAATGTGGTAACAGGAAAAAAATGAAATTAGGATGCTATCATAAACAAATAAATCCAAGTACATTGCTATTCTTCCATTTAACCCTGTTAGCGATCATTAGTCATTCATAATTCTAGCGTGTTCCCTAACTCTCGAGCCAATAGCGAGTGTTGAATGGAAAGATATGGAAATGCTTCATGATGACTACACTATGCCAGGTGTTACCACCCCACCAACTTCGGATGCAAACCCCAAGGGGACAAATTGTCTATGATGAACACGAAACATCTCCAAAATATACGAGGATACAACGCAATGTGCTAATAAAATAGAGGTTCTGTATGTAAATAGGGAAATTGTCATTAAATAGTAACCACTTTTCATATATGTTCCATATAACTAGGTCAAACTTTTTTAAGAGGTTTAACCACGACTTTCATTATGATAGAACAAGAAGAACAAACTCAAATATGGAACGAAATTGACTGTCTAGTGGTTAAACCTCTTCAAAAATTTTGAGGTATTATGTGGAAAGTGTATGAATCTTTGGTTACTATCTAGTGACGGTATACCTTGTAAATATTCGAGTTTCATATCATCCATCAGGTAGGCTTTGTAAGATATCAACATAACAAGGGGATTACATGCATATTTTAGTAATTTAGCCTTCTCATAGTTATTGTCCAGATTCTTTTAGCAAATTTGCAGTATCATTATAAATTTCATGTTGACTTTGAATACATTTGATTTGCACCATCAAGCCTAGTTATATGCAAGAAATAGCAACACATATTTCTTTTGATTTGTATATTATAGCATCCTACTTTATTTCTTCCTACCACAACATTGTACTTTAAAAAGTTTACCGATTATATATAGATATCATCCAAGTACATATATCATCCAAGTACAAAACAATTTTCACTACTATAGTTAGATAAAGTTTTGAAGTATGATGTTCTAGCAAGTCAAGATTTGAAATGACTGCTAAATTTGGGTTAGATTTTCCCAAGTATAATGTCCTAAAATGAAAAAAAAAAAGTTTAAATGATAAGAATGTTTTTTAGAAGTATAGTGCTGTAATAAAGGGAAATGGAAATAGGATACACATAAATGAAGTATGATGCTATTATATTGATTTTCTTGTGTATTTAAAGCACAATGGCTTAGAAGAAACAAATTAATTGTATAATGCTGTAATGAAAAGAAATGAAAGTGGGATGTTATACTACAGAAATAAATGAAAGTACATCATTCTTGTATATATAAATATATATATATATGGTGCAAACACAAGTATGTATATATTCTTGTACAAGGATACATTCATGGTTGAGCTAGTTATCTTTATCGACTTTCTTGCCTATCCAAGAGGCAACAATTGGTGTGAGGGCTACAGTGGGCGGAAATCTTATGGGCGATGCAGCTTTATGTGCAGCATATGCCAATGCAAAAGTCCCCACTTTTTCTCCTGTTTCATTTGCTGAAATTCCCACCTACATAAATTGGGAAGAATGTGAGATTTTGTTGCATAAATACCATTAAACCCTAATATAATACCTTTTGTAACAAGGCCTGAACATCAACACCAGCAGTAATGAGCGCGTAGCATAAGGAAAAAGAGATTAAAGAGAGAGTGATGGATGTGACCAAATAGGCTCCACCATATTTAGTCAAAAGCTCTTTGGCTTGATTCCCTTTTGATTTCTTCACATTCTCATCTTCCTCCACCTCCTCCTTTGAGCTAAATATCTACACAATTTCAAAACACTTGTCATCCTTAAAATGTGCCAAATTTTAACAAGAACATAATATGGTTGGGATGGGATCAAAACCAAATTTACTTTTGTTTTAAAAACCATTAAAACATAGTTTCATTCAGATATTAATGTTTGAGCCTTCCAATATCAAAATCAACTACAGTATATTATAAATTTGTATTCAAAACCGTGTCATCTTTATAAAAAAAAAACTGGCTTTCAAAAACCAGAATAGTTGACGTTTTAAGTATATTTCCTAAAAATAAAATTGTGGCTAGAAATCATCTTCTTTCTCTATTGAACGACTGAGATCTCTTCAACTATAATGGAAAATTTGAAAGACACATGTTGAGGTCTAGAGTGCAACAAAACAGGAGCACTCCACCAACCCACGTAAATGAGTCCTTGTTAGATAAGATAAAAGAATTAACTAGATTCGAGTGCTGAACAGAAGAAAGAAACGACCGGTAAAGAAATATGTACGTCTAAAATGGAAGAATGAGATATGAATGGAAGAAGAAGGTACCTTCCATAGACCAGCTTCAAGACCGTACTTCTGAGTTACCTCATCTGGTGAGGAAGAACTCGAGTCGCTCTGCTTCTGCTTAGTTTCCTCTTTGATTGCCCTAATCACGATGCTTCGGCTACTTCTCTTGCTGCTTGAAGAGGAACTGGTCATACACGTGTTAATTCTTCGTCCTGTTCCGTTACCACTGGATGAGAAAATGTTGAATTCGTTGTTGGTGATGCGCGATGAAGCTGGAGGTGCAGCGAAATGTATGGCTGCCATCACCATGGCTTCAAACCTTTCCTCTCGATCTGCAAATTACTACACTATCAGAAACCCTCTTTTCCTGGAGAGGTAAAGTAAACCACACATATACAACTCTCCAAAACCATATATACGGAAATCTATATTTTGGCCTAAATTACGAAACAATTCAATATATATTTTTTTTATAAAAAAAATACAGAAAAGTGGTCAATATTTTCAAATTAGCCAATTTTAATCTTTTCAGCAAGAAACTACATGTTTTATATTCAAAAAAATTTCTAGTATTTTGACTCAGTTTACGAAAAACTCCCAACATGTTTTATCTTCAATAAAATCATCATATTTTGGTCCAATTTATGGAAAAATCCGAACATTTTGACTCAGCTTACTTGGAAAAAGTTATGTACTTTTACATGTATTTACGTATTTGATAATGTATTTATACGTTTGAAAACATATTTTTACATATTTATGCATGTATTTATTTAAAATACGTAAAAATGCATAAAAGTAAGCAACATAACAGCTTCATAATTACCTAACAATATAAAATTTAAACGAAATTTATAGCAACTAATATTAGATATCGTTTTTTGAAACCACGAAATCATTGCTATCATAACCTAAATTAAACAAGAAATATTGATCATCTAGTTTCGTGCAATTCAATTTTGTTCACTCAATTTCCAGTATGTCTAATCCCTGTAAGCAAACTTACTGAAATCCATATCCGTTATTCTGAATAAATACATGAATAAAGCGAATTTTTACATATTTATACGTTTATAAATGTAAGTCCTAAAATTACTAGATCTGTGAACGGTATCAATTAAATCGCGTGATTGTGCGGAATACAATCAAGCGATAGCAACGAAACAATCAAAAACACAAAATAAACCTTCAATGCCCTCGATTAGATTAACGAAATCGACTAGTACATAAGGTTCGATGATCGCTTGAACACTATGATTCTCTTTCTAGCTTAGCACGGTTCCCAAAATAATCAACCTACAAATGACACAATAATAGACTATTTATACCTACTCATGACCTAAGCCCACCAAACCTTAAAGCCCAACCGAGATCTCACCAAAATCGTGTGGATTTTGGTCCACAACCGAAAACCCAATTCAGTCCAATAAATTCCATTTTAGCCCTTATAAATGCAAAGATTAAACCACATTAAATTATGATCCAACAATCTCCCTCTTGGTTTAATACTTTCATTTGTCTTCATGCTCTATCTTGATCTTGGCTTCGGTTGTATACTGTAGAAATATTTTAACAATCTCCCCCTTACATGAATAACGGGTGTAGATGTTAATAGCTTTCAGCACGTTGCAGAGACAACTTCATCTTCGAATTGGGCTGTCTTCAGATTTATCTTTGAATGCGTATTTGGTGTACATGCTTCAGCATAGGTATTGAAATCACGACATCCAGCTTTTGATTTGACTTTGACTAAAACTGGAGTCTGAGTCTTCACATCTTGATCACTAAAGGTATGAATGTAGCAGCATAGACTGTTTGAGGAGGAATTCAACACAGCTTGTCGCATGAAATTACGCTTCACCTTTCTCTGGGGTTGAAATGATTGTGTTGAAAACTTCAAACTTCACTTCTGGCTCCATCACTTGAAAGACTTCACTGGATTGTCTTCGACTATAACCGGTGCGCAATGATGACCAAAAATCCTGTGGGTCACAGAGTCATAAAAATCTCACCACGGTTGTTCAAGGACCCAGCCTTGGCTTAGAATGAGACTTCCCGCAGTATCTATATGAACCCGGAGGAACGCACTGTGATTGTTTGAGTATCGGAGAACTACTCGTGGCCGTTTTGATTTTGGCCCCTGCATATCCTTGATCAAAGATCTCAATGCAGTTGACAAGTCAACAAGTTGACTTGGCTCTTGGCGAGACGTTCAATGGTATCCAAACTCTACGGAGTGTACCATCCTAGTGCCAATTTTGAATCCGGTAAAGTTGTTGGGGGTCTCATAGCTATTGTGGTAAACAACAACGATCACTGATCCAGAGTTTTGATGTTTCATCAATACGAGGTAAAATCACATTGAGTCACGAACATCTTAAATAGAAGAAAGTTTGGGTTCAGGAATGGTATGAGTGTGTAATATGTCTTGGTTACTAGAAATACCCATCGACTAGACTTTCGAATTATCATCAGTGTATGGTTTATTAGACTAAGTCATCCAACTCTTGAATTAGAAGCTTTGTAGGTAAGAATGGTTGTTGATGCCTCACATCTACTACTAGTGTTGTAGCAGAGATCATTGACATAGAGTTTCGAAATATCATCATCATTTGGTTTAAAATGATGAGTCGTCTATTTCTTGCAATAGAAAGATAGAGGTTGTTGAGAATGGATTGATGCGTGTGATAGATTACGGTATGCAATCTAACCATCGGCACAGAAAGAATCACTAGCACTTAAAAGTTACCTCAGCAGTGAGTGGTATTACTCGGTGCGTCGTTGGTAGGTAAGGAATGTCTTAGTGAGTCACGGTAATAGTGAGTCGCATATTTGACATGAGGAATTTTGGATCTGTGTTCTTGATTGGTATTTATCAGGAACATTGACGATTGTGCAATTTGTGTAATTAAGAAAATATTTTTGGATTTTTTAATTTTTCATAAAAGTAAAGACATAAAAGAAAATTATTTTTGGATTTTTAAATTTTTTTAGATTTTTGAAATTTTATATTTTTTGTTTGTTTTAATTTCCCCCTAAATTTGTGCATGGAGGAAAATTAGTGAAAATAACGACATGAACAAATTTAACCAAAAACAAAATATACAAATTTTACAAAAAAATAACTTTCAGTCATCAAAACGAATCAAATCCAGTTTGAAGCGAGGTTACATTTTCAATCTTCAACACATCTTTAGTTACGATCCCCACGTGATCATTCCTTACTCCCCTACCGCAAAGGACACATCCTCTAAAAGGTTTTCTGCAACTATGAACTAAAATAACCTAAGTTCACATGCAACCTATGAGGATCTAAGTTTTCTTCTAATTACATATAACAAATCCTAAAGGCCCAAAAAAATAAACTAAAAGAAAGGAATCAGAAAAACCAACCTTTTAGAGAATCTTGGAAGCGAAGCAACAAAAATATCTTGCCTCAAATGCAGTCACACCCTAGCTTGGAGCTTGGCCGAAAATCCTTCAGAGAGAGAGAGAGTCTAAAAAACGCAGGTATGAGGGTGGCCAGGAACCCCTATTTATAGGCTCTAGATGGTTACCAGATAAACCTTACAAATAAACCTTTTTGAATTCGAATTAAGATAAACCTTTATCTTAATCAATCAAACCATATATATATATATATATATATATATATATATATATATATATATATATATATATATATATATACATACATATATATATATATATATATATATATATATATATATATATATATATATATATATATATATATATATATATATATATATATATATATATATATATATATATATATATATGTTACAAGTAATTGATGAATGACAACATTATGCCATCACTTTGCATTTACCAATTAAACAACTATATTTGAATAGTAGAGTTGGTATAAATAGACCATCAATGTAAGGAAGAAAATGCATCTCATATCAACTCTTTCACAAGTGATATAAACTCTCTCTACTCTCTCCAAGCTCTTAAGCTTTCTTTCTTTCTTCATCTATATTCTAGTTTTTAGTTTGTTCATAATTGTCATGGTAACGCTGAATTTATAACACGTTATCAGCACGAGGCTCTAACGAAGGCGATTAAAAGACACATCGATCTTAATCAAGGTATGTAATTTCATCAAAACTAGAATGTTAATTAATAATAATAATAATAACAACGACAACGAAAAAAAAAACAACATTTTATTCTCGAAGTTATGACTACTAACAAATTTCTTTTCTTATTTATCATTGGCGTTATGACTACTAATTTCTTTTCTTATTTATCCTTGACGTTATGACTACTAACGAAGTTCATTTCTTATTCTAACTTTACTTATGCTTTATTAACATTTATTATTGCAAACTAATTTTTGTTATCGCATACTAATTTTTATTTATGCAACTAACATTTATTTATGTATACTAACGTTTATTTATGTAAACTAACGTTTATTTATGGCAACTAATATTTATTTATGCAAACTAACATTTATTTACGCATACTAACATTTATTTATGTATACTAACTATTATTCATGATCTGACATCTATTTATATATACTAACGTTTATTTATGCGCAACCGATTAAAAAATAATATTTTAAATTTTAAAATAAAAGGAATTTGAGAAGATTCATCTATTTAATTATGTTTGTAACTATAATAGAAATAGTAAAACTCATCGCCACCTTTAAACGACAAATTTAATGAGTTTTATTTTTATTAGGAACTACAATATGTCAAACATTGCAAAGCTTGAATTTACCGCTCTTGAAGTCAGCAGAAAGAACTACATGTCTTGGACTATAGATGTTACGATGCATCTTGAGTCCATGGATTTATCTGAAACTATAAAAGAAAAAAATAAGTGCACGTCGCAAGATAAAGCACGTGCAATAATTTTCCTTCGCAAACATATCGATGAAATGTTGAGGTATGAATACCTCAATACCACCGATCCTAGCACTCTTTGGAAAAGCTTAAAAGAAAGATTTGACCACCAAAAGGAAGTTATACTTCCAAGTGCTAGGGCTGAGTGGTTATGGTTGAGGTTTCAAGACTTCAAAAAGGTACATGACTATAATTCCGCATTATTTCGGATATGTTCACAACTAAAATTTTGTGGGGAAGTGGTATCTGATGCTTCAATGTTGGAGAAAACTCTCTCCACATTCCATGCATCAAATATGACATTGCAACAACAATGTCGTATGCAAAAGCTCAAAAAATATTCTGAGCTTAATACACTTCTCCTTGTTGCTGAACAAAATAATGAACTATTAATAAAGAACCACCAGTCCCGTCCAACAGGTTTAGTAGCACTTCCTGAAGCAAATGCTACTATCACTTTTGAACCTAGAAATAATTCGTATGGACGAGGACGTGGTCGTGGTCGTGGACGAGGACGAGGCCGTGGTCGCGGTCGAGACCATTTTAACCAAAACCAAAATTTTGGGCGCGGTTATACTCAGGGTCGTGGACTCGGTCATCCTTATAACCATGGGCGTGGTAAAAGAAACAATAATCAACACACTCCACAAGGAAATAATGTCCAACCACAAGAAAAAAGAAATAATGCCGGAACATCACAGAAACCCGGAGGTTCTTGTTATAGATGTGGTAGCACAGGTCATTGGTCAATGACCTGTCGTACAGATCCCCATCTTTGTAAACTTTACCAAGATTCCATTAAAGGAAAGGGGAAAGAAGTCAACCTCATCAATGGTGTTGATCTAGGAAACATTGAACTAAACACTCTTGACTTTTGCAATGATTTAGACATCCTAGAAAACTAGTTTCCTTTTGTAACATGTTTTTAATTTTTTATTGTAATATTTTTCTTTCTTAATGAAGTTTTTTCGAGTCACTTTTATTAAAATTGTGTTCATAACTCATCATTTATTTTTCTTATATAAAGTTCAAAATGAGTTCAACTGGAGCAGAAAACCAAGGAAATCTTGGCGAACTCTTAATAATTGATTGTGGTACCACACACACCATCTTGAAAACAAAGAAATATTTTTTCATACTAAAACCCGTAAAAGGGCACATAAATACAATATCAGGTCCTGTAGACTTGATTGTAGGAGCAGGAAATGCTTGTTTCATGTTACCTAATGGTACGAAGTTTGTAATCAGTAATGCGTTATTTTCCCCAAAGTCAAACAAAAATTTATTAGGTTTTAATGATATATATCTTAACGGATATGACACATTCACCAAAACAATAGGAAACAAGAAATATATGTTTATAATAAATGAAAACCATATATTGGAGAAATTACCACAATTTGATTCTGGTTTACATTTTACATATATAAATATAGTTGAGTCAAATTTGGTGGTTAAAGAAAATTTTTGTGATCCTAGAATATTTAGTTTGTGGCATGACAGACTGGGTCATCCAGGATTAACAATGATGCGTCGAATAATTGAAAATACATTTGGGCATCCATTAAAGGACCAGAAGTTCCCTCAAATAGGCAATAAGAACCCGTGTATTTCTTGTTCCCTTGAGAAATTAATTACAAGACCTTCACCAATGAAAGTTGAAAGGGAATCGCCTAGATTTCTAGAAAGAATTCAAGGAGACATATGTGGACCAATTCATCCACCTTCTGGACCATTTAAATACTTTATGGTCTTAATAGATGCATCAACTAGATGGTCTCATGTTTGCCTATTATCAACTCGTAACATGGCATTCACAAAATTCCTAACTCAAATTATTAAACTGAGAGCACATTTTCCTGATTATAACATCAATAAAGTGAGACTTGATAATGCAGGTGAGTTTACGTCTCAAGTATTTAATGATTATTATATGTCTATAGGAATTACTGTTGAGCATCTAGTTGCACATGTACACACTCAAAATGGTTTAGCAGAATCACTGATTAAACGTCTCCAATTAATAGCTAGATCATTAATAATTAGAACAAAACTTCCTGTTTCCATATAGGGTCATGCAATTTTACATGCTGCATCACTGATTCGTATGAGACCAAGTGCATATCATACACATTCTCCCCTTCAACTTGTTTATGGAAAAGAACCAGATATATCCCACCTTAAAATTTTTGGAAGTGCAGTATATGTTCCTATTGCTCCACCACAACGTACAAAAATGGGTCCTCAAAGGAGGTTGGGAATATATGTTGGTTTTGAAACAAATTCAATAATAAGATATCTTGAACCTTTGACATGTGATATGTTTACAGCACGTCTTGCTGATTGCCATTTCAATGAAGAAAATTTCCCAATGCTTGGGGGAGAAATGAAAACCCAAGAAAAGAATGTTTCATGGTATGAACCTTCTTTATCATATCTTGATCCTCGCACACAAGAATGTGAGATGGGTGTTCAAAAAATAATACATTTGCAAGAAGTTGCAAATCAATTACCTGATGCATTTACTGATACAAAAAGTGTTACTAAATCATATATACCTGCTGTTAATGCTCCTGCTCGAATTGAACTCCCAGATAGATAATCTGATGAAAAAGTAACTCAAGAATCCAAAGCACGCCTGAAGCGTGGAAGGCCATTTGGTTCTAAGGATGCAAATCCTAGAAAAAGAAGAGGAATGGAAAATATGTTTGAGCATAATGAAAGTGTTTATGAAGAAACACAAAATAACATTACTTCCACAGTTGAGGAAATAAATGATAAGGAGATTGAAATTAATTATGGTCATATAAAAATAGTAAGGAGCCAATATGAATTAGAAGATATAATATTTTCTTATTCAGTTGCATGCAATATTATCAATGAGGATCCAGAACCACAATCTGTCATTGAATGCCAAAATAGGCAGGATTGGGGTAAATGGAAAGAGGCCATGCAAGCTGAATTAACGTCTCTCAATAACAGAAAGGTTTTTGGACCTATTATACTCACACCTGGAGTTGTGAAACCATTGGGATACAGATGGATTTTTATACGAAAAAGAAATGAGAAAAATGAAATTGTGAGATACAAAGCCAGGCTCGTTGCTCAGGGTTTTTCTCAAAGGCCAGGACTCGATTATGAAGAAACATATTCTCCTGTTATGGATGCAATCACTTTCAGATATTTAATCAGTCTAGCAGTTTCTGAAAATTTAGATATGCATCTTATGGATGTTGTTACTGCTTACTTATATGGATCACTTGACAGTGATATATATATGAAAATCCCCGAAGGATTTAAAATGCCAGAAGCATTAAGTGCAAAACCCAAACAAATGTATTCTATCAAACTGCAAAGATCATTGTATGGGTTAAAGCAATCTGGACGTATGTGGTACAATCGTCTAAGCGATTACTTAGTAAGCAAAGGCTATAAAAACAATACTACTTGTCCGTGTGTATTTATTAAGAAAACAACATCTGGATATGTGATTATAGCCGTCTATGTTGATGATCTGAACATTATTGGGAAGAATAAAGAGATCCTTGAAGTGATTGAATTTTTAAAGAAAGAATTTGAAATGAAAGACCTTGGGAAAACCAAATATTGTCTTGGTTTACAGATTGAGCATATGCCAAATGGGATACTTTTCCATCAATCGAACTATACAGAAAGGGTATTGAAATGTTTTAATATGGATAAAGCCAAACCTTTAAGCTCTCCAATGATTGTTAGATCACTAAATATTGACAAAGATCCATATCGCCCTTGTGAGAAAAATGAAGAAATTCTTGGTCCAGAAGTACCATATCTTAATGCAGTTGGAGCTCTTATGTATCTTACTAACTGTACTAGACCTGACATTTCTTTTGCAGTAAATCTATTAGCAAGATTTAGTTCATCTCCAACAAAAAGACACGGGAATGGAATCAAGCACATATTACGATACCTTCGCGGAACTACTGATTTAGGTTTATTTTTTCCTAATAGTTCAAAACAAGGCTTGATTGGTTATGCAGATGCAGGTTACTTGTCTGATCCTCATAAAGCTAGATCTCAAACTGGATATGTATTCATGAATGGAGGTACTGCAATATCTTGGCGTTCTCAAAAGCAAACACTCGTCGCCACATCTTCAAATCATGCAGAAGTAATTGCTTTAAATGAAGCTAGTAGAGAATGTACATGGTTAAGATCGATGACACAACTTATCCTAACTTCTTGTGGAATAGATAAAGATAAATCTCCAACCTTAATCTATGAAGATAATGCAGCATGTGTCGCTCAAATGAAAGAAGGGTACATCAAAAGCGACAGGACAAAACATATTCCTCCAAAGTTTTTTGAATACACTCAAGAGCGTATAAAGAATCAACAGATTGAACTAAAATATATTCAATCTAGCAACAATGCAGCAGATCTTTTCACAAAGGCACTTCCTACCAAGATCTTTAGAAAACATGTTCATGGTATTGGAATGAGATATCTACACAATACATAATGGTCATTCGATATCTAAATGAGGGGAAGTCAACTAGACACTGCACTCTTTTTCCCTTCGCTAAAGTTTTTTCCCACTGGGTTTTCTTTAGCAAGGTTTTTAATGAGACAGTACTTCAAAGTTGAACTGTGATGTAGAATGATGTCATTCAAGGGGGAGTGTTACAAGTAATTGGTGAATGACAACATTATGTTATCACTTTGTCATCACTTTGCATTTACCAATTAAACAACTATATTTGAATAGTAGAGTTGGTAGTATAAATAGACCATCAATGTAAGGAAGAAAATGCATCTTATATCAACTCTTTCACAAATGATATAAATTCTCTCTACTCTCTCCAAGCTCTCAAGCTTTCTTTCTTTCTTCATCTATATTCTAGTTTTTAGTTTGTTCATAATTGTCGTGGTAACGCTGAATTTATAACAATATCATCGAATATATATATATATATATATATATATATATATATATATATATATATATATATATATATATATATATATATATATATATATATATATATATATATATATATATATATATATATATATATATATATATATATATATATATATATATAAAATTTTCGGCCAACCACACTCACTCACACTGTCACTTACTCAACTATTGAATAATTATAGTTTTAGTCCCTGCACCTTTAATTAATTAATTTAACCACCAAATTAATTCCAATTAATTCCAAAAAAATTTCTAATTAATTATTATAGTTTCTAATTAATATATTATCACTTAAATATATTAATAAACTATTTATTTAATTTCTATTGATTTATTAATCACATAATAATTCAATCTTTCTCTCTACCGGACTTTCTACCAATCCTCCAACTATGAGGGCAACCCAAATGGACTATGCTACTATTAATTAGATAAATACTAATTATTAGTCATGGCTTAGACACCTAATCCAACAGTCTCCCACTTGGATAAGTCTATGACTATAATTACCAATTTAGCCTCTAATTAATTAGCAACTTTAGCTTCCTAGAAACAGCTGCTGAACTCTGACCTAGTCAGTTCTGTCCAAAGATAAGTGATCAGATGATCCTCCGTCCAACAAGATATTTTCAGACTCAAGACATGGATTGAAATCAATCCTGGCCTGATTCTCTGTTTCCCGATTTCTGATTTGCATATGACCTTTAAGACTACAAATTGAACATATCAATTTAGTCCTGGTTGGCCAACCCTTTCAATCAACTTCAAAATCATCGAGAGGCCTACAGATATCTTTTTCCCGACAGGGTTAAGGGACGAATAAGTTTTGACTCATATACTTATGTCATTTACCAGTCAAATCATTCATAACAACACGTTTTATAACACCGTGTTACTGATGCATTTTCGCATTGTCAATGAACAACCGCTTAATAAAACATAACCCATATGTCTCTACTTAAAGATCAAAAGATATTATCGTCTCAACGTTGCTCGTGATGAAATCCATGAAGCAATCCGTTGAGCGTGGGTTTATCCAATACTTAAATCTCTATTTCTAAGTACTCATGAATATTGTAGCAATCTTATTGCTATGTCTAACTCATTAGACAATCTACAAAACTATTCATGACAGTCTTCATTCATACTTACTCCCTAAAAAGTATGAGTGACTATGGATATTCGAATAATAATTAAATTACTCAGGAAGTAAACATGCAAAATTGAAACACAATAATAAACAATCGACAAAAGGCAGTATCAAATACTTATCAACAAAACTATATTATTAAATCACCAAAGTCAATTACATTTATATTGTAATAAGTTTCAAATCCTATCTAATTACAAAAACTAATATCATCTCTTAATCCTATGCGCTGCGCATGCTGATTATGCTTAATCCTACTCAGAGCCTTTGTCAAGGGGTCTGCAGGATTATCTTCTGATGATACCCTCTTCACAAGGAGGTGACCTTCTTCTACCCTATGTCTTATGTGGTGGGTACTTTCTGTCGATGTGTCTAGACTTTCCATGATCTCTCGGTTCCTTTGTCAAAGCAACCGCTCATTCGTTATCACAGAATAGTTCTATGGGCTCCTGAATACTCGGGACTACTCCAAGGTCACCGATAAAATTCTTCAGCCAAGCCGCTTCCTTTGCCGCTTCACCCGCTGCTATGTACTCTGATTCACAAGTAGAATCAGCCACCGTCTCTTGCTTGGAACTTTTCCAAGTCACTGCTCCCCCATTCAACAGGAATACCCAGCCCGACTGAGACCGACTGTTGTCTGTATCTGTCTGAAAGCTGGCATCAGTATACCCGTCAACTCTTAAGGTATCACTGCCACCAAGGACTAAAACAAAGTTCTTCGTCTTTCGCAGATACATGAGTATGTTTTTGACCGCTGTCCAATGTGCCCTACCAGGGTTTCCCTGGTATCGACTGACCATGCTCAAGGCAAAAGCCACGTCGGGAGGAGTACACGTCATGGCGTACATGATCGACCCCATAACCGAAGCGTAAGGTACCCGACTCATGTCTGCAATCTCCTCGTCTGTACTTGGACTCTGAGTCTTACTCAACTTAGCATTACTTTGCATTGGTAGCTCTCCCTTCTTGGAATTTTCCATACTAAATCTTTTCAGTACCTTTTCCAAGTATGTACTCTGACTAAGTCCAATTAGTCTCTTCTTCCTATCTCTCAATATTCTTATCCCAATAATATAGGCTGCCTCTCCTAGGTCTTTCATGGCGAAACACTTCCCAAGCCAAGACTTGAAATCTTGCAAAGTCGGAATGTCGTTTCCCATGAGCAGTATATCATCTACATACAGCACTAGAAAAGTGACTATACTCCCACTAGCTTTGACATATACGCAAGACTCATCCTCGCTCCTAGAGAAAACAAATTCTTTGACTTTCTCATGGAAATAAAGATTCCAGCTGCGAGAAGCCTGTTTCAATCCATAGATAGATTTTTCAAGCTGACACACTTTGTCAGGATACTTTGCATCGACAAAACCCTCTGGCTGATTTATGTAAACATCTTCAGTCAACTTCCCATTAAGGAAAGCAGTTTTGACGTCCATCTGCCAAATTTCAGAGTCATGAAATGCAGCTATGGCTAGCATAATCCTGATAGACTTTAGCTTAGCCACTGGTGAGAAGGTCTCATCATAGTCAATCCCTGGGATTTGAGTAAAGCCCTTCGCAACCAGTCTTGCTTTGAAAGTGTGTACCTTTCCGTCCATGTCTGTCTTCTTCTTGAAGATCCACTTGCACCCGACTGTCTTTCGACCCGGTACACGCAAACCGGTGCTACTTCCTTCTAGCTTGCAACTTCAAGCTCTTTGAAGATCCTAGCTCGTTCCCTTTATCAACCAGTTCTCGGAACCTTTCCTCAACTAGCTGTGCTAACTTATCTGACCCCAGGAATTCTAAATCCCTGCGGAACTCGGCGTTAATGATCAATAGCATAAGGCAACGAACTTTCTTGGATTCAATAGTCAAGGAGTCATGCTCATCACAAGCTGCTGTGTGATGCCATGTTTGGGAGCAGACACTCAGTCGGATATGGTTCGCCAGAAAAACTAAGAACTATTCTCTAATTGCAAAACCATATCACATAGCTCAGGCCAGTCAGCCTTACCATACTAACCAGGTGCTTTCTGAAGCTCTCAGAAATGGGTGAAGGAGGAGAAGGGGAAGAATGACATTTTCTTCAGACATATATAAAATTTGAATTTATTCGTTTAATTAATCCTTTTAAATAATTACCCAATATATATTATTTAACAAGGCTAGGATCCAAAATACCCCAACTATGCTGTGAAGAGGGATGCCGTAGTCACAACACAGTGGTCATTAAGGTAGATAACTTTTATCAATTTCAGTCTTATGAAATTCCTAGATCTGTGAGATTCATTGAACTGTTCAATGGCATGTTTAATCTCGGATATGCCCCACCGTTTGTGACTGGGATGCCGAGGATCACAAACCGGGTGTGAATAACCATACAAATTAGCTTGGTACTCTCGGGGTCCATTATCATCTCAAATTGATGTGCCGGTTAACCACACACGCTCCATCAACAATGATAACACTCGAGAAACCCATTGCCACTCTTTATGAACCCGTATTGGTGTGCCGGTAATCCACACACGCTCCACCAACGTTTCATAAAGTGCAATGTGCAATTTCATGGGTTAGCATCAAATTCACATTTTTTCTAAAGTAACTAGATTGGGAATTCTTGTACGGGTTCTAGTGCTTTGATCATTATACTTTTAATGATTAAGCGGTCCTATCAAAACTGTTCGGCTAACGACCCTCCACTGATCAGACGAGCGGTGGGTGAGAGTGAACACCCATTAGACCGCCATTTTATAGGCAGTCTCCTTATACCCACTTTATAGACCAGCTTCGTGAATGAGGCCTACTAATGATTTGACTAACCAATTTATCTTATACATATAGTATTAACCTTTAATAATATATATAAGATGTATTTTAAATCTTTTAAAATATTCCTGGTTTATCTTTTAATTTCCTGAAATTTAACTATTAAATTTCAAATTAAATTAAACCTTTAATTTGATTTAATTTATCTTTTAATTAAACTATTAATTAAATTAATTAAATCTAGATATTTTAAACCTTTTAAAATATTTTAGGATTTATCCTTTAATTTTCGAAATTTAACCATTAAATCAAAATTAAATTAAATCCCTTGAATTATCTTTTAATTAAACAATTAATTAAATTAATTCAAATGTAGATAGGTTTTTCCAAATTAATCAAATCAATTTAAACCTATCTTAAACCCCTAATTATCGAATTCATAACAAACTGGGTTTAAGGTTATCCAATTAATTAACCAATTAAAGTTACCAAAAAATAGAAAACCTCCTAAAACCCTAACCAGGAAAATCGAAAAAGAAGGGGGAGGGGCTAGGGTTTCCAAAACCCTAAACCCCAAAATCGAAATCAGGCCCAAAAGATTTATAAACAATAAACCCTAATTAGGAAAACTATTACAGCCATTCAATAAGAAAACAACCAAATGCTCTGATACCATTGAAAGGTTTTCCGCAACCATGAACTAAATAACCTAAGTTCACATGCAACCTAGAAAAGATCTATGCTTTCTTACTTTGAACATGTAACTAATTCCTAAAGGCCAAACAAAAATTAACTAAAAGAATAAATCAGAAAAACTAACCTTTAGTTTTAATCTTGAAGCTAAGCAGCATAAGTGTCCTGCCTCAAATGAGATCACACCCAGGGAGCTAGAGGGTGGACGAAAATTCCAGAGAGAATAATAGAATGAGCCCTTATAATGAGGCCTAGGGTTCCCTATTTATAGGGAAACAAGAAACCCTAGCCGTCAGCCATTTTCCGGATTATACGTACGCGCGTCGCGGCCTTTACATTGGCGCGCCGCGCGCCGCAATTCAACTATTGAATTCATACGAATATGTACGCGCGTCGCGGCCCTTTCATTTGCGCGCCGCACGCCGCAATTCAACTATTGAATTTGTACGACTTTAATCCTTGACTTCCTGATTAATCTAATTAATGCCACAGAAATTAATCCAATTAATTCCTGATTAATTATTAATCAATCAATATAGTTTCTAATTAATATATTATCACTTTAATATATTAACAAACCATATCTTTTATTTCTATTGATTTATTAATCCCATAATAAACCAACCTTTCTCTCTACCAAACTTTCTACCAAACCTCCAGCTATGAGGGCAACCCAAATGGACTTTGCTTCTATTAATTATGTAAATACTAATTATTAGTCATGGCTTAGACACCTAATCCAACAGTCTATACATTGCACAATTTCATACACACCATCACAAGATAAAGCAGTAAATACAGAAATGCCATTTTGAAAAACAGAAATAGAACCATTACTATTATCAAACGAAAACTGTAAACGTTGTCTAAACAATGCATGAAATGAAATAACATTCCTTGCCATTTCTGGCGAATAGCAACAATTTAAAAGTTCTAAACAAACACCACTACTGAGCACTAAACTATAAGTCCCGATCTTGGTCCCAGGCGACGATCTCCTATTCCCCATGATCAGGTTGAGTCTACCGTGCTCCACCTCCCTGCTTTCCCTTAGGCCCTATAAATTAGAACAAATGTGAAAACCACATCCTGTATTAAGGACCCAAGAACAGGAAGATGGTGAGTTTTTAGAGATAGTGTATATACCTGCTGTAGACGGCTTCACTTTGCCATCTTTCAAATCTTGCAAGTATCGCAGGAAGCTTCTCTTCCAATGGCCCCGTTCTTTGCAATAGAAGCAGTCAGCTTCTTTGGGGTTGGCATTGTGAGGAATACCAGAAGCTTTGGGTTTCGTCCCACTGCTGGATGAGCCAACATGGACCTTTTGAAGGGTTTCTATGCAATCAATGAACACAAAAATATCTAAGGTTCACATGCAACCCTAATATTGATCTATGTTTTCTTCTATGAAGATTAGAACTAAGAACCTAAAGGATACAATTCAATTCTAAAGAAGAATTAAGAAAAACCAACCTTTGATCTTATGATCCTTTTAAGCAGCAGCAAAAGTATCCTGCCTCAGATGCAAGTCACACCCAAGGGATGGAAGAATCAGTCCAGCAGAGTGAATCCAGAGAGAAGATGGCATGAAGAATGAGATGCCAAGGGGTTCCTTTTATAGCCTCCTAGGGTTACACCTGAAACCTTAAGGAGCCTCCAACTGGACAAGGCTTTTGACCACTTTGACCAGGCTTACCAAAACCCTAATTAGGGTTTCGCCAAACCCTGGAGAAGCCTCCAGGTTGGCGCCACTTTTGGTCCCTGGTTTTACCTGGCCATTTATTCAACTATTGAATAAATGCCAAACCAGTCCCTGCACCTTTTAATTAATTAATTTAATCTCCAAATTAAATCCAATCAATTCCAGATTAAATCTCAATTAATTAATATAGTTTCTAATTAATATATTAACACTTAAATATATTAATAAACCATATATATTTTCTATTGATTTATTATACAATTAATAAATCAACTATTCTCTCTACTAAACTATATATCTATCCTCCACCCATGAGGGCAACCCAAATGGACTTTGCTTTTAATCATAAGATAAATACAATTATAAGTCATGGCTTAGACACCTAATCCAACAGTCTCCCACTTGGATAAGTCTATGACTTTAATTGTCTGAACTCTGACCCAGTCAGTTCTGTCCAAAGATAAGTGATCTGATGATCCTCCGTCCAACAGGATATTTTCAGACTCAAGACATGGACTAACATCAATCTTGGTCTGACACTCTGTTTCTATATTTCTGATTTGCATATGACTTTAGAGACTACTAATTGAACACATCAATCAAGTCCCGGTTGGCCAACACTTTCAGTCAACTTCTAAATCATCAAGAGGCCTACAGATATCTGTTTCCCATCGGGTCATGGGACGGATAAGC
Organism: Cichorium intybus; assembly: GCA_023525715.1. Taxonomy (NCBI): domain Eukaryota; kingdom Viridiplantae; phylum Streptophyta; class Magnoliopsida; order Asterales; family Asteraceae; genus Cichorium; species Cichorium intybus. Next base: position 77,761,822 of record CM042014.1, on the reverse strand, counting down.
TTCGACTCATATGTCCATAACTTTTACGGGTCCAAATACATACAACAATGCATTTTATAGCACTGAGTTACTGGCGCAGTTTCGTATTGTCAATATGTACTTGTATCACAAATAACAGATCATATCTCTTCACTTAAAGATCACCGGATATTATCGTCTTAACATTGCTCGTGATATAATCCATGAAGCAATCTGTTAAGCGCGGGTTTATCCAATACTCAAATCTCTATTTCTAAGTACTCATGAACGTTGCAGCAGTCTCACTGCAATGTCTAACTCTTTAGACAGTCTGCAACCATTTCATGACATCCTTAGTTCATACTTACTTCCTAACAGTATGATCGACTGTGGAGTTTTAAATAATCTAATTATTAAGGAAGTTAAACATGCAAATATAGAAACACAGAAATAAACAATTGACAAAGGCAGTAACAATACTCATTTATAAATCTCTATTATAAAATCACCGAGTCAATTACATTTATACTGTTACAAGTTTCTAATCTATCTAATTACTAAAACTAATATCATTCTTCAATCCAATGCTCCGAGCATGCTGATTGTGGTTGATCCTATTCAGAGCCTTAGTCAAAGGGTCTGCAGGATTGTCCTCGGATGATACTCGCTTAACCAGTAAGTGCCCTTCTTCTATCTGATGTCGAATGTAGTGGTACTTTCTTTCGATATGCCTGGACTTTCCATGGTCTCGCGGTTCCTTTGCCAAGGCGACCGCTCCTTCATTATCGCAGAAAAGTTCTACTGGCTCCTAAATGCTCGGGACAACTCCAAGATCCCCGATGAAATTCTTTAGCCAAGCCGCCTCCTTAGACGATTCACTCGCTGCGATATACTCTGATTCGCACGTTGAATCAGCCACCGTTTCCTGCTTGGAACTTTTCCAAGTGACCGCTCCACCGTTCAAAAGAAATACCCCGCCCGACTGGGACCGTCCACTGTCCCTATCTGCTTGGAAACTCACATCTGTATATCCACTCACTTTTAACTCATCACTGCCACCAAGGACTAATACTATGTTCTTTGTCCTTCGCAGATACTTGAGTATGTTCTTGACTGCAATCCAATGTGCTTTTCCAGGATTACCCTGGTACCGACTAACCATGCTTAGTGCATAGGATACGTCGGGACGAGTACATGTCATAGCATACATGATCGACCCTACTGCCGAAGCATAAGGTACCTGACTCATTTCAACTATTTCCTTATCGGTACTTGGACTTTGAGTCTTACTCAATTTAACACCACTTAGGATTGGTAACTCTCCCTTTTTGGAACTTTCCATGTTAAATCTCTTTAACACCTTTTCCAAATATGTACACTGGCTTAGGCCTATCAATTTTCTCTTTCTATCTCTAAGTATTCTTATCCCAAGAATATAAGCAGCTTCCCCTAGGTCTTTCATGGCGAAACACTTCCCGAGCCAAGCCTTAACATTCTGCAAGGTCGGAATGTCGTTTCCCATGAGCAGTATGTCATCAACATACAGCACAAGGAAAGTGACTATACTCCCACTAGCCTTGACATATACACAGGACTCATCTTCACTCCTAGAGAAGCCAAACTCTTTGACTTTCTCATAGAAGCAAAGATTCCAACTACGAGATGCTTGCTTCAACCCGTAGATTGATCTTTCAAGCTTACATACTTTATCAGGGTGCTTAGTGTCTACAAAACCTTCTGGCTGACTCATGTAAACATCTTCAGTCAGTTTCCCGTTAAGGAAAGCGGTTTTGATATCCATCTGCCAGATTTCATAATCATGAAACGCAGCTATGGCAAGCATTATCCTGATTGACTTAATCTTGGCTACTGGTGAGAAGGTTTCATCATAGTCAACCCCCGGGGTTTGAGTGAATCCCTTCGCAACCAGCCGAGCTTTATAAGTATGCACTTTTCCATCCATGTCGGTCTTCTTTTTGAAGATCCACTTGCATCCGACTGTCTTTCGACCCGGTACATTGTCAACCAAGTTCCAAACTTGATTGTCATACATGGACTTTATCTCGCTGTCCATTGCCTCTTTCCATTTCGCAGACTCGGGGCCTGCCACTGCTTCACGGTAGTTAGCTGGCTCATCCAAATTAGTCAATGTACGATCACTGACTAACGTGTCTCCGTCCGATGTAATATGGAAACCATAGAACTCGGGCGGTATGCTAACTCTACCTGAACGCCTTATGGGCAACGAAATGTCGGTGGGTCCAACAGGAACTTCTTCCTCATGTTGGTTGCTAGTTTCTTCCAAGGTTGTTTCATCAGGCGTCTCCTGAATTTCTTCGAGATCGATCGTACTCCCACTGTCCTCTTTGGATATGAGTTCTCTTTCTCGAAAGAACCCCCGTCTTGCTACAAAGACCACGTCCTCGCTCGGTCTGTACAACAAGTATCCAAAAGACTGCTTTGGGTATCCGATGAAGTAACACCTCTCACTTCTTTCTACGAGCTTATCTGAAGTATCTCGTCTCACGAATGCTTCACAGCCCCAGACTTTGATGTGTGCCAACGAGGGAACTTTCCCCGTCCACATCTTGTGTGGTGTTTTCGAAACCTTCTTGGTTGGGACAAGATTTAGGATATGGGCGGCAGTCTCTAAGGCATACCTCCAGAAATGGATTGGAAGTGAGGCTCTACTCATCATGGAACGAACCATGTCCAACAAGGTTCGGTTTCGTCTCTCTGCAACACCATTCAGCTGAGGTGTTCTTGGAGGCGACAACTGTGAAACAATTCCATATTCCTTGAGGTAATCGAGAAACTCGATACTAAGATACTCACCGCCTCTGTCGGATCTAAGCATCTTTATCTTTCTGCCCAATTGATTTTCTGCTTCGTTCTTAAACTCTTTGAATTTTTCAAAGGTATCCGACTTATTCTTGATTAAGTAGACATACCCATATCTACTGAAATCGTCGGTAAATGTCACATAGAAGCGCGTGTCATCTTTAGTGGTTGTTCTGAAGGGACCACACACATATGTGTGTATGATATCCAACAGACCTTCACCTCTTTCAAAGGAACATTTGAATGGTGATTTTGTCATCTTGCCAAGTAAGCAAGATTCGCATATATCATCCGACCCGAGGTCGAATGATTCCAACACTCCATCCTTTTGGAGTTGGGCGATGCGTTTCTTGTTTATATGGCCAAGGCGACAATGCCACAGACATGCCTTTTCTATACCGCTTGAAGCATCAATAGTTAACACATTTTTACCATAATTATCAACACACATAATAGATTCATAAACACCATCACAAGGCATAGCATTAAATATAAAAACATCATTTTTGAAAACCGAAATTGAACCATTCAATTTATTAAACTCATAATAAAAGCCTTGTCTAAATAGTGCATGAAAAGAAATTATGTTCTTTGCCATATCTGACGCATAGCAACAATTATGTAAATCTAATCTAACTCCACTGCTCAGCATCAGTCCATAAACACCAATCTTGGTAACAGGTGACGTTCGCCTATTGCCCATGACCAGGTTCAGTCTGCCATGCTCCAGTTCCCTACTTTCCTCTAGGCCCTGCAAATCAGAACAGATATGAAAATCACATCCTGTATCAAGGACCCATGAACGGGAAAAAGATGAGTTATTAAATATAGAATACGTACCTGCCTGTGACGGTTTCACTTTACCGTCCTTGACATCCTGCAGATACGTTGGGCAGCTCCTCTTGCAATGACCCTTCTGCTTGCAGTAAAAGCAGTCGGCCTCTTTGGGGTTCCGAACATGTGGAATTCCGGAAGACTTACCTTTCGGGGCACCGCTAGATGACCCGACGTGAGTCTTTTCCCTCCAGTTCTGCTTAGGAAGGCCTTTCCGTTTCTTTCCCTTTCCGGAGCCAATAGCCAGGACAGGCGGGTTGACAAGGAGCACAACTTTTCCCTTCATCCCGTCCTCAGCCGTACGCAACATGCGGTGTAACTCAGCTAGATTTGCCTGGTTGTTGTTCAAATGATACGCCAGTGTGAACTAGTCATAAGAACTGGGTAAGGAGTTCAGCACTATGTCAACTGCTAAATCCTCATGAACCGGCATTTCCAGCTTTCTAAGCCTTTCCACGTAACCATGCATCCTCTGCACATGTGCACAGATGGACTCGCCCTCTTTGGGCTTGGTGTTAGTGAAAGCTTTTACAACCTTACGTCTCTCGATGTGCTCTTTCTTGCGGAACCTTTCCGCGAGCTCTTTGTGCATCTCGTAAGGCCAATAGTCCTCATAGATACGCTGCAGTTCAGGGTTCATGGTAGCGATCATGATGCAAGCCACTTTGGTTGCATCATCAGAGTGTTTAGTGTAAGCAGCGATTTCCTCGGGAGTAGCGGTTTCAGTGTCCACATCAACAAGCTCGGTTTCTAGAACATACTCTTTATGTTCAAACCTTAGAGCCATTTTGATGTTGCGGATCCAGTCATTGTAGTTGGTGCCGTCTAACATCACCTTTGAGCATAATGACAGAATCGAGGTGACACTACTGGGATTTGAGTGGGGAACGGATTGGTCAGAAGACATCTGAACAAGAAGAAGGTAGTTTTAATTAGATAGAGTAATAATAATAATCCTCATATTCACCTAAGAATAAATACGAGGCTAGGATCCTACAATAACAATCTACAATACCGAAAAGGGTTGCCGTAATCAATATCGCAAATTTTACAAGGTAGGCGAATGACGATTCAGCCAATTCCACCGCGGAAACATAATCATATTATAATGGAATTCCTAGTTTCTTTGAGATTTATCGAACTGTTCGATAGCATGTTTTAATCTCGGGAATGCCCCGCTGTTTGTGACTGGGATACCGAGGATCACAAACTGGGTGTGAATAACCATGCAAATTGCTTGGTACTCTTGAAGTCAATTGTCATCTCTAATTAACGTGCCGGTAAACCACACATGCTCCGTTAATAATGACAAAATCAAGAAACCCATTGCGACTCTTTGCGGACCCCAGTTGGCGTGCCGGTAAACCACACACGCTCCACCAACGTTCCACAAAGTGCAATGTGCAATTTCATGGATTAGCACCAATTCACATTTTTAACCTAAAGTAACTAGATTGGGATTTGTTTAGGGTTCTAGTACTTTCAATTATAGCATTATACTTTTAAGAGGCTTAGAGGTTCTATCATACCCGTTCAGCTAACGACACTCGACTGACCAGGAGAGCAGTGGGTAAGAGTAGATACCCATTAGACTAACATTTTATAGTCAGTCGCCTTATACCCTCTTTATAGGACAGTTTTGTGAATGAGGCTTACTAGCGGTAGACTAACCAATTTTCTTATACATATTAAATTAACTTTTAATTTTAAATACATATAAGATATATTTTAATCTCATTAAAATATTTTAAGAATTAATTTTCTCTTAATTTTCGCAAATTATACTAATTTTTTGAAAATTTTTATTAATTCTTTAAGCTGATTTAATTGGTCTTTTAATTAATCAATTAATTAAACTAATTAAATCTAGGTTACAGATTACCAAATTAATCAAATTAATTTATCTGTAATGGTCCTTTGATTTTCGAAATTCACATGCCAAACAAAAGGGTTCAAGTTATTTTAATTGATCTTATTACCAAAAATAACAACACACAAATAAGGCAAGCAAATCAAGCAATCAAGGGACCAAGGAGGGTGGCGGCTAGGGTTAGGAAACCCTAGCCTTGAGATCGATTTTGGCCTCCTCCCAAGGGTTTATTTTCGCAAAAAACCCTTAGGCACAAACAGTTTATGCAGTTCATAATCAAATCACAAGAAAACAAGCTAGCTCTGATACCACTGAAGGGTTTCTATGCAATCAATGAACACAAAAATACCTAAGGTTCACATGTAACCCTAATATTGATCTATGTTTTCTTCTATGAAGATTAGAACTAAGAACCTAAAGGATACAATTCAATTCTAAAGAAGAATTAAGAAAAACCAACCTTTGATCTTCTGATCCTTTTAAGCAGCAACAAAAGTATCCTGCCTCAGATGCAAGTCACACCCAAGGGATGGAAGAATCAGTCCAGCAGAGTGAATCCAGAGAGAAGATGGCGTGAAGAATGAGATGCCAGGGGGTTCCTTTTATAGCCTCCTAGGGTTACACCTGAAACCCTAATGAGCCTCCAACTGGACAAGGCTTTTGATCACTTGGACCAGGCTTACCAAAACCCTAATTAGGGTTTCGCCAAACCCTGGAGAAGCCTCCAGGTTGGCGCCACTTTTGGTCCCTGGTTTTACCTGGCCATTTATTCAACTATTGAATAAATGCCAAACCAGTCCCTGTACCTTTTAATTAATTAATTTAATCTCCAAATTAAATCCAATCAATTCCAGATTAAATTTCAATTAATTAATATAGTTTCTAATTAATATATTAACACTTAAATATATTAATAAACCATATATATATTTTCTATTGATTTATTATACAATTAATAAATTAACTATTCTCTCTACTGAACTATATATCTATCCTCCACCCATGAGGGCAACCCAAATGGACTTTGCTTTTAATCATAAGATAAATACAATTATAAGTCATGGCTTAGACACCTAATCTAACACCTTTTCCCTCCAATTCTGCTTGGGAGGGCCCTTCCTCTTCTTCCCCTTTCCACCAGTAATGGCCAGGACGACTTCATTAGCTGCGGGTACACTTTTACCCTTCATTCAGTCCTCGGCAGTGCGGATCATGCGATGCAGTTCGGCCGAAGTGGCCTGAGAGTTGTTCAGATGATACGCCAGCGTGAACTGGTCATATGAACTAGGCAGAGAATTTAGCACTATGTATACAGCCAAATCCTCGTGAACTGGCATCTCAAGCTTCCTAAGCCTTTCCACGTATCCTTGCATCCTCTGTACGTGGTTGCAGATGGACTCTCCATCCCTTGGCTTCCCATTGGTGAAGGCTTTGACTACCTCGCGCCTCTCGATGTGCTCCTGCTTGCAGAAATTTCCCGTCAGCTCTTTATGCATCTCATAGGGCCAATAGTCTTCATATATTCTTTGCAATTCTGGGTTCATTGTAGCTATCATGATGAAAGCCACTTTGGTTGCATCATCAGAATGTTTTGTGTATTGGGCGATTTCTTCGGGAGTAGCATTATCGGGATCAATTTCAACAAGCTCGGTTTCCAGAACATACTCTTTATGTTCAAACCTTAGAGCCATCTTGATGTTACGGATCCAGTCATTGTAGTTGGTACCGTCTAACGTGACTTTGGAGCACAATGACAAGATGGAGGTAACATTGGAGTTAGAGTGGGGGCGGATTGATCAGCAAAAGACATCTATAAAAGAAGATAATTTTAATTAGATATTAATAATAATCCTTATAATAACCCAATAATAAATATAAGGCTAGGATCCTACAATAACAATTTACAATCTCGAAGAGGGATGCCTTAATCAATATTGTAAATTTTATAAGGTAGGCGAATGATGATTCAACCAATTCCACCGCGGAAAAATAATCATATTATAATGGAATTCCTAGATTTATTGAGATTTATTTCACTGTTCAATAGCATGTTTTAATCTCGGATGTGCCCCACTGTTTGTGACTGGGATACCGAGGATCACAAACCGGGTGTGAATAACCATGCAAATTAGCTTGGTACTCTCGGGATCATTTACCATCTCTAATTGATGTACCGGTAAACCACACACGCTCCATCAATAATGATAACACCCGAGAAACCCATTGCAACTCTTTATGAACCCCAATTGGCGTGCCGGTAAACCACACACGCTCCACCAATGTTTCATAAAGTCCAATGTGTAATTTCATGGATTAGCACCAATTCACATTTTTCCTAAAGTAACTAGATTGGGATTTTATTAAATGTTCTAGTACTTTGAATCATTATACTTTTAGTGATTATTAGGCGGTCCTATCAAACCTGTTCGGCTAACGACCCTCCACTGATCAGGCGAGCGGTGGGCGAGAGTGTTCACCCATTAGACCGCCATTTTATAGGCAGTCTCCTTATACCCACTTTATAGATCAGCTTCGTGAATGAGGCCTACTAATTTGACTAACCATTTTAATCTTATACATATAATAATAACTTCCTAATTATAATATATATAAGATGTAATTTTTTAAACCTTTAAAAAATTGTTTCTGGATTATCTTTTAATTTATTGTCGATTTAAACTATTAAATTTAAAATTAAATTAAACCTTCAATTTATCTTTTAATTAAACAATTAATTAAATTTAGATATTTTAGACTTTTAAAATATTTCTAGATTTATCTCTTAATTTTCGGAATTTAAAACCATTAAATCGAAATTAATTAAGATCCTTTTAATTATCTTTTAGTTAAACAATTAATTAAATTAATTAATTCTTAGATAGGTATCACAAAATAATCAAATTAATTTAAACCTATCCTTATCCCCTAATTTTCGATTTTAAGGATAAAGGGTTTAAGGTTTATCCATTTAAACAATTAAAGTTACCAAAAATAGAATACCTTTGAAACATCCAAAAATTTGGATGTTAAGAAAATAAGAGAATGGAAATAAGTTTAGAATTTTAATAAAATCTAAGAATGATAAAATGGTTAACAAGGGCGAAATTGTCATTTCACATGACCAACAATAGAAATAAAAATTTGGAATGAATATTATATGGAATTATATAAGTTTTATGTAATTATGACACAAATTTATAAGGTCTAAGCATAAAGATGGAAAGGAATGTGAAAATATGAATTTCACATAAAATGATGAAAATGATCAACTTCAGGGCCGCAAAACCCTATCCTAGAAGCAAGAGATGAAAAAGGGCGAATGGGAAAACGGTAAAGGACATGAAATTGAAACAACTGCAAAAAGAATCAATGGAAACAGAGTTCGTGTGAAGAAGTTACGAGCTTGCAAAGTTGGACAAAAAAATTTAAGAATGTGCTGATTGGAAACGCAACGTTCCGAAGGTCCATGTTTGCAGCCCGATAAGTCGAAATCTATGGGGATTCAGAGAAAACTCAAAACATGAAAGTTGTTAAGCTCGTTCCCGTCTTTTCAATGATATAAGGCTTGTAGACTTTGGATGTCATATACAAAAGTTATGGCTATGAGAAAATCGTGAAACATAATTAGCAAAAAGCTGAAAAATGTTTTTAAGGCACAACTCCAGGGGCATTTAGGTCTTTTGCCAGATCTGATCCAAATCCAATACCAGGGTCGCGTGATTCTTTCCTGTGGGCGGTTCTAGTAGCGTAAATCAGAAAAGAAAGGGGAATCGAGGGCAGGAACAAAACTCACGCACACACCCAAGTTCACCTCTCGATTTACCCAAAAACACATTCACGCTAATCGAATTCGAAAATCAGGAATCGTATTTCTCAAAAATCTACGCGATCCTTGGTCGATTAAAACACAAACACGCACACTTAAAGGGAAATCAGGATGGAGCACGCACGAAACAAACACCCAAACGCCCTTAGGGTGCGATTCACAGAAAAACGAAGAAGAAAAGATGGATTAAGGCTCGATTTCGGTTCTAAGGGTCGCGATTTTCTGCAAGCACGAGGCAGGGGCAGTGCAGCTGCGTCTTGGGGTCGTTATGGGAGGTAATCGGCGGCGATTGGCGGAGATAACGGTGGACATGCGACACCAGGCGTATGTTGACAGCATCAGAGGCGCTTACCCTTGTTGGTATGCGAAGTTCTAGATGAGAAACGATGCAGCCATGACTGCTGTTGGTTCTGTCGGCCGGAAAAGTTAAAAATCCGATGGAAAATGCCGCTGTACGGTGGCGGATTGTGACGGTGTATGATGGCGAGCTACAGTGGGTGGTGAAGAACGTCGGGAAGGTCTAATTTTGTGCAGAAAAAAGCCTAGGAGCTCTGATTTTTGCAATATGGGACAGAAATCAAAGGTAAAAAGAAAAGAAAACTTAGATCTAAGTATTTATTATCCATTGAAAGGTCAAAACGTTAATGCATGTCGAGTTTGACCACTGGTTTTGATGAAGATTTCTTACAGGTTTGATTTCCATGGATATGGTGAAGAATACCTTCTGATTTCAGACTCTTGATTCAATTTTCAAGAATTGTTGGAAGGTAAAAATCTGATTTTTACCCCTAGTCTGTTAAACCCGAAATCTCTTCATGCATGTGGGAGCTGAAACTGGTTTATGGTTTCTAATACTTTATGGATTCAAGAAATACGTATGGTTTTAAAGGTTTTGATTGTTTGGCTCGGTTGATTTTGTGTGCATGTTTGATAATACCGTCAAGATTCAAAAAGACAAGAAATTCTATATATTTGGGGTCTGACTTGGAATTTGTCAAATGTATGTTAAAGATTGTGTTGGATGGTTTTAAGTACATTGGTACTAAATTGGAACTTTCAAAGGAACAATAACTTATGAATTGTTTGGTTGATAATTGGAAAAGTTTGATTCTTTACACAAGTTATGGAATTTTTATAAATGGTTGATATATCATTTTGAAATTCTTAATGGTTGGTGAAATTGGAATGGAATAAAGGATTCTCACACTTAATGAACAACATAATTAAAATAAACTAGTATGGATCAAAGAACTTGGTGCATTTTGGTAAGTTGGAATGGAATCGAGCATTCCACCCTTTATGAGACCATTTTAGTATGTGCAACTAATTTTCAAAAGAACACCAATGTTGGTTGGAATGACTCTTATGAAATGTTAGGAACACCTTAGTGACAATTTGAAAGAAAATATGAAGGTTTTTGCTAGTTTCTATTTTAGGAAACTTTATTTGTTGAAATTTGTCAAAAGGGCATAAACGAGTGAAAAGAAAGATGTTTTGACATCTAACCATTGAAGTGAACGCGTAGAGATGTAAAAAGTAAAATGTTGTTAAAATAACTTTGTAGAAACCTAAAAATACCATTTTTGTTTAAAATGGGACAAAAGGGTAAAAATGTCCGAAAATGGTTCTTATCCCTTAAGAATCATACTTGGACATTGGAATGGAACTAGATCATGAATAGAAGTAGTTCAAGAATGATTAGAAAATTACTATATGTTTAGATGTCTAATGAGTTCTAATCTTCTATTAGATTAATAGAGATTGAAGGACGTTTGGAAGCATCGAAATGCTAGAGAAAGTGGATTAGTGTAGCTAGACGTACCTAGCTACTGAGGTGAGTACATGTGACATTTTCCCTCTTTGGGGTACATGGCAAAATGTTTTATAGTTTATGTGATTTTCGAATATGAAATGATATGCAAGTTTATTTACCTATGACATGATTATAAAAGTCTTATATTATGATTTGAAAGCATGTTTTGGCAATCAAGCCATAACAATTTGAAAGCTATTTGAAAAGTATGTTTTGCCATCAAGCCACAACGATTTGAAAGCATGTTTTGGCATTAAGCCCTAACGATTTGAAAAGTATATTTTGACACAAAGCTATGACGATTTGAAAGAAAGTTTTGGCATTAGGCTACGATGATTTGAAAGTACGTTTTGGCAACAAGCCATAATGTTTATGAAAGAAAGTTTTGGCATCTAGCCTTACGAATGTTTATGAAATAAAGTTTTGACATCTAGCTTTACGATTGCTTATGAAAGAAAGTTTTGACAGCTAGCCTTACAAATGTTCAAGAAAGAAAGTTTTGGCATCTAGCCTTAATGTATTTGTGAATGAATGTATTGATGATAAACAATGATATGTTTATGAATGACTGGTATTTAAGATATGAATGAATGCAGCTATGCAAGACAGTATGAACAAAGAACATGATTCTTTGTGCCTCTACTGGGGTGGTACCAACCCCGTCGTGAAGTAGATGTCCTAAAGCTTATGATGCTAGGATGGACTGATTTCGTTCTTTCCATCTTAGCCTAGACTTGGGATATCACTTTAAGTGATTAATGCCCTAAGTATAAAAACCTATTTATGATTGATTACCAGTCAAGTTTAAGTAATTGAAGTTTTATGATGATAAACTTATTATGAAAGGTTTTAAAAGCAAAATGATGATATGTTTCGGTTATTATGTTTTTAACAGCAAGTCTTTTGACATGATTCGATTACAAAAGTTTTGAAAATGACAAATTTCTTATGAAAGGTTTTAAAAGCAAAACGAAGATACGTTTAAGTTATAATGGTTTTAAAAGCAAGTGTTATGATATGATTTGATTATAATGGTTTTGAAAATAATATATGTTATGTTTATAAATGTTTTGTGTCCAAACCCATGTAGCTCACGAGACATTTTTGTCTTACGTATTTTATTTTATGCCATGTATCCCAGGTTCTAGACAAGAGAGATAGAAGCAAGTAGATGACCCGAGGATATTGGGATTTTAGACGTAGCGAATTCAGGCTCATGTAACGGTTTGTAATCCTAACTAGCTTTCTATGGTCTTGTATGATATGAAGTTGTAACCCCCGAAGTTGTATAAACAATTTTACAACTAAATGGTTTATGTTGGGACCAAATTTTTAAGACATGACATGAGGTCATGAGAAAAGTTTTAAAAGTTGACATTTTGTCACGTAATGTTTTTTTTATAAAATATTACACTTCTCAAAGTGTGATATTTTTCAATATCGAGTTTTATAAAATACCACACCAGCTATTGTTCTTTTGGCTTAATGTGCTTTTGGTGTTAATGCGTTTTAAAAAAAAAGGGATAAATTTTGGGGTGTTACAACCTTCTAAAACCCTAATATGAAAATCGCCAACTATGGAGGGGAGGGGCTAGGGTTTTCAAAACCCTAACCCTAAAAACGATTTGGCCATATTAGGGTTTAAAAACATTAAACCCTAATTTAAAGGATAACAGTTATAGCAATTTAACAAGAAAACGACCAAAAAGCTCTGATACCACTGAAAGGTTTTCTGCAACTATGAACTAAAATAACTTAAGTTCACATGCAACCTATGAGATCTAAGTTTTCTTCTAGTTAAACATATAACAAATCCTAAAGGCCTAGAAAAATAAACTAAAAGAAAGGAATCAGAAAAACCAACCTTTTAGCGAATCTTGGAAGCGAAGCAACAAAAATATCTTGCCTCAAATGCAGTCACACCCTAGCTTGGAGCTTGGCCGAAAATCCTTTAGAGAGAGAGAGAGAGAGAGAGAGAGTCTAAAAACCGTAGGTATGAGGGAACCCTTATTTATAGGCTCCAGATGGTTACCAGATAAACCTTACAGATAAACATTTTTGAATTCGAATTAAGATAAACCTTTATCTTATTCTATCAAACCATATATATATATATATATATATATATATATATATATATATATATATATATATATATATATATATATATATATATATATATATATATATATATATATATATATATAAAATTTTCGGCCAACCACACTCACTCACACTGTCACTTAGTCAACTATTGAATAATTACAGTTTTACTCCCTGCACCTTTAATTAATTATATTAACCACCAAATTAATTCCAATTAATTCCAGAAAAATTTCTAATTAATTATTATAGTTTCTAATTAATATATTATCACTTAAATATATTAATAAACTATTTATTTAATTTCTATTGATTTATTAATCACATAATGAATCAATCTTTCTCTCTACCGGACTTTCTACCAATCATCCAACTATGAGGGCAACCCAAATAGACTATGTTACTATTAATTAGATAAATACTAATTATTAGTCATGGCTTAGACACCTAATCCAATATCCTCTCAATTAATGATTTGAGTGTTGTGCAGTTGAGAGAGTCTCCTATCATGTGCCTGGAATAGCCACTATCAATAAGACAGGGTCTGCTGATATTCCTCCATAGTTGCTCCTGCACAGGATGCAGGATCAATTCATTTTAGGAACCCAGTCCATTCTGAAGCTGGGTTTTCCATTGCTATCCACATACTTCACTCTTTCCCATGACATGTCCTGTTTATTAGATAAGAACGAAGAGTTAGCAGGACAGTTAGGTGAATTGGAAACGAGGCCTTTCGATACCCATTGGTAATTTGGTTTTTGTCGCTTGTTGTTTAACCAGATGGGTGTATCAGCACTTGAGTTTGAAGCAAAACTCCCCCTTGATTTATGCTTATGTTGCCAGTGTGGACTCAAGGATGATCCTTGAGATGAGCTCGACCTTATCGATTTCAGTTTGGCAGAGTCATTTCTCGAATCGGTCTTCTTGTCCTTGGGGTCCTGCTTCTTGGCCTTTATTACGTTCCAATCACCGTCGTGTGACCGTTACCTCGAGGTTTTTCTTTTGCAAGAACTCCTTCTTGGCACATTCTGCCAGTGTTGTGCATAGAAGGGAATGTATGGACGATATGGACAATTCCTGGCGATGTGACCTGTAATTCCACAATTGAAGCATGTTTGTCTTTTCAAGTAAATGAGATTGTGACTTGGTCCTTGTCCTTTTGAATTTTTTAAAGAGTTATGACAAGTACAAGCACAACCACATTTACTGCGACTCGATCTTTGTCCAACAGGAAGTTCACCTTCTTTCACAAACTTCTGTGGTTTAAATTTTCCAACATTTGGAATTTTTGAATTCAAAGCATCACCACAAGAAGTTACAGAATCAGAAGCAACAGTTTTGGTGCAATTATTAGGAACAACAGAAGATGAAGCATCAGATTTTGACGAGTCTGCAACAAAACTAGGACCATTTTTGTCCTCCTTGCTTGCATCTTCCACTATTATTTCATCTGCACAAGAAGTAGAGAGATTAGTAACTATTGGAAATCCATGTTCATGTTATGAGTTTCAAAAACTAGGAGTTGCAACAGAAGCAAGAATAATGAACACGAATTCCATTCCAAGAGGATCATGCTACATGCATGTAAAGATAAAAGAAAAAAAACATAGTAAAAGTTCAAGATACAACCTTTGAAGCTTGAACTCGAAATGGATGATGATGAAGATGATGAGGAACCAAAGTAGGTTCCCTCTATAGTTGATCCACCAACAAGCTTGGCAACACCAAGAAGATGCTAGTCTTAACTTGCAAATTCAACCCTTCTTGTGCTTGATATGTAATCCGATTTTTCCACCAAGTGTAAAGGAATGTTTTGAGAGTGTTTTGAATGTAAAATGCAGCAAATAAAAGATGGAGAAGGTGTGGAATTCGTCCAAGACCAAGAGAGCCAACAAAATGCATGACTACATGCTTATATTCACATAAAAAGGTAAGATTCCATGCAAACATGTTTCTTGGTCAAACCAAAAGCATGTTCAATTGTTCCTCCATGATATTAGTGAGAATATTTCGCCTCCCAAGGAGGTATGGCCGGACTTGGATGAGAGAGAAGGTTTCTCTCTCTAAATTTTATAAATTATAAACTCTTTTATTATTTATAAAATCCATTTTTGTAAATAGGTCTTTAAACCTTTTAATTATATGTTTAAAACCTTTTAAACATATAAATATATATGTCAATGCATATTTTCATATTATACAAAATATATATATATATATATATATATATATATATATATACAATACATATATATATATTTATTTATTTACTTTAATTTAAAACTTAAATTAAAATTAATTACAAGAAGGTTTATACAAACTTATTTAAATCACTTAATTGATATAAATACCACACTTATAAAATTCATACCATATGAATTATAAATCATCACACTCTCAAATTAATTCATCTCATATGAATTATTACTTAGACAATTATTATTTTCCATAAAATAATAATTCTCAAAACAAACTGCAAGTATTAGATCATTTGATAATAAATCAAATTCATTGTGTCAAATGATCAAATTGGTGTCTAACTTGTTATTGGTGTGACCCTATAGGATCATGTGTTATTAGTAATATCATTTTATGATCATCCTTGGGCATATAGAACTAACAATCTCCCACTTGCACAAGGTTGCATCATAGAATGATACCGACAGTGATGAACGTCTAGCAACATTTCACTGCCCCAATAATACATGACATAATGCCGTTCAACAACATCCAATTCTTCAAAAGCACGAGGCTCTAATTGATGTACAAGGTTATCTATCAATTATCCCTTTGTCACAGACATCATGTTGAACATGAGACATGGATCTTAATCATTCTCATTTTATATTCAACTTTTAATCAGGCACCTTAGATGTCTAACTCTCAACACATAAGAGGAACAAATCCCGTCTTGACTACATACGCCCCTCATATAGTTAGTACTATACATGAGTATGGACTTTATGGTTGTCTATGTTTCAAGAACGGTGAACCATATCAAAGCATAGCACTCCCTACACTTGAGTCCCAAATATGCATCTCAGGTCTAAGGATACAATGATAATACCTTTATTCAAGAATCACTTATGATGATGATCCATGGAGTGATCTTGAAGCGGGCCAAGTCCAATACTTGTTCACTAACAAGTACCTATGAATTTGGTTGCAACCTTTTGCTACTTTTACCCATAAAAGTCAACCAATCCAATTCATATTAGTCTTACTTCATAATCGCTTCCACAACTATGATCGACTATGGACAATTAGAATAACTAAATTATTCAAGGATTAAACATGCTAATATTAAAACACAAAATTATGAATGAAACATCACGTCACATATATTACATAATTCTTGTTTACATAGTTTCATATTCATAAAACACTAAACACAAATCAAAACCATTCATTAGAAAAACGAAGTCCTATACCCTTTGCGTGACTTTCATGCTTAGCTTGGGGTAAAGGCTTCGTGAATGGGTCTGCCAAATTCTGATCTGTATGAACCTTGTGAATACTTATTTCACCATTCTTAACTTCATGTCTTATGTAGTTATACCTTCGGTGAATGTGTTTGGTCTTTTGATGCGATCTAGGTTCCTTTGCTTGAGCTATAGCACCTAGATTATCACAGAAGATTTCTATGGGGTCCCGAATGGAAGGAACAACCCCTAGATCTTCAATGAATTTTCTTATCCAGACAGCTTCTTGAGCAGCTTCCGAAGCAGCAACATACTCTGATTCTGTAGTGGATTGTGCAATCACTTCTTGTTTGGAACTCTTCCAAGACACGGCTCCTTCATTTAAAATAAAGACATACCCAGACTGAGATCTCGAATCGTCTCTATCTGTTTGGAAGCTTGCGTCAGTGTAACCCTTTACCTTCAAGCTTTCTTCCAAACCACCGTAAATTAAGAACATATCTTTAGTTCTTCTCAAGTACTTAAGAATATTCTTTACAGCAGTCCAGTGCGCTTCACCTGGGTTCTGTTGATATCTACTAGTCATGCTTAAGGCACATGAGACGTCGGGCCTAGTGCCTAACATGGGATACATGATGGACCCAATTGACGAAGCATATGGGACATGTTTCATCCTTTCAAGTTCAGTCCTAGTGCTTGGGCACTGAGACTTGCTTAGGATGGTGCCATGCGGTATTGGCAAGAATCCTCTTTTGGAGTCTTGCATCTTGAACCTTTTCAAGATTTTATCAATATATGCACTTTGGCTTAGACCAATAAGTCTCTTAGATCTATCTCTATAGATCTTTATGCCTAATACATAAGCAGCCTCTCCTAAGTCCTTCATTGAGAAACAGTTCTCAAGGAATGCTTTGACACCTTTTAAGGTTGGGATGTCATTTCCAAATAAAAGTATGTCATCTACATATAATACTAGGAATATGACTATGCTCCCACTAGCTTTCTTGTAAACACAGGAGTCATCCTCATTTTTGATGAATCCAAAATTTGTAATTTTTTCATCAAAACGGATGTTCCATGTTCGAGACGCTTGCTTCAATCCATAGATAGATCTTTTAAGCTTGCACACTTTGTTTGGATGCTTAGGATCGACAAAACCTTCAGGTTGATCCATATAGACATCTTCCAATAAGCGTCCATTTAGGAAAGCGGTCTTGACATCCATTTGCCATATCTCATAATCATAGTATGCGGCTATGGCAAAAAGTATCCTAATTGACTTGATCATTGCCACTGGTGAAAAGGTCTCATCATAGTCAATACCATGAGTTTGTGAGTATCCTTTAGCAACAAGTCTTGCCTTAAAAGTGTGAACATTTCCATCCACGTCGGTTTTCTTCTTGAAAACCCATTTGTTCCTAACAGTCTTACAATTGGTGGGAAGATTAACCAAGTCCCATACTTGGTTATCGTGCATGGATTGCATCTCTGTGTTCATGGCTTCAAGCCATTTATCAGATTCAGGATCTGATATTGCACTCTGGTAGTTGACGGGTTCATCAGAATCTATCGTATAACATTCTTCTTCCATCAAAAGGTAACCATACCTTTCAGGTTCAAATCGAACCCTACCAGATCTGCGAACAGCTTGTGTTACAATTTGTTCCTGATCAACTGTTTGTTCAGGTTCAACAATTTCTTGTTGAATGCTAGATCCAATTTCTTATGTATCAGGATGTGGTTCCTGAAGTTCTTCAAGTTCCACAAACCTCCCACTAGCCTCTTCCGTCAGAAACTTGTTTTCTAGAAATTCAGCTTTTCGAGAAATAAATATCTTATTCTCTATGGGATTGTAGAAGTAGTATCCAAGACAATCTTTCGGATACCCTACAAAAAGACACTTAGTTGAACGGGGTTCTAGTTTGTTTGAAGCTTCTTGTCTAACATAAGCTTCACAACCCCATACCTTGAGATAGGATAAAGATGGAACCCTTCCATGCCATATCTCATAAGGCGTTTTATCTACCTTCTTAGTAGGTGCCATGTTTAGGAGAAGAGCAGCTGTTTGTAAAGCATAACCCCAAAATGATAAAGGTAGAGTACTTCTACTCATCATGGATCGAACCATATCCAATAGTGTTCGGTTCCGCCTCTCAGATACACCATTATGTTGTGGTGTTCCAGGTGGAGTAAGTTCTGAAACAATTCCACAAGTCTTAAGGTGATCCATAAAGTTTGTACTTAAGTACTCACCTCCTCTATCTGAACGTAGAACTTTAATTGTTTTGTTGAGTTGATTTTCCACTTCACTTTGAAACGTTTTGAACATTTCAAACGCCTCATGTTTATGTTTAATCAAATAAACATATCCAAATCGACTAAGGTCGTCAGTGAAGGTGATGAAATATCTTTCACCATATCTAGTCATTGGCTTGAAAGGACCACATACATCCGTATGTATGATTCCTAACAAGTCCTTTGCCCTCTCATTGGTTCCGGAGAAAGGAGCTTTAGTCATCTTGCCATGTAAACAATATTCACATATATCAAATGAGTCATTCTCATTTTCCTTCAAAAGTCCACTCTTTTGAAGTTGGGATATGCGTTTCTTGTTTATATGCCCAAGGCGACAATGCCATAGATAAATTTGACTCAAATCACATTTGGGTCTCTTGGTGAAAGTGTGGTATAAAGAGCCATGGTTAGTCTTTTCATCAAGGTTTACTTCATAAATTCCATTTAAAGGCCTAGCTTCAAAATAGAACACATTTTTTTTGTAAACACAAATATCATCATTCATAAAGGAAAGAGCAAATCCACATTGTCTCAACTTAGCAACCGAAATAATATTTCTAGTCAAGCTAGGAACATAATAAACATTCAACAATGTCAAATACAAGCCACAAGGTAATAATAAATCAAAACTTCCAATTGAATCCACCGCAACCCTTGCACTGTTTCCAACCCGGAGTACTACCTCGTTTGCCTTCAGTCGCCTACTCCTTTTGAACCCCTGCAACATATTACAAATGTGAGTTCCACAACCAGTATCAAATACCCATGTGTTAGGAGATAAATTATAAAGTTCTAGGTCTATCACATAGATACCTGAAGTGCCCTCACCGGCCTTCTTCTTCTTCAACTCCGCAAGATAGGTAGGGCAATTCCTCTTCCAATGCCCAACTTTGCCACATTCGAAGCACGCGTCTTCTTTGGCTACCTTTACTTTCTTCTTGGGCGGACGGGATGGTTGGACAACTTTCTTGCCCTTTTTTTTGACAACCTTTGCCTTTCCCTTGCCCTTGGAGTTGGTGGGGTGTTCGGGTGTAGTCCTCTTTGTACCACCTTCCTTGATCATGAGAACTTGAGTGGTTTTCTTAGCCAGATTCTTTTCCGCGGTAATTAGCATCCCATGCAATTCCGGGATAGTCTTGTTCAAACCATTCATGTTATAATTCATGACGAAGGGATCAAAAGACTTTGTCAAGGAGTTAAGGATCATATCCGTTGCTAGCTCTTCGGGCATCACAACTCCAGGACGTGCCAAATGATCAATGTGACTCTTCATTTTGAGCCCATAAGAGCTTACCGTCTGTCCATCCTCCATCTTGCAAGCATGGAAAGCCTGAACAGTTTCGAACCTTTCTATTCTTGCAAGTTGTTGGAACATTTCCTTCAATTGATTAATCATGTCATAGGCCGAATGATTCTCGAAATCCTTCTGAAGGTCAGGAATCATGGTTGCCAACATTAGACATGATGCATCAATGGAGTCATCCATCTTTTTAAGCCATGCATCGTGTGCGGGCTTAGGAATGGCAGGGGGCACTTCAGGAAGTGGTTCATTGAGAACATATTCTTTCTTTTCTTGTTTGAGAACTATTCTCACACTACGGTACCAATCCAAGAAGTTGGTATGGTTGAGTTTTTCTCCCTCAAGGAGAGACCGTAGTGATGTTTTGTTTGGAGCCAGGTTTGTTGTGTTTGGTGCCATCTACAAAATTTTAACAAGGTTCAATTTAGTAAATTATGATATTAAGTCCTTAATGATTAATACCCTTTATTGTTTCATAAACTTTGATTAATTAAGGTCTAGAATCCAAGTTGCATTACGAATAAGTGGTTAGGTGTCCTTTATCCCGCCTATTCGAATCAACAAGGTAGGTAACGGTTTACCAATTATATCCAAATATAATTTCTAGAGTTATGGGATCCCATTATAACATTTATAAGTTTGGCATGTTTAATCCCATCTATGCCTTGGATTTCTAATGCTTAGGTGACCTTTATCACAAAAGGTTTCCAAACAAATCATCCCACTTAAACGGACGTGTAGTTTTGATTACTATTAATGGTTAGGTGTCCTTTATCCCATCAATATTGCAAAACCTACCTCTTGTATCACAAGAAGACTCCAAGTGGTTAGGTAACCTTTATCCCACAAGGATATACAAGTGATACATGAGTGTCTTTTAAGAGGGACGGCATTGATTTGTATTTCGAAAGGGATTTTGTATGTTTTACAATTCTAATTTTGAAAAACATATGGTATCATGTACATTGCATGCATCCAATGAACATGGTACCATTAAATCTTATTTTGTTAATTGTTTATTTAATCATAAAATCTCCATTTTATTAATTCTTTGTTTGTGGTCAAGATTACAATTAATATCCAATATTAAGTTTGAGTTTGATCACATACATGAGAACCAATTTTAATCCTAAATAATTAGCATTATTACTTAGGGTTGGAGTTTGTAAGAATTCATAAAATCTCCATTTTATTTGTTTCATTTATTTTCAAAATATGACTTTATAGGTTTTATAACAAAACCCATTTTAATAAAACCAATTGTATTACATCTTATGTTTTATATGTCAATTTGAAATTTACAAACTCCTTGATGATTATGTTTAATTATCTAGGTTGTCTAGCATGCAAAATCTTATTTTCATCCACAACATAAAATAATAAAACATTCAATCATCACATGCATGCATGGGTGCATAAACACAAGCCAACTAATTTGATATTTCATGTGAGCCATACATGAAATATCAAGTCCATTCCTAGGGACAAAAGGTGACCAAAAATTCATCCAAATGATCTTCAATTGAGCTACAACTTTGCCAATCTACTTATGCCATCAAATGACACTTGAACCACCCTTTGTAGACACCATGGCATGATCTATGATTATTTCTTGTGCCCCAAAACAGGTCCGAACAGCAACAGCCCTTAACAGTGGGGTTTTGTTGTTTTGATGACCTTCTAGACTTCATTCTTGGTCATATTGATGCTTATACTTGTCCAAACTTAATGTATATACTAGATATTAAAGTTACCAACAAGTATAGCATCAAAACACCAAGATATGAATTTATTTTGTGATCATTTTTGGGCCGAAAATGGACAGCAGGAAAAACAGGAAGTTTGTTGCAAAAAAAAATTCTTGTGTTGCTTCTCTTGGTTCTTGCTCTTGATCCTTCTCTTGTTACATTTTGTAAAAAATATAAAATACAACTATTCTAATATTTACAAAATGAATATAAGAAGGAAATAACTAATTATTATTACAAACCATTTGAATAAAAGAATAGATTACAACGATATCGAATTTAAACACAAAACATCCATCATATGGTCCTTGGCTTGTTTATGCACCATTTTATCACATAAAATCATAAGAAAATCAACACTTTGTTTTTCTAAGGCAACAATTATGTAACCAAATGCATGCAAACATAAAATATAGTTGGTTACATAAAATCATAGATTAAACACTTGCATGTTGCCAAAGAAGCCATGCATGAACATTGCATTCAAGAAGATGAACATTCATGGCTTCCAAAAACCAAGTTTATCCAAATAAACTTATTATCTAAACATGCAATATAGCCATGGCTCTGATACCAATTGTTGGAAATCCATGTTCATGTTATGAGTTTCAAAAACTAGGAGTTGCAACGGAAGCAAGAATCATGAACACGAATTCCATTCCAAGAGGATCATGCTACATGCATGTAAAGATAAAAGAAAAAAACATAGTAAAAGTTCAAGATACAACCTTTGAAGCTTGAACTCGAAATGGATGATGATGAAGATGATGAGGAACCAAAGTAGGTTCCCTCTATAGTTGATCCACCAACAAGCTTGGCAACACCAAGAAGATGCTAGTCTTAACTTGCAAATTCAACCCTTCTTGTGCTTGATATGGAATCCGATTTTTCCACCAAGTGTAAAGGAATGTTTTGAGAGTGTTTTGAATATAAAATGCAGCAAATAAAAGATGGAGAAGGTGTGGAATTCGTCCAAGACCAAGAGAGCCAACAAAATGCATGACTACATGCTTATATTCACATAAAAAGGTAAGATTCCATGCAAACATGTTTCTTGGTCAAACCAAAAGCATGTTCAAATGTTCCTCCATGATATTAGTGAGAATATTTCGCCTCCCAAGGAGGTATGGCCGGACTTGGATGAGAGAGAAGGTTTCTCTCTCTAAATTTTATAAATTATAAACTCTTTTATTATTTATAAAATCCATTTTTGTAAATAAGTCTTTAAACCTTTTAATTATATGTTTAAAACCTTTTAAACATATAAATATATATGTCAATGCATATTTTCATATTATACAAAATATATATATATATATACAATATATATATATATATATATATATATATATATATATATATATATATATATATATATATATATATATATATATATATGTATTTACTTTATTTAATTTAATTTAAAACTTAAATTAAAATTAATTACAAGAAGGTTTATACAAACTTATTTAAATCATTTAACACTTAATTGATATAAATACCACACTTATAAAATTCATACCATATGAATTATAAATCATCACACTCTCAAATTAATTCATCTCATATGAATTATTACTTAGACAATTATTATTTTCCATAAAATAATAATTCTCAAAACAAACTGCAAGTATTAGATCATTTGATAATAAATCAAATTCATTGTGTCAAATGATCAAATTGGTGTCTAACTTGTTATTGGTGTGACCCTATAGGATCATGTGTTATTAGTAATATCATTTTATGATCATCCTTGGGCATATAGAACTAACAATCTCCCACTTGCACAAGGTTGCATCATAGAATGATACCGACAGTGATGAACGTCTAGCAACATTTCACTGCCCCCAATAATACATGACATAATGCCATTAAACAACATCCAATTCTTCAAAAGAATGAGGCTCTAATTGATGTACAAGGTTATCTATCAATTATCCCTTTGTCACAGACATCATGTTGAACATGAGACATGGATATTAATCATTCTCATTTTATATTCAACTTTTAATCAGGCGCCTTAGATGTCTAACTGTCAACACATAAGAGGAATAAACCACGTCTTGACTACATACGCCCCTCATATAGTTAGTACTATACATGAGTATGTCCTTTATGGTTGTCTATGTTTCAAGAACAACGGTGAACCATATCAAAGCATAGCACTCCCTACACTTCAGTCCCAAATATGCATCTCAGGTCTAAGGATACAATGATAATACCTTTATTCAAGAATCACTTATGATGATGATCCATGGAGTGATCTTGAAGCGGGCCAAGTCCAATACTTGTTCACTAACAAGTACCTATGAATTTGGTTGCAACCTTTTGCTACTTTTACCCATAAAAGTCAACCAATCCAATTCATATTAGTCTTACTTCATAATCGCTCCCACAACTATGATCGACTATGGACGTTTAGAATAACTAAATTATTCAAGGATTAAACATGCTAATATTAAAACACAAAATTATGAATGAAACATCACGTCACATATATTACATAATTCTTGTTTACATAGTTTCATATTCATAAAACACTAAACACAAATCAAAACCATTCATTAGAAAAACGAAGTCCTATACCCTTTGCGTGACTTTCATGCTTAGCTTGGGGTAAAGGCTTCAAGATTTTATCAATATATGCACTTTGGCTTAGACCAATAAGTCTCTTAGATCTATCTCTATAGATCTTTATGCCTAATACATAACCAGCCTCTCCTAAGTCCTTCATTGAGAAACAGTTCTCAAGGAATGCTTTGACACCTTTTAAGGTTGGGATGTCATTTCCAAATAAAAGTATGTCATCTACATATAATACTAGGAATATGACTATGCTCCCACTAGCTTTCTTGTAAACACAGGAGTCATCCTCATTTTTGATGAATCCAAAATTTGTAATTTTTTCATCAAAACGGATGTTCCATGTTCGAGACGCTTGCTTCAATCCATAGATAGATCTTTTAAGCTTGCACACTTTGTTTGGATGCTTAGGATCGACAAAACCTTCAGGTTGATCCATATAGACATCTTCCAATAAGCGTCCATTTAGGAAAGCGGTCTTGACATCCATTTGCCATATCTCATAATCATAGTATGCGGCTATGGCAAAAAGTATCCTAATTGACTTGATCATTGCCACTGGTGAAAAGGTCTCATCATAGTCAATACCATGCGTTTGTGAGTATCCTTTAGCAACAAGTCTTGCCTTAAAAGTGTGAACATTTCCATCCACGTCGGTTTTCTTCTTGAAAACCCATTTGTTCCTAACAGTCTTACAATTGGTGGGAAGATTAACCAAGTCCCATACTTGGTTATCGTGCATGGATTGCATCTCTGTGTTCATGGCTTCAAGCCATTTATCAGATTCAGGATCTGATATTGCACTCTGGTAGTTGACGGGTTCATCAGAATCTATCGTATAACATTCTTCTTCCATCAGAAGGTAACCATACCTTTCAGGTTCAAATCGAACCCTACCAGATCTGCGAACACCTTGTGTTACAATTTGTTCCTGATCAACTGTTTGTTCAGGTTCAACAATTTCTTGCTGAATGCTAGATCCAATTTCTTATGTATCAGGATGTGGTTCCTGAAGTTCTTCAAGTTCCACAAACCTCCCACTAGCCTCTTCCGTCAGAAACTTGTTTTCTAGAAATTCAGCTTTTCGAGAAATAAATATCTTATTCTCTATGGGATTGTAGAAGTAGTATCCAAGACAATCTTTCGGATACCCTACAAAAAGACACTTAGTTGAACGGGGTTCTAGTTTGTTTGAAGCTTCTTGTCTAACATAAGCTTCACAACCCCATACCTTGAGATAGGATAAAGATGGAACCCTTCCATGCCATATCTCATAAGGCGTTTTATCTACCTTCTTAGTAGGTGCCATGTTTAGGAGAAGAGCAGCTGTTTGTAAAGCATAACCCCAAAATGATAAAGGTAGAGTACTTCTACTCATCATGGATCGAACCATATCCAATAGTGTTCGGTTCCGCCTCTCAGATACACCATTATGTTGTGGTGTTCCAGGTGGAGTAAGTTCTGAAACAATTCCACAAGTCTTAAGGTGATCCATAAAGTTTGTACTTAAGTACTCACCTCCTCTATCTGAACGTAGAACTTTAATTGTTTTGTTGAGTTGATTTTCCACTTCACTTTGAAACGTTTTGAACATTTCAAACGCCTCATGTTTATGTTTAATCAAATAAACATATCCAAATCGACTAAGGTCGTCAGTGAAGGTGATGAAATATCTTTCACCATATCTAGTCATTGGCTTGAAAGGACCACATACATCCGTATGTATGATTCCTAACAAGTCCTTTGCCCTCTCATTGGTTCCGGAGAAAGGAGCTTTAGTCATCTTGCCATGTAAACAAGATTCACATATATCAAATGAGTCATTCTCATTTGCCTTCAAAAGTCCACTCTTTTTAAGTTGGGATATGCGTTTCTTGTTTATATGCCCAAGGAGACAATGCCATAGATAAATTTGACTCAAATCACATTTGGGTCTCTTGGTGAAAGTGTGGTATAAAGAGCCATGGTTAGTCTTTTCATCAAGGTTTACTTCATAAATTCCATTTAAAGGCCTAGCTTCAAAATAGAACACATTGTTTTTGTAAACACAAATATCATCATTCATAAAGGAAAGATCAAATCCACATTGTCTCAACTTAGCAACCGAAATAATATTTCTAGTCAAGCTAGGAACATAATAAACATTCAACAATGTCAAATACAAGCCACAAGGTAATAATAAATCAAAACTTCCAATTGAATCTACCGCAACCCTTGCACTGTTTCCAACCCGGAGTACTACCTCGTTTGCCTTCAGTCGCCTACTCCTTTTGAACCCCTGCAACATATTACAAATGTGAGTTCCACAACCAGTATCAAATACCTATGTGTTAGGAGATAAATTATAAAGTTCTAGGTCTATCACATAGATACCTGAAGTGCCCTCACCGGCCTTCTTCTTCTTCAACTCCGCAAGATAGGTAGGGCAATTCCTCTTCCAATGCCCAACTTTGCCACATTCGAAGCATGCGTCTTCTTTGGCTACCTTTGCTTTCTTCTTGGGCGGACGGGATGGTTGGACAACTTTCTTGCCCTTTCCTTTGACAACCTTTGCCTTTCCCTTGCCCTTGGAGTTGGTGGGGTGTTCGGGTCTAGTCCTCTTTGTACCACCTTCCTTGATTATGAGAACTTGAGTGGTTTTCTTAGGCAGATTCTTTTCTGTGGTAATTAGCATCCCATGCAATTCCGGGATAGTCTTGTTCAAACCATTCATGTTATAATTCATGACCAAGGGATCAAAAGATTTTGTCAAGGAGTTAAGGATCATATCCGTTGCTAGCTCTTCGGGCATCACAACTCCAAGACATGCCAAATGATCAATGTGACTCTTCATTTTGAGCACATAAGAGCTTACCGTCTGTCCATCCTCCATCTTGCAAGCATGGAAAGCCCAAACAGTTTCGAACCTTTCTGTTCTTGCAAGTTGTTGGAACATTTCCTTCAATTGATTAATCATGTCATAGGCCGAATGATTCTCGAAATCCTTCTGAAGGTCAGGAATCATGGTTGCCAACATTAGACATGATGCATCAATGGAGTCATCCATCTTTTTAAGCCATGCATCGTGTGCGGGCTTAGGAATGGCAGGGGGCTCTTCATGAAGTGGTTCATTGAGAACATATTCTTTCTTTTCTTGTTTGAGAAATATTCTCACACTACGGTACCAATCCAAGAAGTTGGTATGGTTGAGTTTTTCTCCCTCAAGGAGAGACCGTAGTGATGTTTTGTTTGGAGCCGGGTTTGTTGTGTTTGGTGCCATCTACAAAATTTTAACAAGGTTCAATTTAGTAAATTATGATATTAAGTCCTTAATGATTAATACCCTTTCTTGTTTCATAAACTTTGATTAATTAAGGTCTAGAATCCAAGTTGCATTACGAATAAGTGGTTAGGTGTCCTTTATCCCGCCTATTCGAATCAACAAGGTAGGTAACGGTTTACCAATTATATCCAAATATAATTTCTAGAGTTATGGGATCCCATTATAACATTTATAAGTTTGGCATGTTTAATCCCATCTATGCCTTGGATTTCTAATGCTTAGGTGACCTTTATCACAAAAGATTTCCAAACAAATCATCCCAGTTAAACGGACGTGTAGTTTTGATAACTATTAATGGTTTGGTGTCCTTTATCCCATCAATATTGCAAAACCTACCTCTTGTATCACAAGAAGACTCCAAGTGGTTAGGTAACCTTTATCCCACAAGGATATACAAGTGATACATGAGTGTCTTTTAAGAGGGACGGCATTGATTTGTATTTCGAAAGGGATTTTGTATGTTTTACAATTCTAATTTTGAAAAACATATGGTATCATGTACATTGCATGCATCCAATGAACATGGTACCATTAAATCTTATTTTGTTAATTGGTTCTTTAATCATAAAATCTCCATTTTATTAATTCTTTGTTTGTGGTCAAGATTACAATTAATATCCAATATTAAGTTTGAGTTTGATCACATACATGAGAACCAATTTTAATCCTAAATAATTAGCATTATTACTTAGGGTTGGAGTTTGTAATAATTCATAAAATCTCCATTTTATTTGTTTCATTTATTTTCAAAACATGACTTTATAGGTTTTATAACAAAACCCATTTTAATAAAACTAATTGTATTACATCTTATGTTTTATATGTCAATTTGAAATTTACAAACTCCTTGATGATTATGTTTAATTATCTAGGTTGTCTAGCATGCAAAATCTTATTTTCATCCACAACATAAAATAATAAAACATTCAATCATCACATGCATGCATGAGTGCATAAACACAAGCCAACTAATTTGATATTTCATGTGAGCCATACATGAAATATCAAGTCCATTCGTAGGGACAAAAGGTGACCAAAAATTCATCCAAATGATCTTCAATTGAGCTACAACTTTGCCAATCTTCTTATGCCATCAAATGACACTTGAACCACCCTTTGTAGACACAATGGCATGAGCTATGATTATTTCTTGTGCCCCAAAACAGGTCTGAATAGCAACAGCCCTTAACAGTGGGTTTTTGTTGTTTTGATGACCTTCTAGACTTCATTCTTGGTCATATTGATGCTTATACTTGTCCAAACATAATGTATATACTAGATATTAAAGTTACCAACAAGTATAGCATCAAAACACCAAGATATGAATTTATTTTGTGATCATTTTTGGGCCGAAAATGGATAGCAGGAAAAACAGGAAGTTTGTTGCAAAAAAAAAATCTTGTGTTGCTTCTCTTGGTTCTTGCTCTTGCTCCTTCTCTTGTTACATTTTGTAAAAAATATAAAATACAACTATTCTAATATTTAGAAAATGAATATAAGAAGGAAATAACTAATTATTATTACAAACCATTTGAATAAAAGAATAGATTACAACCATATCGAATTTAAACACAAAACATCCATCATATGGTCCTTGGCTTGTTTATGCACCATTTTATCACATAAAATCATAAGAAAATCAACACTTTGTTTTTCTAAGGCAACAATTATGTAACCAAATGCATGCAAACATAAAATATAGTTGGTTACATAAAATCATAGATTAAACACTTGCACGTTGCCAAAGAAGCCATGCATGAACATTGCATTCAAGAAGATGAACATTCATGGCTTCCAAAAACCAAGTTTATCCAAATAAACTTATTATCTAAACATGCAATATAGCCATGGCTCTGATACCAATTGTTGGAAATCCATGTTCATGTTATGAGTTTCAAAAACTAGGAGTTGCAACGGAAGCAAGAATCATGAACACGAATTCCATTCCAAGAGGATCATGCTACATGCATGTAAAGATAAAAGAAAAAAACATAGTAAAAGTTCAAGATACAACCTTTGAAGCTTGAACTCGAAATGGATGATGATGAAGATGATGAGGAGCCAAAGTAGGTTCCCTCTATAGTTGATCCACCAACAAGCTTGGCAACACCAAGAAGATGCTAGTCTTAACTTGCAAATTCAACCCTTCTTGTGCTTGATATGGAATCCGATTTTTCCACCAAGTGTAAAGGAATGTTTTGAGAGTGTTTTGAATGTAAAATGCAGCAAATAAAAGATGGAGAAGGTGTGGAATTCGTCCAAGACAAGAGAGCCAACAAAATGCATGACTACATGCTTATATTCACATAAAAAGGTAAGATTCCATGCAAACATGTTTCTTGGTCAAACCAAAAGCATGTTCAAATGTTCCTCCATGATATTAGTGAGAATATTTCGCCTCCCAAGGAGGTATGGCCGGACTTGGATGAGAGAGAAGGTTTCTCTCTCTAAATTTTATAAATTATAAACTCTTTTATTATTTATAAAATCCATTTTTGTAAATAAGTCTTTAAACCTTTTAATTATATGTTTAAAACCTTTTAAACATATAAATATATATGTCAATGCATATTTTGATATTATACAATCTATATATATATATATATATATATATATATATATATATATATATATATATATATATATATATATATATATATATATATATATATATATATATATATATATATTTACTTTATTTAATTTAATTTAAAACTTAAATTAAAATTAATTACAAGAAGGTTTATACAAACTTATTTAAATCATTTAACACTTAATTGATATAAATACCACACTTATAAAATCCATACCATATGAATTATAAATCATCACACTCTCAAATTAATTCATCTCATATGAATTATTACTTAGACAATTATTATTTTCCATAAAATAATAATTCTCAAAACAAACTGCAAGTATTAGATCATTTGATAATAAATCAAATTCATTGTGTCAAATGATCAAATTGGTGTCTAACTTGTTATTGGTGTGACCCTATAGGATCATGTGTTATTAGTAATATCATTTTATGATCATCCTTGGGCATATAGAACTAACAGCAACGTCTGTCTTAACATCTACCTTAGCTTCCTCAGTTTGACTGGATTGTTCAGCTACAAATATTTCGTTTAAATCAAGGGGTGGGGTACAATTATAATTAAATGGAGGAGGAACACTTTTGTACCCAAGACCCTGGTTCTCATCCCATTTAAGCTGAGATTCGATCATCGACTCAACCATCGTGATTGACCCTTCGAATTTTTTGAAAATAAAATCAGTATTTTGCATTTTTGCTTTTAAAGAGTCACGCTCGACAGTCAATTTGACAATATATTCGTTAGCAAATATGAGATGACAACTCTTTATGCTGTAATCATCCTGTAATTTTTTAAAATCGCTTATTTTAGCTTCCAGTTTTTTTTGTAGAGGTTTTATTTTCTTTTTAAGACCATAATTAAGATTTTCAAGTTCGAAAACTTTTCTGACAAGAGTTTAGTTTATTCACGATATTTGACAATTATCTTTTCGCAATCTGGAGAACATGATTTTTCACAAACGTCTTTTGTCGTGGTAGCCATTTTGACAAAAAAAATTGACCGTAAAACCTTACAAGATTAAAAACTTGACCGAAAATTGTTTTGTGTTCACTTGAAAATCAAAATAGGACAAAAACAATATTTATCGAAATCAAATGTTGACCAAAAAGTCTTTTAAAAAATTGACCGAGAAATAAACTTACCGAAATCACTTTTGACGAAAAAGTAATTTTTAGGTCAACTTGAAAAAGAAAAAAAAGTGATTTAAAACATTTTGATTCAAACTCAAATGTTTAAAAAAAACCATGGAGAATAAAAGAGAAAAGAAAAGGTAATTTAAAAAAATGTTTTAATCAATAATGCAGATGAAGTAATATTTGACCGGAAAAAAATGAGTTTTCAATTAAAATAGTTTTGAAAAATGGATCAAGTGTTTTTTTAATGTTGGGCCGACTTAACGGGATATTCGCATTCCTCCATTTTTAGATTATTTGCTTCCAAACCCTAACTCGCTTTTGCCGCTGACATACTTCTTCACTCGTATTCTCGCATCAGCCAAGAACAAAAATGTCGCCTGAAAATTATTGTGTCCCCTAGCCGATTCTCCTGATGCAATACAGACTCCACCGCCGAGAACACGAATGGCCTTACCTAAATCTCTAGCAAGCCATCGAAGATCACAAATTCTAGCCGAAATCAAGCCAAGAACAGATGTCGCCGTCGAGATCTATGATGATCAGACCGAGAACCACCAGAAAGCAGCCAAACCCTAGCCGAAAACACGTGCGCCGCCATCGAAATCGCCTTAGCCTTACCGAGATCGTGCTGTTCCACCGAAAACCTGAAAAACCCTAACCGAACTCGCAACTGGTCCGCCGAAATATGAAGTTTTGACTCCGAAAACGCAAGAAACCCTAGCCGGAATCATATAGTAGCTGCCGAAAACCTTGAAAATCAAATCTGAAACATGTTTTGTGCGAAAATTTGAATTTTTTAAGGGTAAAAAACACTAATTTTTCAGATCTGAAACGCCAAAAAATATGAACACGATGAACACTAAAATCCAACTCGTCCAAACAGGCAAAAAACGCCTCAAAAAAGCCAAAATTTTAATCAATTGTTTCGAAAATAATTGATACCAACAATCAAAATATTGATTTGAAAGTCTCTGATACCAATTATAAGTCCCAAAATTACTAGATCTATGAACGGTATCAATTAAATCGCGTGACTGTGCGGAATCCAATCAAGCAATAGCAACGAAACAATCAAAAACACAAAATAAACATTCAATGCACTCGATTAGATTAACGAAATCGACTAGTACATAAGGTTCGATGATCGCATGAACACTATGATTCTCTCTCTAGCTTAGCATGATTCCCAAAACGATCAACCTACAAATGACACACTAATAGTGTTCATAAAATCTCTAATATTGTGCGAAAATTTGAATTTTTAAGGATGAAAAACACTAATTTTTCATATCAGAAACGCCAAAAAATATGAACACGATGAACACTAAAGTCCAACTCGTCCAAACAGCCAAAAACGCCCAAAAAAGGCCAAAAATTTAATCAATTGTTTCGAAAATAATTGATACCAACAATCAAAATATTGATTTGAAAGTCTCTTATACCAATTGTAAGTCCCAAAATTACCACATCTATGAACGGTATCAATTAAATCGCTTGATTGTGCGGAATCAATCAAACAATAGCAACGAAACAATCAAAAACACAAAATAAACATTCAATGCACTCGATTAGATTAACGAAATCGACTAGTATATAAGGTTCGATAATCGTGTGAACACTATGATTCTCTCTCTAGCTTAGCACGGTTCCCAAAACGATCAACCTACAATTGATACAATAATAGTGTTCATAAAATCTCCAATATTGTGTGAACATTATGATTCTCTCTCTAGTCGATTAGATTAACGAAATCGACTAGTACATAAAGTCTCCAATGAAAATCTCCAATAAAATCACCAATAAAGTATATATATATATATATATATATATATATATATATATATATATATATATATATATATATATATATATATATATATATATATATATATATATATATATATTGTTATTAATTCAGCGTTACCACGACAATTATGAACAAACTAAAAACTAGAATATAGATGAAGAAAGAAAGAAAGCTTGAGAGCTTGGAGAGAGTAGAGAGAGTTTATATCACTTGTGAAAGAGTTGATATGATATGCATTTTCTTCCTTACATTGATGGTCTATTTATACTACCAACTCTACTATTCAAATATAGTTGTTTAATTGGTAAATGTAAAGTGATGACAAAGTGATGACATAATGTTGTCATTCACCAATTACTTGTAACACTCCCCCTTGAATGACATCATTCTACATCACAGTTCAACTTTGAAGTACTGCCTCATTAAAAACCTTGCTAAAGAAAACCCAGTGGGAAAAAACTTTAGCGAAGGGAAAAAGAGTGCAGTGTCTAGTTGACTCCCCCACATTTAGATATCGAACGACCATTATGTATTGTGTAGATATATCATTCCAATACCATGAACATGTTTTCTAAAGATCTTGGTAGGAAGTGCCTTTGTGAAAAGATCTGCTGCATTGTTGCTAGATTGAACATATTTTAGTTCAATCTGTTGATTCTTTATACGCTCTTGAGTGTATTCAAAAAACTTTGGAGGAATATGTTTTGTCCTGTCTCTTTTGATGTACCCTTCTTTCATTTGAGCGACACATGCTGCATTATCTTCATAGATTAAGGTTGGAGATTTATCTTTATCTATTCCCCAAGAAGTCAGGATAAGTTGTGTCATCGATCTTAACCATGTACATTCTCTACTAGCTTCATTTAGAGCAATTACTTCTGCATGATTTGAAGATGTGGCGACGAGTGTCTGCTTTTGAGAACGCTAATATATTGCAGTACCTCCATTCATGAATACATATCCAGTTTGAGATCTAGCTTTATGAGGATCAGACAAGTAACCTGCATCTGCATAACCAATCAAGCCTTGTTTTTGAACTATTAGGAAAAAATAAACCTAAATCAGTAGTTCCACGAAGGTATCGTAATATGTGCTTGATTCCATTCCAGTGTCTTTTTGTTGGAGATGAACTAAATCTTGCTAATAGATTTACTGCAAAAGAAATGTCAGGTCTAGTACAGTTAGTTAGATACATAAGAGCTCCAATTGCATTAAGATATGGTTCTTTTGGACCAAGAATTTCTTCATTTTTCTCACAAGGGCGATATGGATCTTTGTCAATATTTAGTGATCTAACAATCGTTGGAGAGCTTAAAGGTTTGGCTTTATCCATATTAAAACGTTTCAAGACCCTTTATGTATAGTTCGATTGATGGACAATTATCCCATTTGGCATATGCTCAATCTGTAAACCAAGACAATATTTGGTTTTCCCAAGCTCTTTTATTTCAAATTCTTTCTTTAAAAATTCAATCACTTCAAGGATTTCTTTATTCGTCCCAATAATGTTCAGATCCTCAACATAGACGGCTATAATCACATATCCAGATGTTGTTTTCTTAATAAATACACACGGATAAGTAGTATTGTTTTTATATCCTTTGCTTACTAAGTAATCGTTTAGACGATTCTACCACATACGTCCAGATTGCTTTAACCCATACAATGATCTTTGTAGTTTGATAGAATACATTTGTTTGGGTTTTGCACTTAATGCTTGTGGCATTTTAAATCCTTTGGGGATTTTCATATATATATATATATATATATATATATATATATATATATATATATATATATATATATATATATATATATATATATATATATATATATATATATATATATATATATATCACTGTCAAGTGATCCATATAAGTAAGCAGTAATAACATCCATAAGATGCATATCTAAATTTTCAGAAACTGCTAGACTGATTAAATATCTAAAAGTGATTGCATCCATAACAGGAGAATATGTTTCTTCATAATCGATTCTCGGCCTTTGAGAAAAACCCTGAGCAACGAGCCTGGCTTTGTATCTCACAATTTCATTTTTCTCATTTCTTTTTCGTATAAAAATCCATCTG
This sequence comes from Cichorium intybus, assembly GCA_023525715.1. Classification (NCBI taxonomy): domain Eukaryota; kingdom Viridiplantae; phylum Streptophyta; class Magnoliopsida; order Asterales; family Asteraceae; genus Cichorium; species Cichorium intybus. The sequence goes on along the minus strand of CM042014.1, from coordinate 77,726,275 downwards.
TATCCCAATGGTTTCACAACTCCAGGTGTGAGTATAATAGGTCCAAAAACCTTTCTGTTATTGAGAGACGTTAATTCAGCTTGCATGGCCTCTTTCCATTTACCCCAATCCTGCCTATTTTGGCATTCAATGACAGATTGTGGTTCTGGATCCTCATTGATAATATTGCATGCAACTGAATAAGAAAATATTATATCTTCTAATTCATATTGGCTCCTTAGTATTTTTACATGACCATAATTAATTTCAATCTCCTTATCATTTATTTCCTCAACTGGGGAAGTAATGTTATTTTGTGTTTCTTCATGAACACTTTCATTATGCTCAAACATATTTTCCATTCCTCTTCTTTTTCTAGGATTTGCATCCTTAGAACCAAATGGCCTTCCATGCTTCAGGCGTGCTTTGGATTCTTGAGTTACTTTTTCATCAGATTGTCTATCTGGGAGTTCAATTCGAGCAGGAGCATTAACAGCAGGTATATATGATTTAGTAACTCTTTTTGTATCAGTAAATGCATCAGGTAATTGATTTGCAACTTCTTGCAAATGTATTATTTTTTGAACACCCATCTCACATTCTTGTGTGCGAGGATCAAGATATGATAAAGAAGGTTCATACCATGAAACATTCTTTTCTTGGGTTTTCATTTCTCCCCCAAGCATTGGGAAATTTTCTTCATTGAAATGGCAATCAGTAAGACGTGCTGTAAACATATCACCTGTCAAAGGTTCAAGATATCTTATTATTAAATTTGTTTCAAAACCAACATATATTCCCAACCTCCTTTGAGGACCCATTTTTGTACGTTGTGGTGGAGCAATAGTAACATATACTGCACTTCCAAAAATTTTAAGGTGGGATATATCTGGTTCTTTTCCAGAAACAAGTTGAAGGGAGAATGTGTATGAGATGCACTTGGTCTCATATGAATTAGTGATGCAGCATGTAAAATTGCATGACCCCATATGGAAACAGGAAGTTTTGTTCTCATTATTAATGGTCTAGCTATTAATTGGAGACGTTTAATCAGTGATTCTGCTAAACCATTTTGAGTGTGTACATGTGCAACTGGATGCTCAACAGTAATTCCTATAGACATACAATAATCATTAAATACTTGAGACGTAAACTCTCCTGCATTATCAAGTCTCACTTTATTGATGTTATAATCTGGAAAATGTGCTCTCAGTTTAATAATTTGAGTTAGGAATTTTGCGAATGCCATGTTACGAGTTGATAATAGGCAAACATGAGACCATCTAGTTGATGCATCTATTTAGACCATAAAGTATTTAAATGGTCTAGAAGGTGGATGAATTGGTCCACATATGTCTCCTTGAATTCTTTCTAGAAATCTAGGCGATTCCCTTTCAATTTTCATTGGTGAAGGTATTGTAATTAATTTCCCAAGGGAACAAGAAATACACGGGTTCTTATTACCTATTTGAGGGAACTTCTGGTCCTTCAATGGATGCCCAAATGTATTTTCAATTATTCGACGCATCATTGTTAATCCTGGATGGCCCAGCCTGTCATGCCACAAACTAAATATTCTAGGATCACAAAATTTTTCTTTAACCACTAAATTTGACTCAACTATATTTATATATGTAAAATGTAAACCAGAATCAAATTGTGGTAATTTCTCCAATATATGGTTTTCATTTATTATAAACATATATTTCTTGTTTCCTATTGTTTTGGTGAATGTGTCATATCCGTTAAGATATATATATATATATATATATATATATATATATATATATATATATATATATATATATATATATATATATATATATATATATATATATATATATATATATATATATATATATATATATATATATATCATTAAAACCCAATAAATTTCTGTTTGACTTTGGGGAAAATAACGCATTACTGATTACAAACTTCGTACCATTAGGTAACATGAAACAAGCATTTCCTGCTCCTACAATCAAGTCTACAGGACCTGATATTGTGTTTATGTGCCTTTTACGGGTTTTAGTGTGGAAAAATATTTCTTTGTTTTCAAGATGGTGTGTGTGGTACCACAATCAATTATTAAGAGTTCGCCAAGATTTCCTTGGTTTTGTGCTCCAGTTGAACTCATTTTGAACTTCATATAAGAAAAATAAATGATGAGTTATGAACACAATTTTAATAAAAGTGACTCGAAAAAACTTCAATAAGAAAGAAAAATATTACAATAAAAAATTAAAAACATGTTACAAAAGGAAACTAGTTTTCTAGGATGTCTAAATCATTGCAAAAGTCAAGAGTGTTTAGTTCAATGTTTCCTAGATCAACACCATCGATGAGGCTGACTTCTTTCCCCTTTCCTTTAATGGAATCTTGGTAAAGTTTACAAAGATGGGGATCTGTACGACAGGTCCTTGACCAATGACATGTGCTACCACATCTATAACAAGAACCTCCGGGGTTCTGTGATGTTCCGACATCATTTCTTTTTTCTTGTGGTTGGACATTATTTCCTTGTGGAGTATCTTGATTATTGTTTCTTTGACCACGCCCACGGTTATAAGGATGACCGAGTCCACGACCCTGAGTATAACCGTGCCCAAAATTTTGGTTTTGGTTAAAATGGTCTCGACTGCGACCACGGCCTCGTCCTCGTCCACGACCACGGCCATGTCCTCGTCCATACGAATTATTTCTAGGTTCATAAGTGATAGTAGCATTTGCTTCTGGAAGTGCTACTGAACCTGTTGGACGGAACTGGTGGTTCTTTATTAATAGTTCATTATTTTGTTCAGCAAAAGGAGAAGTGTATTAAGCTCAGAATATTTTTTGAGCTTTTGCATACGATATTGTTGTTGCAATGTCATATTTGATGCATGGAATGTGGAGAGAGTTTTCTCCAACATTGAAGCATCAGAAACCTCTTCCCCACAAAATTTTAGTTGTGAACATATCCGAAATAATGAGGAATTATAGTCATGTACCTTTTTGAAGTCTTGAAACCTCAACGATAACCACTCAGTCCTAGCACTTGGAAGTATAACTTCCTTTTGGTGGTCAAATCTTTCTTTTAAGCTTTTCCAAAGAGTGCTAGGATCGGTGGTATTGAGGTATTCATACCTCAACATTTTATCGATATGTTTGCGAAGGAAAATTATTGCACGTGCTTTATCTTGCGACGTGCACTTATTTTTTTCTCTTATAGTTTCAGATAAATCCATGGACTCAAGATGCATCGTAACATCTATAGTCCAAGGCATGTAGTTCTTTCCGCTGACTTCAAGAGCGGTAAATTCAAGCTTTGCAATGTTTGACATATTGTAGTTCCTAATAAAAATAAAACTCATTAAATTTGTCGTTTAAAGGTGGGGATGAGTTTTACTATTTCTATTATAGTTACAAACATAATTAAATAGATGAATCTTCTCAAATTCCTTTTATTTTAAAATTTAAAATATTATTTTTTAATCGGTTGCGCATAAATAAACGTTAGTATATATAAATAGATGTCAGAGCATGAATAATAGTTAGTATACATAAATAAATGTTAGTATACGTAAATAAATGTTAGTTTGCATAAATAAATGTTAGTTGCCGTAAATAAACGTTAGTTTACACAAATAAACGTTAGTATACATAAATAAATGTTAGTTGCATAAATAAAAATTAGTAGGCGATAACAAAAGTTAGTTTGCAATAATAAATGTTAATAAAGCATAAATAAAGTTAGAATAAGAAATGAACTTCGTTAGTAGTCATAACGTCAAGGAAAAATAAGAAAAAAAATTTGTTAGTAGTCATAACGTCAAGGATAAATAAGAAAAGAAATTTGTTAGTAGTCATAACTTCGAGAATAAAATGTTGTTTTTTTTCGTTGTCGTTGTTATTATTATTATTATTAATTAACATTCTAGTTTTGATGAAATTACATACCTTGATTAAGATTGATGTGTCTTTTAATCGCCTTCGTTAGAGCCTCGTGCTGATAACGTGTTATTAATTCAGCGTTACCACGACAATTATGAACAAACTAAAAACTAGAATATAGATGAAGAAAGAAAGAAAGCTTGAGAGCTTGGAGAGAGTAGAGAGAGTTTATATCACTTGTGAAAGAGTTGATATGAGATGTATTTTCTTCCTTACATTGATGGTCTATTTATACTACCAACTCTACTATTCAAATATAGTTGTTTAATTGGTAAATGCAAAGTGATGACAAAGTGATGACATAATGTTGTCATTCACCAATTACTTGTAACACTCCCCCTTGAATGACATCATTCTACATCAGAGTTCAACTTTGAAGTACTGCCTCATTAAAAACCTTGCTAAAGAAAACCCAGTGGGAAAAAACTTTAGCGAAGGGAAAAAGAGTGCAGTGTCTAGTTGACTCCCCCTCATTTAGATATCTAATGACCATTATGTATTGTGCAGATGTCTCATTCCAATACCATGAACATGTTTTCTAAAAATCTTGGTAGGAAGTGCCTTTGTGAAAAGATCTGCTGCATTGTTGCTAGATTGAATATATTTTAATTCAATCTGTTGATTCTTTATACGCTCTTGAGTGTATTAAAAAAACTTTGGAGGAATATGTTTTGTCCTGTCGCTTTTGATGTACCCTTCTTTCATTTGAGCGACACATGCTGCATTATCTTCATAGATTAAGGTTGGAGATTTATCTTTATCAATTCAACAAGAAGTCAGGATAAGTTGTGTCATCGATCTTAACCATGTACATTCTCTACTAGCTTCATTTAGAGCAATTACTTCTGCATGATTTGAAGATGTGGCGACGAGTGTTTGCTTTTGAGAACGCCAAGATATTGCAGTACCTCCATTCATGAATACATATCCAGTTTGAGATCTAGCTTTATGAGGATCAGACAAGTAACATGCATCTGCATAACCAATCAAGCCTTGATTTGAACTATTAGGAAAAAATAAACCTAAATCAGTAGTTCCGCGAAGGTATCGTAATATGTGCTTGATTCCATTCCAGTGTCTTTTTGTTGGAGATGAACTAAATCTTGCTAATAGATTTACTGCAAAAGAAATGTCAGGTCTAGTACAATTAGTAAGATACATAAGAGCTCCAATTGCATTAAGATATGGTACTTCTGGACCAAGAATTTCTTCATTTTCCTCACAAGGGCGATATGGATCTTTGTCAATATTTAGAGATCTAACAATCATTGGAGAGCTTAAAGGTTTGGCTTTATCCATATTAAAACGTTTCAAGACCCTTTCTGTATAGTTTGATTGATGGACAAGTATCCCATTTGGCATATGCTCAATCTGTAAACCAAGACAATATTTGGTTTTCCCAAGGTCTTTCATTTCAAATTCTTTCTTTAAAAATTCAATCACTTCAAGGATTTCTTTATTCGTCCCAATAATGTTTAGATCATCAACATAGACGGCTATAATCACATATCCAGATGTTGTTTTCTTAATAAATACACACGGACAAATAGTATTGTTTTTATAGCCTTTGCTTATTAAGTAATCACTTAGACGATTGTACCACATACGTCCAGATTGCTTTAACCCATACAATGATCTTTGCAGTTTGATAGAATACATTTGTTTGGGTTTTGCACTTAATGCTTCTGGCATTTTAAATCCTTCGGGGATTTTCATATATATATCACTGTCAAGTGATCCATATAAGTAAGCAGTAACAACATCCATAAGATGCATATCTAAATTTTCAGAAACTGCTAGACTGATTAAATATCTGAAAGTGATTGCATCCATAACAGGAGAATATGTTTCTTCATAATCGATTCCCGGCCTTTGAGAAAAACCCTGAGCAACGAGCCTGGCTTTGTATCTCACAATTTCATTTTTCTCATTTCTTTTTCGTATAAAAATCCATCTGTATCCCAATGGTTTCACAACTCCAGGTGTGAGTATAATAGGTCCAAAAACCTTTCTGTTATTGAGAGACGTTAATTCAGCTTGCATGGCCTCTTTCCATTTACCCCAATCCTGCCTATTTTGGCATTCAATGACAGATTGTGGTTCTGGATCCTCATTGATAATATTGCATGCAACTGAATAAGAAAATATTATATCTTCTAATTCATATTGGCTCCTTACTATTTTTATATGACCATAATTAATTTCAATCTCCTTATCATTTATTTCCTCAACTGGGGAAGTAATGTTATTTTGTATTTCTTCATGAACATTTTCATTATGCTCAAATATATTTTCCATTCCTCTTCTTTTTCTAGGATTTGCATCCTTAGAACCAAATGGCCTTCCACGCTTCAGGCGTGCTTTGGATTCTTGAGTTACTTTTTCATCAGATTGTCTATCTGGGAGTTCAATTCGAGCTGGAGCATTAACAGCAGGTATATATATGATTTAGTAACTCTTTTTGTATCAGTAAACGCATCAGGTAATTGATTTGCAACTTCTTGCAAATGTATTATTTTTTGAACACCCATCTCACATTCTTGTGTGCGAGGATCAAGATATGATAAAGAAGGTTCATACCATGAAACATTCTTTTCTTGGGTTTTCATTTCTCCCCCAAGCATTGGGAAATTTTCTTCATTGAAATGGCAATCAGCAAGACGTGCTGTAAACATATCACCTGTCAAAGGTTCAAGATATCTTATTATTGAATTTGTTTCAAAACCAACATATATTCCCAACCTCCTTTGAGGACCCATTTTTGTACGTTGTGGTGGAGCAATAGAAACATATACTGCACTTCCAAAAATTTTAAGGTGGGATATATCTGGTTCTTTTCCAGAAACAAGTTGAAGGGGAGAATGTGTATGATATGCACTTGGTCTCAAACGAATCAGTGATGCAGCATGTAAAATTGCATGACCCCAAATGGAAACAGGAAGTTTTGTTCTCATTATTAATGGTCTAGCTATTAATTGGAGACGTTTAATCAGTGATTCTGCTAAACCATTTTGAGTGTGTACATGTGCAACTGGATGCTCAACAGTAATTCCTATAGACATACAATAATCATTAAATACTTGAGACGTAAACTCACCTGCATTATCAAGTCTCACTTTATTGATGTTATAATCAGGAAAATGTGCTCTCAGTTTAATAATCTGAGTTAGGAATTTTGCGAATGCCATGTTACAAGTTGATAATAGGCAAACATGAGACCATCTAGTTGATGCATCTATTAAGACCATAAAGTATTTAAATGGTCCAGAAGGTGGATGAATTGGACCACATATGTCTCCTTGAATTCTTTCTAGAAATCTAGGTGATTCCCTTTCAACTTTCATTGGTGAAGGTCTTGTAATTAATTTCCCAATGGAACAAGAAATACACGGGTTCTTATTACCTATTTGAGGGAACTTCTGGTCCTTTAATGGATGCCCAAATGTATTTTCAATTATTCGACGCATCATTGTTAATCCTGGATGGCCCAGCCTGTCATGCCACAAACTAAATATTCTAGGATCACAAAATTTTTCTTTAACCACCAAATTTGACTCAACTATATTTATATATGTAAAATGTAAACCAGAATTAAATTGTGGTAATTTCTCCAATATATGGTTTTCATTTATTATAAACATATATTTCTTGTTTCCTATTGTTTTGGTGAATGTGTCATATCCGTTAAGATATATATCATTAAAACCCAATAAATTTCTATTTGAATTTGGGGAAAATAACGCATTACTGATTACAAACTTCGTACCATTAGGTAACATGAAACAAGCATTTCCTGCTCCTACGATCAAGTCTACAGGACCTGATATTGTATTTATGTGCCCTTTTATGGGTTTTAGTGTGGAAAAATATTTCTTTGTTTTCAAGATGGTGTGTGTGGTACCACAATCAATTATTAAGAGTTCTCCAAGATTTCCTTGGTTTTGTGCTCCAGTTGAACTCATTTTGAACTTCATATAAGAAAAATAAATGATGAGTTATGAACACAATTTTAATAAAAGTGACTCGAAAAACTTTATTAAAAAAGAAAAACATTACAATGAAAAATTAAAAACATGTTACAAAAGGAAACTAGTTTTCTAGGATGTCTAAATCATTGCAAAAGTCAAGAGTGTTTAGTTCAATGTTTCCTAGATCAACACCATCGATGAGATTGACTTCTTTCCCCTTTCCTTTAATGGAATCTTGGTAAAGTTTACAAAGATGGGGATCTGTACGACAGGTCATTGACCAATGACCTGTGCTACCACATCTATAACAAGAACCTCCGGGGTTCTGTGATGTTCCGACATCATTTCTTTTTTCTTGTGGTTGGACATTATTTCCTTGTGGAGTGTGTTGATTATTGTTTCTTTGACCACGCACACGGTTATAAGGATGACCGCGTCCACGACCTTGAGTATAACCGCGCCCAAAATTTTGGTTTTGGTTAAAATGGTCTCGACCGCGACCACGGCCTCGTCCACGACCACGACCACGACCACGTCCTCGTCCATACGAATTATTTCTAGGTTCATAAGTGATAGTAGCATTTGCTTCAGGAAGTGCTACTGAACCTGTTGGACGGGACTGGTGGTTCTTTATTAATAGTTCATTATTTTGTTCAGCAACAAGGAGAAGTGTATTAAGCTCAGAATATTTTTTGAGCTTTTGCATACGATATTGTTGTTGCAATGTCATATTTGATGCATGGAATGTGGAGAGAGTTTTCTCCAACATCGAAGCATCAGAAACCTCTTCCCCACAAAATTTTAGTTGTGAACATATCCGAAATAATGCGGAATTATAGTCATGTACCTTTTTGAAGTCTTGAAACCTCAACGATAACCACTCAGCCCTAGCACTTGGAAGTATAACTTCCTTTTGGTGGTCAAATCTTTCTTTTAAGCTTTTCCAAAGAGTGCCAGGATCGGTGGTATTGAGGTATTCATACCTCAACATTTCATCGATATGTTTGCGAAGGAAAATTATTGCTCGTGCTTTATCTTGCGACGTGCACTTATTTTTTCTTTTATAGTTTCAGATAAATCCATGGACTCAAGATGCATCGTAACATCTATAGTCCAAGGCATGTAGTTCTTTCCGCTGACTTCAAGAGCGGTAAATTCAAGCTTTGCAATGTTTGACATATTGTAGTTCCTAAGAAAAATAAAACTCATTAAATTTGTCGTTTAAGGTGGAGATGAGTTTTACTATTTCTATTATAGTTACAAACATAATTAAATAGATGAATCTTCTCAAATTAATTTTATTTTAAAATTTAAAATGTTATTTTTAATCGGTTGCGCATAAATAAACGTTAGTATATATAAATAGATGTCAGAGCATGAATAATAGTTAGTATACATAAATAAATGTTAGTGTGCGTAAATAAATATTAGTTTATATAAATAAGCGTTAGTATACATAAATAAATGTTAGTATGCGTAAATAAATGTTAGTTTGCATAAATAAATGTTAGTTGCCGTAAATAAACGTTAGTTTGCATAAATAAACGTTAGTTGCCGTAAATAAACGTTAGTTTGCATAAATAAACGTTAGTATACATAAATAAATGTTAGTTGCATAAATAAAAATTAGTATGCGATAACAAAAGTTAGTTTGCAATAATAAATGTTAATAAAGCGTAAGTAAAGTTAGAATAAGAAATGAACTTCGTTAGTAGTCATAACGTCAAGGTTAAATAAGAAAAGAAATTTGTTAGTAGTCATAACGTCAAGGATAAATAAGAAAAGAAATTTGTTAGTAGTCATAACTTCGAGAATAAAATGTTGTTTTTTTTTTCGTTGTCGTTATTGTTATTATTATTATTAATTAACATTCTAGTTTTGATGAAATTACATACCTTGATTAATATCGATGTGTCTTTTAATCGCCTTCGTTAGAGCCTCGTGCTGATAACGTGTTATAAATTCAGCGTTACCACGACAATTATGAACAAACTAAAAACTAGAATATAGATGAAGAAAGAAAGAAAGCTTGAGAGCTTGGAGAGAGTAGAGAGAGTATATATCACTTGTGAAAGAGTTGATATGAGATGCATTTTCTTCCTTACATTGATGGTCTATTTATACTACCAAATTTACTATTCAAATATAGTTGTTTAATTGGTAAATGGAAGGTGATGACAAAGTGATTACATAATTATGTCATTCACCAATTACTTGTAACAATATATATATATATATATATATATATACATATATATATATATATATATATATATATATATATATATATATATATATATATATATATATATATATATATATATATATATATATATATATATATATATACTCCTGACCTAAGCCTACCAAACCTATTGCAAATGATGTTATTAGGGTTTTCAAGTTTCCATATGATGGATTATGGTTTTTGAATGTTGCAAATAAAGTTATTAGGGTTTTCTAGTTTACATATGATGGATTAGGGGTTTTCAATGTTGCAAATGATGTTATTAGGGTTTTCTAGTTTTCATATGATGGATTAGGGTTTTTGAATGTTGCAAATGATGTTATCAGGGTTTTCTAGTTTTCATATGATGGATTAGGGTTTTTGAATGTTGCAAATGACGTTATTAGGGTTATCTAGTTTTCATATGATGGATTAGGATTTTTGAATGTTGCAAATGATGTTATTAGGGTTTTCTAGTTTTCATATGATGTATTAGGGTTTTCTAGTTTTCATATGATGGATTAGGGTTTTTGAATGTTGCAAATGATGTCATTAGGGTTTTCTAGTTTTCATATAATGGATTAGGGTTTTTGAATGTTGCAAATGATGTTATTAGGGTTTTCTAGTTTTCATATGATGGATTACGGTTTTCTTGTTTTCATAGGATGGATTAGGGTTTTCTAGTTTTCATATGATGGATTAGGGTATTTGAATGTTGCAAATGATGTTATTAGGGTTTTCTAGTTTTCATATGATGGATTAGGCTTTTCTAGTTTTCATATGATGGATTAGGGTTTTTGAATGTTGCAAATGATGTTATTAGGGTTTTCTAGTTTTCATATGATGGATTAGGGTTTTTGAATATTTCAAATAATGTTATTAGGGTTTTCTAGTTTTCATATGATGGATTAGGGTTTTTGAGTGTTGTAAATGATGTTATTAGGGTTTTTCTAGTTTTCATACGATGGATTAGGATTTTCTTGTTTTCATATGATGGATTAGGTTTTTCTTGTTTTCATATGATGGATTAGGGTTTTTGAATGTTGCAAATGATGTTATTAGGGTTTTCTAGTTTTATATTGTAATGCCCCAATTTCAAAATTTCAAAAATTCATTTATTACCAAGGTTCCATCAAAGTAATTATTCCAAAAGTAAAATTGTTTGACATATTTATTAAACCAACAACGGAAACATTTGAAATCATAACATAGTTAATTAAAATAAGTCTCTTGTATGCGATGTGCCGCCGTCAAGCCTTGCCCTTTCCTTTGTCATTTGAAATACCTGAAATGTTAATAAAATCAACGGGTAAGCTTAAAGCTTAGTGAGTCCATAAATTACCATACATGCCCACACATTAAACAACCCGTCCTCGAGAACGACCCGACCCTACCCGCCATACTACAGCTACGGGCATCCATCATACAACAGCTATGAACACGGGGCGGTTCTACCCATCATACAATAGGTATGGGTTCCCGGTTATGGCCCAGCCCATCATACAACAGCTATGAGACAAGGCAAGAGTCCAACTCGTCATACAACAGCTACGAGGGGACACGCATCAGTACTGAGCCCAACAACAAATAACCACAGATATAGAGCAAATCATGTAACTGTAAATAACACACAAGATGCCTAACATGCAACATCATATAGTAAGGTGAGGATACTCAGCTGATTCGAAATCGCACAGATATACTCTAATATCCCCACTTAGCTCGTCCACACACCTATATCCCACATACACAACATGTCAAGTACTGACCAAACTCCTATATACTTGGCTAAATGTCAGACCCCACGTTTGGTAACCAACGCTGGTCGAAAATAAGTTTTTGGGTCAAACAGCCGCTTGCTGCGGCGTGGCTCCCCACCCTCCGTGTCGCGACTATCTTCGCATAGTTACCGGGTTTAGCCGAACCCGCGTCGCTGACATAGCCTGTCCGCGCCGCGGACTCGTATTAATCCAAAGTCTTATTAGCCCTAAATCAGTTCAGTCATCGGCTAGGGTTTTACTCTACACCCTTCCTGGGATCAGAAACTACCCTAAGATCACTTCCTTATGGACATGCAAGTCCATGCATGTCCTTGGTCCAAACCCTAAGTGTTACAAGGGATAACACCATAAGATGGGATAAAATGAAATATCAGAAAGGTAGATCCTCTTACCTTGCTTCTGGAAAACGGAGGAATGTACACGATCGGCTACAAGCCTTTCCCCACGTTGTATCTCCTTCTTCCAATCTCTCTCAAAGCCTTGGAACCGAAGAGCCTCTGCTGAAACCAGTCGACTCTACTCCAGAAAACTTCTAAAAACACGAACGCTAGGGCTGTGACCCTTTATATAGGCGTTTAAATCCGAATTAGGGTTTTTCATAACTGCGACGCACCGCGCCGCGGATTCTCCCGAGTCGCGCCGCGCGTATAAATTATTCGCGATTCCAGATCCTTCCTAAAGCCGCGCCGTGGATTCGTCCGAACCGCGCCTCGGCGGACCGGGTCTTACAATTCTCTCCCACTTGACTGGATTTCATCCTCGAAATCCGCGCCTGTAAACAATTTCTGGTATTGCCTCCGCATTTCCTCCTCCGGTTCCCAAGTCCACTCGGACCCCTTACGATGTTGCCATTGCACCTTAACTAGTCCTATCATTTTATTTCGTAAAGTCATTATTTTCCTTTCAATGATGGCAATCGGTCGCTCCACATAGTTCATGCGTTCGTCTACTTGAATATCCTCCAAATGCACTATTGCAGTTTCATCGGTGATACACTTCCGGAGTTACGAAACGTGGAACGTGTCGTGAATCTGGTTAAGCTGTTCGGGTAGCTCCAACCGGTAAGCTACCTTACCTATTGGCGCGATGATTTGATAAGGTCCAATGTACCTAGGGCCAAGCTTTCCTCGCTTCCTAAAACGAATAACTCCCTTCCAGGGTGAGACCTTAAGAAGAACATAATCCCCAACCTGAAACTCGAGATTAGACCGTCGCCTATCTGCATAACTTTTCTGTCGACTCTGAGCCGTTAACAACCTCTCTCGAACCTTCTGAATTAGCTCGTTGTCTTGAGTACTACCTCAGTACTACCCAATACCCGCTGGCCAACCTCACCCCAGCAAATAGGAGTCCGACATTTTCTTCCATAGAACATCTCAAAGGGAGCCCTGCCAATGCTCGCGTGATAACTGTTATTATAGGAAAACTCAGCTAAAGGGAGATGGGAATCCCAACTCCCACTGAAATTGATAACGCATGCCCTAAGAATATCTTCCAATGTTTGAATTGTCCTTTCACTCTGCCCATCCGTTTGAGGGTGATACGCCGTGCTGAAATGAAGGCGAGTGCCTAATTCCTCATGAAACGTTTTCCAAAATCTAGACGTAAATCGGACATCCCGGTCGGATATCAACGAGACCGGTATACCATGCTGAGAGATAATCTCGTCTACGTAGACCTTAGCCAATTACCTTGCAGAGAAGGTTTCTTGGATGGGGAGGAAATGAGCACTTTTAGTCAACCTATCCACAATAACCCAAATGGTGTCCATATGTCGAGGGGTTCTTGGCAACTTCATGATGAAATCCATTGTGATATGCTCCCATTTCCATTCTGGGATCTCAAGAGGCTGCAATCTACCATGAGGCCGTTGGTGCTCGGCCTTGACCCTAAGACAAGTCATGCATCTTTCGACAAACCAAGCTACATCCCTCTTCATGCCTGGACACTAATAATATTCGCGCAGATCCCTATACATTTTAGTTGCTCCAGGGTGGATAGAGAACTTGAATTTATGTGCCTCCTCTAATAGGGTTTGACGAACTCCGACCAGCTTCGGTACCCAAATTCTCTCATGGCAAGTCAACAAATCTCTACTATTTTTGACCATAGCTGCCAACTGACCCACAGTTCTTTCACCTTTTTGATTTTCGCTCTTGCTGGCTCCCAACTGAGCCTTCCTTATCAGCTCAAGCAACGGTGTCAAAATTGTCATCCTTAGACAAACGCCTCGAAGGGGTGCACCTAAAGTCTTACGACTTAACGCATCCGCTACCACATTAGCCTTTCCAGGGTGATAGTGAATCTCACAATCATAGTCTTTCAATACATCTAACCATCTTCTCTGTCTCATATTGAGATTGGCCTGATCCATCTGATACTTCAAACTCTTGTGGTATGTATAGATGGTACACTTCACTCCATACAAATAGTGTCTCCAAATCTTGAGAGCGAAGACCACGGCTCCCAATTCCAAATCATGAGTAGGATAGTTAGCCTCATGGGGCTTCAACTGTCGCGAGGCATAAGCAATCACCCTGCCTCGTGGCATCAAGACCGCCCCCAATCCCGAGATAGATGCATCACAATAAACTACCATGTCCTCCATGCCTTCAGGCAAAGTCAAAACTGGAGCTTCACACAATTTTTGCCGTAAAGTCTCAAAAGCCTGCTGCTGCTCCTCACCCCACCGAAAAGCAGTGTTTTTCTTAGTTAGCCGAGTCAAAGGTACCGCAACCTTTGAGAAGTATTGGATGAAACGACGATAATAACTAGCCAAACCCAAGAAACTTCTAATCTCCGAGGGAGTCTTCGGAACCTCCCACCGCATCACGGCCTCCACCTCAGCCGGGTCTACCATGATTCCTTGCTCGTTGACGATGTGACCTAGAAACTGGACCTCCCACAGCCAAAAATCACACTTGGATAATTTTGCATAAAGCTTCTCATTCCTCAAGGTCTCCAATACCTCCCTCAAATGCTGTTCGTGTTGCTCCTTGCTCCGAGAATAGACTAAGATGTTGTCAATAAAAACTATAACCGACCGGTCCAACATCGGTCGACACACCCGATTCATTAAGTCCATGAAAGCTGCAGGGGCGTTGGTCAGTCCAAACGGCATCACCACAAACTCGAAGTGACCATACCTCATCCTAAAAGCCGTTTTTTGGATGTCTTCCTCCCGTACTCGCATTTGATGGTATTCTGATCGCAAATCAATTTTCGAATACCACGAAGCGCCCTGCAGTTGGTCAAATAAGTCGTCGATGCGAGGTAATGGATATCGATTCTTTACCGTAAGCTTGTTCAGCTCACGATAATCTATGCACATCCTATTGGACCCATCCTTATTCTTAACAAATAAAATAGGTGCTCCCCACTGTGAGAATCTGGGTCGAATAAATCCCTTATCCAGTAGTTCTCGAAGTTGAATAGACAATTCCAGCATCTCTGGTGGCACAAGATGTAACGACCCAAAAATCTTGAATTTATATTCGAGAAAATACTTAAGGTAAAGACCAAAATATTTTGAAAGTTTTAAAATAATATAGTGGGAAATGTAGTAAAATTCCAAGAGTTTGGAGAAAATTGGTGAAAAAGGGTAATTTGGTCATTTTACCATAAAAGGGTAATTTGGTCATTTGACCATATGTAGGATTCATATTGACATTATATTTTGGTTTTTGGACTAAAAATGTAAGAAAACTAAGTTCTATGTGATAAAAATTGATTTTTGTGGCCAATGTTCAAGATATGGAAATTGAAGGGCTAGAGTGTAAAAATAGGAAGTATAAAAGGGAGAAAATATCTCCCATTGTTGGCTGATCATTTTGAGGCTACGGGAAGCTTCTTAAAGGTATGATTTCTGGAAATTTTCAAGAATTGGAGTAGGAATTGGAAGCATTAGCTTGAGAAATTGAAGATATCGAGATATAAGGTAAGTGATAATCTTCTAGCCTAAGTTCTTGAGTTTGTTCTTCACAGGATGAATTGAAAATCCAGTTTCAGTTATGATTCCAAACGATTTTTATGATCTTTAAGTTCTGCACATGATGGTATGTTAAGTTCATACCAATTAATCAAAGGATGAGTGAAGAATGAAATCAAATGTTTGATTTTCGGATGGAAATTTGTCCTATGTTGTATAATTCGTAGAAAAATCATACGCTGTCCAAATCAGGCGATTCCAGTGCCCATGGTTTCGCCTCGATGTCGTCTTCAGTTTATAAGTTTGGGTTCAGACCTCATTCAGTCGTTTTCCAGGGTTTTGAACCCGATTTCCCTGAGTATGATTTCTGTATCCAGTTGTGTTGTGAAATTCTTGTAAAATCGTGTGTTCACTAGATTGTTCTGAAATTTTGTGTAGATAAGAACCTTTTCATGAGCCATACTCGACCAAAAGGGATTGACTCAGTTCATTGTTTTGGATTGGACTTTGGTATGTGCAATCCGACCTCCACAGATTGGTTGCTGCACACCTAGGTCAACTTGTGGAATTTTTAATTCCTAAATGGTTCATAGTTTAGGTCTGAAAATTTTAGGGAAAGTCCATCCTCATGTCTATTGTGTTCCATCCAGAGGTTTTGATCCAATTCCATTAGGAAGCTGGGGTTCCAATGCCTTCTCTTTGACTGAACTAGAATTTTTGCTGTGCACATTGTCCTTGTTGCACGATTTTTAATTCTCAGTTGGCTTATGCTTTGAGTTTGATTTTTAGATGAGAGCTTTATCTTCATGTATAGTGTAACTCATCCAAAAGGATTGACTTATTTCCTTTCAGAAGTCAGGTTGTTGGACAAATCTTGTCAACCTATGATGAGTTGTGACAGAAATGTTGCTGCTCATTTCCTTCATATTGTATGATTTTTAATTCTTAATTGGTTTGTCTTTTGGGTTTGAATTTCGGAAGGTAGTCTCTTGGTTATATCTAGTATGCCTATGTAAGAGGGTTTTCCTTGATTCGATTCCCAAGTGGAATGGAATTGGTGATTCCTCCGTTAATCCAGATTTGTGACAGATTGCACTGTCAATCTTGCTACTTATTTTCTAAGGTCTTAGAGTGTGATTCAAGTCTCGGTACCTTCTCGAGACTTGTCATGTATTGTGTCTACTTTTCAGAATGTTTGAGTTTGTGTCATTCGTGTTCGTGAGTTGGGAGTTATGGTCAATTCTTTGACCATGCGTCTTAGATATCAAAATCTAAAAAATGAGTAAATAATGTGATATTAATCTATTACGATGTAGATTAAGAGGTCTTTAATTGTTACTAAGGCCTAGCTTGTATTAACTAGAATGTTAAATGAACTCCTTAGCTATTAAGGAGTAAAGTTGAAGGAAAGGAAAACACAACGGTGTCACACCCAAAAATTTTCGCAAAATATTTAAACTTTTTAAAACAACTTTTATAGAAGAAGCTATGAGTTTACAAAAGTTAAGTATCACCAAACCAAATTATAACGAAATAAACATAATAATGTGCGGAAGCAAAATAATAATAATGTCCCAAAATGGAAATTCTTCTAGTAGTGGTATCCCGGTGCTCCAAGTCACGCCTCAGCCTCTTTAATCTTAATACCTGAAAATGTTAGGGAGAACCGTAAGCATAAAGCTTAGTGAATTCAAACACAGACATCATATCAATATTCACATTTACTAATCCAAATCCAATTCCAATTATAATTACATTAATAAGCAAGGAACAAATCAATGCTTATATTAATAGGGAGGACTTGTAGGTTTGAGCAGCACCGGGTAAATCCCGTATCCTTTGGCCCCGATCCCCGCACCTCATAAAGAGTATAACGTTGGTGATATTACCTAACTACCCCTCATAGTATTAATCAATCACATACAGTGCACATGTACGATTTTATAATAATAATATAGCATGCTTTAAATAGTAAATCTAATCAATCACACACGAGCTATCTAGCAAACATAAATACTAATACAACGGTGTGAGAGAACTCACCTTGAGTGAGTGTGTAACGGATAGGAGTCAATATAAGGCTACCAAGCTTGTGCAAACTTCAAGGCTTCACCTAAATAGAACTAAAGGTAAGAAGAGTGAAGTTGTGAAACTAAGAAATGAGAAGGGAGTAATCACAGCAAGGACTCTAAAACAGTCCTGCTGATTGGGACTGAATTACTCCAAAATGCACAATAGAAACATAGGATTAAATAATTTTTACAAGAAACTATAATGGCTTAGGTTTCTAGAACCATAAGGAACTCCTCATAACTCCAAAGGATGTAAGAGATATGAATTTTACAAAAAGACTTGTCACTGCAGTTTTTGGACGGACAGTCAGGTGGTGTTGGCCAATTCTACCCAACTTGTGGGTGGAATTAGCCCCAACCAAACATCCGAGGAATATTAGACACAAAAATACAAGTCTCAGAGTTGGAATCGATTAAAAAGGGTTTCCCAAGCTCTAGATATAAAAATCACAAGGTGGTCAATCACAGAATCAGCATAAGCTGGTGACTGTCCATTGACCTGGAGTGTGGGTCCATTCTAACCAAGTTATAATAAGAATTAACGAACCATATTCTCCAGATATTAAATTAACTATGTAATGTACATGTGGTTATTTGGAATCACTCACGATCATTTCCCAAACCCTAGTAATGATAAAAACAAAATGATATATCACAGCAGACCTGGATCAGACCCAACAGCAGAGAAGCTGTTGTTGCCCATAGGTAAAGTCCTTTTTATCAAGTTATCCTTTTAAGAAAGTTACCCAAGTCGATTTTTGAACTTTGGGCACTGATATGGGGTCCATTTGAGTTCTAGAACTCGAGATATGATTTTTACAAGAAGGGGGACTCACCAGTGAAATCTGACAGAAACCCTAGGTTATGTTGCAAAATTCATAACTCACTATCTAGACCTTGAAATCAAAATTCCTCCGGTCAGAGCCTGGATATATGTCTTGGGAACCTTCGGTTAAAGTTTCGTGGCAATCCAACCTTTCAATCTCCGGGAATCGCCCAAACAATGTGTCTATGTTCTCAAATCCGAGAATAGAGAGGGTTAGGGAGAGAAAGAGAGTGAGCCGAGAGAGAGAGAAGGAGAGGGAGAGGGAGCCGTGAATGAGAGGGTAGAGTGGAGTAATTAGGGTTTTTGAACCCTAATATATTAGATTAGTGGGCTAAACCCTAAAGCCTTTGGGCTAGAAGACCATCTAAGCTTTAATTGGGTTTGACTATAAACCCATGGACTTAATTATATGATTAAAAGATGGGAATAATTATAAGTCCAATCTTTTAATTAATCATACCTTAATTAATTAAATTAATATAATACCTCATAATTAATTAATTAAAATAAATAACGTACCGAGAAAAGCCGGGGCGTTACAAATCTCCCCCACTAGGAACGGACTTCGTCCTCGAAGTCATTGCCAACAAATAAATCTGGATAATGAACCCTCATCTCGTCCTCCGGTTCCCACGTCCATTCCGAACCCCGTCTATGTCGCCACTGAACCTTAACCAAGTTTATAGTTTTGTTCCGAAGGGTCTTCGTTTCCCTATCCAGAATCGCGACTGGTTGCTCAACATAGTTGAGACGCTCATCAATCTGGATATCCTCCAATGGTACCACCGTGGTCTCATCAACGACACACTTCCGCAGTTGAGAAACGTGGAAGGTGTCATGGATCAGGCTGAGCTCCTCAGGTAACTCTAAACGATAGGCCACCTCCCCAATGCGAGCAATGACCTTGTATGGTCCAATGAATCGTGGTCCTAGCTTTCCCCGCTTCCGGAAACGGATTACGCCTTTCCAGGGAGAGACTTTTAACAACACAGAATCTCCCACCTGAAACTCGAGGTCCGAGCGTCTTTTGTCGGCATAGCTTTTCTGACGACTCCTTGCCGTGGCCAAATGGTCTTGTATCACCTGAATCGTTTCCGTAGTTTGGAGCACGATTTCGGTACTCCCAAGTACCCTCTGTCCTACCTCGCCCAACAAACAGGCGTTCTACACTTCCTTCCATACAAGGCTTCATACGGGGGCATCTTAATGCTGGAGTGATAACTGTTGTTATAGGAGAACTCGGCTAGATGCAAGTGATCATCCCAACTACCCCCAAAATCAATCGCACATGCCCGAAGCATGTCTTCCAGTGTCTGAATCGTCCTCTCACTCTGCCCGTCCGTCTGCGGGTGGAAGGCTGTGCTAAAGTGTAATCGTGTACCCATCTCTTCCTGAAATTTCCGCCAAAACCGAGAAGTAAAACGGGGGTCACGGTCGGAGACAATAGAAACGGGCACACCATGCAATGAGACAATCTCACGATCAAAGATCTCGGCCAACTTCTTTGCAGATGAACTCTCCTCTATGGCCAAGAAGTGAGCGCTCTTAGTTAGACGGTCGACAATCACCCAAATAGTATCAGCTCCACGGGCAGTCCTAGGCAGCTTAGTGATAAAATCCATGGTCAGATGCTCCCATTTCCATTCCGGAATCTCCAAAGGTTGTAATTTCCGATGCGGTTTCTGGTGCTCCGCCTTGACCTTCCGGCAGGTCATACATTCTTCCACATACCGGGCTACATCATTCTTCATTCCGTGCCACCAGTACCCCTCCCGAAGATCCAGATACATTTTGGTAGCACCTGGATGTATGGAGAATTTAGACTTGTGAGCTTCCTCCATTAAGGTCTTACGGTTGACTCCAGTAAATGGAACCCAAACTCTACCATGGCGGGTCAACAAACCTCGACTATCGAGTTCCATTTTGGGCAGTTCATTCCCAATTTTCTCCCGCTTGATGTTCGTTGCCGTCTTTTGAGCATCACGGATCAGGTCTAGCAAGGGCGACACCATCGTCATACGGAGGCACTTAGCTCGAATGGGCTCGGCAGACGGTTTGCGACTGAGAGCATCAGCCACCACATTAGCTTTACCGGGGTGGTAGTGAATTTCGCAGTCATAGTCTTTCACCACATCCAGCCATCTAATCTGCCTCATGTTCAGATCTCGCTGATCGAACAAATACTTCAAGCTCTTATGGTCGGTATATACAATAAACTTTACCCCATAGAGATAATGTCTCCAAATCTTGAGGGCAAATACCACAGCCCCAAGCTCCAAGTCATGAGTGGGGTAGTTTTGCTCGTGGGGTTTTAGCTGTCGGGAGGCGTATGCTATAACCCTGCCTCGCTGCATCAGTACTGCACCAAAACCCAGAAGTGATGCGTCACAATAAACCACTATATCCCCCACCCCATCCATTAGGGCCAAGATTGGTGCATCACATAATCGGGATCTCAATTCATCAAACGTCGCTTGCTGTTCCGGGCCCCACACAAATTTCTCTGATTTCTTGGTCAGTCGGGTGAGTGGTAACACAATCTTTGAGAAATTTTCTATGAATCTCCGGTAGTAACCAGCCAAACCCAAAAAGCTACGAATTTCGGAAGGCGTTTGTGGAACCTCCCACTGCTTAATGGTTTCAACTTTGGCTTGGTCGACCTTGATACCTTCTTTGTTCACCACATGCCCTAAAAACTGAACCTCTTCTAACCAAAACTCACACTTCGAGAGCTTAGCATAAAGCTTTTATCTCGCGAGAGTCTCCAAAACTTCCCGAAGATGTTGCTCATGCTCCTCCTTGGTCTTAGAGTAGACTAATATGTCGTCAATAAACACAATAACAGAGTGGTCAAGCATCGGGCTGCACACCCGATTCATGAGGTCCATAAAAGCGGCGGGTACGTTGGTGAGCCCAAAAGGCATCACCACGAACTCATAATGCCCATAGCGAGTACGGAATGCGGTCTTCTCAATGTCTTCTTCTCGGACTCGCATTTGGTGGTAACCGGACCGTAAATCAATCTTGGAGAACCAAGATGCTCCCTGCAGCTGATCAAAAAGGTCGTCAATACGTGGTAGCAGGTATCTGTTCTTTATCGTGCGCTTGTTCAGCTCCCTATAATCGATACACATACGCTGGGTGCCATCCTTCTTCTTGACAAAAAGAATAGGAGCACCACATGGCGCAGAGCTAGGCCGTATAAAACCCTTACTACTTAACTCTTGAAGTTGCTCCTGGAGTTCTTTCATTTCGGGTGGCGCCAACCGATATGGAGCTTTAGCTATCGGAGTCGCATTCGGCAATAGATCAATGCGGAACTCCACTTGCCGAATAGGGGGCAAGCCAGGGAGTTCCTCCAGAAAAACAAAGTTGAAGTCGGAAACAACCGGGATTTCATTAAGTACCCTGGCAGCAGAACAAGAAGCGATGGCCAAACGAGGAGTATCTCCCTGAATGATAAATTCTCTACCCTTAGGGTTTCGAACGCGAACTTGTTTCTTATGACAGAGGATTTCCGCATCAAACGCGTCAAGCCAATCCATACCCACGATAACATAAAGATCTCGCATCGCAATGGGAATAAGATCAATAGGGAATTCAACCCCGGAAAATTCGAGAGTACAGCCCCGATACACGTCGGTGACATAAATCATACGGTTATCGGCAACTTCGATAACCATTGGGCGAGCCAGTTTCCCGATACTACGGCCCAGACGATTAATGAATGTGCAAGATACAAAAGAATGAGTAGCACCGCTGTCGAACATAACCACAGCGGGCTCGGAGTCTAACAAATAAGTGCCTGATTCACAACATATAAACAATATTTAAACTACCATCAAATTTAAACAATACAAGACTGAAGTAGAATAAAGGAAAGGGGATTTTACCCGCCACAGTCGCTATTCGCCGGCTTCTCTGCAGTCAGTTGGTGAACACGTCCTCGTGTCACCATGGTAGTTCTCTTAGATGACGATGCACCCGCGGGTTTCATACCCCCGCCTCCACTACTATTCTTCAACAGTGGGCAATCAGGCTTCTTGTGTCCCTTCTCGTTGCAGTTAAAACAGGTAGGAACCAAAGAGGGAACCTGTGGTGATGCCACCACCACTGAGGACTTGCAATTCTTCCAATGATGACCCGGCTTCTTGCAGTTGTAACACACTAACCGACTCTTGTCGTCCTGTCCTGCAGACAGCCTATACTCGTATCTCATCTTCCCACCGTTCTTCTGCTTCTTATGTGCATCTCCGGACGTCTTGGTCAGGGCGTGGTCCGCCTTCCTCTTATGCTGCTGGGTCTGTAGCTCAATCTCCCTCCTCCTACCGGCATCCATAACAGCTGACAGTGTTGTGAACTCCTGCATGCTCACAAACTCCCGTATCTCCGTACGTAGGGCATCCTTATACCTGCTAACCAACCATGCCTCATCTCCGGCAAATGAGGGATAGAAAGACATCATCTCCAGGAACTTGGCATTCAGATCTGATACGCACTCTGAAGTCTGCTCAAAGGTCATAAACTGCTGCAGTATCCGCTGCTGCTCCACCTTGGGCACATACTGCCTCTCAAACCTCTCCACAAACTGGGCCCAAGTCATGGCTCTCAGCTCATCATCAGTCAACAATGTCGTAACAGTCTTCCACCAGGCATTCGCCTTCTTCCTCAGCTGGCTCATCGCAACAACAACCTTGAACTGGTCTGGGCACCCGCAAGTCATGAGGGCGCTTTCAATATCGGCAATCCAGTGCTTAGCCTCTACTGGATTCAAATCACCATTCCACTGAGGAGGGTGGCACTTAGAGAACTTCTCATAGTAGTAGGCTGAGTCGTGAACAGGCAGCGCGGGTAAAGCTCCTCCGTGAACAGCTGCGAAGCGCTCATCCAACAAGGCACGAACTTGGGTAATGATGTCAATAGTGACATTCAGAATGAG
Organism: Cichorium intybus; assembly: GCA_023525715.1. Classification (NCBI taxonomy): domain Eukaryota; kingdom Viridiplantae; phylum Streptophyta; class Magnoliopsida; order Asterales; family Asteraceae; genus Cichorium; species Cichorium intybus. Next base: position 77,702,619 of record CM042014.1, on the reverse strand, counting down.
GTCGTTGAAGGCATTGTTAAATTCTTCAGCGATGAGTTCCCTAACTTGCTCCATTTGGGTCCGATTTAGACGAGTAGCCGGAGCCATCTATATTCGCAGAGTAAAGAGATTATTAGGATTTATTCGTCCTAGATATTTCTATGAAGACGGAACACTCAGCTCACTGGACATTTTCAACCTTGCCCCGACATGAGATCGGCATCGGTGCTTCAAATAGTAGGGGCTCTTCTACTACCTTCCATACAAATTCCAATCTTGCATTCGCTTCTAGTTTCAAATGTTCCAGTTCGCTCTAGCCGATTATTTAAACAACTCCCTCTCACATGGTATTACTAGCCTAGGTGAAATTTTAACAATTTTGGGGCTAGCTAATGATAAGTCTAAAGGCAAAGCTCCTAATAACAATTCAAGGTGCAAAAATCTATCAAAATAAAAGTATAAGAAACAAGGCTTACTTGGCTGACCGGCACACCCTTGGATCTTCCACTACTAGTCTTCAAAAATTTAAAGAAAATTCCTTAAGAAATTATTTTAAGGGAAATAAAATTTTAATAGCCTCAAATTTGAGTCTAGAACATTCCTAAGAATGCCTAGTTCTCTCAAACGTGTGCTCTGATACCAACTTGTCACACCCAAAAATTTTCGCAAAATATTTCAACTTTTTAAAACAACTTTTATAGAAGAAGCTATGAGTTTACAAAAGATAAGTATCACCAAACCAAATTATAACGAAATAAACATAACAATGTGCAGAAGCAAAATAATAATAATGTCCCAAAATGGAAATTCTTCTAGTAGTGGTATCCCGGTGCTCCAAGTCACGCCTCAGCCTCTTTAATCTTAATACCTGAAAATGTTAGGGAGAACCGTAAGCATAAAGCTTAGTGAATTCAAACACAGACATCATATCAATATTCACATTTACTAATCCAAATCCAATTCCAATTATAATTACATTAATAACCAAGGAACAAATCAATGCTTATATTAATAGGGAGGACTTGTAGGTTTGAGCCGCACCGGGTAAATCCTGTATCCTTTGGCCCCGATCCCCGCACCTCATAAAGAGTATAACGTTGGTGATCTTACCTAACTACCCCTCATAGTATTAATCAGTCACATACAGTGCACATGTACGATTTTATAATAATAATATAGCATGCTTTAAATAGTAAATCTAATCAATCACACACGAGCTATTTAGCAAACATAAATACTAATACAACGGTGTGAGAGAACTCACCTTGAGTGAGTGTGTAACGGATAGGAGTCAATATAAGGCTACCAAGCTTGTGCAAACTTCAAGGCTTCACCTAAATAGAACTAAAGGTAAGAAGAGTGAAGTTGTGAAACTAAGAAATGAGAAGGGAGTAATCACAGCAAGGACTCTAAAACAGTCCTGCTGATTGGGACTGAATTACTCCAAAATGCAAAATAGAAACATAGGATTTAATAATTTTTACAAGAAACTATAATGACTTAGGTTTCCAGAACCATAAGGAACTCCTCATAACTCCGAAGGATGTAAGAGATATGAATTTTACAAAAAGACTTGTTACTGCAGTTTTTGGACAGACAGTCAGGTGGTGTTGGCCAACTCTACCCAACTTGTGGGTGGAATTAGCCCCAATAAAAAATCAGAGGCATATTAGACACAAAGGTACAAGTCTCAGAGTTGGAATCGATTAAAAAGGGTTTCCCAAGATCTAGATATAAAAATCACAAGGTGGTCAATCACAGAATCAGCATAAGCTGGTGACTGTCCATTGACCTGGAGTGTGGGTCCATTCTAACCAAGTTATAATAAGAATTAATGACCCATCTTATCCAGATATTAAATTAACTATGTAATGTATATGTGGGTATTTGGAATCACTCATGATCATTTCCCAAACCCTAGTAATGATAAAAACAAAATGACATATCACAGCAGACACGGATCAGACCCAACAGCAGAGAAGCTGTTGTTTCCCATAGGTAAATTCCTTTTTATCGAGTGTGCCTTTTAAGAAAGTTACCCAAGTCGATTTGTGAACTTTGGGCACTGATATGGGGTCCATTTGAGTTCTAGAACTCGAGATATGATTTTTACAAGAAGGGGGACTCACCAGTGAAATCGGACAGAAACCCTAGGTTATGTTGCGAAATTCATAACTCAGTATCTAGACCTTGAAATCAAAATTCCTCCGATCAGAGCCTGGATATATGTCTTGGGAACCTTCGGTTAAAGTTTCGTGGCAATCCGACCTTTCAATCTCCGGGAATCGCCCAAATAATGTGGCTATGTTCTCAAATCCGGGAATAGAGAGGGTTAGGGAGAGAAAGAGAGTGAGCCGAGAGAGAGAGAAGGAGAGGGAGAGGGAGCCATGAATGAGAGGTAGAGTGGAGAAATTAGGGTTTTTGAACCCTAATATATTAGATTAGTGGGCTAAACCCTAAAGCATTTGGGCTAGAAGACCATCTAAGCTTTAATTGGGTTTGGCTATAAACCCATGGACTTAATTATATGATTAAAAGATGGGAATAATTATAAGCCCAATCTATTAATTAATCATACCTTAATTAATTAAATTAATATAATACCTCATAATTAATTAATTAAAATAAATAACGTACCGAGAAAAGCCGGGGCGTTACAAATGGGAAGAAGTGATTCTAGTTAGACTTTTCTAACTAGACAAGGTGAGTACATGCAGTATTTTTACCCATTTTGGGGTACATGGCAAGTAAGTATATCAAGATTTCTTATAAAATTTCTATATGTGAAGTTATATGCAAGAGTATGATTTCTAACTTGTTTGTGAAAGTTTAATACTATATTTGAAGTATGTTTTTGGACTATAAGTCAAATTACATGAAAGTATGTTTTGGCATATAAGTCAATTATATGAAAGTATGTTTGGAATATAAGTCATATATATTTCTAAGTATGAGTACGCATATAGCCACAAGATGTTTGGAAAGTATGTTTTGTTTATAAATTATTATGTTTTCAAGTATGAATGAGCATATAGCCATAAAATGTTGGAAAGTATGGTTTGACATAAAGCCTAGAATGTTATAAAGACGTGTTTAAAATACATGATTTATATGAGATGAAAGTTATAAATTGGCATTTAGCCATAAAGACAGAAAGTGATGAAGTTTGGCATTTAGCCACTATATATGTAAGTAATGTTCAAGTAAGCAAAAAGTATTTTGTATGACTGGTATTTGTAGCAAGCAATGTTAGTAAGGGAACCATGCCGTGTTCCACCTACCCGGGTTAGGTATGGAGTCTACTGGGGAAAAAGCCCCATCGCGAAGTAGATTTCCTAAGCAACTTCTACTGGTGAGGATTGATCTGTTCTTTCTAGCTGTAGAGACTTGGGGTATCACTTATGGTGATTAAAGCCCTAAGTATAAAAATCCAGCAAGTTTATAATACCAGTCAAAGAAAGTAAGAAAGGTGCTATTTTTGCAAAGTATATTATGAAATGATTTTGAAAAGTAAAGAGTTATAGTATGTTATTACTATATAGTTTTGACAAATGTGTATGTTATGAATTTTATTAAAAGGTTGGAAAAAGAAGTTAAATGTTTGAGTCTAAAACTCATGTAACTCACGAGACATTATTGTCTTACGTATTCTATGTTTTGCCATGTATTCCAGGTTAAAATTCTATGCTATAATTGGATGAAGTTTAGCTGGAGTGGAGCTTGAGTTAGCTCCTATTTTGGACTCAAGGTTTAATCCTTTCTTGCTTACTATGGTTAGTTTTGGTATGGATTTGTAACACCTACTGTTTTTAAACATGTAAATTATCGGTTTTTGATAAACTATATTTTTGTATTCATGTATTTATACGAAAAACCATAGTATTTGCAAACAGTAGAAATGGGGTGTCACACAAGACGATACGGTGCTTTAGCTATCGGAGCCGCACCAGGTGTTAAGTCGATCTTAAATTCCACCTGCCTCCTAGGCGGTAGTCCAGGCAGGTCCTCGGGAAAAACATCAGGAAAATCCCGAACCACCGGTATATCATTCGTTTTCTGCTTTGACTTTTCTTCCCGTGCATCCAAAACATATGCCACAAACCCCGAGCCTCCATGTTGAAAATGGCTACGTGCTCTAGCAGCTGAATAGAAAGTTGCACCCTTATTCCTCCTCTCGCCCTGAACTACTAGCTCTCCCCCACTTGGGGATTGAATCCACACTCGCTTGTTCTTACAATCAATCCATGACTCATGCCGACTTAACCAATCCATACCGATAATAACTCGAGAGTCACTCATCGGTATAGGGATGAGCTCAGTCGGGAACTTTATTCCTTGAATCACCACTTCACTTCCCCGGTACACACTAGTCGCCTGCACGGTTTTATCATCCGCAATTTCTACTTCTAATGGCCGATGAAGAGTTCCTAAAGCAATACCGAAACCCTTTCCCAGAACGGCAGACACAAAAGAATGACTAGCACCCGAATCAAACAGTAAAAAAGCAGGCGTAGAGTTGACTAAGAAAGTTCCTAATCAAAGCATAATAGACACATTAAGTACACACACCACAAACACGAGGCAAGTAAAGAAAGAGTACTCGTAATGACGTCGGGCGCATCCTGTGCCTCCTCGGCGGTCATGACGAATGCTCAACCCTTAGTCTTAGGGGCTTCCCCTTTCCCCTACCTACCATCGGTAATTCAGAGTGTAGTGGGTGCCGGATTCTGAACCACTCCCTGAGTCAGACAGGGACACTAGGCCTTGAAGTGGCCCACCTGGTTACAATTAAAACAAATTTTGACCTCCTGACGACAATCATTAGCTTAATGGCCCTCTTTTCCACACTTATGGCATATTAACACCCAGCAACGCCCCTCATGATTCCTTCCACACTTACCACACTTACCCTGGCTCCTTTACCCATGCTTTCCCTGATCTGCCCCTCGAAATTTCTTTGACGTCCGCTGAGTCTGAGTAGACGCCGGACGCTTCTGCTTTTGTTGGGTTTCCAGTTCCAACTCTCGAGCCCGAGCGGCCGTGATCATATCAGTAAGAGTTTGGTGCCTAGCAGCAGACACAAATTACCGAATGTCTGTGCGAAGCATTGCCAAATATCGAGTCATTCTCATGCGCTCGGTTGCCGTAAACTCTGGACAGAAGAGTGCTCGCTCATTAAACTTTTTGGTGATCTCCGTTGCCGTCTCAGTGGTCTCGGTCAGATTCAGATATTCTTGCACCAAGCGTTCCATTTCCACCTGTGGAACATACTCCAGTTTGACCTGTTCCTTAAACTGCGGCCACGTAATGGCATCCAACTGAGCAGGGGTGAGATCTTTCGTTCGTATTTCCCACCAATCTTTCGTACCCTCTCTCAAAAGGTTTGCCACAAACGTTACCTTGGAGTTCTCAGAACATGAACAGGTGCGAAAGGCACCTTCCACCGCAGAAATCCACCGCATGCTAACAATCGGATCCCTGCCCCCAATGAACATCGGAGGCGAACAAGCCAAAAAGTCCTTATAGTTTACAACCCTGGCCCTTGATGTGCCCTGAGTAGCCAGTCGCTCCTCGAGCATTGCCCATAGCTCAGGCTTAATTGTACCAAAGAACTGAGGTATCGCAGCCAACACTTCTCGCGAAACCTCCTCCGCTATCAGGTTGCGGAGATTTTCATCAGTTGGCCCTTCCCTGTTCGAGGTACCCGCATCTGCCCCACCGTTACTTCGTGTGATTGCCATTCTGAAATGCGCAATAATTTTGATATCAATATTCGAGTCACTCCTATCTACCCAACTTCATCAACCATCCTCCTAAAATGGCGCACATACACCAAAACAACTTCCTATGAACCCTGTTATCATGCACCGTGGTGCCTAATCATTTGACCTAATTCTCCCTCCCACACGTGCCTAAGAGAACTACTGCTAACGTCGTCGAGTCGCCTCACGGACGCACAGCCGTACACAATCGGGAATAAGATAGACGTTTGAATAACTGATCCTACCCTAATTGTATATAACCTACCGGCATTCACTAAGCAACCTAATGACAGTAGCATAAAATTCCAAAGCAGCACATATTGTACAAAACAGTCTATAGAGTATATTATCCAGGCAATTCTACATCCTAGCATAATACATAGCACAAACTTGGCATGGGTAATTGGGAATCACAAAACTTACTTGAGCTCGGTTGACGGTTAGCATCGCATCTTCTCTTATTTATTTAAACTTTCCAAAAACATTTTCTTGACAAAATCGCCCAGTCCTAAGTTTGATTTTGGATTCCCAATACAGTTTATCTAAATCCCTCAAACCAAGGCTCTGATACCAATTTGTAACGCCCCAATTTCAAAATTTTAAAAGTTCATTTATTACCAAGGTTCCATCAAAGTAATTATTCCAAAAGTAAAATTGTTCGAAATATTTATTAAACCAACAGCGGAAACATTTGAAATCATAACATAGTTCATTAAAATAAGTCTCTTGTATGCGATGTGCCGCCGTCAAGCCTTATCATTTCCTTTGTTATTTGAAATACCTGAAATGTTATAAAATCAACGGGTAAGCTTAAAGCTTAGTGAGTCCACAAATTACCATACATGCCCTCACATTAAACAACCCGTCCTCGAGAACGACCCAACCCTACCCGCCATACTACAGCTACGGGAATCCATCATACAACAGCTATGGACACGGGGCGGTTCTACCCATCATACAACAGCTATGGGTTCCCGGTTATGGCCAAGCCCATCATACAACAACTATGGGACAAGGCAAGAATCCAACTCGTCATAAAACAGCTACGAGGGGACACGCATCAGTACTGAGCCAAACAACAAATAACCACAGATATAAAGCTAATCATATAACTGTAAATAACACACAAGATGCCTAGCATGCAACATCATATAGTAAGGTGAGGATACTCACCTGATTCGAAACCGCACAGATATACTCTAATATCCCTACTTAGCTCGTCCACACACTTATATCCCACATACACAACATGTCAAGTACTGACCAAACTCCTATATACTTGCCTAAATGTCAGACCCCACGTTTGGTAACCAACGCTGGTCGAAAATAAGTTTTTGGGTCAAACAGCCGCTCGCTGCGGCGTGGCTCCTCACCCTCCGCGTCGCGGCTATCTTCGCATAGTTACAGGGTTTAGCTGAACCCGCATCGCTGACATACCCTGTCCGCGCCGCATACTCGTATTAATCCAAAGTCTTATTAGCCCTAAATCAGTTCAGTCATCGGCTAGGGTTTCACTCTACACCCTTCCTGGGATCAGAAACTACCTTAAGATCACTTCCTTATGGACATGCAAGTCCATGCATGTCCTTGGTCCAAACCCTAAGTGTTACAAGTCTTCTAAGACTACTAACCAAGGTATAACACCATAAGACGGGATAAAATGAAATATCAGAAAGGTAGATCCTCTTACCTTGCTTCTGGAAAACGGAGGAATGTACACGATCGGCTACAAGCCTTTCCCCACGTTGTATCTCCTTCTTCCAATCACTCAAAACCTTCAAAGCTTTGGAACCGAAGAGCCTCTGCTGAAACCAGTCGACTCTACTCCAGATCCCCTGCCTGGCCCCTGCTTGGAGGCGCACTGCGCCTAGGGCTGGGCGCACTGCGCCTGGGCGCACCCCGCCCTGGTCCTGGGCGCACTGCGCCCTGCGCCTGGGCAGACCTCCTGGCCAGTCGCGATTTATGCACTGTAGCAAGCAGTTTTGGCTCATTAAGTCCTTAATCCAGTCCTTAATCGTTTGGGGTTTGTTCCTAGGCTAAAACCTTATACTTTAACAAGGTTTTCAACCATTCCAAAACAACTAAATCAATCAAAATGAAGAATTAGGGTTCTTGATCAAAATCCCAATTTTCAACAATAGCAACCTACTTTGCTGTTTTTGAGATATGTTCTTATCATATAATCATGTTTTAAGCTTGGAAATCACATCAATATCATGGGTCATAACTGGAATTACATATTTCAGTTCATCCCCCATGAACCCACCAAGAACATATTCAAGGATTTGACTAAAAAGTCAATTTACTAACCTTATTTGGCTTGGAAATCATCAATTCCAAGTTTGTGTTCAATTCCATCTTCAAATCCCCCATGAACTTGCTAAAATCGTATGATAGAATTCCTTCCCGATGCTTCTCTATGTTCAGCCCCAATAGGAGAGTCAACTCTCCTATTTATACCTCAATTTTTTACAAATTTGGTCCTTAAGTTCCATTTCTTGAACTTTTGGCACCAATATCAAGTTTTATCACAATAAAACTCTCTTTCTTATACTTTTGTCACATGCAACAATATTTTTACACAATTAGTCCTTCACATGGTCAAATGACCAAATTACCCTTTTGTGGTAAAACGACCAAATTTTAGTTTTTATAACATTTTAAGTCCAAAACTCAAAATATTATTTCAAACTAAATTCTTTTCTGTCCAAAAGACCAATTTACCCTTCCAAGGTAAAATGACCATTTTACCCTTTTATTATAATTATATAATAAAACGTGTCTTGGCGTTACAATTCGGGACCCTATAGAAATCTTCTGTGACAATCTAGGTGTCATAGCTCAAGCAAAGGAACCTAGATCGCATCAAAAGACCAAACACATTCACCGAAGGTATAACTACATACGACATGAAGATAAGAATGGTGAAATAAGTATTCACAAGGTTCATACAGATCAGAATTTGGCAGACCCATTCACGAAGCCTTTACCCCAAGCTAAGCATGAAAGTCACGCTAAGGGTATAGGACTTCGTTTCTCTAATGAATGGATTTGATTTGTGTTTAGTGTTTTATGAATATGAAACTATGTAAACAAAAATTATTATGTGATATATATGACGTGATGTTTCATTCATAATTTTGTGTTTTATTAGCATGTTTAGTCCTTGAATAATCTAATTATTCTAAATGTCCATAGTCGATCATAGTTGTGGGAGCAATTATGAAGTAAGACTAATATGAATTGGATTGGTTGACTTTTATGGGTAAAAGTAGCAAAAGGTTGCAACCAAATTCATAGGTACTTGTTAGTGAACAAGTATTGGACTTGACCCGCTTCAAGATCACTCCATGGATCATTATCATAAGTGATTCTTGAATAAAGGTATTATCATTGTATCCTTAGACCTGAGATGCATATTTAGGACTCGAGTGTAGAGAGTGTTGTGCTTTGATATGGTTCACCATTGTTCTTGAAAAATAGACAACCATACAGACCATACTCAAGTATAGTACAAACTACATAAGGGGCGTATGTAGTCAAGACGGGATTTGTTCCTCTTATGTGTTGAGAGTTAGACATCTAAGGCGCCTGATTGAAAGTTGAACATAAAATGAGAATGATTAAGATCCATGTCTCATGTTCAACATGATGTCTGTGACAAAGGGATAATTGATACATAACCTTGTACATCAATTAGAGCCTCGTGCTTTCTGAAGAATTGGATGTTGTGGAATGGCATTAAGTCATGTGTTATTGGGGACAGTGAAGTGTTGCTAGACGTTTACCACTGTCGATACTATTCTATGATGCAACCTTGTGCAAGTGGGAGATTGTTAGTTCTATATGCCCAAGGGTGATCATAAAATGATATGACTAATAATACATGATCCTATAGGGTCACACCAACAACAAGTATGACACCAAATTGTTCATTAAGAATGTTAAATTTGATTTAACATCAAATGATACTAAACTTGCAATTTAATATTGTATGTTATTATTTATTTAAGAAAATAAATAATAACTCCAAAAATTAAAGGTTGATTACTAATTCATATATGATGAATTAATCATGTATAACAATTAAATTGTTTAAGTTGTTAAATGATTTAATTGTATTATGAGTAAACCTTTTATTTAATTTAAATGGTAAATTAAATAAAATGTAATATGTATGTTGTAAATATATATTTACATCATATATAATACATGTTTGAAAGGTTTTCATGTCAATTAATATGGTTTAAAAGTTATTCCATTTAACATAAGTATAAAGGTTTGTTATTTATAAACTTTGATTAAGAGTTTATAAATAATAAAGATGTGTTATAAAATTTGTTTTATACTTGCATATGATCGGCCAAAACCTTGTCTCCCCATGCTTGAATAGAATACAATTGTTTAATATAAAGGTAGTCATAGATGCTTGATTCTTCCAACATTTGACCATGGAAAGTAGAAAGGCTCTTTCTTTAAGAAAAGTTGTCTTTATTCTTCTTCTTTTAAGGGTTGAATAGCCGAGCATATGCAAGAAGTTAACATCAATATACTTTGTTAAAAATCAGCCAAGAACTCTCTACCTTTGTCCATGCAAAATCGTTTTTCAAGCTCAAAGGATAAGGGTGTTCATTTGCAAGTTTAAAAGAGACTAGCTTCTAAGGTGTTTTACTTGTGGGTGGATCAACTATAGAGGGATTCTTTCTTGATTCCTAGCCTTCATAAACTCGTGACATCAAGCTCAAGAAGAAATGTTATAATCTTAAACTTAATCTATGCTTCTTCTTTATCTTATCTCTACATGCATGTAGCATGATCCTCTTGAAGAGAAATTCGTGTTCATGATTATTGCTTCCATTGCAACTTCTAGTTTTTGAAACTCATAACATGAACATGGATTTCCAACAATTGGTATCAGAGACATGGCTATATTGCATGTTTAGATAATAAGTTTATTTGGATAAACTTGGTTTTTGGAAGCCATGAATGTTCATCTTCTTGAATGCAATGTTCATGCATGGCTTCTTTGGCAACATGCAAGTATATTATCTATGATTTTATGTAACCAACTAAAATTTATGTTTGCATGCATTTGGTTACATAATTTTTGCCTTAGAAAAAGAAAGTGTTGATTTTCCTATGATTTTATGTGATAAAATGGTGCATGAACAAGCCAAGGACCATATGTTGCATGTTTTGTGTTTAAATTCGATTTGGTTGTAATCTATTCTTTTATTCAAATGGTTTGTAATAATAATTAGTTATTTCCTTCTTATATTCATTTTGTAAGTATTAGAATAGTTGTATTTTATATCTTTCACAAAATGTAACAAGAGAAGGAGATAAAGGCATGAGAAGGAGATAGTTGGCCAATACAGTCCGGATTCGAGAACTTTATACCCGGTTTTCTTTCCACTGAAATGTCCTCCACATGCTGATGCATGACAGAGATCCAGCACCTCACCAATTTCATCGTCCGGCACACATCGGTGAATTATCTGGTCCTCTCCTACCTTAAAAAGGTCTGGGTCTTCCCAAATGAATCTCTTTGCGTACGTGCGAAATTGCTTCTGCCTTTGTTTCGTCCAATGTGTTGGTATTGCTCCCGTAGCTAGAAAATTTACGTAATTTGCATACCATGGAGCTCCATTAACCTCTAACAACTGCTCGTCGGGGAATGAGTCTTGAATTCCTGCTTCCAATCCTTCAGCTGGTAATCTAGAAAGGTGATCTGCCACAACATTTTCTGCTCCCTTCTTATCTTTGATGTCCACATCAAATTCTTGCAGCAGAAGTATCCACCTAATTAGTCTAGGCTTAGACTCCTTTGTAAGTAGATGCCGAACGGCACTGTGGTCAGTGTAAACCACCACCTTGCATCCCCAGATATAAGATCGAAATTTATCTAAAGCAAATACTACAGCAAGTAATTCTTTTTCGGTAGTTGTGTAATTCAATTGAGCTTCGGAAAAAGTTTTACAAGCATAGCAGATAACAACAGGTTTCCTATCGACTTTTTGCCCTAATACTGCACCAGCAGCATAGTCGCTAGCATCGCACATTATCTCAAAAGGTTGCGTCCAGTCGGGTGGCTTCAGTATGGGGGCGTCGAGAAATTTATTCTTGAGAATATTGAATGCTTTTACACATTCTTCGTCAAAAATAAATGGTGCGTCTTTCAAAAAGAGACCACAGAGGGGTTTAGAGATAGCACTAAAATCTTTAATAAATCTACGATAAAAACCCGCATGCCCCAAGAATGATCTAACCCCTTTCACTGATGTTGGAGGCGACAATGTGGATATGACCTTAACTTTAGCGCGATCGACTTCGAATCCCCTTTTAGAGACCACGTGTCCTAATACTATCCCTTCTCTTACCATGAAATGGCTTTTCTCCCAGGAGAGAACCAGATTTGATTCTACACATCTCTTCAGTACTTTTTCCAATTGCACCAAGCAAGTTTCGAATGTAGGTCCGAAAATTGAGAAATCATCCATGAAGATTTCTAATGCTTCACCAATCATGTCAGAAAAGACTGCCATCATACATCGTTGAAACGTCGCAGACGCGTTACACAATCCAAATGGCATTCTGCGAAATGCAAAAGTACCATAAGGACAAGTGAACGTTGTCTTTGCCTGATCTTTTGGATGAATTGCGATCTGATTATACCCAAAATATCCATCCAAAAAACAGTAGTACTTTTGTCCTGCTAACTTCTCCACGATTTGATCGAAGAAGGGTAATGGAAAATGATCTTTGGACGTAGCGGCATTAAGTTTCCGATAGTCAATACAGACTCGCCATCCGGTTACAGGTCTCGTGGATATCTTGTCACCATCCTTTGTGTCTACTACAGTGATCCCCGACTTTTTCGGCACAGTTTGCGTTGGGCTAACCCATTCGCTGTCAGAGATGGGGTAAATGATTCATGCATCCAACCATTTAAGAACCTCCTTTTTCACAACTTCTTTTAGGTTGGGATTCAACCTCCTTTGCGTATCCATGGCAGGTTTAGCTCCTTCCTCTGTGATAATGCGATGCATACATGTGGTCGGACTGATCCCCTTTAAGTCCGCGATTGTCTAACCAATAGCCTCCTTGTGTTTGGACAATACATTGAGCAATTCTATCTCTTGTTTCTCTGTCAGATTGGCTGCCACAATCACTGGTAAAGTATCCTTCTTTCCTAAAAAGGCATACTTTAGATGTTCTGGTAAAGGTTTTAGAACCAGCTTGGGTGGTTCTTGCAAAGAGGGCTTTAATGTCTTTGGAATCTCTGCTGGTAACTTCTCTATATGCGCGCATTCTTCTGACTTGAATCCCTTTTCTTCTTCTTTTCCATTTTGCGTCTCTTTTCTTTCAACATTTGCTTCTTCCTGAGTTTCCCTTTCATCTGATTGGAGTACCTCTGGAGTGTACTGCCGCACCAGCTCGTCTATGATGTCCACCTGATAACATTTCTCCTCTTCCATGCTACTTCCCTTGAGATTAGCATTGAAAATGTTGATCTTGGCCTGTTGGTGCCCAAAAGATATTCCCATATCACCGGTGCGACAAGCAATATTTGCGTTGGCCGTGGCCAAAAACGGTCGCCCTAGAATGATCGTGGGTTGTTCTCCACCAGTTGCTTGATGAGTGTCCAAAACAAGAAAATCTGCTGGGTAGTAAAATTCTCCCACCTTGATGATGACATCGACTAACATACCCCTGGGAACCTTGGTGGACTTATCGGCCAACTGCAGAATCACATCAGTAGATCTCATGGTACCAAACTTATGCTTGTCGAATAACTGTCAAGGAAATATGTTCACACTTGCACCTAGATCTAACAGAGCTCTTTTAATGTGCACATTGCCTAAATCTACTGAGATGAGAGGAACTCCCGGATCTTTCATCTTTGGAGGAAGCGCATCCATGAGGATAGAGCTTATATTCTCGGGTAAGCTAATCATCTTAGGCAAGTGGGACAGAATATGCTTCTTATGTATGCACATGTCTTTAAGAAACTTAACATATGCGGGGACTTCCTTGATGAGTTTGACTAAAGGAATGTTAACTTTAATTTGGCTAAATAATTCCCACATATCCTCCGCCTATGGTCCCTTCTTTCCATATAGTCCTTTCTCCGGCTTTTCCAAGGCCGTAGGAAAAGGAACTGTCCCAATTGGTTCTCCTTTTTCCCAGGTACTTGTCTGCTTCTTCTTCTGCACCTGCTCCTCCTTATCCTTTTTCTTTTCCTTCTCTAATTCTTCTTTTTCATCAAAAACTATTTCTTGCCTAGGATTTACAGGACCATTTTTCCCTAAAAATCTGAAGCCGATAACTTCCAGTGAATCTGAAGCAATTGTGCTTATGAATTGGTTAGCAATGAATTATGCTAACATGAATTGTAGAAATAAGAATATTATGGTTCTTAAAACAGAAATAAGCGGATGAAAATCCATGGTAAATGACCGTTGTTAAAAATACCGGTTATTTTCTTTGATTAAACTCGGAAAAGAGTTAGTAAAAGAATGATGTTGTAGTTGGCATACGTGGTATGGGCCAAGCTAAATAAAGCGGTGATAGTAGTGTACTACTTTAAATAAATTCTCGGATGGTTCTTTTGAAAAGAACTTCCAAGATTTCTGCTAGATTGGCGAGAAGAGCTTATGATTAAGCTGGTCTTGGGAGCCGTTCCTGTTATCTAGGCTCTGTGTTGATTGGCCTCTGCAGAGATGGCAGAGTTTTAAAACAATTGGAAGAAATTGTTTTTTAAATTGGGGCCTCATATGGTGAATGTGTCATCGTGTGGAGCCCTATCTGTTAGAAAAGAAGAAAGATAAGTTAATGTGTATGTACATTGACTACTGAGAATATGATATTCTCGAAACCAGACTGAATATGAGGTACATTGTACCAGATATTGGAGTTAATTCACTAAGTTAAGTGATATGTAAAATCCTCCAAGTATGAAAATTTGGCTAAAAGAAGTTTCATAATCTTTGGGCATGTTATTGATGCCGAAAATGTTAAACTGGATCCAGTAGAAATGATGCTGTGACAAAACAGAAACCGCCTTGGAATCTGACTGAAATTAATAGTAGTTTCCTTGGATTGGCGGGTTAATTTAGGAGAGTTGTAGAAAACTGCTCCTTGATTGCTATCCAGTTGACCAAGGTTGACTAATAAAAGTATAAAGTCTGAGTGGTAGAAAGACCACAAGTATCTTGTAAAGGTTTGGAATAAACCTTGTGTGAAACTCTGATGTTAGCATTATCGCTAAGCGGAGAAGATAAATTGTTTTATAGAAATGCATCCAGGGTTGATTTTGGATACATGATATTGCAGTAGCAATTATGACTTTGACATTGAAGCTTTGGAGACACTACTGATGTAGTGTAAAGCTTACTGTTTATATGGATCATATAAGTTTGAAGTACTTAGTTGATCAAAAAGAAGCTAAACATGAGATAGCAAAGACAGATGGGTTACTTAAAGATTTCGGTTATGAAATCTTGTACCATCTTGGAAAGGCGGATGTGATTATAGATTCCTTGAATTAGAAAGAGTATCTTTTGAAAGATACAACCACATACGTGAGTGTGGCGAATTGATTACCTGAGTTGATTCGGGTAGCACAGAAAGAAGTGTGCAAGTTTGGAAACGTGAAAAGTGAACGAATGATTAGCTATTGAAAGAAGCTAATTAGAAACTCACAGTGATTGAAAACCCTTGGTGGTTGTGTATGTGAGTTCCAGAGTAAGGTGAGATATGAAATTTACCCTTAAAAGATGTATATTTAGGTAAATATGCAGAATGCCCGGGGCAGTACCAAACTGTGTAGGATGATATAACCTATGTAATGGTGGCCGGGGCTAAAGAAAGACATTGAAAGACATGTGAAAAGTGTTTGACTTGTGTGTAACAACAGTCAAATCATTAGAAGCAAACGGAAAATTTAGCCGTTGTCGATCCCAAAGAAGAAATGGGACGAAAATATTATAGACTTAGTAATAAAGTCTTTGCAAGTACCGCATGGGTATGACACCATATGGGTAATTGCAAGTTGATTGATGAAATCAGTGTAGATTTATACTGATTAAGAGAGAAATTAAGATCGAAAAGTAGCGAAAAGCTATATAGATAAAGTAAATTGTTGACGTGAGTTATCGACACGAATTGTATAAGACCGAGATAATAGAATTATTCGTTGAATTTGACATAAATTTCAAGAATAATTAGCTCAAAAGTACTAGTAAGTACTGTATATGATTTGCAGATTGATAGAAGAGACGAGATAATGATGCAGACTCCAGAAGATATGTCTGAAATCTGCATAACAGACCTTAGCGGAAAACAAGAAGACCATCTATCCTTGGTAGAAGTTGTAGATAATTATAGATATTATATTAGTGTTTTACTGATTCGTAAGAAGTATTGTATGAACTACCGTATTGCACGCTGATTTACTAGACTGAAGTTGGGGAGAAGCCGTTGACTGGACCCGAGATTTTACCTCAAACAGAAGGACAGATTAGGCATATTCGAGAAAGCTTGGAAATAGACAAAAGTCGACCAAAGTAGTATGCGGATTGCCTAGTAAAACTGTTGAAATTCCAAATGAGGAATGACGAGGTAATCCAAATATCCTTTGGAAAGACTAAAAATTTGTTTGGGACGAAAAGAAAGTTAAGTCCTTATCTATTGGACTTTTCCATATGTTCCAAAGAGTAAGAATTGGGGTGTACTGATTGAAGTTTATTGATGAACTTCAAAATATTTGTAATGTTTTCTATGGGTCTCATGGTTCTGAGAACATGGAATGATAAATTCCAACGAATCCCTCATGTGGAAATGAGGTAGATAAGTGATTAAGGTGCCCGGGACAACCGGAGGAATGATATGCGAGTGGTGATATAACCACGAGATAAGAAGACTAGTATGGTTAAGTGCTTAGGCAATACCATAGAGATCCCGAGATGATGCGGAAGACCGAAAACGAAACGAGGAAGACACACCCTCAACTCCTTGTATGATTTCGGGGACGAAATCTTTTGAAGGAGGGGAGAATTTGTAACGCCAAGACACGTTTTATTATATAATTATAATAAAAGGGTAAAATGGTCATTTTACCTTGGAAGGGTAAATTGGTCTTTTGGACAGAAAAGAATTTAGTTTGAAATAATATTTTGAGTTTTGGACTTAAAATGTTATAAAAACTGAAATTTGGTCGTTTTACCACAAAAGGGTAATTTGGTCATTTGACCATGTGAAGGACCAATTGTGTAAAAATATTGTTGCTTGTGACAAAAGTATAAGAAAGAGAGTTTTATTGTGATAAAACTTGATATTGGTGCCAAAAGTTCAAGAAATGGAACTTAAGGACCAGATTTGTAAAAAATTGAGGTATAAATAGGAGAGTTGACTCTCCTATTGGGGCTGAACATAGAGAAGCATCGGGAAGGAATTCTCTCATATGATTTCAGCAAGTTCATGGGGGATTTGAAGATGGAATTGAACACAAACTTGGAATTGATGATTTCCAAGCCAAATAAGGTTAGTAAATTGACTTTTTAGTCAAATCCTTGAATATGTTCTTGGTGGGTTCATGGGGGATGAACTGAAATATGTAATTCCAGTTATGACCCACGATATTGATGCGATTTCCAAGCTTAAAACATGATTATATGATAAGAACATATCTCAAAAACAGCAAAGTAGGTTGCTATTGTTGAAAATTGGGATTTTGATCAAGAACCCTAATTCTTCATTTTGATTGATTTAGTTGTTTTGGAATGGTTGAAAACCTTGTTAAAGTATAAGGTTTTAGCTTAGGAACAAACCCCAAACGATTAAGGACTGGATTAAGGACTTAATGAGCCAAAACTGCTTGCTACAGTGCATAAATCGCGACTGCCCAGGAGGTCTGCCCAGGCGCAGGGCGCAGTGCGCCCAGGACCAGGGCGGGGTGCGCCCAGCCCTAGGCGCAGTGCGCCTCCAAGCAGGGCCAGGCAGGGGATCAAAAATGCTAACTTTCGTTTGGCTTGTCCGTTTTAGCTCAAATTTGGACCATAGGCTCGTTATGGTCTGAAAAGTTTGGGAAAATTTTTATATTGAGTTTCCGACCCCTCGGGGGGACTGTAGATCGATTCGAATGCCTCGGTGAATAGTAAAATTCATAAAAAGTTAGTAAACGGAAAGTTTATTAACTAGGCATTGTTTGTAATGATATTGTATTGAACTCTAGTGTATTAGAGTCAATTAGAATGGTTATTAACCTATTATCATTTGTTATATAAATGAGTATATAGGTATGGGACAAAATGGTTGTGGTGCACGCAAAGACAAGAAACAACCGAAATTGAAACGCAGCTAGTATCCAGGTGAGTAATCTCACTGATATCATATATGATATATGATGATTGAACTGTTACAGATTGAAACAGCTTCGAGGGACGAAAATGACAAGAGTAAAGATAGAAGAAAATGACAAGACCAGATAAGCCGTGAGTCTGATAAAGATAAGAACGGAGCTGTGAGTCAATAATATTGACATGGCAAGACCAGATAAGCCGTGAGTCTTTAATAGACAAGAACGGAGCTGTGAGTAAGTCAATATTAATGGTACGACAAGACCAGATAAGCTGTGAGTTTATTATAGACAATAACGGAACTGTGAGTCAGTTAATATTGACAAGACCAGATAAGCCGTGAGTCTTTAATAGACAATAACGGCACTGTGAGTCAAACCTTTATATAGACAACAGCGGGCTAACCCGTGAGTCTAGGCAACAGCGGGCTAACCCGTGAGCCATGGTTTATTATGATGAGCCAAACTTATATAGACAACAGCGGGCTAACCCGTGAGTCTAGGCAACAGCGGGCTAACCCGTGAGCCAAGGCAACAGCGGGCTAACCCGTGAGCCATAACTAATTCTGGATGCTATATCCAACTGGTGCGGCCTTCGGGCTATGATATTCTGGTGCGGCCTTCGGGCTATGATTTATATATTGATAATGTTTTTGGTGCAGCTTTTATAGCTATGACACAGGGTGCGGCTTATTTAGCCATGATATATGATGCAGTCCATTGTGACTAAGAAACATGGGACAGAAATGGTTAGACATGATTATAGATGCAAATAAATAACGTGGCTTGTTAATTACAGGTCACTATATTTCAGCCTGTAAGGCTACAGAATAGGATGTGAAATCCTAGAGTATATATGGTCAGCCAGTAAGGCTAGGAGTTTGGATTCTATATCCAGACGAATTTATGATTGTAGTGTTATACATGTTATTTGCAGATACGATTACTCACTGAGCTTTATAGCTAATACCGTTTGTTAATGTCCCTGCAGGTTAGCATGGTACTGATAGGGGACAAGATAGAGTCCGTGACTTCGGAGTGGGACTCATAGATGCTGTAGTAGCAGCCCGGCTTCAAAGGAGATTATGGTATCATATACTCTCCTTGATACACTTGTACCCGTTTTTATTAAAATATACCCCTTTGCTATAGTTTTAAGTATTAAAACCTTGGTTTTAAATGAAAAAAAATTTTCAGGGGTGTTTTGTTTTAAAAGCCGGGTGTTACACGAATGGAAGGAACAACCCCTAGATCTTCAATGAACTTTCTCATCTAGAGAGCTTCTTGAGCAGCTTCCGAAGCAGCAACATATTCTGATTCTGTAGTGGATTGTGCAATCACTTCTTGTTTGGAACTCTTCCAAGACACGGCTCCTCCACTTAAAATAAAGACATACCCAGATTGAGATCTCGAATCATCCCTATCTGTTTGGAAACTTGCGTCAGTGTAACCCTTTACCTTTAAGCTTTCTTCCAAACCACCGTAAACTAAGAACATGTCTTTAGTTCTTCTCAAGTACTTAAGAATGTTCTTTACAGCAGTCCAGTGGGCTTCACATGGGTTCTGTTGATACCTACTTGTCATGCTTAAGGCACATGAGACATCGGGCCTAGTGCATAACATGGCATACATGATAGACCCAATTGCCGAAGCATATGGGACAGGTTTCATCCTTTCAAGTTCAGTCCTAGTGCTTGGGCACTGAGACTTACTTAGGATGGTACCATGTGGTATTGGCAAGAATCCTCTTTTGGAGTCTTGCATCTTGAACCTTTTCAAGATTTTATTAATATATACACTTTGGCTTAGTCCAATTAGTCTCTTAGATCTATCTCTATAGATCTTTATGCCTAATACATAAGCAGCTTCTCCTAAGTCCTTCATTGAGAAACAGTTCTCAAGGAACGCTTTGACACCTTTTAAGGTTGGGATGTCATTTCCAAATAAAAGTATGTCATCTACATAAAATACTAGGAATATGACTATGCTCCCACTAGCTTTCTTGTAAACACAGGAGTCATCCTCATTTTTGATGAATCCAAAATTTGTAATCTTTTCATCAAAACGGATGTTCCATGTTCGAGACGCTTGCTTTAATCCATAGATAGATCTTTTAAGCTTGCACGCTTTGTTTGGATGCTTGGGATCGACAAAACCTTCAGGTTGATCCATATAGACATCTTCCAATAAGTGTCCATTGAGGAAAGCGGTCTTGACATCCATTTGCCATATCTCATAATCATAGTATGCGGCTATGGCAAAAAGTATCCTAATCGACTTGATCATTACCACTGGTGAAAAGGTCTCATCATAGTCAATACCATGAGTTTGTAAGTATCCTTTAGCGACAAGTCTTGCCTTAAAAGTGTGAACATTTCCATCCACGTCGGTTTTCTTCTTGAAAACCCATTTGTTCCCAACAGTCTTACAATTTGTGGGAAGATTAACCAAGTCCCATACTTGGTTATCGTGCATGGATTGCATCTCTGTGTTCATGGCTTCAAGCCATTTATCAGATTCAGGATCTGACATTGCACTCTGGTAGTTGATGGGTTCATCAGAATCTATCGTATAACATTCCTCTTCCATCATTAGGTAACCATACCTTTCAGGTTCAGATCGAACCCTACCAGATCTGCGAACATCTTGTGTTACAATTTGTTCCTGATCAACTATTTGTTCAGGTTCAACAATTTCTTGTTGAATGCTAGATCCAATTTCTTGTGTATCAGGTTGTGGTTCCTGAAGTTCTTCAAGTTCCACAAACCTCCCACTTGCCTCTTCCGTCAGAAACTTGTTTTCTAGGAATTCAGCTTTTCGAGAAATAAATATCTTATTCTCTATGGGATTGTAGAAGTAGTATCCAAGACAATCTTTCGGATACCCTACAAAGATACACTTAGTTGAACGGGGTTCTAGTTTGTTTGAAGCTTCTTGTCTAACATAAGCTTCACAACCCCATATCTTGAGATAGGACAAAGATGGAACCCTTCCATGCCATATCTCATAAGGTGTTTTCTCTACCTTCTTAGTAGGTGCCATGTTTAGGAGACGAGTAGCTGTTTGTAAAGCATAACCCCAAAATGATAAAGGTAGAGTACTTCTACTCATCATGGATCGAACCATATCCAATAGTGTTCGGTTCCGCCTCTCTGTGTAACAACCAAAAATTTTTCGCATAATATTTTAACT